>JAUMJK010000564.1:0-600000 GCA_033558105.1 Coccyzus lansbergi
TCTCTTCTCTTCTCTTCTCTTCTCTTCTTTTCTCTTCTTTTCTTTTCTTTTCTTTTCTTTTCTTTTCTTTTCTTTCTTTTCTTTTCTTTTCTTTTCTTTTCTTTTCTTTTCTTTTCTTTTCTTTTCTTTTCTCTTCTCTTCTCTTCTCTTCTCTTCTCTTCTCTTCTCTTCTCTTCTCTTCTCTTCTCTTCTCTTCTTTCTTTTCTTTTCTTTTCTTTCTTTTTCTCTTCTCTTCTCTTCTCTTCTCTTCTCTTCTCTTCTCTTCTCTTCTCTTCTCTTCTCTTCTCTTCTCTTCTCTTCTCTTCTCTTCTCTTCTCTTCTCTTCTCTTCTCTTCTCTTCTTTTCTCTTCTTTTCTCTTCTCTTCTCTTCTCTTCTCTTCTCTTCTCTTCTCTTCTCTTCTCTTCTCTCTCTTCTCTTCTCTTTCTCTTCTCTTCTCTTCTCTTCTCTTCTCTTCTCTTCTCTTCTCTTCTCTTCTCTTCTCTTCTCTTCTCTTCTCTTCTCTTCTCTTCTCTTCTCTTCTCTTCTTTCTCTCCTCTCCTCTCCTCTCCTCTCCTCTCCTCTCCTCTCCTCTCCTCTCCTCTCCCTCTCCTCTCCTCTCTCTCCTCTCCTCTCCTCTCCTCTCCTCTCCTCTCTTTTTTTTTTACTGTAGGAAAATATTAATTTCATGCTTGGTTTGGTTCTCAAGCAGGAACCTTCTCCCTCCTGCATCATGCTTTTCTCCATTTTGGAGCTGCTGAAAGATTACCTGCCTTTCCTTCTCCGTGGGGCTGGGAGGATGACTGCAGGCAGTGGGCTTCACAGCCAACACAGAGTTGTTTATCACCAGCCTGTGGGCAACAACCCACTTCTACCTTCAAACTTGTCTCTGTGTGCTGACTGGTGATGTCCCTGTGCTGGAGCCCCACCACTATGTGCAGGGTTTTGGAGAAATGTAGAGCACCTCAGCTCTACTTTAAATCCTACAGTAGAATTCAAACTATTATTTGGTTGTGCTAGAATCTGCCCATGTTATTTGTGGGGTTTTTTTACCTGAACACTTGCCTCAAAATCATTAACCATCTAACATGCTTACAGAGCCTTGGGAGAAGCCTGGCTGGAAAACTGCCAGGAGGAGAGGGACCTGGGGTGTTGGTCGACAGCCGACTGAACATGAGCCAGCAGTGTGCCCAGGTGGCCAAGAAGGCCAATGGCATCCTGGCTTGGATCAGAAACGGTGTGACCAGCAGGTCCAGGGAGGTGATTCTCCCTCTGGACTCAGCACTGGTGAGGCCGCTCCTTGAATCCTGTGTCCAGTTCTGGGCCCCTCAGCACAAGAAGGATGTTGAGGCTCTGGAGCAAGTCCAGAGAAGAGCAACGAGGCTGGTGAAGGAGCTGGAGAACAGGCCCTATGAGGAGCGGCTGAGAGAGCTGGGGTTGTTTAGCCTGGAGAAGAGGAGGCTGAGAGGAGACCTCATTGCTCTCTACAACTCCCTGAAAGGAGGTTGTAGAGAGGAGGGAGCTGGCCTCTTGTCCCAAGTGACAGGGGACAGGAAGAGAGGGAATGGCCTCAAGCTCCGCCAGGGGAGATTTAGGCTGGAGATTAGGAGGAGGTTTTTCACACAGAGGGTCATTGGGCATTGGAATAGGCTGCCCAGGGAGGTGGTTGATTCCCCTTCCCTGGAGGTGTTTAAGGCACGGGTGGATGAGGTCTTGAGGGACTTGGTTTAGTGTTAGATAGGAATGGTTGGACTGGAAGATCCGATGGGTCCCTTCCAACCTGGTTGTTCTGTGATTCTGTGATTTGTAAAAATAAATCTATGTTGTATCTGCGCTTGGGGAAAACACCATATTTATCTTTTTATTAATTTTCAGAGTTACATTTTTTCCTAACACCTCTATAGCCTCCTGGTTTTCTGAAGTTTCTTTCTTTAAGTAAGCATAGAGAAAGCAAATGCAGAAGCAGCAGTTTCGGAAGCTGGCTAGGCTACTGAAGATTTATGCTGACACACATGCTGTGCCTGTGGCTGAATTAATAGTGTTACTGAAGCATTTGTACTTTCTGCTTTTTTTCACTTTAGAAAACGGAAACAGTCACACCTGCACTGAAAGAGTATGGATGGAATGTGTATGTGGTTCACTTGCAGTTTTCCCTCATTGTCTACAATAGGACATTGCTCGGGTTACTAGTCCAGAAAAGTCAGCAAACTCCCTTGTGTTTCTCTTCTACATAGGTGAGAATTTGACTGTGGAACTGGCCTTCAGACCATGGTTATGCCAAGATATTTTCAATATCTTCAGTAAAGATTATTTTCATTTATGTCGACGTAACCAGGAGCAGAACTTAGTCCAGTATAATGATCTTCCTGGTTCTTATTATCCTTATTAAATATTACTGCTTGCTTGTTATCTTGAGGAAAATTAAACCAGGAGCATTTTCTACCTAAAACAAATAATATCACCTCTCATCTCCCAAATTCAGTATCTTTCAGAGTCAGAACTTAGCAACACAAAGCGCCTGGAGATATTGAGCAGTTTATTCAGTGCTCAGGCTGTAGCTTGATGCTGCTGGGAGTTCCTAGGTAAGAAAACGTGCACTATCATTTATAACTGTGAACTACGGCAAAAGACCAGTGCCTTTAAGGGAGAAGGAGGAAGGAAAGAAGAGATCTAGGTTGTTAAGTGAACGTGGGGAGCAAAACAGATGAAATTGATAAAGTGGAAAGCTATATTATTCACTCCAAGGCTCCATTTAGTACCTCTTCCTTGATAGTTTCAGCAGTGAAACTCTTGCTAGAATCAATACTGCTATCATTTCACAAAATTACAGTGGTTTGAACAGAAAACTGGTCATAAATCAACTTCATGCATGGACAGCAGGAGGAAATATTTCTTGCTTCAAAAATTTGGGTGTTTCAGAACTAGTAAAGAGGGATTTGGCTGCCCAAGAATCCACACTCACAGCATTACTTGGAAATAAAGGCTGGTGTTGCATATTCAAACAACGTATTTGTCGAAACAGCAGTGTGAAAAAGGACAGTACCTCCATCTTAATCAGATAAGGAAAGAATGCATTTGATTTCAGTGAAACTTGAGTGTCTGGGAGTTTATCCCATTTTCCGATGCTTACTCCGCATCCCTTCAGACCAGGCTTTGCATCCCTTCAGACTAGGCTAAGTGTCCTTGTTACTCCTTTTAATAGACCAAGCCTAGATCCCATTGATTTTGAACAACTTTCCCAGCTCACAGCTTTCAGCTTAATGACTTACTAGACACACGGATGGAGCCTTTCAAGTCATTGCCACTGGAAGACCAGACCTCAGATTCCAGGGAAAGGGACTGGACTTGGAGACTGATCTCATCTTCACTGTTTTGAGAACCCTTCCTTGAAGATCTTTGCAAAAAAAGCAAGAAAATCACAGGTCTCGCTATGATTGCCCATGTTTTCTTGAATACCTCTGAAATCCAACATTTTCTTGTAGTTCTTATTTTCCAATAAAGATATCAGACAGCAAGAATTTATCTCTCCAGGGGCTGGAAGTTTCACATGGATAAAGCGCCGCAACAAAGAAATGGGGAAGGATAGTATCTCCACACCTGCTTCCACGGTCTCAGCAGAACTAACAGCAGCCACAGGTCCATGACCAGAGTTCGTTGCCTAATACATTAAGTCTGAGGGACTCTTAAACATCCCTGTTGCTGCTGGGTCCTCTTTTATCTTTCCCAAAACAGCAGAGAGGGGTGGCATCAGGGCCAGGGCCACAAGACAGGGCTGGGAAGGATGCAGGGATAAGGCAGCCCTGCTTGTGAAACCGTCCCCAAACCCTGAAAACACCTCAGGTGTCTAAAACGCAGCTGGTATCATAGCTCTGTCTCAAAGAAACAGACCTTCGGATGTGGTCATCCTTGCTCAGCTCTGCTTGTGGTGAAAAGGCAGATTCACTGCATCCTTATTTGGTGCAGTCAAGCTGCGGAAACAGATTTACTAGTTGCTGATTTGTTGCTTTAGCTGAGGTAACTCTGTGCTTGTTTTCTCTCCTCTAACATGCTTGTAAAACACACACACTATCTACACACTATCTAAGCACTGTATAACTATAATAATTCATAACATTTTCACGTATCTTGTGCATTTAATGCACTGGAATGTTCTTTTAATTTTGGCAGATATTTCTGGAAATCACTTAGTTAAATTTCAATTCATTACAGAGAGCAATCACGATTATTTGACAAATAGCATAATTAAATCCATTACACAAGAAAATGTTGCAAATACGAGCACAAGTAAATATTTGCAAGAGTATTCACACTGGATTTCCTCTCCTGACATTTTGAAAAGCTCTTTTATTGTCTCACAACGGGATTGCCAAGCAGCTACAATGTTCATGCATCATCTGCAAACACCAGAGAAAGAAGGTTGCTGTTTAATAAAATTTAATTCATCCAATCAGGGAAGGGAGAGTATAACATACGATGTAAATGGCGAATTAGATGGCATGCGCTCTGATGACTAACACCAGCCAATTTGCGAACGAGACACAAATAATAATCTCTAACCAAAAATAATTCAAGCAACTAAGGCTAACAGAAACATTTATTCAAACTGTGACCCGTTCCTTATTTTGCTGACATGAAAAAATGGACTGAGGGTGTTTGGGTGAGTTACTCCTTGCAAACGGCTTTGTTGGCTGTTTCCTGATGTTTAGAAATTTGGAAAGCAGCAGGGTAGACTGGGAAGTGCCCCAGGAGAGGGAGGGTGGCTCCAAGCAAAGAGGGGAAGGAACTCCGCCCAAGACACACAGGATTATATGGAGAGGATCTCATGGGAACCACCTCCGGAGTTGGTCCTCATCTCCAGAGTGCTCTTCTACCACCAGCTCCCCGTTCCCCTCTCTGAAAAGGAGGCATAAAAGAAAATAAGTGCCTACAACTCCAAAGAGGATCCATGGGTGGCAGTGCCCCCACAGCAGCAGCCTCTGGCCCCACATCCTTCTGTCTGTGAGTAGTGCTCTTTCCACGTGGGGTCTGTTGCTGCTGCTCTATGCATGGACGTCCACCAGGAGAGATGTCCGGCTGCTTGCAAAGTGGGTTGGGAAGACAGTGACAGGTTTTTACAGCTTATTTCAGCCAAACAATCATACTTGGAGGCTGAGGCATTAGTAACAGTGAATAGCCAGGAAGTTTCCCTGATGCTTAACAAGTCAAGCTCCACTGCACTGGAACCAAGTCAAGGAGGCAGGAGACATTTAATTAGACCAAAGCAACTAACAGCCACTCTACCGTAAGTCTTTCCTACCACCTTTGAGGACTCTGATCCTCTGCGTCTTAATATTGAATAATATCTCAATGATGGGAAAACAAGGAACAAACACTCCTCTGTATTTTACTTTGACAAAGCAGGGCAGCAGAATTTATAAGGGGTGAACGCCTAGGCCAGGGTAACGATGAGAGGCTGCTTTCTTCCCAATACTCAAGTTTCCTGGGTAGCTACAAGATGAGAAAAAATTATATTTGGATGATAATATACAGCAGTCTGGAACAACATCGGTAGGTTGCATGACAGTAATGAGGGATTTCTTTTCCCTGTTCAGGTAAATCCTTTGTTTCCTCTGCGCCTGCCAAAGAAATTAGGATAGGAATATAAACACTCAGAAGAAATTCTGCTATAAAGACTATCCTCCTCTACCATACTTCTGAGTTATATTGAAACAAATGTGTGCACCTAGTTGTATAAAACAGTGAGCAACGGGCATTAATTACCCAGAAATTGAAATCAAATTGCATCTACTGTACATCAGGGGTGGATCACAGCTAATAACCTCACAGGAGACAGGAAAGACTGACTCCTTCAAACAGATCACTGACGTGTCTTATCTTCAGCAGCCAACAGGCACTCATTCACTCAGAGTCCATGCCTCATCTTCTTTCCAGGAGGCAGAGTAATTGTTAAATATTCACCAATCTACATTGCACGCTGAAGCATCATCCACAAAAAAAGTGTCCTCACAGCTTAATGCTTGTCGCTGCTCGGGAGTCCAGGTCCTCCCAGCAATTGGATAAGCTTCATTTCCCATTCTGCTGGTGACAGCAGACTCCTCCCTGGGATCATTACCGCCTGCTTCCTCCTTTCCTCAGTGTGGAAGGACAAAGCCTTGTGAGCAATAGAGAGATGTGTGTGCAGTTTCCTTCCAGATCCCTTCCCTTCTATAAAGACATTTTCCTTCATTGGTTTTCCTGGGTCCAGTTCCCTCCTTGATTGATACCAGCATAGACAGCCTCTGGGGTTGGCTGCTGTGTGGGTCACCTCCCAGTTGTCTCCTAGGGAAGCCCTGAGTGACTGAGCTGGGTAAAACTTTATCTTTAGCAGTATTTGGGACCACAATCTTTGCCTTCTGAAAAAAAAAAAAAATCAGCTTCCTACCTCCAGCCTGCTGACAGACTCCTGTCTATAGGTTGGCTTCACCAAAATTATATTCAGTTCAAGCTCTGACCCCATAGAATATATAAATGTGTTTCAAGGTCTAGGCTCTTTACTGCCTTCCTTTTTATTCCTGTATTACCAAGAGAGCACCCAGACTGTGCCCAAGAGACTATGGTTTGCAGTGGTCCAACCTCAGAAGAGCACAACCTTTCCCTCCCGACTCACAGGTGCTGCAAACCCCAGACAAGGCAGTGAGTGGCAGCAATGCTGTCCCAATTCTCAAGGGATGTCACACCATGAGGCTGCAGGCATGTCATGGCTCTAGTGAACCTTGTCTTTGTCCTGCTCTTTCTACCATGTGGCACCTCCACCATTATATTATCTTGATGCAGCCAACCTACAACATGCTTTGTTTGAGGGTTTTTTTTATACTGAGCCTCCTTTCCCAGAGACAGAACTCCCACACAAGCTTTATTTTTGCTTTGCTCCCAAAGTAATATCCCTGAATTTTAGGAGCTCCTGAGAGCTTTCATCAGCTAACAACAGGAGTAGTCTTATCACTGCCATAGCCTCTGGCACTTGTCTATCCTTAATTCCTTCCCACAGAATCCTTCTAGCCCATATTGCTTCTCAAGGGTTCACTCCACCTGCCCTCTTGGTCTCAAAATCCCCTTGTCCCAGCTTTTGTCCCTTCCTGGTCCCTCATCGCCCTTTCCCATACTCCGAGTCACACTTACTCCTTCTCTGGCACTGACCTATTCGACAAATGGGGAATTATCTCTGCAAATTGCTGAGTCACTGATTAAATGCAATATTAAATTTTCCTTTCAACCTTTACCCTGTGCATTCCCCACCCCATAAAGCATTCAGTAGATACAACGCATTTAGGCTGATATATACATGTATAGGAATCACAGAATGTCCTGAGTTAGGAGAGATAGACAAGGATCATCAAGTCCAACTCCTTTCTCCGCACAGGACAATCCAAATATTCACAGCATGTGTCTGAGTGTGTTGTCCAGACATTTCCTGGATGTTGTTAGGTTTGGCACCGTGACTGTTTTCCTAGTGAGCTGTTCCAGTGCTCCATAACCCTCTGGGTTAAAAACCTTTTCCTAATGTCCAACCTAATCCTCTCTGGGTATATCTACCTGCCATTCCCTCGGCAGTCCTTCTTTTTGCAGCAGGTAGACAATCAGGCCTTTGACAACAACATTTCATAGAATCATAGAATCATAGAACAACCAGGTTGGAAGAGACCCATCGGATCATCGAGTCCAACCATTCCTATCAAACACTAACCCATGTCCCTCAGGACCTCATCCACCCGTGCCTTAAACACCTCCAGGGAAGGGGAATCAACCACCTCCCTGGGCAGCCTATTCCAATGCCCAATGACCCTCTGTGTAAAAAATCTCTAATCTCCAGCCTAAATCTCCCCTGGCGGAGCTTGAGGCCATTCCCTCTTGTCCTGTCCCCTGTCACTTGGGAGAAGAGCTCAGCTCCCTCCTCTCCACAACCTCCTTTCAGGTACTTGTAGAGAGTAATGAGGTCTCCCCTCAGCCTCCTCTTCTCCAGGCTAAACACCCCCAGCTCTCTCAGCCGCTCCTCATAGGGCCTGTTCTCCAGCCCCTTCACCAGCCTTGTAGCTCTTCTCTGGACAATTATATATAATTGCTCAAATGAGCCAATAACACAAAGAGATTTTGGGAAAAGAAATAACAGAAACACGGTAACCTGCTGAAACCTTGTACCTAACTGCAAACCTGAAAGTTATTTGGTTCCCAGTAAGTGAATGAAGACAACCTGATGGAAGACAACGTGGAGTGTGATTAGCATCAACAGCTGCTATGGACACACCAACAGGCAGTGAAGTCTGGAAGTGCCAGGCAGAAATTATAGACCAAGGAACTAGGTATTTGGGGGAAAATGAAGAACCTTTCTCTGCAGGTTTCTGTAGGGTTTTGTTAGCTCCAAAATCCTAAACCACTCTCTGTCTCCAAAAATGCACTGTCTAGTCTGAACATCATGTATCTAGTGAAAGGGGTCCTGTTAGAAGTCATTACTTTAAATTTTTGAGCCAGTGTGCTCGAAATTCAGTTCTTTAATCAGCCCGGTGTTTCAAATCTATGGCTCTTCTGCACAGAAGAGAGAGACAAAGATGGGGACATGATGGTTGTGCATAAAATCATCAGTGCCACAGAGAAAGCAAAAAGGGAACAGTTCTGTGCACCACTCAGAGCACACCACTGAGTGCACAGAGTGCCATCATGCAACAGCAAGTTGAGAACAAATAAAAGAAGATTTTTCACACAGCATTCCTAAAGGTGCTCACTGCCTCAGGAAACTACTGAGAACAAACGAATGCACCAGTTCAGAGAGAGATGGGCCAACTCCCCACAGACAGCACTGTCTGCTGAGCAGGAAGCAATGGGTACATTCAGAGAAGGTAAAGGAAAGCTGGAGAAGGTCAGAGAAGGTCAAGGAAGGTAGGAGAAGTTATAAAGAACAGGCCAATAGCACAAAGAGATTCTGGGAAAAGAAATACCAGAAACACAGTAACCTGCTGAAACCTTGTACCTAGCTGCAACTCTCAAAGTTCTTTGTTTCCTAGTAAGAGAATGAAGCCATCTCAATGGAAGGGGACACGGAGCGCAATGAGCATCATCTGCTGCCATGCACATGCCAACAGGCAGTGATGTCAGGAAGCACCAAGCAGAAATCAGAGATCAAGGAACAAGAGATTCAGGTGAAAATGGAGCACCTTTCTCTGCAGGTTTCCATAGGGTTTTCATAGAATCGCTAGGTTGGAAAAGAACTTTGAGATCATCCAGTTCACCCATACCTGTCCACTGCTAAATCATAGACCTAATCACTTCATCTACCCATCTTTCAAGTACCTCTAGAAATGGTAACTCAACCGCTTCCTTAGACAGCCTGTTCCAGTGTCCAATAACCCTTTCAGTGAAGAAATTTTTCCTAATGTCCAATTTGAACTTCCTCTGATGCAACTTCACAGAACAGAATCACAGAACAACCAGGTTGGAAGGGACCCATCGGATCTTCTAGTCCAACCATTCCTATCTAACACTAAACCAAGTGCCTCAAGACCTCATCCACCCGTGTCTTAAACACCTCCATCAACCACCTCCCTGGGCAGCCTATTCCAGTGCCCAGTGACCCTCTGTGGGAAAAACTTCCTCCTAATCTCCAGCCTAAATCTCCCCTGGCGGAGCTTGAGGCCATTCCCTCTCATCCTGTCCCCTGTCACTTGGGAGAAGAGGCCAGCTCCCTCCTCTCTACAACCTCCTTTCAGGTACTTGTAGAGAGTAATGAGGTCTCCTCTCAGCCTCCTCTTCTCCAGGCTAAACAACCCTAGCTCTCTCAGCCGCTCCTCATAGGGCCTGTTCTCCAGCCCCTTCACCAGCCTCGTCGCTCTTCTCTGGACTCACTCCAGAGCCTCAACATCCTTCTTGTGCTGAGGGGCCCAGAACTGGACACAGGATTCAAGGAGCGGCCTCACCAGAGCTGAGTCCAGAGGGAGAATCACCTCCCTGGGCCTGCTGGTCACACCATTTCTGATCCAAGCCAGGATGCCATTGGCCTTCTTGGCCACCTGGGCACACTGCTGGCTCATGTTCAGTCGGCTGTCTACCAACCCCCCCAGGTCCCTCTCCTCCTGGCAGTTTTCCAGCCAGGCTTCTCCCAGTCTGCAGTTCTGCAACTTGAGGCCATTTCCTGTCTTCCTATCACCTGTCACTTGGGAGAAGAGACCAACACCCACCTATCCACAACCTCCTTTTAAGGTAGTTGCAGACCATGATAAGGTCTCCCCTCAGCCTCTTTTTCTCCAGGCTAAACAATGCCAGCTCCTTGAGCCACTCCTCATAACACTTGTTCTCGAGCCCCTTTACCAGCTGTGTTACTCTTCTCTGGACATACTTCAGCACCTCAATGTGTTTCTTGTAATGAGGAGCCCAAAACTGAACACAGTATTTGAGGTGCAGCCCAACTAATGCTGAATACAAGGGCAGAATCACTTTCCTGGTCCTGCTGATGATGCCGTATCTGATACAAGCCAAGATGCCATTGGCCTTCTTGGCCACCTGGGCTACTGCTGGCTCATACTCAGCCACTGTTAACCAACATCCCCAGGTCCTTCTCTGCCAGGAAGCTTTCCAGCCACTCTTCCCCAAGCCTGTAGAGGTGCACGGGGTTGCTGTGTCCCAAGTGCAGGACTCTGCCCTTGGCCTTGTTGAACTTCATCCTGTTGGCCTCAGTCCACTGATCCAGACTGTTCAGATCCCTCCCTACCCTCCAGCAGATCAACATTTCCTCCCAGTTTAGTGTCATCCACAAATTTGCTCAGAGTACGTTCAATCCCTTGATCCAGGCCATCGATACAGATATTGAACATATGAAGGAAGTGTTTGGTGCTGCAATGCATAAACCACCACCTCTTACTGTTTCTAGCAGTATTCTTTCCTGTTTATTCACCAATGGCCTTATATAAAATCATTTACTAAGTATGTGGGTTAAATGATAACTTTTCAAGGCCTCCTTCTTTAGGAGGACACAGAAGGATTAAGTTCTCTTCCTTGGCACGGTCCCTTTTTGTGTTCCTGAGTTGACATGTACCTAATATCTCTATAACCAGCCATGCAGGGGACATCACACCCTAATACCTGCTGGAGGTACATGGGGAATTGGGAAAACCAGCCTTGGTCACCACTGGAAAAACAGAGCTTGAGCACCTGCCCCACCTAAAACTTTGGTGAGCCCTGGTTGGCTTGGGTTAGCACAGTCCCCAAAATGAGGTATCACAAAAAAAATAAAACACTACACGAAGACAGGGAGGTAGGGCAGAGCAGCTGGAGGAATAGCTGTGGAGATCTGCCTCAGCGTGCTCACCCCAACCCAATTGCAAAAGGCAATAGAGAAGTAGCAGTGATCACTGCAGGAGATTGTAAAGGGTTGGGCACTGGGACTCAGGGGCTCCTCACTCTGTGATACCTGCCATCATCCAATGATTTTGTGGTATTTCCCTGACATAAGAAAGGATAAAGCCTTTGAAGCACTTGAATAGCCGAGGACGAGGCCAACTGCATGACACAAACAGGCTTTCTAGACTGACAATTGTTTGGTCCAACCCGACATTAAAATATCATATCACAGAACAACCAAGTTGGAAGGGACCCATTGGATCTTCTAGTTCAACCGTTATATATAAAGCAATGGTGAAGGTGGCCTGCTGATAAAATCACCAACAAAGACACTGCATCAAAATACTCAGGGAAAAAGTAATTTTTCAACCTTTTTCTGTGTCTCATCCCATACAGACAGTTTCACAGTGACAAATTGCTTTCCCTGTAAATGTAAATACGTAGCCAGGCTGTCAAGTGCAGGGAGATATCTAGCTGGTTTGTTTATCCAGAGATACAGAGAAAGTCAGGGCTCTTGTAGCTCTCACCCAGTAAGGCACTGCCAGGAGATCACGCAAAAGTGTTTTGGATGACTTCAACCTTCTCACAACATCAAACTTTATGAGGTCGATAATCACAAGGGTGTTGGCCAAACTTTAGCTCTTGCAAGCAGTGTCAGCATTTCCTGAAGGTACAGCAGGAGGCAGTTCAAAGGATTTCCCAACAGACAAGCCATTTCAAGATGAACTTGGGGTGCAACAGCTACCATTTCCAGATCTGTTTTGCCTCAGAGAGGAGGGCTTCGTCCAGATTTTCTCCTGCCTATCTTGTCCTCTGTTAGCCCTGGGAAGGAATGGCCTGGGAAGATACAGTTAATATTTTGTCCTGTGCTAGGTCATGAGGTACCCATCCTTCGCCACAAAGTACTTGATATTCAAAGCGCAGCTCCATTAAAAAGCTGGTGCAAAAAGCATGAATTTTTATTTTTAGTGCTTGCTCTTCCTGGGGGACCTGGATGTCTCCCTTGTGGTGCAGAAGGTGCTAAACAAGTGGGGAAAGCCTAGGCAAGCAGGTGCTCCTCTCTCGTCTGATAATCTGAACTAGTGGAGGCAGTGCTGGCACATATCTGAAGTGCAATCATTATATTTCCATAACTTTATCTGCAGAGGACATGGGAGTTACAATGCAATCAGTGCTATACAGTGCTGAGTGTAGCTGAGATGTATTATAAAGTCAGCTGCAGCAAAGAACATATGGTACAGCTTGCTACCCCACTATAGTGTTTCTTCAAAAGACATTTTTCTTACAAACACTAAGACATTATCAGTCAAATTCTAAGTAACCCATTTCCATTTATAGCGTGCAGTCTACCCTCTGAGTCACACACATGATCAGCAATAGCAGCTGCGAGACTTCTAGAAGTTTGGGGCGGGCTTTTTCTCGTCTTTTTATATTCTTGATTCTGAAAATGTTTCTGCTTGAGTGGCAAACTTCCCTCCTCTCCGTCGTGAAAGCTCAGCATCGCCCCGGCTGCACCTCGCCTTGCCCAGATGAGCACACACAGTCCAGCTGCTCGTGATGCTCCTTGCTGCCAGCCGTGGTCGTGCCTAGAAGAGCACGAGATGCACCTAAATAGGGGCACGTAACAGATACCTCGTTATCCAGTGCAATTTAGAAAACAATTGTGTGGTAGTTGGGTTGATTTGGCATATAAAGCCCCTCAGAGATTCGGAGGAAATCCCCTGAAACCACAGATTATTTACCACGGTTAATGAATCCTTCCTCCCACACTCTGCACCACCTGGAAGAACAAAACCTCCCTTTCCTCTCACGAGCAGAAGTACTCTTTGCTGTGCTTAGGAAGATTTTGTTGCCTCTTGACATGGAATTGCCTTCATTTCTAGTATGTTTGGTGTTTGCCCTTATTCCAATGTGTTTTCATTCAGAAGCCACTCTTCAGGATTTCTCTACAAAGAAAAAAGGTCAAGGGTATTTCCTTGGGGAAAAAGGGCAGGGGGAAGGTCAGACAACAGTTTAACCAAATAAATAATGTGCTGAATTGTCAGAAAAGTATTTAAACAGAGCAGATGGGCTGTGTTTGCAAGCTCATTTGCATCACGAATAATTTGGCGTTGCCCAGATTTTACATTAGCCTTCTCTTTAATATTTTGAGTTTTTACAACTGTCTTTGTGCTCCCTTACACATACACAGAACAAATTCAGAACCAGTGAAAGATGATGCCTTTACAGGGAGTTGTATGTTTAAGAGTCTTGAGGGAGTGTTAAGTTATTGCAACAAGATTTGAGTTAAGGAAAAAGTGTTACCGAGTCTATGATATTTTGTTGTGGAGATAAAAAAACATGAAAATGCGTCTGAAAGAAGATTTCAAACGCATGCGGAAATGTTTTAATGACCCATCCTTATCCTCTTCTTAGGTTGAATCAGCAGAATGAAGTTCCTGAATAATGCAGGAGTGGTCAAAGAGGAATATCCGATGCTTAAAAGTAAGAGGCACACTATGACCTCACCAAAAACCTGCATGCTGCAAACCCTGCACTCATGTCATGTTCATCCCTGATGGATAACTTCATCGATATGCAGGGTTCAAGTCTGGGGGCTGAGTTGCAGGATACCCTTTGAGTGCAGCACAGCAGCTGGTCAGGGACAGAGATGTACAACAAGAAGTACAAACAATGGTGAAAGTGCTCAGTGTGGTTCGAAAACTACGGCTTTACTGCAGGTGAACACCAAAGCTTTGAACTTCAATCCTGGTTTTTGTTTTATTGCTTCTTAGATCACACTAGTTCATTAGAGAGATGAGCTCTACCAACAACTGCACACATTTACCGGTTTATCTGTCAACCTGCTTAAAACTGTTTGGAAAGAGCTGGTGAATTCAGCCACAGCCTTTCAGGACGTTTGTGGTGCTTATCAGTCTCTGGATAAAACAAATCAGATAGGAATGGTCGGACTAGAAGATCCGATGGGTCCCTTCCAACCTGGTTGTTCTGTGATTCTGTATGTTGCATGCTGTGCATGTGCCCATGCTTGACACCACTGCAATGTGCCCGGGTAGGGATCTGTGCCACCTGCTCTGCTCACAAATCATGATTGCAACACACCCCACTGCAGCCATTCATTTATTTTTTGTTAAGAAAGTACACAATGTCGAACTTTGCCGCTTTTCAGCGCAGAGGATTTCAATTTATAATTCACTGATTCAAAAGGCTCTCAAATAAAACAGGTCTTTCTTTACTAGAGAGAGGAGTGTCCAGACTTCATCTTCACTAGGGGTAACTGTAAAGGAAGCTGGGGAATTATTTTTACACTTACTTGTGGGAGGAACTGCAGGGAGTTTAGGATGATGTCCTCATGTGAGCTACTTTTCCCAAGAAAAAGATAATGGGTGGATGCAAAGCCCCATGTCCTGGATTTAAGACCTCATGTGTCAAATGAGACTCACTCAGGCAGGATATGTCTTTCCTTCACTTTTTCTTTGGTCTTTTTTCCCTTCTCTTTAGCAGATGGAAGACTTGTTCATTTCCCATTCCTGCCTACTGAATTATTCATCAAAAATGTTCCACTGGTATCTTCTTGTCTGCCAGGGAGCTCATCATCCAACAATTCCTCTTCAGTCTTGACTTGTAATCAGAGCAATTAGCAACCCATTAAAGGTCTCAGCATGCCCATGGCTGCCAGGGTACAGAGTGCAAATCAGGAACAGGCCCACTCCAACTCCAAAACTCAGGCAGAAGACCTGCTGGCTACAATCTGTAGCGAAGGGCAGGAAAACTTGCAGCAAGAGGAGAGGTCAGGTGTTCAGAATAGGAAGTTTTCTGTAGGTGCAGCAGAACTGTGGAAATCAGCCCATTGGTTTGGATGGATCTCAGTCACAAGACGAAGTCCCAGGTGCTGCCATGCTCTGGTTGGAAAGTGTGATAAACTTCTGGGGGCACTCAACCTGCTCCAAAAAAAGGCTGTTCATCTGCCAGATGTATGGGGCTTCCTCTGCACACATTAACAAACCATTTTTTTGCTGGAAGGAGACGCAAGTGAGCATAAAAGACTGTCATTGACTCCCTCTGATGCTCTGAAAACGACAAAAAATGGTAAACAGATGGCAGTGGAAAGCAGTGTAGTAGGGTAGGGCTGTTTCTTCAGTGCGTTGAGTGAATCTGGTCTGGGGAAGCCTGCAGTACATTTGCCGGCACCAGATAGTTGCTGCCACTCAGGACCAACATCCTCTGGGAGTGCAGACCTCCACTTCTGCTTCTAGAATAGCACTTTGCCCTGATTCAGAAGAGCGTGCACGACTCCTCCCTCTCTCTGATCCTACCAGCTCCCAGGGGAAGAAGGTGCCGAGCTGTGATCTCTCCCTACCTGCTGTCTGCACCACTGAGTGACCAAACAATATGTAATACGAAATGGTGCATGACCTCAGTGTGAAAGGGCAATGTAAACAGCATCCTTATAAACGTTCCCTATAGAAAATAGGTACATGGATTTCCTATTCTATCTACCAATCTGCACAAGGGGCTTAATAGGTCAGGACCAGAGCAATTTGTCACCTTTCCACCTTGTCTTTTGCCTTCCTAACATATCAGAGGTGCTCTCCTGCACTTCTGGGCTCTGCCTCTGCTAATGTCTCTGGAAGGATAATCTGTCGAGAAAGAATGTGAGAATTATTAAATCAATAAACACTGCTAACCTTTCAACTGTGTCTGTCCACGGAGATTGTCTCACTGCTGCAGCAATTACTTGCTTTAACAGATGGAAAGGAAAGTGTTCTTATTGCATGTGTCAAACAAGACAGGAAGAACCCTGCTCTTTCTCTGTCAGCAGTGGATGTGTCCGTGGGGGCTCACAGCACGTTCCTCCTACACCCCAAGTCTGAACGGCTTTGCAGCATTACAGGGAAACACAAACCCTGCATGAATTTCTCCTGTATACACCCAGCAGTTGTTATTGGAGGAAAAGCAAACACATTTACATATAGCCAGACAAAAATAAATGAATAACATCTAAAATTATTTTAATGACTTCTAGTAAATTTGGCGGGGGCGGTGCGGGGGCAGGGGGGAGGCGGAGGTTTCTCGATCAGGAAACTTCGACATTTTTTTCCAAATCATCTTCTGGAAGCCAGATGAGGAACTGTGGTATCATCTTGACCCTAAGCCTGGCAGGAGGTGCAGTGAGCTGCTGGAGTATCTTTCAGCTGCTTACTAGTGAAGAGGTGGCTAAACATTTCACTGTTCTCATGAAGGCCAAGGTCTCCGATAAAGCACACGGCGCCTCGACTTGTTTTGAATATCAGCAGGAATTGCATGGGCTTATCTCATTATACGGTTTTCAGGAGTTTGTTTCTTTGGTCTGCAGAAAAGATATCTGTTCTCAAAGCCAAATCTGCAGTGTGGCTCTGCAGTAATGACCAGAGAGAAGGATATTGCTGATTCAGGCAATTTCTCCCTCCTCCAAATATCAACAGGATTCCTCAAGTTCCTGGAAAACACATGAATGAGCTGTTAATAGGTCTCGTCTCTGTATTAGAAAAAAAATATGATAAAATTTGGCATTTGAGAATCATCCCTGTTTACATGCCTGCAGGAACTGAAACTCCTTTCCAGAAGCTATGTCCAGATAACACCAGCACTCATTCTCCTGACTTAAAAATAGTAAACTCCCTGTTTAAAGTGCAGAGTGAAAATCTTTCTATCTCTAAAAGCAATCATAGTCACAGTTTTTACAGGAGAATTGACTCTGAGACACCTTTATCTTGCAATGTGAATGGGCCAGTCTCCCATGTTTTGTGTAGGCACTCTTGCTGTACCAGTAAGCTTCTCAGAGGCTGCAGGAGAGGGATTTTTCAGGAACAATGTTATCAAAGTTAATCCTTTTTGGGGAACAGTATACTGAAATCCACTGCAGGTCTAAATGCTGTGAGTTGTGGCAAAAACTGCTTGGGGCTGGATATTTTTCCCTTCACAAGTTCTGAGGAGCAAGCTAAAAACCCCCATTCCTTTGTGTGGTTTTTTGGGGGAAGAGCTAGTACCATGAGAGTAACATGCAGAGTGAGCAACAGGGCAACACATAGAATCACAGAATCACAGAACAACCAGGTTGGAAGAGACCCATCGGATCTTCTAGTCCAACCATTCCTATCTAACACTAAACCAAGTCCCTCAAGACCTCATCCCCCCGTGCCTTAAACACCTCCAGGGAAGGGGAATCAACCACCTCCCTGGGCAGACTATTCCAATGCCCAATGACCCTTTCTGTGAAAAACCTCCTCCTAATCTCCAGCCTAAATCTCCCCTGGCGGAGCTTGAGGCCATTCCCTCTTGTCCTGTCCCCTGTCACTTGGGACAAGAGTCCAGCTCCCTCCTCTCTACAACCTCCTTTCAGGTAGTTGTAGAGAGTAATGAGGTCTCCTCTCAGCCTCCTCTTCTCCAGGATAAACAACCCCAGCTCTCTCAGCCGCTCCTCATAGGGTCTGTTCTCCAGCCCCTTCACCAGCCTCGTCGCTCTTCTCTGGACTTGCTCCAGAGCCTCAACATCCTTCTTGTGCTGAGGGGCCCAGAACTGGACACAGGATTCAAGGAGCGACCTCACCAGAGCTGAGTCCAGAGGGAGAATCACCTCCCTGGACCTGCTGGCCACACTGTTTCTGATACAAGCCAGGATGCCATTGGCCTTCTTGGCCACCTGGGCACACTGTTGGCTCATGGTCAGTCGGCTGTCGACCAACACCCCCAGGTCCCTCTCCTCCTGGCAGTTTTCCAGCCAGGCTTCTCCCAGTCTGTAGCTCTGCATAGGGTTGTTGTGCCCCAAGTGCAGGACCCGGCATTTGGCCGTGTTAAACCTCATGCCGTTAAACATAACATGATTTCCAAGGCACAGAGTCCTCTCCCAGCATCTACTGCTACCAGCTGCCATGTGCTACACTGACTCACTTTCTTCAGTTTGGCCCAACTGCAGAAACACATGGATATGACTTAGCATCATGACTCCTCAAGACCTCATAATACTGAAAAGATATACCAAGCCCTTAGGCAAATCCTGTGCACAACACAACATTTAAGTTCCACAGGCCAGGCCAAGGAGGCAGTAATTTGTTAAACTGGTAAAACATCCCCCAAAATGGCTTGCAGTTCAGCAGAAATATAAGCATGCCAGGTGTCTCTCAAGCGCATTTGGGACAAGTTGATGGAGAAAGCTGCATCGAGCCCTTGCTCAGCCCTGGTGGGACTTGCCTGAGCCACTGTGACAGCTGCACAAAGTGCCCTCTTTTTCGCTAAATGAAAGAGAATTTACCAATTTCATGATCCCATCACTGCCATGCACTTCAGCTCCTTCAAGCAAGCAGCAATGCCGGTATATTCCCTCCTTCCTCCCCACATCACCCAGTGCAGGTGTCCACCACACAGGGGCAGACCAGCCCTCTCAGCCCCTGGGACTGGAGGTGGTGATGTTGGGACCCCAGAAAGCATCCCCTGCACTTGCTGCTCTCCTTGCCAGTGTGCTGCCCAAGGATAGAGAAATTTCGAGGGTGATGGGCATCAGTGTTGCAGCAGTGTCTGTCTCAGACACACTGGCATGGACTTCTCTGATGGATCAGATACACTTGCCACTATAATAGTCGTCAGTCAGTTGGTAGAGCAACAAAGAATCATAGAATCACTAGGTTGGAAACGACTCACTGAATCATTGAGTCCAACCATTCCTATCAATCACTAAACCATGCCTCTCAGCACCTCACCCACCCATCTTTTAAACACCTCCAGGGAAAGTGACTCAAACACCTCTCTGGGCAGCCTCTGCCAATGCCCAGTGACCCTTTCCATGAAAATTTCTTTCCTAATGTCCAGCCTAAACTTCCCCTGGTGGAGCTTGAGGCCACGGGGGCAAGGAGGAGGTGCAGGCTGGCACAGTTCAAGTTGAAACCTTTCCAAACTCATCACTGAGAAGCAGCACCTCCAGAGACTCCCCTTCAAACAGGAAACCTATGAGAGCTACGTGCCAAGCTGCAATAAGAAACCAAGACTGTGAATTGTGTAATATTTACATTTAATACAATCCACTGACATCTGACATTTTTCTGGTAAATTTTGCATGGGCCGTAAACATTTCTGGAGAACTGAGTAAATTTTAACTCCTCCGAAAGTCTTTTGTGCTAGTGGTATCTGCAATGAAATATTTTGCTGCCTTCGCTCCAAAACCTCGTCCTCCCTCATCTGCCCTACCTAGCATCAGGATGAGACTCCTTGTACACCCTTAGTCCACCAGTGTTACAGGAGTATCCTATTTTTTTGTGGTTTGGGAGCTCAGTTCCCCCCACTGGGTGCAAACAGCATGCATGCAGCAAACATTCGTGAGTCGCAGCCCTGAAAGGGGGCATCCTCCCTTGGAGAGCTCTACACAAGCTGTCCCCTCAGCTCTAGCCGTGCTGCGTTTTCTCTTGGTGATTCGTACGTAGCTGCCCAGTCCATGTAATTGCGTCAGAGAGAGACAGCTTTTAAAAAGCAATAAAAATTTAAAAATAGGGAAAGAAAATTAATAGCTGAGCAACCAGCCCACCTCTGGTAATGAAGCAGAAAGTGGACAGACAAGGAGAACCTGAATCAAATGCAATGGCTCCAGGCTCTGTCTCCAGTCCTTTCCCCTCAGACCTTGGAGACAGGCCAGTAGAGCATCCTGGTATCTGAAACAGTGTCTGACACTGAAGTTCAGATCAATTTGCAATCTGCAGCCTGTTAACTTTTTGTTAATCATCCCCACATTGTTTTACATCTTGTCTTCAATCACAGAAAAGGAGGGTTCGTGGCAGTGCCGGGATGACTAAGGGTGAGTCCCCCCTCTTTGAAACCAGAAGATGTTCAAGCTACAGTCAGGTGCAGGGCTTAATGGGCTTTGGTGATGCTGCCAAGACGTAATTGCCGTAAATCAGTCTGAGCCCTGTGGAGACAGTTCCCTGTGTTTTGAAGTCCATTTGCCCTTATTGCTCGTTCAGCTCCTTAATGCATTAACGATAAGATAGCGTGGGGAATACTCAGTACAGTCATCTCACCCCAAAATCCCATAGTAATGAATCAATACCATGCCTATCTGGTCTGATAGCGGAGGAGAGGAATGTAGACAATGCTGGACGCAGGGGAGATCTTTTTCCAGAGCTTTCTTCGCAGTCCCAGGGTGGGGTGAGCATCATTAAGGACCATGGGAGCTGATTTGAAGAAGCATCTTGCTTTGCACCATTGCGGTACTCCTTCCCTTGCTGCTGTCCTCGTGGGTATATTTTTATTTGTGCCTACCAACATTCTTTAACTGCCTTTCTCAACTGAAATGTGCTGCATCAAATGAAAAAGAAAGAAAACAAAAAAAAAAACCAAAAAACACACAACAAAAAAAATAACACAACAAAAAAAACCAAAAAAAAAAACAAGGAGCGTAACATGGAACGACTGGAATGCTTTTTCTTATGTTAGACAAGCTAAAGACATCTAGTGCTGAGTGATACTTTGTGGTAAATAACCTGGCTCTGCAAGGGCTCAATTCTTTTGACCTTGCAGCAGGTGAAGTTGTTTGGTCTCTGAGACGACCCCAAATATGTGGAGGACAACTGAAGCAGTGTCCCTACGGGGACTCAAAGGGCTGTCCTGATGCCTGCTGGCATGGCATGGGATGCCTATGTCGGGGCCAGAGGGGCTGAGCAGCCATGAGCCAGTCAGCTAAGCCAGGGGAGCCAGTGCTGAGCAACCCCTGGTAAGTTGTTGGGCTGGTCTGCAGATGAAAAAGCGCCAGCATTATGCATCAGTAGTGGCTCCCTTCGAGCTGGCTGAGCCTTGGCAGGATATTCTCCCCTCTGCCCTCCTCATTAGCACACTATAACCTCTTGACAAATCACTCTATTGACAAGTTTATACCACTGTTTTCTTCTCAGCCAGTCAAGAGGAGCCTGGCTGATGGTAACGGATGCTCTCGGGCATTGCAAATCTCAGCTGATGCAAGTGTCACCCTGTAAGGGTGAAAAAAAGACATTCAGGCAGAGAGAAAAGTTCTTTTGATGCTGACACCATTTTCATTCTGCCCTATCTCTTCCTTTTGCATGAGAAAAAAATTAGAAGCAGGAAAGCCCAGACAGAAAGGGCAAAGAGTTAAAAATCACTGCCAGGCTGTTCTCTGCCACCTAACGCAGATTAAGGCAATGAACAATCTCTATCCACCTAATGATTAGAGCAACGAACAGCCTCTGCCCGCCTTGGTCTGATGGCACATCTCATTCCTGTCCTTGTCACCAGCACAGTGTAGGGACTGACCCAATCTGCAACAGCCAGCACAGCCCCAGCAGGAGAGCTGGGATGGATCTCAGAGTGGGCACAGCTCTAACCTCTTCCCCAGCACCTACAGACAACTGTTGGGATATGTGGTAGGCTTGGGAAGCAGCTGTCCTCAGATAACTGTTATGAAGAATGAGGGAGAATGATGACCGGTCCAGCTCTGTTTAGATGCCATCGAAAAAATTAGATGAAGAATGGAACAAAGTCTGGACGCCTGTGTTTTTTTTCTCTAGCTCAAAAGGCAGTCTCAGTACCCTTGTTCAGTTTTGATTTTGAAGTATATTTTAAACATTGCCTGTTAAGAAACTTTATGCCTTGGATCAATTTGTGTTCTGAGCATTACAATGTGCCTGAAATGACTCTGCAATCCTGTGTCACTAGTAATAAAACTTATTTATTGACTCTGCTACTTTACTAAATTGTATGCATTAACTCCTCAAAACACTGTGGACTAACTAACCAAATCCGTCCTTCAGCAGAGGTCCATGTCTTTGAAAGTGAAGGTCAAGAGGTTTTTTCCTGTTGCTGCATGTGTGCTACTGGCTGTCACCTAGGGCTGCCTCTGCTGGCGTGTGCCAAAGGACCACTATGTCTTCTTTTGCCACCAGCAGAATGATGTGAAAGACAAGAGAGGCTATACAATTAGCAAGTGACACTCCTTCTTGCACAGTACAAAGCAAAGAAGTTGACTCATCGCGGTGTGGCATCAGCTCCCTTTGAAGCGTGACTCAGCTCAGAGAATCTGCTGCATCAGAGCATGGGGACTGACAAGGCTGGGACCGTGAATGATGCTGAATGCAGGGGACCAAAAGGTTGCGGGCAGATGGTACTGAAGAGGGATAAATAGTCCAGCTTCACTTAAAAAAAAATCCATAGTATTTGTACATAGAAAAGAGTTACAACTTACCCAGTGCACCCACTGCAGATGCCTTTTAGTATATTTTCAAGCACTTTTTCTATTCTAGAGCTAAATAACCCCAGATTTCACTGCTCCCCTTAGAAGAGGAGTTCAAGAAATCTTTGTATAACGAACCATTTCTCATACTTCCATGTGAATTGCCATTTGTCCAGTTTCACCTATTTCTCCCCATTATATAGCTCCCAGCCTTGCATGGCTCTGGAGATTCTTCTCACTCCTTGGTGCACAATCCTTCAAGTCCTTGGAGTCAGCAATTATGTTACCCCAAGATGTCACTTAGCTAAGCGATATGTGTCTAGTCATTTTAATCTTTCCCCCATAAATCCGCTTGTTCAACTTCTCTCTGTTTCTCATTTATGTATTTTTCCCTCATTACCACCCTTCCAGTATTAGTGAGATACCTATAAGTTAATTCAGCTTTGTATTTTCAGACTTGTAGGGGAGGACCATCATTTTCTTGAGCAAAAAGATGACATCGCTATATCATAGGTATTTTCTGAGCTACACAACTCTCCACTACCACATTCTTTTTATATTCATTATCACAGCTGGATTTCTCTCCACAGTTCAGATCTCCTATTAATTACCCCCCACCACTGACTTTGCTCCTTAAATTGGACAACAGGTTCTGGAATAGGTATTAAATTGTTTTTCTGTACCCTACACCAGTCTGAGTATTAAAGAACTATGTGAGCAGCAGCAGGAGGTTATACAACACCTGGTTGTCTTGGTTTCCTTGTGCCTCTCTTTGAGGCATCTAACACCAGGCTGGCCCAAAGTCCCATCTTCAATGAGCCTGAAAAATCTGGCAGTTCCTGAGATCTTAAATGAGATGATTCTTTTCACAGATAAATCCACATTTGTATTTCTTTATTCCTAAGTGAAGAGCTGAGACTACAAAAAGGTCCATGGGTCACCATTCCCCTCAGCTACAGGTAGCGGCTTGAAATAGATGCTCAGCCTGGAAGAGCCCACTGAATTTCCAATATATATTCATGCAGGACAAGGCTCACTCCATCACTGTTGCACAAGACTTGTAGTATAAAAGACCAAAAGCTACACAAACAGCAATATGCTTCAAGTAAAGAGCAGTGAAGGACACCACTCCTGTCCTAAATCCCTAGCACTCGCAAGAAATGTGTTAGCTGAAAACGTTCAAGTGAAAGATGGACCTCCATCCTTACAGTATTTCTAACTGCTCTTCATTGCCTTTTGCCTGGATGACTTCAGTTATTTCATAAATCACTGCAGCTTCACTGAAGACAAGCAAGGCACCAAGACATGCCCTTGTTCTGAGATGAGCAGTACTGAGTTGTCACTGTTGGCATGGAGAAAGAGGAAAAGATTTTTTTGATTCCCCTGTTCAAGGTGCGCAGTCTATGCCCATGTTCTCAAACCTCTGCAAAGACGTTAGAATAAGTGACCTATTCTTAACCTGGGCAATTGCAACCCCACTTTTTAATGCCATTACCTAGCAAAGCACACAAACACCCTACACGTTAAGGAGAAGCAGGTTCATAAATATCAATACATCAGAGTCTAACTGTCAAAACATGGTTGTAAATTTGTTCCTTCATGTGCTGCACTGCAATGGACTTTGTGTCCATGAACTTATTTTTTCTTGTCTGAAATTCTATACAGAGCATTAGCATGCAGCGACAAAACCAGTGTTTAAGCAAAGTACTCTGCATTTTACACCGAATGAATAGTTGCAAATAAGTAATGGGGGGGAAAAAAAGCAAATAAGATGGCAAACACTGCTTACACTGGCAAAAAAACTGCCCTTTTTGTGGTAACCTGGAATCACGGTCCATGTGCACATTGTATCATAGTTCGGCTTTCAATGAGCCCAAAGGACATGGAATAGCAGCCTGTGTTCCCTCTTGCAGAAAGGACACATTTCTTTCCACAGGAATGCAATCAGTAGAACAATGAAAATAATTCATCAGATTAAAGCACAAACAAACTCTGTCCTGACTATTGGATGTTATCGTGCTCAATTTCAACTTAATTATTTTTGTATTTAATTACAAAACAATTAATTGCTTCATTTTAATTATGTATCTCTTTTAATTAGATTGAGGCTATAAAAACTGATAAGGTTGCTGCTACCTCACAGCCTTTCTATTCTTCATTTTATCTCAAGTCGTAGCACACTCATCACTTAATATCTCGGAATCAGAGGAGTGGGTGCATACACGAGTGTGTGTGTGTGTGTGTGTATGTGTCTCACTCCCACGCACGCACTCTGCCAAGTGATTCCTCAGCATCACTGGGATGATGCAACTGCCCACACCCCAATGGAAACTGAAGGGTCCTCCCTGGGGTGCAGGGCGTGCTGACTGGGGTATCAAAATGTGCCTGTCCACAAGGCATCAGGCCACAAAGTGGAGGTAGGACGTAAGTTGCCTGTGCAGCATATAACAGATCAGCACTGGCATTAGCGACCAGCCCCTTTCTGAGCTATAAATCACGTGGCTCAGGGGACCTTTCTCCCAGAGCAAACAAGGAGGAGGTTAGCTGAGAGCTGCCTAGAGCTGTGCAGCAGGGCAGAGGCAAGTAGTGCCCACAGGGGACAGATAGCAGCTCCTCGTGCCCCAGAGCAGCAATAACTGGAACGTCTCTAATCCATCCTGCTTGTCCTGGCTTTAACAGTAACTTCTACATCAGCTTTGACTTTAACTTTTGCATTAGCATCTCATACTTGCTGACTTTTAGGTGTAGGCTGTGAACGACAAACCTCAGCATGAATGTCAAAGGGGAGAAATGTGGACAGTAGAAAAGAAAGTCTCTTATTAGCATGCATTTCAGCAGTTCTTCTTTTCCACTTGTCAGCAGAAAAAGGCATCCCTGAACTCACACAACAGAAGAAAGTCATAAAAGCTTATGAAAACACCCTTGGACTGAAACACAGCAGGAGGATGCTCAGCTGTCTCCTCAAAATTTGTTACGTGAACTCTAGGAATTCATGCTACCTCTACATACTTAACACAAAATACAAAAAAAAAAAAAAAAAAAACCTCACAAAAATATTGGACAAGGTTATTTAAACTCCAGTTTGGTAGAATGTCTTAGGTACAGTCTCGGGCCATCACTACTTTTCCAAGATTTGTTTCTAGACTCCCAGAACAGAGGCAAAACCTATCAAATTTCTTGTTTACTAAACAAGCAAACACTTTGGTGTGTTTAGTTCTATTAGAACTAAATACTATCCAAAAAGATATAGGAAATGTACAGGGAAACAATATCAACCAAACTAAATGATTAATATCAGTGAAGTTTTCATCAAGCTTTTACTTTAGGACTAATCCCATTCTCTTCAGCTATAAGACTTTATGAGGTCGTGCCCTTCCTTCCCTGTTTCTTCTGGCCATTAATATCTCTAGTAGGGAGATCAAAATCTGCCTGACTTGGGAAGAAGAAGCCAGGACAGCAGGTGTAGCCTCGCACCATGTGCCTCCCAGAGGCTACTCATCCTACCAGGAGATCTGAAGTCCAGCAAAGTCAGATCAGTCTGGGATTTCAGAAAGCATGACTTTTAGATGCCTGTTTTGGTAGCAGACTCAGAAAAAAAATCTGATAGCCCTATTAGATGTATTGCAGCCTGTCAGTCCCAGAAGGCAGAAGACCTTGAAGGGTAGCGCCAACCCAACCCCTGCTTCCCATCCTAGCTGATGCCACCTCCACTTGCCTTCCACCCATCCCTTGCATTATTCACACTGGTAAAAATTAGGTCAACAGTTTCTCTGCACTAAAAAAACCCAAAAGGCCTTTAAATCAATGGAAATGTTTGGCATAACAGAACCTAAAGTTTACTCTGCTTCATGTTTACTCTTACCCAGCCGAGCATCCTGCTTCCAAAGGCAAGCAACAAGCATAGAGATAGGACAGACAAAGGCAAACATGTCAAGTATGATTTCGCTTCTAGAAGTTATTTTCATTTCCAGCACTTTGTAAGTGAGGGATTTCCTGAATTAAAAGTTGCATTCAGCTATTACATTCCCAGATCTATTTGCTCTATGTTTATTAACCATGTTTTTAAATACACTTGTAGTTTTGTGGTCCACAACCTTGTGAAAATAAATCCTTTAATTTCATAGAGTGCTTAGCTAACAAAGGTATGGGGTATTTTTTGGGTGGTATGCACTTAATTTTCCTTCATCTGATCTCTAAATACTTAATTTTATTTTAAGACTGGTAATTTTCAGTATGGTGATTCCATAATTTCCTTTCACGAGGCCTGGGAGAGTAAGTCATGGCCCCATATGCACACTTTCCCGACTGCTCCTGCATCTCCTGTCTTCCCCATGATACTCTCATGTCCCTTACTGGTGGCGAAGTTCTGCTCTGCTATGCCTTTGCCTTGTGGAGAAGCTGTTTTCTGCTTTAGCCTTTCTTGCTTGCCTTCCCCCGAACCTTTTTGAGCCCTGCCACACTGAACTCAAGTGACCTGCTCATCTAACCTGACATCCACACAGTTCTGGTGGGTACCCAGCAAGCATGAGTGATTTAATGCAGTCTAATTTGATGCATCTTATTTGTTTGAGGGTTTTTAAATGCCTCACTATGTCAGGGTAATTCTAACATCAGAAGGATTACTGGAATATTTATGCTATGTTTTTGAAGAAATGCACTTTATGTTGAAGAACTGGTCTGACTGAGTTTTATACTGACTGTTTAAATAACGGCTCTTTCCAGCTTCCTCCTGCAAGAAGGCACAATAATCAGGGAGTTTGCAGTCTTCCTGGAAAGTCTCTGATGGTGAAGTGCTGGAGGTGGGTTGGTGTCATGGGAGAGTGCCAGTGGCGTGCACCATGCTCCCACCTCCTCCCCACAGTACCTCCTATTCTCCTCTTTGAGACCAAGCTAAACCGAGCGTGGCCTGACCCAGTGTCCCTGCCCTCACAGGTTTCAGGCTCAGCAACTAAAACACAACTGGGGCTGGCGTATTACTTGAGTAAAACAGAACCAGGTAGGTCATTTCTGCCTTATGATGGTGCTACTGTGCCAGCTGTAGACAACAGCAGTACCCGAGCAGCGGCCTGATGGATTTGAAGTCAATATATATACGTAAATTTATATATATGCAAGAACATCATCACTGTATTCATCAAAGGGTAGTGGGTGATTATGAAAGCATTCATAGTGGGGAGAGCCCACCTGTCTGACTGGACTTGCCCCCTTTCCTCTGAAGCTGAGTAATAAAATAGCTTTTAGAAATAGAATCACCCAAAGTACCTGAGTATCATTGGTCAGATCTTCCAGAGAGGATCCTGGGCTAAGAAGGAGGAGAAGGTGTCTGGTGTTGTGTTAAGAAAAGGATATTTTTGTACAAACATCACCAGACTTGCAAGGTGTTGGGTTTTTGTCTACTCCTGACCGGGGGGTACTTTCTTGGCTAAGTCCTGCTGGAATGTCTTGTCTCCGGAGGTAAAGTTACACTCAGTTTGAATAAACCTGGCCTTTAAAATATTTATCAAATAAATGCTCCTACTTCCCATAGGAGTATGGAACAGCTGTGGTTCCCCTCAGATGCAGTGAGAAAGGAAACTGGGGCACTGGTGGTGGCATTGGTAGCAGCAGTTCTGCTCCCAAACCCCGGCAGAGGGTCCTCAAACTCCCTGCGTGCACAAGTGAACAACAATGAGCACAAAAGCCAGATCCAAGATAAAATTGGGCTTTTCACTGCCAGCTCCTTACCTTCATATTAGACTAAGCAGAGGGTCCACCTGCCCCTAGCCCATCACTGCTGTTTTGTGTCAGCTGATGCTAGAAGGAAGGAGCCAAAGTTGTTGTCTCCTAACAGATCAGTGCCGTACATTTTGATATTCAAAGGGCCTTCCCTGATGGCTTAACCTTCCTCACTTGTGACAGAAACCTTATTGCTACACAGAGCTCAGCACGGGGTCAGGGCCCAGCAAGCTGGTTTTGAGGATCAGAGGTCAGGATAACCCAGCATGGCTCCTTCTAACACGGCCAGAAACTGCCTGCATTCAGCAGCACTGTGGCTGCAGCCAGGCTGACGTTGAAAACAGCTGTAATCCAGTTAATTGATGTGATACGGGGGAGAGAAAGTGGGGGAGGGGAAATACGGTGGTGTCATGACAGAGTTTAAGTGAAACACTTTTTAGCCACCCTTTCAAAAGGCTCCTATCAAGTGCTTTATTTTTAATGCTTCAATTTGCTTTCCTCTTCTTGATTGTAATACCCTCCTTGAACTTTGCAAATAAAATCTGCTTTCCCTTTTGATTTTTGTCATCATCTCCCTGGCAAGTTATCAGACTTTTAATTCCAAGTTTCCATTTTTTTTCCCCCCTACCTAGACTGCCAGTAGGGTGAGAAGATAATAAGTATTACTCCTGGATTCACTGCTCTTCAGTGAATCAGTGCTGTGCCCACAGCCCTGGGAAAGATATATTAGGTGATTTGTACTGCTTCTTCTCTTCAGAGGAAGAGGAATGAGGACTGGGGAAGTCTGTTACAACCTGGATTATACTGACCTCTCCTCTGTCAAAACTCTTCTTCAGGTGAAACAAAGTCATAACCCAGTGCCTGCAAATGGAAAATGTTCCTTTTCCCCAAGTGTCTTAAATGACTGCAAGAGAAGAGATGCCTTTGGAAGAGAATAGGCTGCACTGGAAACTAATACATAGATCTTAATGACAATCTTACAAGAAGTCATAAATGCCAAGATGCCCTCTGTATGGAAAACACAATCTAAATAAAAACTAAGGATGCTAAATTCTGATCACTGAAAATAAACAAGATGTTCCAGACTTGCCAGCACAGAAACACAGGCAAATTGAGGAGCTCTTCTCCAGGTCATGGTACCAAAAGGAGAACAGGTCAGGACAAGAGGGAATGGCTTTAAGCTCCACCAGGGGAGGTTTAGGCTGGACATTAGGAAAAAAAATTTCACAGAAAGGGTCATTGGGCACTGGCAGAGGCTGCCCAGGAAGGTGGTTGAGTCACCTACTCTGGAGGTGTTTAAGGCACGGGTGGATGAGGTGCTAAGGGGCATGGTTTAGTGTTTGATAGGAATGGTTGGACTTGATGATCCTTTGGGTCTCTTCCAACCTGGTTATTCTATGATTCTATGATTCTGTGTCTCAGACACTGTGCTTGCCCTGCTTCCCCACTGTCACCTCCAGGCAGCTCCAGCTGTCAGTGAGGATCCCTGCCCAAGCAGCCTCATCAAAGACAAGTCTGAGTAAGTCTAGAACAACCATTTAACAAGAGAAAATAATCACAGGGTACTGGCTGCTGGAAAGACCAGAGGTTTAATTTACTCAGTGGCCATGACACTCCGATGTGATGCTAGGCATGGTTCAGGCACCTGGTGCCCACATATTTTGAGGTCAGCAAGAAACAGGAAGTGATGGAGCCACCACACAACAGATCAGCCAGACAGCTCCCTGGGATGTCAAAGGCAGAAAGGCTAACCCCATCCCCACAGGTACCTTATCTAGGGCCAGGGAAATGGAAGTTCATCCTCAGGGTCATGAAGACATATGTGAGGGCAATTAATTGAACCAATGTCACTGAAAATGGTGTGAGTAATGACAGTGTCAACTCATGCTGCTGTTTCAGTTACTGGGAAAAAAGGCAAGGGAAGGGAAGGGAAGGGAAGGGAAGGGAAGGGAAGGGAAGGGAGAAACAGAAACAAGTGGATGAGAAATTTCTACCAGATGTCAGGGACAGGGTTTTATTTTTATCTCACCACCTTTGTTCATTTAGAAGACAAGCAGTCCATGCCCCTAGAAGGACCCTGACCAACACATGGCACTGGCACTAGTGCTACACTAAGGTCTTGGAGGTTCTGGCATGGTGTGTTTGACACCTGCCATTGCTTCCCTGGAGCCTTCTTCTTCATTACATAACTAACTGGGAAGCAAGCAGATGCCATGCGCAGACTGCCTTAGCGGTGGGGAAACACCAAGGGACCTCTTGGAGAAGCAGCATTTGTTATTCCTGCACAACAATCGCATCTGGTGAGGAATCTGTTGCAACCACTGGTTAAACTTCTCCTGAAGGACTGAGATTTCACTCTGGGGGTGCTGCATTTCTTTTACTGATGCTCCTTCCAGAGGGAATATGCTCTCATTTCCCGCAGCCAACTCCACTCCTTGGGAAGGGATGCTGACTGCTGCAGCCCAGGTGTTATTTTCTTGTACCTCCACATGAAATATTAAAACCTGACCTAGCGAAAGACAGTGCCAAAGTATAAACCACCGAGGGCTCTGTCCCACTCTTACTCACTGGATCTGCTTTTCCTGGTGGCCAAGTCAAAGGAAGCACAACCTTGACAGGAGTAGTTTACCCAGAGAGAGTTTCTGAGATGCCTGATACTAGAAACAGAGATATGTACAGGAACAAGGGAAAAGTCAGCTCTGCCCTGGGGTGGCTTTACTGTGCATGGCAGAGGACAAGCCTGCGACAGAGACCGGGCCACAGCACAGGTAGCCCATGGGTTCCTGCCCAGCAGCTACCACCGAGGCAAAACATGAAAACATTGAGAGTATCTGGCTGAAGGACCTCTGTGCTCACATTGGTGCTGAGGGTTAGCCTATTTCTGGCTGGTTCTATGATAATGCAGCTTGTGTTTTGGATCCTTGCTTGCACTTAAGCCTATTAATCACTTGTTCATTAAGAAAAGGTTTTCAGGACACCTTGCTGAGAGGCAGCATCTTATATACCTCTAAGGAGAAAAAACAGCCACTTAGTCAAACACTCAAACCACTCAGATCCTAATGATAGAATAGTAATGAGGGTGAAGTGTATTATCATCTTAATGACAAACTGAGAGATTTGGCACTCATAACGTGGGTTCACTCTTGAAGCCCCATAGGTTGTTCCTGAAGGATAAGTGAGATGCAACCGGCAGGGGCTGGAAATTGTTTTTTCTGTTGGGAACTGGACCAATTAAATTGCATTTTAAAAGTGGTTTAGTGATACATTGGAGGAGTGGTGTAAGGAGGTGGAAAAAAAACCTTAGACCTTCCTTGTGGTGACTCATGACATAACAAAATCAGAAATCAAATTTACAGAGGCAGAAATCAATATAAGGTGCATATTATTTCCTGTTTATCCCTGTGCACATCCATCTTGATGTGTAAATTGACATTTCCTAACTCATGTGCTGGAAGAACCAATAGTTTCAGGTGGACATGGAAGTTAATACAATGACTGACCCCATCTTGCCTCCAGTTATCCAGGGCCCATACTTAGGGCTGAACCTTCCCTTAAGAAGCTTCCTTTTGCCACTGCCAAGTGCCACCATGGGTAAAGCTGATAAAAAGCTCTCTCACAAAAGGTGCAGGGTGACCAAGGTGCAAGCTATGAGATTGCCTGTCCTGCATATACCACGGGCTTTGCTCCAGCTGTGGAGAGATGGGGAGAGACACCCGTGACACCACATCTCCATGAATATTGCATCTACTAAGAACTGATGCAGCCTTACACACTTACATATTGATCAGTCACACATAAATCTAATGCAATGCTATGACAGGTGTTGCTCACTGAAGCAATTTGCAATTGCTTTAAAGGTTTTCTTTCCTGACAGAGTGAATAATTTCTAACCCACATAGACATAGGCCATTTAGCGTGGGTTACCTTACTGAGTGCTCCTCAGTCTGGTCAAAAGGCAAACCAGCTCTGCCAGAGGCCCAGGATGCTCAGAGGCAGACACCAAACATTCTGGGCTTTAAAATCTCCACCTCTTCAATAATGCTATTTTTGAGGTGAGTTCGTCTCAGATACTTGGAAGTCTGGCCCAGCCATTTCTGGGCCATCCAGGGAGATAACATGCTGTGAGGACATATCGAAGCAAATACTGCAACTTCTTACACACAGTTGTATGAGTGCGTGGGTTGTTATTGAGGACTGAGGGAGATGGTTAGGAGGGGGTAGTCTTAACTGAAGTGCTTCTTAAAATACAGACAAAACTGAAACAGACTCCCAGCATGTATCTAAAATTCTTAGCATAACTACAAAATGCTCAGATAACTGCATACTTTCCAGAGAGGGTGTTTCAGTTTTGCTTGGACTGTGTGAATTCAGAGCCAAAACAGGCCTTGTGGAGCTTCCCTGATTAGAGGAAAAAAAGCTTCTCAGTCACGCTCAGCCTGCTGCACCTTCAGATGCAGGTTCTCACACTTGGTTTCTCCCAGGTGACAGGGGACAGGACAAGAGGGAATGACCTCAAGATCCATCAGGGGAGGTTTAGGCTTAACACCAGGAAAAAAATTTTCACAGAAAGGGTCATTGGGCATTGGAACAGGCTGCCCAGGGAGATGGTTGATTCACCTTCCCTGAAGATGTTTAAGGCACAGGTGGATGAGGTGCTAAGGGGCATGGTTTAGAGATTGATGAGAATGGTTGATCCGTTGAGTCTCTTCCAACCTGGTTATTCTATGATTCTATGATTCTGATTTAAAGAGGAGGCTTCAACTCTGGATCCCTGATTTTCACTCCCAAAGGACCAGAGGTGTACATGTAACCCACTGGCTTGCTCAACTCATACCGGGGCAACAGCAGTGGCTCTCAGCAGCCAGGAACAGGGCTGATCACACGGAGAAATGCTACTGCTTGTAGCACTGCTGCTGTGGGGGACACAGGAGATCCAGGGAGCCAAGGGTATGCCCAGCATCCTCACCTGGAGACACGATGCGTGGCCCCTGTGCCACTGGGGCATTGTTGGCAGGAGGGCCTAAGTACATAGGTAGCTGTCATGCTAACACTCATCTCATGAGTCATCTTCTCAGGAGCATCATTGATGTCTCACAGAACCCTGTCATCTCTCATTGATGTGATCTACATCTCGTCAAACCCTGTCTGGTAGCAGAGGGATGATGTGTGTGCACACACTGTCAGGTATCACAGGGAGCTTTTCTCCAGGCAGTGGGTTTTCTTCCTGGGTGTATTGTTCCTCATCAGCTCCTGGTGCTTCCTTTCCATCTCTGAGCTCAGGCAGATGCAGCACTATCATGACGTGGCTCTGGGGTATCTCATTGCTTCTTTTGAAGGTTTGGAACCAAACCTGTCAGATAAACAGACAATTGTTCTCATTAGTAATAAACACTATAGATGATACTTCCATTCTTTGAAAATGGAAAGGCATCAGTGTTCATTATGTTGGTTTTTTTCCCCTCAATTGTTTGCATGTCTAAATTCAGACCTCTCAAAATCAGTGCTATCTGCTATGTAAATCACTTTAACAGAAGAGTTAAAAGTGCTTCCCACTGTCACAATCAACAGGCTAAAGTGCACATATCTCCTGCAAAGTTCAGATTTTGTGTACTCTAGGAGGGTGGTGCTAAGGTCCAGAGGTTTGTAGCAGATAGGGGCAATATTTTAAAGAAAAATATATGTCATAGAAAGAGTTTGTTTTGTTGATTTTTTAATATTTCTGTCCTATTTGCCCTACTGTAATTACCATTTTTAAAAATCTTTTGATTGTATGTTACAGAACTGTCATTTCTAGTGCAGATCTGCCACCCTAAAGGGGCATCAGCCACACAAGGCATTGCCTCCTGCAGTGCTGGGATTATTCCACTCTGAATTAGCTGACTGAACTAATGCTATACTCTCACTGGTAACCTGAAAGCACAATTTCCAGTTTTAAAACTTGGATTGGAAATATCGGGTGCTAATACCCAGCTTGAGGACAGGGCATACTGCAGGAGTACAGGGAGCCTCTCAAACCAGCGGTTACAGCAGCCTCCTAGTCCCCCTTGTCTGAAACCTCCTTCCAAAATCAAAAGACACGGAAAAGCTGCATTTCAGATCTGCTTTATGATTGATGTGTTGCTGCTTTTTTTTTCTTTTACAGATAAAGTAATGGAGCAATAATTAATGAAAAAATACGAGGATGTTGCAATCCAGAGTAAAATCCCAGCTTAACCAAAGCCAGTGGGGTTTTTGCTTCCTGCGTAGCAAGAGTTCACATGCCAGCAGGGAAACAACATAGAAGGTGAGGCAGCAGTTAATTATTCTAGTGTTTTTCACTTTGATTAGAGGGCCAGGGACTCCTCTCTGGCTTTCTTTTTGCGCTCATGTTTCTCCCTTACTGCTGGAGGCATATCACGCCTAAAGGCACACAGTCAAACCCCTAAGATCAGACCCCACTGCAGGATGCAGCAGCACAGCAAGGAGTTTGTTTACAAAGCAGATTGCGATGCAAGGCTAGCTCAAATGCCAGAAGAATTTTTACCTTCAGAGGCTGTTTTTCCATTTCTGATCACCAGACACAAGATAACGGGAGAACAAGGGAAGGTAGGAAGTAAGGACTGCAAGGTAGATACACATGGTACTAGGCACCACTCTGCATGTTGATGTAGCAAGAGATATCCATAGAGAATTCATTCCTGCATCTGTTCCTCTGTAGATCACTTTAAAAATTAACTGACTCTATTAAAAAGAAAATGCGATTGTTACAGTTAAGTGGCTGCACTGCTAGAGATACTTTGTCCTCTCCCTCCCTCAAATGATATCCAAAAATGTGCAATTAATAATGCATTAACTCAGCCAGAAACGAGTGAGAGTAAGTTAAGATTTTGTTATAAATACATTTTATTTTGTGCAATAAATAGATTTTTTTTCCCTGGCCTGTAATATTGCAGAAGAGATAATTCCTCCCTACAGCATATTTCATACTTTTCTAGTTTCAGACAGATTAGCACAAATGACATTTCATGCTCAACTCATCTGATTTTAGAAAGCATTCCTCTATCAAGTTATCCTACCTTCAGATAATTATTCTATAAAAATGTTCTTAAACTAATATTATGAATAGAGCAAAAATACAATTACACCAGCTAGACACCTTCTCCAAGTCCAGCAGAAAATCTAAAGCACAAGGGTCCTTCCACCAGTGAGGGGAATGGACATCTGACAAGGTCGATATTTATGTACAGTTCATGTGTAGGGCTATAATAATAAAAAATTGAGATAATACAAATAAAAATAGGTATTGATATTTCAAAACGCTCAAGGGAAACTTATAAATACATTAATTTTTAGCAGCATCAAATCCATTGGAGTCTGGATTCTTCTTTCAAATACATTCAGATGTCAGTGTCCGAGTCATTTCCTGCAGGTGCCAACAGTGCACTATCAGTTCCCAGGTGAGGCATTTCTTTTCTTTGTCTTTAAACTGATCGCATGATAAAGTCTGCTGTTTGAGCAATGGGTCTTACACCAATCGAACCTCTTAGTTTATCAAATTTGTTTGCATGGCTAAAAATAATAAACGGCTATGGGTAGCATTTTGTTGTCTTCAGAGTTGATCCAGGATCAGTTCTCTTATGAGAAAAACACTGTCTGAAATGAGATGTGTGGAACACGACTTCCTGACACAGCTGTTAACTGAGGCTTCCAGGGGAGGTGCCTCGCTTGACCCGCTGTTTACAAACAGAGAAGGACTGGTGGGACATGTGGTGGTCAGAGGCCTCCAGGTCTGGAGGACAAAACTTATCAGGAGCAGCTGAGAGAACTGGGGTTTTTTAGTCTGGAGAAGAGGAGGCTGAGGGGAGACCCAATCACTCTCTACAACTCCCAGTGCTCCTCCCAGCCTGTGCAAGGACTGAGTTTGCTGACTTCTTCACCAGGTGTTCACCCTTTTTATAACAGAGCCCATATTTTCTGCAGGGAATACTAACACAGACAAAAATGTGAATAGGTAAAAACTCCCCCAAGTTAAAAAGGGCAAGAGAAGAGGAAAAATTGTTTCATGGAGGTATTTTCAGCAGGGCCCAGTGGATTGCTTCATGGTAGACAACTGATTTGTGGGGCTTCACAGAATCACAGAACAACCAGGTTGGAAGGGACCCATTGGATCTTCTAGTCCAACCATTCCTATCTAACACTAAACCAAGTCCCTCAATACCTCATCCACCCGTGCCTTAAACACCTCCAGGGAAGGGGAATCAACCACCTCCCTGGGCAGCCTATTCCAATGCCCAATGACCCTCTGTGTGAAAAACCTCCTCCTAATCTCCAGCCTAGGTGGCTTCGTGCCACTGTCAAGTGGCACTGAGTTTCACACAGGTCTAGAAAAAATTATAGCTGCGTTTTAAGTGATGGCAGTATTCAGAATGACTACAGGTTTGCTTTAAGGTAAACCCTTATGCTACAAGACCTACCATTCAGCAGCCAAAGGTTGATCTACAAGTAAATGTCCTTGGTGGGAAGGGAAGGAAAGATTTTTCTGTATTGCCTAGGTGAAGTACTGACTAATTTAATCTAACAACTCGGACGTGGGTGCTGGCAAGGATTGGAAGGTAATGCCACAAACAGAGCTGGTGTCCTCCAGCCTTAGCAACCACTGCTACTCCTTACCAACTGGCTATTTCCCACCTCTTCTCCCCAGTCTACATGCTTTCTCCCCAGTTACAGAGCCATAGAGTGTGAAGGTTATTTGAGCAATAAATACTGAGATGTATGTATATGTATGTACACATTTGAAGCATAAACTGCAGGTATTCTTAACTGTATATGTAAATAATCAGTATTATTAAGATGGTTCTGAAATATGTATACAGAAAAACTCTAATAAAACCTATGTCAAATAAAGGAGGGATAAAAATCCCTGTGGATTGTTAATCTGAGAAATAAAGGGCATACTGTTAACAAAACATAATTGTTCATTAAGTGATTAAAATATACATTCCATACTAAATTCATATGTTAACAAATATCTTTTATTTTTCTATAAACTTGTAAGAAATTTTATGAATATTGCACACAGCTAAGAGAAATTTCCTCAATAAAAAGAACTTACTCCTTACAAATTCAGCGTCTTAATCAAACACTTCCATTTTATATCAGGATATGTTTGTATTATTCATTATAATTTATAAATTTTCTACTTAGAGATAATGCAATTACAAATATTTCTTGCAAATCTCTCTAACTTCTCTTACATACCATTGCATTTAAATATCATTCTATTATTTACAATTGCTTCATTTTAATAAGAAAAGATGTTCACAACCAATTATTTAATTGAATGGTGTTTCTCAACACACTATTCATCTCTTTCAAAATAATTTGCATTTTGTGTATTTGGAGCAGATATTGGAAAACATTATTGTCATTTTGTCAAGTAACATTTCTGCAACATTCCACTATTTCAGGCAAGAGCTGATATGAGAATGGAAATCAACAACTTCATCAGCCTTCCCAGGCTTGTATCCTCCTTTACTACATGGAATAAATATCTTTCTAGAGAGGGCTTTCAGCTGGAAATTACTTTATGCTCCTGAAAACTGAACTGAGCATGTTATTTAATAGGGGTTCTTACATGCGCCTCATTTTTTCACATTCAAAACAGTGGGCAAATCCACCAGAAACTCTGCCTGGGAAAGCAAGCTTCCTAGCCTCACCATATGTCTCAGCAAAGACATCCATACGGTGCTCCTTTTTATTCTTTTTTATTTATTTTGCTTTTGTTTTTTTTCTTTTTCATTTGCATTTAATGGAAGTCTGGGGTGTGTAAGGAGAACAAAAAGGAGCTGAATAATGAGGTAAAATCATCTGTAGGCAGACAGCATCTCTGTAGTACAGCAACACCCTTTCGCAGAGTTTAGGCAGGGTTATTATGGTGTGTTTTAGGGTTTTCCTCATTTCCCCATAATTAAATTATATAGGAAACAGTAGTTGCAGGAGGCTGTCTAACACTGGCTGGCAGAGGCAGTATTTGTGGCCTCATGGTCTTCAAAACCCAAATATCAGATTTTCATCTGATAAAAAATACTAACATTGATGCAATCATATTATCTCAGACCAAGGGGGAGTGCTTAGACCTTAATTCTGCAAACACCAAAACATTTGGTGAAGTGTATTATGTAAGACCTCCTAAACGAGTGCTTACTCTTAGGTGGTTGTCTGAGCAATTGTTACCACTTCCTATGGGCACATGGATTATGAAACATCCTTAATTATCTCACTATACTTTTGAGGGGTTTTTTTCTGCTTGACCCCTCCCTCACTAATTGCTCCTCAGAATCCTGCTCGTCCTCATCATCAATGCATGACTGTCTCATTTACTGCACAATGTTCAACTCTGCTCTGAAAGCAGAATTTTTCATGCCTTCCTGGGCTTTGCTGCAGCATGTGGTATCAGTGTTTCACAAACATTCAACTTACTCCCACAGTGTTTCTGGTGAGATGAATTATCAGTGGTGATGGTTATGCATAGAGAACCGAGACACTCTGAGTATATGGTCCAAACTACCCATTAATTCAGGGTGGGAGGTTTAAAATACCTAAGACTTATCATTTCATAGTACATCATATTCTCTAAAACACTTCATACACTCGGAAAATAGTTTTTATTGATTTCAGATGTGATTGCGCATGCCAAGTACTTCTGCAAGCCCAGTCCCAAGATTTCAAGCTGGGTACCATGACATGCAAATTGCCATCTCTGAAAACCTTGATTCCTGTGGCTTTTCAGCATCACAAATGGATTTTGTGGCAGAAAAAAAGGCTATGGTGAGATCCCAGAGAAGGATTCTCTGCGCTATAGAAGAGGCCTTTCTCTGCCCATAGTACCATGTCCTATGTGCATCCCAGGCTCAAGCTGATCTAACAAATGAGATGCAGAGAACTGCTCAGGTTGCCCCACAGCTCCGATTCAGTCCAGAGACAAACACAGGCTGAGCGCAGTCCCAGCTCATCACATTTAACAACCCTGTTGTCTTTTAGAGAATGCAGTTTGGCCACGAGATGTTGTAGATACACAACAGAGTCAAATGCGAATTGTCCATACTACCTTGGTTCCGGCACATTTCAATGTTTGAGGCATTTCCTTTATTAGCTCTAAGACAGCAGTTTTTTCATGTAGTATTCCACATTCTTTTTCTAAGAAAAAATTAAAAAATTAATTGCATCATTTAGCATCAGATAATAAGCATGCGGTTCATTTGGGTTGGTTTCTTGTGCTTTAAACCAGTCTGCGACAAGGACGGTAAAAAGTATGTCCTTGACACAAGGTCTTAGCTGCAAAAGAATTCTCAGCCCTTACCTCGAAGCTTTCAAATTTCAGCTGAGGGATATATGATTTTCTCCAGTTTCATTCTGAGGAAAAAAATCAGTAAACATGCAGCAGAGAAAATTTCAATGCAAATATTAAATACTTTCCAGAGTTCAGAAAATTGTGCTTTATCATAGAAAATACCAGATTTCAGTAAAAGATAATAAACCTGATGCTTTCTGTATTTAGAATAAATTTTGTAGTTCTAAATAGCAATCTTAAATAATAATATTTTCCACATAGTTTTGATTGATTAAATAATGACCCACAAACAGGAATCTAGAGAGATCAATGAAATAGTTGTTAATGATGAGTATGCCCTGATTTGTAGTAGGGAGGCAACACCTTCCAGAACCATCACCTCAAAGGGATCATTGAAATCTTTTTAATCTAATATTTCATCTTATACCTTTCTTTTTATAAGTGGCTCTCTGAGCAAATGTGTTACGTTGTATTTCCAGAAGACGTAAGACATGAACAGAACATAGAATCATAGAAGAGAATCATAGAATCAAAGAAGCATAAGATGGCTTGGGTGGGAATTGACATTAAAGATCATCCAGTTCCAACTCCCCTGCCATGGGCAGGGGCACCTTCCACCAGATCAAGTTGCTCAAAGCCTCATCCAAGCCGGCCCTCAACACTTCCAGGGATGGGGCATCCACACCTTCTCTGGGCAGCCTCTTCCAGTGCCTCATGAACCTCACAGTAAAATAGTCCTTCCTAATATCTAATAAAATTCTATTGACAGGATCCATCTTCTCTTTCTAGTCTCCTATTTTCACGCAGATTTGTAGAAACTACCTGTAAGACCCCTTACAGATTTTGCTGGGAAAGTTTCAAAAGTCAACAGAGGGCAAATTGACACAATAAGGTCAAATACGCTTTTATAAAGGAGATGGAGCAAGGAAGGTGTGTGCATATATAACCACTACGTACAGAAGGGTACTATATACAGAGCATAGCTGAAACAGCTGGAGTTGCAACAGTTTACATGAGCCAAAGATTTTGCATGTATTGTGCATTCCAGCCTTTCATTTGTGTGGCATGCATGGAGTCTGAATGGTTTGCTTTTCTTAAAGCAGCGCACCACTTGAAGTAGATTTCTAGGACATAATTGCTGTAGCTACTCCATGTATTTATTATATTCACACAATAACTGGCTCCAATGCTTAATAGAATGGGATATCATTTCTTACACAATAGCGATGTCTTGTTAAATTGTTCACATTATTTATTTGACAGATACTAATAACTGTTATTTAGTATTCAAGGGAGAGACAAAAATGACTATTTGTTACATTCCTCCATTATCTAATATTCATAAAACTTATGTGATGTGAAACGTCTTTCTGATGGATGACCGTCTAGGATGTGTTACACATTTTGCTTTATTAACAGAGAAAACACCTAGTGAAACCAGCTTACAACTCTTGGTTACCCAGGCCCACAAACTTAATTTCCAATTCCTGAACTTCCCTCTTCTACATTCAGAAAATACCCCCATTTGGATCCCATCCCACTCCCACACTCCATGGCCTTTCCCTGTGTGCCTGCCAGCCCACTCTTGTGCCTGCTAAAATGTGGGCAATGGATTCGTGCTGCGACCCCTCCTCACAGGGCTGAGATCCCTCAGGAGGTCTCACTTATCCTGGAGGTAAATTGATGTTGACATTTGCCTTCGGAGATGAAAACCTATTATATGAACGTTGGCTATGTTTCCCACCCCAGCCAATATCCCACCACAAAACCGTACCATTCATAGGCTCAATTCATATGACAGAATGGGCTGCAGGCAGGATTTATTTTCCCATTGTCAGCTCCCATTGAGGCAAGGGGTATTTACATGTGTTAATAGACATTAGTCATGTAAATCCCTGGTTCATAAACAGGAAAGAGGACTCTGAAAATTTTAAATCTGATTTTCCAGAAGATTAGAAACAAGTCACACTTAATCTTACGCTGCTATCTCTACTCCTTTTTTGTTTTTAAGAATATTATTCTGATTATTGAGATATAATGACCCAAATATATTCAGTTATACAGAACAATAAAGGGAAATCAAGTGTCCTTGATTCCCTGACATGCGCCTATGGAAGTAACTGATTAAAGCTTTCAAAGAAAAGTACTTTCTCATCTTCCATTTTAATCATCCCATTACATACCACAACTGTTCAAATGTAAAATCAGAAGTTTAGTTTTAAATGCACATCCAGCAGCTTCCTTGTTTGTTTTAATCTTTTTATACCCTGCAAACAAGTTATCAGCTGATTCTATAACCTCAAGCAATGGGCTTTCACTCTAATTAGCAAACAGGAGCAAACAAATCCCAACAAAGAACTGTTCCAAGTTTCCTTGCCAATACAGCCCATTCCAGGCACAGCATCCAGGCTGCCAGCTCAAAAATGGGAATACCTCAACATTTTATGAAAAACTTAAAATTTAACATTATTTTACTTGAAGATAAGCATAAATTAGATGGGTTTACATGTCAGCCACAGGTCGAGTGTAGAGTTTAAAACTGCCCTGGTATACTAAGCATCCTCCCTCCAGCAGGACGTGCAATCCAGTAAATACAAGAACTAGTTAGGAATAATCCACTGTACAAGCAAATAGAGCAGCTGGGTAGCAGTGTTACAGAGGAGGATGTGGGCTTGAAGGGGCTTTCAACCCCAGCATTGGTCCTGGTGGGGTGCTCTGGAACAGCGAAGATGTGAAACCAGCCCTCGCAGAAGAACTAATCCAGTCTTGGATACTGTTTATATACTTCTACTGTTCATTGTCTTAGACTGCAAAATTTGGGGGTGAGAACACACATTTTCCATTATTGTTGTCTCTGAGCTATAGGGTCTGTGTTAAAACTAAGGCACTTGGTCAGTGGTGAAGACAATGATGATGATGATATTTCCTGAATCTATAGCCCCAGTAGGAGACACAAGAGATGGTAAAGTTTGACTTACAAGTGGAAGCCACAAGCAGGGTACGTAGGAGCAACAGGGCAGGTGACTCTTCTCTCCCTCAACCCCAACAGAGCCCGGTTCAGATCACACGCAAGAGTGAGAACAAAACTTGGCACATGTCATCCAAACTGCTGCTTCAGAGACATATCTGCATGCTTTACTAAACACTAAGCAGGCAGTTCAGTGAACGACCTGTCATCAATTTTAGGGTAGCCAAACACACTGAGTTCAGAGGGTCATCTTCACTCACAGACATAGAGGGTCTTCTGAAGGACTCTAACAGACCTGCAATGCAGCACATCCCTCCAGTATCAAACCAACATTTCTATTCGGTGCTTTTTTTCATCAAGCTGCCTGACAATTTGCTTGGTTTGGAAGGCAGGCAGACAAGACTGTGGTTTCCCAGAGCTTTTTTTTTTATTATTGTTTGAAGAGTATCCTATTTACCACCTCCATTTCCTGGCTTCTGAATGATGGAAAGCAGGAGTTACACATCACAGTAGCTCAGCAGTCTTGTAATCGAGTCTCCTCAGGAGCCCAGGGTGAACCCTGGATGGACCTGGTTATTTGTTGCTATTCATTTAATCAATTTGCTCTAAAAACTCCTCTTCTGACAGTTCAATCTGAAACAGTTTCTCACTTATCCTCAGTAGGAAAATGCTGTGGCATGGGAGACTTCCCGAGGCTCCTCTCCAGCAAACACCAGCACAGAGGCTGCCACCTCTCTTATGGGCCTGTCATCTCAAAGTGCTCGCATTACCTCACAGTAATCTGTTGGCCCTACATGTTTGCTGGCAAGCAGTCTTTGCCTGATGTAGTTGAAAAAGGCTTTATGATTGGTTTTTATGTTGTTTATTCCACAAAATCCATTTAGGTTTCTTTTACTATGACTTTGCATCTGATTGCAAAGCTCACAACTCTTCTGTTTTCCCTAGTTTGGATATAGCCTACACTTCTGTCTTTGACAGCCTTCTTCATCCATCTGCTTACGTTGTGCCTCTTTTCCTTTCTTTCTGAATTATTTTCTGATAACTTATCATAGAATCATAGAACCATTAGATGAGAAAAGACCTCTTGGACCATTGAGTCCAACCATTCCTAACTTGAAAATACCTTTACTATGACCTTGTAGTAAGGTGCTTTTTGAGACAATCTACTTGTCACCTGCAAGTATTTTACCCTCTAGGATTTTACCTTTAATTTTCTTTTAACAAGCTGCACACCCATACGTCACTCGTCTCTGCGTGAACTGTGCACACTGGTTTCTCTCAAGCACACAGATACAGACTGTGTTACTGCTGCACGTGGTGGACATCTCCAGCAGCTGTGACAACAACTTGCTAAATAAGATAAGGATGGATACAACCACCACCTTTCTGCTGGCCTCCTCCTTTTGCTCCACTGTACACATAGTCCTTGGGGGAGAATTAGGGGAAGAAGAGAAGACATTCACTTTCTCGTTTATCTACCCTATTTTAATGCATCTAGCATGGACTCTGGAGGGTGAGAGGCTCTAGCACTGTCTGAAGTTGGGGACTAAGACTCCTCTTGGCCCCTTCTTCTCCACTGCCTTGGATCACTCAGCTGGAACAAGCAAAGAAGCCAAGGCTGCCCTGCAACACTGTCCTACTCCTCCATGGCTCCATTCCACCATGACCCAACAAAGGAATGAATCAGCAAACAGCACCAAATATGGAAACTAAATTGTTCCACTGCAAAGTCTGTGGTCAAAACGAGTGATTATTTCTTCACGGGTTTTAGTTCTGATTCCTCTAAATTCTCCTATCATGCCTACTCACTAAATATTAATCTTGAAAATGCATTGGCTCATCTCTTAATATGGAAATTATTTCCTTAATGTTAGGAAAAATGTCTTTACTGGAAGAGCGGTCAAGCATTGGAACAGGCTGCCCAGGGAAGTGGTGGAGTCAGGAAGTAAGTGGTGGAATCTCCATCCCTGGAGTTTTCAAAAAATGTGTAGATGTGGCACTCCAGGATATAGTTTAGTAAGCACAGTGGTGTTGGGCTGATGAGTGGACCGGATGATTACGGAGATCTTTTCAAACCTTAATGATTCTATGCTTTTGTAATTCTGTGCACATGGTTGAACTCATCCCTATGTGCAGGAGTGTTCAGTGGCTTCCTCTGCATTTCACAATTCGATACAAAATCTGCTCCCCAAACTTATTGACTTTGTGATATATTGACTTGCCTATCTTTCCTCACTTTAACTCACTGTGCTTTATTTATTCCTTTCGTACATCCATTTGAGGATATAAACAGCACACGTATCTCTTTTGCAACCAAATAAATGCATAATAGTGATACAAAACCAGAATTGTTATTAAGAAAAGTCCTTCATTCCAGGTACTTGCATTCACTACTTTTTTGGCAGCTTGCATAACCAGACATACTAAACACTGACTAATTAGCCCTGCTCAGGATTTCTCCCTAATGCCATTATCCCTAATGGCACTGGCAAAGATTTTTCTTCGTGTGCGGCCTTCATTGATTGTATAATCACCAACATGTCCATGCAAATAATCTCCTGGATGTTGGAAGGTACGACTTGGCATAAATTAATGGAATTTGAAAAGCTTTCAGTACAAAATTTCTAAAAACTTATTCCCTAATTATCTTTTGTGGTAATCCACAAGACAAACTATTCTTCTTTTCCTGAAAAGAGCTGTGACCCCAAGCCATATTCCCAATTATTTCCCTGAGGCCCAAAGACCTCTGAATCTGTCAGTCCTGTAAGGTCCCTCATGACTTCCAGTAAAATATGTTTGTTCAAAGAAATCCTTCCTGGCTGATGTACACATGGTGTGATGCTCTCTCTGCTCAGTCCTGCTCTGGCCGTTCATGCTCTTTATGCTGCCTAGTCTCAAGTGCAAGACAGGTGCGTGGAGGCCTCCATGAGACTTGCATGTCCCTACACTGGCTTCAGAGGGCCAAAACTTAGTGGTAGTGTTACTCCTATTAAAAGCTCTTTTATCAAAACCATTCAGGTCAACCTCCAAGCCGATCAGGGCAGAGTATTGATGTAGGCAGCTCAAAACCAGACAGCAAGCCCAAAATAACCTGCAACTACATCTTTCTTTCAAAAAACGCCTCTGGCTATTTGATGGATTTTGTCTGTGGCAGTGCTGACCACCCCTGCAGTGAACACAAGCACCTTGGGATACTTGGGATTCCTTGATCATGGGATCAGACAGAGGCATACTTAATCCTTGCAACCATCCTTCAACAAAGCCCTGCACTGAGTGTACCACTCTGGCCACGTTTCCCCAGGCTGCCCTCATGTACACCACACTTAGTTGATGACACCAAAATAGTCTGAGGGACAAATAAGATGTGGGTATGTTTGGGACATCATGCTTGAAATGGAGGATCCTTTTCAATAGCATACAACATATCTAGAAGCAGCAAATGCTGGTTGCCCCTAGAAAAGAGAGGTTTGCAGTTTGGAATAGGTCCTTCAGATAAATCCTTGGACCACAATGGCTAAAGAAGACAGGGCTATTTTGTTAAAGAAGAAAAAAAGTCGCTAAGCATATCTGTATGCAGCACTAGTGAAATCAAACTGGGAATAGTGAGTGTACTTCTGACATCCATGTTACCAGAAGCATTTGGAAAAAAGTCAGTAAGGACATAAAGAAGAGAGCTCCAAACCAATCAGACAACCAGAGAGCTATTCTCTGGTGAAAGGCTGGGAGTTCAATCTGTTTAGCTCATCAGAAAGAAGACGGAGGGATGATTTGACAGACAGCAGACAAACACTTTAAGAGAGGAAAAAATATTGGGTATTAAACAGCTCTTTTAACCTCCCGAAGGAAAGGGACAGAAAGTACCAAAAGCTGGATGGTGAGCTCAGACCCATTCAAATCAGAAATGTGGCATACATTTTAGCATGAGAGTTGATGGCACTGCAAGCAAACTACGGCAGAAAGTTATATATTTCCTCATCCTTAATTATTTTAATGAATTATTAAAATCTTTCTGAAAGGTTTGCTTCAGGTAAACATGAACATCCTATGCTTCATACAGAGATAAATATGTTAGAGAGAAGGGCAGAGGAAGAAAGAACAAATGAGAGTAGCCTTCGGTCCTTGGACACAACCACAAAAGACTCACTTCCTTCAAGCTCTTAAGGGACCTGATTGACCTTTCAGAGGATGAAGAAAGATTTTTTTCTGGACAGCCAGTCAGACCTAGGGGGTCTCTTTCTGTCCGACACAGGAAAGCTCTGACAACTCTGCTCCTGGACTTATTTCAGTGCTTGAAGACCTTTGACAGCAACACAGAAAGCAAGAGTCTTTTTTTCTTGTTTCCATTTTGGGTATTTGTAGAAACATCTGCTCAACTGGCCTAACTTTCTAACACACGTTCTGTCAGCTGCGACCATTTGAATTATGGCCTTGTGGGTTTTATTTCCCTTTCTTCTAATAAATAATCCACCTTGTTTCTCTGGCTCTGTAAAACTCACATTATTTTGTAGGGCTTTTGCTGACGTTTTCTTGATTACCCTTTAAAACTCTACTAACCACCAATACATGTCAAAACTAGTGCCCACAGACTGCTTACTGCTGTTGGATGTGCTCAACAAACACTAGCTGGCAGCACCACGTTTGCTACATACATTGTCGGATCAGGTTATTCATACCAAAGAGCATTGCTGCTGTTTAGTTGAAACCCTATCATCTTTACCCTTGCAAGGCTTTTCTTGGCTGACGATGCAGTTGTTTTTATCATTTCCTTGCCAGGCACAATACAAAGGCCTTATTGACTATTCTTGCTTGAAAGAAGGAAGACACCGAGAAGAGTTTTCTTACTGTGTAGGCTCCGGCATGTAAAAGACCTTTGCTGATACCATTTTCAATACACTGGGAGCGAGGCTGCTGCGAGCCTAGGTTAGTCATAACAATTTTTAATTCTTATTTGTTGTACCTAATACACTTCAGCAGTTGACAAAAAAAAAAAAGGTCTTTGTGTGCACATTTTCTATCCTGGTATTTCCACCTTTGGGCATCTGGTGTCCACAGCCCTGTGAATTGTGAATACAGTTTTTTTTTTTTTTACAGTTTAAGAAAGCTGAAGATGTTCCTCACCACGCTGAGGAATAGGTTGGCAAGGGGCGTGCCAGAGCCGGGGCACAGGGCAGCAGACTGAGGGGCATGGTTTAGTGCTTGATAGGAATGATTGGACTCGATGATCCAGTGGGTCTCTTCCAACCTGGTGATTCTATGATTCCATGATCTCATGGATGCTCTCTGGGCTGAAGCCTCACAAAAAAACACCTCTCCTGCACAGGGAAGTATGCTTTGCTCTTACTGTGAGCCCACACGTGGAGCTTCTACACCGCCCAGCAGCAGGCATGTGCTGGGGACAACCTCCACTGCAGATCTCTGCTGCCTCTCAGATGTTGTCCCATAAAATCTCCTGATCTGTAAATAAAATAAAATCCTGTGGCTGAAACTGGGTGGCATTTCTGAACCAGACTGGTTGGTCTGGCCAGGGCATCCGCTTCCAGCTGAGCTGGTGAGGATGTAGGTCATAAGCAACTGTGTTGTTCTGGTCCCTAAACACCTGCAGAAGAACGGGTATAACTATTCTCCCGCAGGAGGCAGGAGGGAAGAGGACAGTTGGGGCAATATGGGCCACGTATTGACTGTCTTTCATCATTTGCTTACTGGGACGTAGCCAAGTGAAAATACTGCTAGTTGGAGTTGGAAACTGTTGATTGTTAGCTCTGAACATGAGGACAGACACAACAGGTCAGAGGAATGTCCACATGCTTAATGGCAGAGGAGCAGTGCAGGGTAGCGCTTCTCTGCTATGCACAATCAGCCTCCAGATACCCGCAGCTCACAAGGTACCTGAGGCTGAGGTGCTGCCTTCATATTTATCAGCCTTTATGGGGACTTCTTCCCATCATTCTACTTTGCAATCCATGGAATTTTGGAGGTACCATGTCCTGAGATAACAGGTTCCTCAGCATACCTCTTAGCTGTGTTGAAAACATCTCCCCTCTTTGTGTTGAATCTCTTCCTTGAGACTTCTATTGGTGGCCCCTAATTCTCCTGCTGGAAGGGGTACCACAGATAAAATTCATGCTTTGAAGGCAAACCATACCACCAAGACCTTAAGTCATGGTGTAAATTACAGCAACATTTGGTTCCTCCAATAAATGCCAGTGCCAGGTGGCCAAGGAAAGTGAAATTGAGACTGGTCTCTGACACCCACCTTTATTCCCTTTGCTGAGCCACCTCCAACTTTGGCTGACAGTCAAGTTCTGCAGCACAAAAATCCTGAGACCGCGTACATGTAGGTCACATGAGCAGTTCTTCCTACAGAAAAAGCCCCTTGCAAGCCAGGTAGCTGGCCCAGGGACAGATTTTCCCTTTCATGAGAAAAGGTTGCAGGTTCAGGTTCTAATTTGTTTGATAATTTTTTTATTGTGCTGGCCAACATGCTAAAAAGAGATTTATTCATGAAAAGGAGAAAGTCAGCATCTATTCCCTGTGCAAACAGAGAAGAAAAAAAATACCTGTAAACACCACAAATAAGAGAGAAAGCATGTGGAGCAGCATACTAAATTATCTCTGCCATGTGGGTCACTTTGACACACGTTTTTATTTTATTTATTAAACAGCTTCTGCACAAAGTGTGTTTTGCTCAACTAAGGCATCCTACAGTGAATACTAAAATGATGCTGTAGCTCTTAAGCGCTGGGGGCAAGGGGAGGGCAGAAACACCCCTTTTATTCCTGGAGTTATTGTTTTATGAAAGGTGCTGATGACACTGTGTGTACAACACAGATAGGGCATAAAGAATTGCTGCAGTGGCTTGATAGGGATGATCTGTAGCTGAAAACCCATTAATGCAGACTGTAGGTGAGGCAAATGTGCTGAAATGTCAGGATGTGGAATGCCAGGAGGACAACCCTTAAAATAGTTCCACCAAAAATAGCCTCTGTGGACAATAAGAGCAGGGGCGGCGGAGGTGGGGGGGCGCAGGGGGGTGGTTGCCTTCATTTCTTTCTCTTACCAGCTCCTTGACACGTTGTCCCTCGCGGCTGCAGACGGAGCAGGAGGCCAGGCAAAGGGCACACTTTCATCCCACACATAAGTGCCACTGCTGTAGGCCACCTAACTATGGGAGCATCACTCAAAAAGCAAAGCCCACTTCACCCAGGATGGTGGGGCTGCCACAGCCAGGGGAGGAAACAGCTGCCTTGAGTGGCTGGCAAATGCACTGGGTAAAACTACAACTCCATAAATGCTTCAGAGCAGCTCTTTACAAACAGCAGCAAATTCTCTCATCTTGTCCAGGGAAATAAATCAAATTGTGTCTGCGAGCTGATAGAGTCTGTATGAGAGTAGGAGACAGGCGCTGATGGGAAGGTGGATTCCTACATACCATCGTGACAAGCACAATCCTACCCAAAAAAACCCTCTTCCCAGCATATATGCTACCTGCAGAACTGGACCAGCCTCCAGAGACTGCAGATGATGTCTATATATTCTTAATTTCTCTGGGAGAGCATCATTTAAATGGTTTTGGAGGAAAAGCCATCACTCAAGGTTAAGATATCGCAAAGCTTCAGGGCAACTCTAGAGATGTTGAATGACACCAGTGTGACCTTAACAAGAGGTAAAGGGAAAGATCAAGTGCTTTTGAGCTGCCAGGTAGATGCCCCAAAACATCTCACAAAAGGATGAGACCTAGAGCTCAGCCACATTTGGTTTCTGCAGAGAAAAAAAAATGTCTAAAAACCAGGTGTGAAGGCAAGAACCAAGCCACTGCATGCCACTGAGCATGACAGCCAGAGGACTAATTATGCCAGATTTAGCTCTGAGTGCACACTATAGGCATGACCCAAGGAAGGGAGAGGAAGCCTCCAAAGAAAAGAAAACCATAGGAGAAACTGTGGTAAAATACAGCTGTATCAGCAAAGTTCTAGTTGCAATATATGCAGTGAACATAGGTGGGAATTCAGTGCCTGGCTTTGCGGCTGGCAGCTTGCAATTCAGTGTGATGACTCAGGACTTTCAGTTTCTCTGCAGGCATAGGCTGCTCAGACCTTACTCAGGCAGAATTTCCATTTTTCATTACAATAGGCTATGTCTTGGTCTTCTAGTTCTTGTTTCAATGAAGTTAATATTGCTAACACACAGGCTTTTTGCACACAATCATCACAGCCCTTAAGACAGTTGTAACCTTTCTCTGTTGGGTTTATTGTCACATTTCTGTGTGCTTAAACCAATGTTTTCACACTCTTTGAAACCTGCTGATCTGGTACTATATCTGGCAGATCTTCCTGGGGTCAGGAGGTGAAACAGTCATTCCCACACCTCCGTCCCTCAGGTACAGATGTTAAAGGTGACTCTTGCTCCTGATGTCAATTTTGTAACATGTCTGTGGTGTATTTCCGTGTACCACCTAAGCAGCATCACCCTCTGAAAATCCAAAGAGTCCAACCTCTCCTTGAAGCAGAGGGCGTCCAATGTGTCAAATACCTCCAAGGCTTTGTTTGCCTATAGGTCACAGCAGAAGATGGCAGAAAGAATCATACCTAGGTCAGTCATAATGAAATAATACAGGATTCGGAATAAACTCAGCATAAACAATTCACTTCATGTGTTGGAAAGGATGAGGTGGAAGTAAATCTCAGTGAACTTTTAGAAAGAGCAGAGTGAGCACAGATCTTGCAGCACCTGAGAAGGTATAGGAAGAAGGCAGACTGTAGCCTTAGGAAGCATAAATCATAGGCCATATCTATCTTCTCCAGTCATTGGGAAAAAAGAATGAATGACAGAAAAAGAGAAAGGAGAGGAGCTCAACAGAGAAGGGTCAGAGGTTAATTTCCCGATTGCCATTATATGAAAGGTAATGGCCCCAGATGCCTGTGAATTCCCCTTCAAAAGAGGCATTATCATTTAATGCACTCTTTTATTACCGCTCTCATGTCAGGTTCCTTGTGTTCCAAAACGGTCTTTTCTTTGCTATTAATATGATAACAATTCATATACTGTGGTCTTCTGACGGACCTTGACAGTTTTGATGTTAGGTAAGGGCAGTAAATCTGTTAAAAATATGACCTGCTCCTACTGAAGTTGACAGGAACTTTGCCACTGATGTCTACAGCGATGCGGAAAGTCTTATCCTGATGACTAATGGCATTAGTCACATCTTTACTGGAACCTGTTGTTTATGAACAATTCCAAAATATTTGTTCAAAGAGCCCAGTTTAGATGCAAACACTGCCAGCTTGTACTCCATTTTATGATATCAGGAGCTCTTGAGCTTTGGTGTGTCACACACAGTCTGCAGGCTGCCTATGCCTCTCATTTTAAGCGAGGCATTTGCATTTTGGAGGGCAGGTGAAGCATGCAAAGGGCTCTTTCTCACAACAAGCCTTGTACAGCATGGAAAAGTCAAAGAAGCAGTCTGACACCAAAGGTTTCAAGGCTGAAAGGTTGCAAGCAGGCAGTGGGAATCATGGTCCCTCGCTGTTCCTATTCCACTGCTAAATGAACGGCAGTCCTGTTGGGAAGGCTGAGTATCAAAAAACACCTTAGACTCAGCCGCTTCACCTCAGCCATCCCATAGAAATAATAAATTACTTTTTTGTAGACCTTTAGGATATGAAATTATGGAGCCCCAGCTCCATCATTCCCTCATGGAGAGCAAGGGGACGTGACAGGAGATGACCCCTGGGCCACCCTGTAGCTATGCGGTCACACAAAGATCAGTGTCTCTCCCTGGTCTTACCAGTTCCTGCCTCATGGAGGGCTGCTGGCCCCACACCCATCACAACAGGTTCCAAAAATGGTACTCCCTGAGGCCGAGGGAATGGAGTGGAGGGCTGTCTTCTCCTCAGGCTCTCTGGACAGTAACAACCAGCTATTTTAAAGGTCTGAGCTGCAGTCCACTCCTTTTAGCACTGTTCTCACTCCAAGCATGTGATCCCATGTGGATACTAGATGGGGAAATAGCTTGTGTAATGCCTTGACTTCTCAGCTAAGCTCACAGTCCCATTTTAAATACGTGTAGTTTATGGTCACAAGTGTTTAGGACTTAAATAGACATGTCGGAGGAAGGCAATATTATCCCTATTTGATAGCTGATGGGACAGCAAGGCAATGGGACCCACAGCTCAGGATAGGGACTAAAACTGAATCTACAAAATCTTGCCCCCACCACTATTACAAGCTCACCCTTCTTTGTAAGGCTTTTCAAATCAAGCTTCTCTGCTCAGAGGTGATAGAAAGAGTCCTTAGTACTACAACGGAGAAATGGGGTTTACCGGCTCCTAACTGGGGTAATACAGCACTTACCCTCTTCTCATACACAGTGAATAAATCAGAGTTCTCCTGCTGCTTTTTGGAGAGGAGCTTGAAGTGCATGGGTAATCAGAAGGCAGTTCTGAACATGTCCTGAGGGTTGCCTGATGGCTGAACTACTACATCTGCCCCACTCAAAGGATGAAAAAACCTAATGAACAGATCCAGTGTAAGCAACTTATTTTTGTATCATCAAACTATGCCAAAACAGTATTTTACACTTAGCAGAGAGCTAGTCTCTACGTAAACGGGCCACTAAACAGAGCTATGCCAGATTGGCACTTCTCGGAACATCAGACATGGATATTGTCATTTTTCTGGATGTGGGATGTAAGATTAATAGATTTCATACCATGACTTCCAAGCCTCCACACTAGGGCTCCTGATCAACTGCCCTATTCACCACAGTTATGGCAGTTATTTATGTTAAATAGATTAAAGGCTGAGCAACTTAGATTTTCTCTGAGTCAAGTGTTGTTTCAGCTTCTTTTAGGTTAAAATTTATTTGTATTAGTGAGGAAATACCACACTCGCCTTCCCCTGGGATAAAAATTTGCTCATGAACTCAAGTTTGTCTATTTCTTGTTAGAAACATCTCCTGTAGAAACATCTCCTGGTGAGGGGCCGAACAGGAGGGTTCCTGGTGACCATTACTTATTAAAACACTTAATTCTTTACACATCTTCTAAGGAGATGTCTATGGCAGAAGCAATGGGAAAGACTTTTGCCATCTCCCACAAAAATAATTCTCACACAATTTCAGCTCAGCTGTATTCCCACTGAAGTCACCAGTGTAATTCCTAGAACTGTACTTTATCAGGCAATTAGGACTTCTTTATGGGTAACAAGATGCAAAACTCAAAATTAATCAAGTCCTGTTATTCACAGCTTTGCTGTGTATTGGGATTAGAGTCAAACTCTTCCTAAACACCTTCCAACACTGTTTCAAAACTTTCCATTTTGTTTCATGTAATGTAACCACTTGGAAGCTTTTATTTAAAAATAACTCTGTAAGTATTCTTTTACCATAATGGGATGACTACATTTTACCATAAGTGTAATGGGATGACTACATTACTACAGAAATTCTGGAATTTTATGTAAAGATGATGACAAATCTCTGGTTGCTTGCATATGCTTCACCCCACCCCCACCCCCCAACCCTCCCACTTTAATCCCCTCCCCCTCCCTAGTATTGATCTGAGCTACTGATGAATTAATAGATTAGCTCTTATTTTGGTAAAACCCCCAAAACTCCTCTTGTCCCTCTTGTAAGAATCCCTTAGGTAAAGAGAGAGAAGTTACAAGTGTGCTAAGGGGCATGGTTTAGTGTTTGATAGGAATGGTTGGACTTGATGATCCAGTGGGTCTCTTCCAATGTGGTTATTCTATGATTCTATGATTCCAAGGGTATCACACTCAAGCAGGGATGCAACCCTTTTCCTTCAGTGCCTTTGCCAGGCTGCCCCATGACCCCCCCACAGACAGATGTTTACTTCTGTCATCTCCGCAGCCTAGCTGGGAACATTTGGCCAAGGGATGGAGAGAGAGAAAGAGAGAGAGAGTTTCAGGTGAGGGTGAACCAGAGGCTTTACCTGAGCACTGCCAGGAGCAAAAGACACCCAAAAATTTCATTAGATTTCTTTTGCAACCTGTTTGTCCTGAGCTATACTGTTTCTTAGTAGCACTAAGGGTTCAGAGTATCTGTGCTCCAGAAAGCTTTCCTAAATCAATAGTCTCCTGTTGCTACGTAAATATCTAACTGGAGCAAAGCTGTTTATTTTCAAAGTGGGAGATGTTGCTCCTGTGACAATGTTTTATTATAATGATTTTGATCCTGAACCTGCAATCTTTACACAGAGACAAGACTCCCCTTGATTTCAGTGCAAGTTTTGTCTGACTAAGGGTTTCAGAATTAGCTCTTTGCTTTTATTTTTATTGAAAAACAAGCCTGCGCTTGACAGGGAAAAAACAGTAAGTGGATCATGTCAGGGAGACAAGTTCCTACGAGAAATTTCTAGGAGGAAAAACACAGCTTTACGATTACACGGCAATAAGTTGAAAGGTTAAAGTTTTAAGAATTTTCCAGGGGAAAAAAATGCTAATGCACTAATGGGATGGACAGCTATTCCACCAGGGGAAAAGACCCAGCCCAGTGCACACCTTCAGCACCTGTAAAGATGAATAGTACAAAATATTTCCATGAAAATTGTATACAATCATAGAATCACCAGGTTGGAAAAGACCTCCGAGATCATCAAGTCCAACCACACCTATATGCCACTAAACCATACCTTTAAGTACTTCATCTACCCGTCTTTTAAATACCTCTAGGGATGGCAATTAAACCATCTCCCTGGGCAGCCTATGCCAGGGTCTGATAACCTTTCTGTGAAAATTTTTTTCCTAATGACCAATCTGAACCTCCCCTGGTGCAGCTGGAGGCCATTCCCACCTGCCCCATCACCTGCCACTTAGAAGAAGAGATCAACGCCCACATCTCCATAACCTCAATTCAGGTAGTTGTAGAGAGCAATAACTCTCAGCCTCCTCTTCTCCAGGCTAAACACCCCCAGCTCTCTCAGCCGTTCCTCATAGGGCCTGTTCTCCAGCCTCTTCACCAGCTTTGTTGCTCTTCTCTGGACTTGCTGCAGAGCCTCAACATCCTTCTTGTGGTGAGGGGCCCAGAACTGAACACAGGATTCGAGGTGCAGTCTCACCAATGCCAAGTACAGGGGCAGAATCATGTCGCTGGACCTGTTTTGAAGCATCCATGAAAATAACATTTTGATTTAAGGACTTTTGATGGAAAACTGAGTATCACTGGCCATACTTTATGCCACCAAAGGGGCTCCAATCCCAAGGGGGCTACAAGCATATGTGGTAGCAGCCATCCTGTGTCAGCGCACTTCCCTGTGCAACCAAAAAAATGTGCAGAGAGGAGCCACACTGCACACAAACCCTGCAGGGGTGGGAAGCACATGGAGAGCTGCAGGTAACAGCAACTGCGGAGGCTCAGAACTGGCAGTGAATAGGGTGGGGGTGGCAGGGGAGCAGGGCAGCAGCAGTTGTTCTGGGGGCACTCTGAGTGAGATGGGCAACCCTATGCAGAACTACAGACTGGGAGAAGCCTGGCTGGAAAACTGCCAGGAGGAGAGGGACCTGGGCGTGTTGGTCGACAGCCGACTGAACATGAGCCAGCAGTGTGCCCAGGTGGCCAAGAAGGCCAATGGCATCCTGGCTTGTATCAGAAAGGGTGTGACCAGCAGGGCCAGGGAGGTGATTCTCCCTCTGTACTCAGCACTGGTGAGGCCGCTCCTTGAATCCTGTGTCCAGTTGTGGGCCCCTCAGCACAAGAAGGATGTTGAGGCTCTGGAGAAAGTCCAGAGAAGAGTGACAAGGCTGTTGAAGGGGCTGGAGAACAGGCCCTATGAGGAGCGGCTGAGAGAGCTGGGGTTGATTAGCCTGGAGAAGAGGAGGCTGAGAGGAGACCTCATTGCTCTCTACAACTACCTGAAAGGAGGTTGTAGAGAGGAGGGAGCTGGGATCTTTCTCCCAAGTGACAGGGGACAGGACGAGAGGGAATGGCCTCAAGCTCCACCAGGGCAGATTTAGGCTGGAGATTAGGAGGAGGTTTTTCACACAGAGGGTCATTGGGCATTGGAATAGGCTGTCCAGGGAGGTGGTTGATTCCCCTTCCCTAGAGGTGTTTAAGGCACAGGTGGATGAGGTCTTGAGGGACTTGGTTTAGTGTTAGATAGGAATGGTTGGACTAGAAGATCCGATGGGTCCCTTCCAACCTGGTTGTTCTATGATTCTATGATTCTAAATGCAGAGTCGGGGCTTCACTCAGTGCCTGTCCCCCTTCTCCCAGCATCAACAGCTCTCCAAGAACCCCGGGGCAAAATGGTGCCAGCAGGGCAGGAGCATCCAGGGGCTGGTCTGGCAAAGAGGGTGCTTGGATCGGTCTGGAGTTCTGTCTGCGTTGGGGTTATTATCAACTAAAACTCCCCACAGGGCAGAGAGGGCTGCCTGCTGCTCACCCCAATAAGCCGCTGGAAGCAGGTGGGTGCTCCCAGTAACTCATCCTCGCTATGCTTTGAGCAAACCCCCTCCTGATCCTAGGGGCACCGACGCATCCGAGGGGATGCGCTCTCCGGGGTTCATCGCTGCATTTAAAGAATCATAGAATCATAGAATCACCAGGTTGGAAGAGACCCACCGGATCATCGAGTCCAACCATTCCCACCAATCTCTAAACCATGTCCCTCAGGACCTCGTCTACCCGTCCCTTAAACCCCTCCAGGGAAGGTGAATCAACCACCTCCCTGGGCAGCCTGTTCCAATGCCCAATGACCCTCTGTGTGAAAAACTTCCTCCTCATGTCCAGCCTAAATCTCCCCTGGTGGAGCTCCGTGAAACCGAGCGTTCGGCTCATCCTCACCGCAGGCTGCCAACTCCTTTTAAATGGGATTTTGCAGACCTCCCCACCCCCACCCCACCCCACCCGCTCGCATCCTGCGTTTAAAAAAAAAAAAAAAAAAAAAAACAGAGATAACACCGAAATGAACGCGTTTAATTAAACTCATTCCTTCACAGGCAGGCGCGAACAGCAGGCACCTTTGCTCCGCCAGCCAAACGCGTGGATGCGGAGCCACCACCTCCTCCACCTCCACCTCCCGAGAAGAGCGACAAGGCTGGTGAAGGGGCTGGAGAACAGGCCCTATGAGGAGCGGCTGAGAGAGCTGGGGTTGTTTAGCCTGGAGAAGAGCTGCATCCAAACCCTGCAGGGGTGGGAAGCACATGGAGAGCTGCAGGTAACAGCAACTGCGGAGGCTCAGAACTGGCAGTGAATAGGGTGGGGGTGGCAGGGGAGCAGGGCAGCAGCAGTTGTTCTGGGGGCACTCTGAGTAAGATGGGCAACCCTATGCAGAACTACAGACTGGGAGAAGCCTGGCTGGAAAACTGCCAGGAGGAGAGGGACCTGGGCGTGTTGGTCGACAGCCGACTGAACATGAGCCAGCAGTGTGCCCAGGTGGCCAAGAAGGCCAATGGCATCCTGGCTTGTATCAGAAATGGTGTGACCAGCAGGTCCAGGGAGGTGATTCTCCCTCTGGACTCAGCACTGGTGAGGCCGCTCCTTGAATCCTGTGTCCAGTTGTGGGCCCCTCACCACAAGAAGGATGTTGAGGCTCTGGAGTGAGTCCAGAGAAGAGCAACGAGGCTGTTGAAGGGGCTGGAGAACAGACCCTATGAGGAGCGGCTGAGAGAGCTGGGGTTGTTTAGCCTGGAGAAGAGGAGGCTGAGAGGAGACCTCATTGCTCTCTACAACTACCTGAAAGGAGGTTGTAGAGAGGATGGAGCTGGGCTCTTCTCCCAAGTGACAGAGGACAGGACCAGAGGGAATGGCCTCAAGCTCCACCAGGGGAGATTTAGGCTGGAGATTAGGAGGAGGTTTTTCACAGAAAGGGTCATTGGGCATTGGAATAGGCTGCCCAGGGAGGTGGTTGATTCACCATCTTTGTCTCTCTCTTCTGTGCAGAAGAGCCATAGATTTGAAACACCGGGCTGATTAAAGAACTGAATTTCGAGCACACTGGCTCAAAAATTTAAATTAATGACTTCTAACAGGACCCCTTTCACTAGATACATGATGTTCAGACTAGACAGTGCATTTTTGGAGACAGAGAGTGGTTTAGGATTTTGGAGCTAACAAAACCCTACAGAAACCTGCAGAGAAAGGTTCTTCATTTTCCCCCAAATACCTAGTTCCTTGGTCTATAATTTCTGCCTGGCACTTCCAGACTTCACTGCCTGTTGGTGTGTCCATAGCAGCTGTTGATGCTAATCACACTCCACGTTGCCTTCCATCAGGTTGTCTTCATTCACTTACTGGGAACCAAATAACTTTCAGGTTTGCAGTTAGGTACAAGGTTTCAGCAGGTTACCGTATTTCTGTTATTTCTTTTCCCAAAATCTCTTTGTGTTATTGGCTCATTTGAGCAATTATATATAATTGTCCAGAGAAGAGCGACGAGGCTGGTGAAGGGGGTTGGTCGACAGCCGACTGAACATAAGCCAGCAGTGTGCCCAGGTGGCCAAGAAGGCCAATGGCATCCTGGCTTGGATCAGAAAGGGTGTGACCAGCAGGTCCAGGGAGGTGATTCTCCCTCTGGACTCAGCACTGGTGAGGCTGCTCCTTGAATACTGTGTCCAGTTCTGGGCCCCTCAGCACAAGAAGGATGTTGAGGCTCTGGAGTGAGTCCAGAGAAGAGTGACAAGGCTGGTGAAGGGGCTGGAGAACAGGCCCTATGAGGAGCGGCTGAGAGAGCTGGGGTTGTTTAGCCTGGAGAAGAGGAGGCTGAGAGGAGACCTCATTGCTCTCTACAACTACCTGAAGGGAGGTTGTAGAGAGGAGGGAGCTGGCCTCTTCTCCCAAGTGCCAGGGGACAGGACAAGAGGGAATGGCCTCAAGCTCTGCCAGGGGAGATTTAGGCTGGAGATTAGGAGGAGGTTTTTCACAGAAAGGGTCATTGGGCATTGGAATAGGCTGCCCAGGGAGGTGGTTGATTCCCCTTCCCTGGAGGTGTTTAAGGCACAGGTGGATGAGGTCTTGAGGGACTTGGTTTTAGTGTTTGATAGGAATGGTTGGACTAGAAGATCCGATGGGTCCCTTCCAACCGGGTTGTTCTATGATTCTATGAAACCTCACGGAGCGGGCGCCGTAGAAAAAAAAAAAAAAAAAAAAAGGAGCCGTGGCCGCCACCTTTTTCTCACCTACCCATCCACCCACCCACCCACCAGGTCCTTTTCCGCCATGGCGCGTGGCGCGCTTTCCAACTCCCCCCCCCCCTCCCCACCCTGAGCGGCCGCCGCCCGAGCTCCCTCCGCAGTGTCGGGGGCTGCCCCGTCACCTGATCAGCGCGCGCGCGCGCGCTCCCGCCAACCAGCCGGGCGGGAACGCGCGCGCGCGGGGGCGGGAAGGGAGGGAGGGAGGGAGGGGTGGGGAGGAGGAGGAGGAGGAGGCGGCGGTGGTGGTGTTGGGGTAAGGGAGGGGAGGGGAAGGAGGGGGGGGGTGCCCGGTATATACGTGTCCCCACCGCCCCCGCCCCTGCCTGCCTCCCTCCTGCAGCAAAAGGGGAGAAGGCTGCGAGCCGGCTGCACCGCCACGGGGTGAGTGCCATGGCGGGGGGGGTCCTGCCCCTCCCTGTGTCCGGGGGTGTGTGTATATGTATGTATATGTATGTATATATGTGTGTGTGTGTGTCTCGCATTTACCTGTTGAGGTGGGGGGGGGGTGGGGGAGGCACCCGGCATCACCTGCATGACTGCAACCCACCCCCCACCCCCCCCCCCCGGAAAGTTTAGAGAAACTCGTTAAAAATGGGAAATGAACGTTAAAACCGGCGCTTGGATGCTGGTGGGAGCCGCGCCTGCCCCCGGTCCCCGTCCCTGCGGCACCGAAAACGCCGGTTCCACCGGCGTTTTCGGTGCCGCAGGGACGGGGACCGGGGGGTGGGATCTCTCCGCTTGGGGTGCGTGGTTTGGAGGCTTCTTTTTTTTTTTTTTTTTTTTTTTTCACTTAAACCCTTCCAAACTTAACGCGAGCCGCGGTTTCCCTCGTGGGGATGGAGCAAAAGTGCGGTTACCGTCTCGTCTTGTCGATTTTGTCGGGAAAGCCGCTACAATCAGAAAAGCATTCCCATTCTGATTGTCGGTGTGTTGGGAAGACATGGTTATTCTGGGATTCTGTGACTCTCCCGGAGCAGGTCTGGGGATGCGGGTGCTTAGGGTGCAGAATCGCTAGGTTGGAAAAGACCCACTGGATCATGGAGTTCAACCGTTCTCATCCATCCCTAATCCATCAGTCCCCTCAGCATCTCATCTACCTGTTTTTTTTTTTCAAACCCCTCCAGGGAAGGTGACTCCACCACCACCTCCCTGGGCAGTGCAGGAAGGTTCCAGAACGGCAGCACCGCCTGTTCTCCCAGCCAGGCAGGTGATGCCCGCTCGGCAGGTGCACCCTGAGCACCCACCTGGTACCCATAGGGGCACATCTTGGTGTCATCCCAGGTGGATGTCATAGAATCATAGAACAAGCAGGTTGGAAGAGACCCACCGGATCATCGAGTCCAACCGTTCCCATCAATCACTAACCCATGTCCCTCAGCACCTCGTCCACCTGTCCCTTAAACCCCTCCAGGGATGGTGACTCAGCCCCCTCCTTGGGCAATGAACCTAAGGCTGTCCTGTCCCGGGTGTTGGTGATAAGCAGAGCATGTCTGGCCTCGTGCAGTCGTGGTTCGGTGACCAAGCCAAAGCTCAGCATGGGGAATCGCCAGAAAATGCCTTTGCTGTGCGCCACTGGGACTTGGTTTAGTGTTAGATAGGAATGGTTGGACTAGAAGATCCGATGGGTCCCTTCCAACCTGGTTGTTCTGTGATTCTGAAATCTGGGTTGCTACAGCTACAGAAGTTTAGAACAGCAGTAGTTGAAGATGCTCTCTTCTAGTCAGCCCTCTCCTCCTGCAGCAGGGCACTAACTGTCTGTGTAGCATGGGCGTGAACATGCTTTATGCAGCAGGATGAGTTCTTTTTGCTTTCTAACCAAGTAGACCAATTACACAAAATCAGCTGAGAGAGATGACCTACTTGGAGAGAGAAGAGGAAAACGACTGAGGAGACCTTGATTTCAAATATCACCTTGCATGTCCTATCGTTTGTCCTAACCAAGCAGGGTTATTACCTCCCGAAGGTGTGAAATTTATGGTGTAATGGCTTGAGCTCTCCATTCCTCTCCCCCACCTCCCCCCATTCATGACTTCATGAACGTGCATTTCTGGTGTTTCTTAAACATTCTCGCGTTACAGCTGTAACATCAAGAGGTTAAAGTACCTAGAACCTTTCTCCTTATCTAATGTCTCCCAAGCTCTATTTAAAATTAGGGCGTCATTAGCAAAATCACGAGTAGTTCTGGGGAAGCAGGGTGGGGGGACGTGCGTGTTTTATGACTGAAAGTCACAAAGCCACAAATAACATCTTCACAAATGCGTGGGTCTTGCAGGTCTTCGACGTGGTTGGCACTGCCACATCTACCTTCCTGCCAGGGACTCAGTGCAGCGTGTAAGTACAAAAGGTGTTCATATGGATTTGTGTGTGTGTGTGTTTTGGTAGATTAATGGTTCCTTCCCTCTTCTTTAAATAGGCAGGTTGATTGCGGCAAACGGGGAATGTAGCATATTGCAGATGTTTTTTGGTTGAGGGTGTCATGGGTAATATCCAAAAGGCTCTGCCTTTCGTACTAAAAAAAAAAAATAGTGACTTGGAAAGAATTTGCCTGTATTTCTAATGCTTGCATCACCAGCATCTGTTCTCTGTAGAAGAATGAGATATTTCAATTTATTTGTAGCAATATAATGGCCTTTCAGGAGCCATTGAAATGTTGGAAGGTAGGTACATCAAGGAATTCATTAATACCACTCAACAGTCAATGAACTGGTGAAAATCACAAATCAAACCTGAGGTATGGTAACAAATGCAACTTATTTCATGTAAAAATGGTACTTCTAATATAATAAGAGTATAAACTGTCTTAACAGCCCAAAACGTCTACGTATTAAATTCCTGTAGACGGGAAGAGTTGGCTGCTCTTTCACCGCAGGTTAAGTAATTGTGGGTGAATACAATTCTGTCATATATGTGCTGGGAAATATTAGTATAAGAAATAATGATTCTTCTTAATATGCCTGCATTTTACCTTGAAAAGAAGTCTGGATTTCTGAAAACTTTGAGTACCGCATAGATGCAAGACAGCTGTCTGGAGATGTGAAAGAGGTTTTAAAAAGATGCTATGGATGGGGAGAAATAATGGATGCTTGCAAGATCTGCTTTAGAAATAGAAGAGAGGGGAGGATTGGGTCTTCCTGGAAAAACTATGTCCTACCTGATTATTTTCCCTTTAAAATACATCAGGCTAAATGATGCTCCATTTTGACTTGCATTGGCTTGCGTTTAAAAAGATAGATGGGGGCTACAAGTTCCTTTTAATTAAACTGGGGGTACATAGAGGGACCTAGGAGAACCTAATACTACTTAAAAATTATTTTGAAAGCAAAATATTTTTCTGTAGTTTAGCAGTGTCTTCAGTATGTTCTCATAATGCGTCCCTGATAGTTAAGGTACAGCTGCCTCAAATCAGTCACATAAATAGCGATTTAGTAAATGCGACATTCTTTCATGGGAAACGTGTCATTTACTCCTCTTATAAATTAAGGTATAAACATCCACATGGTTACTGAAAATCTTCTAAGTTGGATTTCATATCTATAAGGTTTTAACATTCTTTTCACACAATGTGCATTTGTGTAGTAATGTTAATACGTCTGCGTGGTGCAAGGAGAGGAAGCAACATTTACTTAATCTTATTTTAACCATTATATTTCATGTGGTATACGCAGATAAAGTGAGATTGATGCAGAGTGTGTGTGTGTGTAAAAATCCTTCTTCTCAAAATATTTTTAGGAAAAGTAATTGACTAATACAGGGTTGCCTGGTTTAACGGAGAAGTGGGTACTTTGTAGAAGGGTTATTTTTCTCTCTTCTTGTAATTCTGCATTTTTAAAGAATTGGTTTCCTAGTTTAAGAAGCCCACAAGGGAGCGAAATATGCAAGATGTTATTACAGAAAAGGTCAGTATTATCTTGCTCCTTCGTTGTTTCGTTGATAGGTTTTTTTCATCCTCTTGTCTGACTTGCCCAAAGATTATTTGGGAGGGGAGGAAAGAAAAGAGTGCGGTTTTCAGGTAGCCACACTTATCAGAGGGGATGCTTAATTAGAAAGTTGCAGTACAGCCTTACAGCCTAATGGAGTGAGAAGATGACAATTCCCAGCCAGCTGGGTGGGGCACTATGCAGTGCTAACTGTAAGCCTTTTGTCTAATAAAAACGTCTGAAACAAAGTGATTGTCTGGCAATCAGCATCCCACTTGACCTTTTAAAGGCAAGGAAACAAAGTTAATGAATGTATTTTTCAGTCGCCATTCCCTATTTTGGGATTTTTGTGCCTTACTAGAGAGCTACGACTCTCTCACTACTTTGGTTCCTATTGCGGTACGGCTGTTCGGAGTATGAAGGATTATATCTGAAAATAGTGCCTGTTGAAATTATCAAAAAGCGAAAGAAAAGCCCTGTGTACAGCTGCCGGACTACTTTGCCTGGCTGTTTTTGGGGTTGCTTTTCTCATCAGTGCAATGAATTAACTTCACCAGAGTTTCACAGGGTTGCTGGAAAATACAAATCTTGCTGTTCCTAAGCTGCACTTCTAAGTCTCCTGTATTACTGAATAGTTGGAATTACTAGATAATTACTGAAAATGTAGAGCATTATGCAAGTTAAATGTAGGCATTGTTTAAAAAAACTTATTTTAATGAGATAAGGCATTCTCAAATGCTCTCACTAGAAAAATTAATATGAGCTTGTTAAATGCTGAAAATACTGCATGATTATTAAAGAATTTCTAGCATTTTGTAAGCAGGATACTTGCAAGCCGCTGTTATTTTTTTAAGACTGTAGAATGTAAAATTAAGTCTAATAACCCCAGACATGTGTAAGCAGCTATTTATGTTTTGCTAAATTCAAAACTGTACGTCTTGTGCAAGACTCCAGTAAGCCTGAATCTATTGAAATTTGCTTCATACAAGAGTCTGATTGTTCTGATATGCAAGATCATCAGTAGAATGGGGGTTTTATGTGGTTGTGTTGTACCTTGGAAATAAAACTAATATTTGTTCTGGTTTTTTTTAGCCCATTAAACGCTTAATTACTTCCTTTGAATGTGATCGAGGAGGTTCACTTACAAATTAATATTTGTTTTTAATGCTAGGTGACAATATCACCACTGAAATGCAGAATTCTACGTGGTTTACACTTTCTGCAGAGACAAACAATTTAATTTGCATGTATCAAAGAAAATGGTGGCTTCTCATCTCTCGGTGAAGACTGAATAGAAAACTGGTGTGTTGTCTTAACACAGGGCACTGTTTTGCAAAGAATAAAGTATATATATACTGAAGCGTCGTGATGAAATTAGACAAACTTTAAAATGAACAGTGAACATTTTGAGATACAGTTCCTTTCTGCTGCACTTAATATCTGAATGATATATGTGTTAATAAAGCATACTCAGGCTTATACATTTTACTATAGATAAAATATGGAATAGGCTAAAGAGAGGAGAAATGAGTGCTGTCCAGGAACTGATTTTTCTTAAGCCTAGTGTAGGATATTCAGTGCTAAGATGAAAAAGTGTAAATGGTATGTTTTTATCGTTTATGCAGTATTGATCTAGATGAAAAGGAAACAAGTAAAAATCAGCATTTTAAATAGAACTTAAAAATGAATCTCTAAGACTTTGAAACCTGTAATCAGTGCAAATTGGAGGGGAGGAGAAGGAAGGTATTGGGGGGAATGGTTACAAGAGTAGAGCACATGCTCTACTTCATCTCAGTGTAAGGAAGTAGGTATCTTGATGGTGAAGATAAAGTGACCACCTAAATGTAGTGGATTTCAAATCAGCTGGTAGCACCTGTGAATTATACGAAGTATTTCTGCAAATCAGTGTGTTGTGTCTGTGCTTTGTTGAAGCAGCAGACCTATTTGCAAAGCTGTTTGTCACACTGTCGTTTTTATTATAATAGGGCTTATATGGAAATATTCCTGCAATGCATTTAAAGAAAAGACAAATGGCAGCATTTATAGAAGGTGGCAGATTATACTGCAGTGTGTGTGTAGGAAGGAGGGGGCTGGTGTGGTGTCGTTGCCCCCAACCCCTGACCCCCTTACTAAAGAGGGATTGACATTATTTTGTTTAAATATGGTGCACCTTACAGTGGACTAATGTAAAGTTTAACACAATAAGGTCCTTAACCTGGTTAAGGATTCTGGGTCCTGCCCCAAGGTAAATAATGAATATGGTTTTGTTTGCCCAGGGAGTCTTGCTGTGTAGAAAAATGTCTGGGAGTCAGTCCTTTTTTCTCTTTAACTGCTTGTTTTGCATATAAATCGTTTAAAATTAGGGGCGTTTTGGAAGAAGTTTGGCATTTCTAACAAGCCAAGAGACTAGGATTTTGTTGGTTTATTTCAGCTGAAGGGCCCAATCCTTTTTTAGTATTTTCATACTTAAAGAGCAAAAACATCAATTTCAAGATAAAAAATAAATGGTGACCTCTTTAGTTGATATAAAGCAGTGATTACTCTTGTGGACTTGTGCTACTCATCCTCTTTAGTGAGTGTATTTAGTAATTCAGCCATATACCATTATTTTTTTATAAATTTGGAATTTATTTTTTTCTGAAAATGCAAGAGAGGGGGGAAAAAAAACCCCATATATTTTTCCCACTGGAAAAGGTTGCTTTCCCTGCTGAATAGACTTAATTTCTCCATCGTCCCTACTAAGAGGTAGCATACGAAGGAATGCATGTCTTACAGGATGATACAGGCTTTATGTGCAGGGAGGTACAAAGCTGGACCCAAGTTCCCTGGTGTCCTGATGGGTCACACGTTTTCCATGTGGACCCCACCTGGTGATGGATAGGTCTGGATTTATTTGCTGCTCTTCATTCTGGTAAAAAATGGTGTTCATCTCAGACTGACAAGTAAGAAATAGATTATTTTAAGGATTTACTGAAGTGTGAGCTTAAATTAGAATGCTTCTGAAGACAGATCTAGTCTAGATTTAGCCTGCAACTGAAAGAAAGATCTTAAATTATTATTTCGCTCAACTATCAAGACGATTATGCCACAAGCACTTTTGGAGCGTGTTGCAGGAAAATGGCTGCCTCTAGTTGCCTTGGCTGTGCTTACAGCAACACAAGCTCTTCTGCCCCAAATTTTTTATCAGTGCTGGGTTTGTATCCCCATTAGCCAAGCTGAGAGCCCTTTGCTTTGAGATGCAGCCTGCACTCCTCGCATCCTTGAACAGCTCTGTTAGCATAAGCTCAGTGTTTTAACTCAGCTTGCTGGCATGCTGTGGACTTTAATCCTCAGCCGCTTGACTCATAAAGACCCCTTAAAACAAATATTTGCAAGGTTGAGACAAAAAGCACTGGTGAAGCTGCAGCCAGGGGAAATGCTTCTATTGATGGCAGCTGAGCTGAGGCATTCCTCGCTGGTGGCCGTGTGGTGGCTGCGTGTCCCCTTCGCCTCGCATAGTGTCCTCCTGAGGGAGGAGGATCCCTTGCCATCTGCTTTCCGATTCAGAGTTAGATAACTTACCAGAACAGGGTTACTCCAACCTAAAGAAAGAAAAATCTCTGTCTAGCAGCTAGTGACTCATGCCGCTCATGTGGCACAGCTGCTCTGAGGCAGTCGGCAGCCTTGCCTTGCCTTGCCAGAGCAGGTACCAGAGTTTCAGAACTAGCTCTGGTTGCAAGTAACATCTGAGGACTTGGGGGTTTACTGGAGGCCAGCAGAAACACTTTTGATGTGCTGTGCTTGGTATTGTATCGGTGAACATGGTGGTTACTGTTGACCAGTCCAAGTACACCAAGGAAGGACTTGACAGAAAACTGATCCAAACCAAGGCACTTCTAGTGTGAGTTATGCCCTGCTTTCACTCCACCCTGGTCCTCTTATGATATTGGTCTTGAGAGCCCCTGAGGGTGGACACAGCCAGAAGAGCTTGGAGCTAGGACTGACACAGCTAAGATTCCTCCCATTGGGGAGTATGATGTTGCGGCTGATTCCAGAAGTACAGCCTCAAGACCACCGAAAAAACCCTCAATTAACATTTTTCCTTCAAAGCTTCTTCTTTAAAAGTTAGACACGCTGCCTGGTAACTAACTCTAGGATTGAAGGGTGGATGCGCAGGGACTTAAGACAACTCAGTCTGTCGCAGATGCCAAGGCTGACCTTGGACACATTAGATAAGCTTCCCCGCAGCATTGGTTTTCTGGCAAAGAATTGGGTGAGGTGTTAGAAATGGCATTTGTCAACTTCTTGTGAGTGTGCTGTGAGGTCTAATGTTTGTAAAAATGTTGTTATCCTTTGGGAAGAAGTGCAGTGTGCTCCTGACTTGCACTCCTGCTTCATAACGCCATTTGTATGGGTGAGGTGGGAAACGTGGTTTGAATCTCCACTCCTCAAAACTTGCTCTATGTGGGTTCCTTCAGAAAACGGCAACAGCTTTATTTGAAGCAAGGGTTTGATCCCTAGAGCATTTCAATGCATTATTCAGCTCCATGTCAGTGGAGCTGCTGAAATGGGGAATTGCCTGCAACCTTTTAGGGAAAGAAATGGGGATTTCCCCTCGTTTTGTGTTTTAAGTGAAAGCAATGTCTGCTGGCCAGAGAAGACCTGGAAGCACTGTGTGCTCTGTAGCCTGCAAAGGGGACTTTGACACTGCTTGGAGCTGAGCAGTCGGAGCATGCATGGGATTTACTGCTGTGAGTGATGTGCTCTCTTCCCACCGTGGTGTGCTCAGCAGGAAGGCTCCACATCTGCCTGTGGCTTTCACCCCTGGACAGCATCACTTGCTGTATTATGGAGGCTGTCATTTATCATCACTGTCTCTGACTGTAAAAGACAGGCCAGCACTCCTGACAAAGCAATGGGAGAACTGGGGATGGTTGAGAAACAGCTTGCAGGCTTTTAAAAGTAGGAAAGTGACTTCAAAGGAAGACAAGGGAGTGGGGAGTGGGGAAGACCCTCAAAGACCTATGGCAACAAGTTTACACTTGCACAGAGAGTTGAAATTTGATTGAAGAATGAGAAGTGGTATAAATTAGTGTGAGCACATTAGAGATGGGGATTATTTTGGTGGAAAAAAAAAAAAGGGAGGGTGGGGGGCAGGAGGGCTTGTATCCAGAAAGGTCAGCAGCAATAAGGTTCCATTTAGGGGAAGCTCCTGGGAAGTGAGTGGAGTTTTCTGGGAGGAAAGATAGAGCATGTGTCATAAAAGCGAACTGGTGTGTCACCTGGATACTGCAGGGGCTTCACTGGGGCTTGCAGGTGCAGGGGACATGAGAGCGTGTTTCTTACAATCCATGGGGCTGGGTCCAGCTGGACAACAAACATCCTGTTTGAGGAGTGTGCAGGTTAAGTGGTAATGGGATTAACACTACAATTAAAACTGAAAAACTAGCAAGTCTTGCTAGCTCAATTCTACTCCCATTAAAATCTGCTGGGTTTCTGCTTGTGGTTTCAGCAGGTACAACTACTACACTGAAAGAGTTAGCTCACAGTGGATAAACTGCACAGGCTTACCATTAGCTGCTCTTAGAAAGGTGTTGAATATTCACGTACCTGTTCATGCTGAGAGCTGCATGCCCTGTACTGCTTTTTTTTTTAATTTTTTTTTTTTTTTTTTTTTTTTTGGGCTTGTTATCCATTCATGCAGTGTCAGTGCTCTGGAGGCCTGGTTTTCCTTCAGATGTGTTTTCAGAAACATTAAAGTGATTGTGTAAAGCCCAAATTCAGCAAAGCTTTACATCAGAAACCAGAAAGCAAAGGGACATCTAGCAGGGTGCTGTGTGTCGTACAGACAAGTGGATCAGGATAACCTGTACTGCGATCTGGTACCTGCTCCAGTGATATATGCAGGACCTCTGGTCACTACCGGCAGTTGCAGAGGACCAGCCACTGACTTAATGCCGTGTGTGTCCATTGTGCATTAAATCTTTTCAAGGCATAGCTGAAATGCGTGGTGACTTGCAGTGGAGCAAGTCTGTGGAGCTGGAGTGCAAGTCCTTCCCTGAAGTGCTGCCTTCACTACCAAGGTGCCATAAAAGCCACTAATCTGCTGTCTCTTGTGGAAAGCGTGTTTGGGATTTCTCCTATTGACTGTCAGCTTCTGCTGAGTCACATTAGCATCACATAATCTGCTGCCTGCATGTTTCTTGGTTGCCATCCCAGTCTCTGTCTTCCCCTCATGGTTCATGGTGGTGTTCTTCCCTGGCTGCTGCTGGCATCCCCATGTAGTGGTGCTGGAATAGTGAACAGTGCAAGAACTTGCGTCTTCGATGCATCCCAAAGAGGTGCAGGTAGAAGTTCAGGTTCCTTGGGAGCAAGGATTTCTGGAAACATGTGCTCTGTGAGCAGCCATGGCAGCAGCAGCGGTAGAAATCTTCAGTAGGTATTTCCACCCACATCCCATTTCAAAATAGTAACAAGAACATTCAGCAGTTGGTAGTCTAATGTGTCCTGGGATGTACAAATTTATTTTTTTTTTAAAGCTGGCTTTGCTGGTTATTCAAGATTTGAGTGATGAAAAGTTAAAGGCATTTTATTTCTCTGCATCCTAAAGGTTAAAGTGGCAGCAGTTTCTTCATGCTGTTTGACATGCAGCATCTGGCCATAGCCTCAGAACACTGTCTTCCCTTTGGCAGGTGGATGATAACCTATCAAATACCAAGGAACAGCTAAACAAAAACTCTTCTTAAAACAAACAAACAAAGCCCTGTATGCCAAACCTCACAGAGATCATAGCATTGCTGGTTCGTAAATTGTTTTGCCCTCTTGGGCTGGGATTGGAAAGTAAATTAGCTGTATGTGTTTTGTCAGAGAAATGGAGCTAGTAAATCCACTACTCCTGCTTGCAAAAATAACCTGTGCTAGGTCAAGCCATTCCTTAACTCCACCTGTCTCAATAGGTAGGGAAAACACTTTTGTTAGGTCAGAGGTTGTAACTTTGCCTCAGGAAATACAGAGGGAAATAAATGGCTTCCTTGTTGGCTGAATTGTTGCTACAACCTCATGAAAAAATTGGTGAGGGCAGCATTAGAAGCTGTAGTGTTTGATTGCCTCCAGACTTTTGGTAACAGAAAACTGAGGTGATGCTGGAGGTGTTTTTGACAGGTAGAAAAAGGAACGTGGATCGCTTTGCAGGTACCAGTTGTTGCATGTTCTGCATCTTGCTTTATGTTGTTTGCTCATGTTTTATATAGATGAAGTCAGGAATGTGCCTCACTTATACAAAGCTGCAAAAAACACAGTGTGCTTCTAGGTGTTGCGCAGCTAACCTGCAAGGGTTTTGTTCTTGTTTCTGTTTCTGGAGGGGGCAGACACTGCATGTGATCTGCAGTGCTAACAGGGAGTTCAGGTGAGAAACGAAAGGCAGTAGGGCCTTCGTGCAGAGCAGTGGGGGAACAACCTTTCCATCCCTCTCACCCAGACTGAGAGCAGTTTAACCTTGCAAACTCCAAGCTTTTTGGAGGATTTGAGGGGCCAAGATGGGGAGCACACGATTTGGCAAATCAGCATTAGGGGTTAATGCTGCCTGGAACATTTTGACCTCACAGGCAGGTGCCTGGGGCTGATGGGAAGAGTTGCTGGACACAGGGCTTCCCCTCTTGTTTTTGCATTTGTCTACCTTTTTTTCCTCTCTTTTTTTTTTTTTTCTTTCCCCCTTGTCTGTCCTTGTATTCCAGGATTGATCAGCCTTGTCTAAAACCGTGCAATGGAAGCTGTGCCCTCTCCCATGACCAAGCAAGCTGGGTAAAGCCCTTCATCAGCTGGCAGCATTCCAAGGGGGGGTAAGAGGAGCTGGGCTGTGGGGTGCAAAAGCATCCTGGCCTGGGGACTCCCCACACTGTGGGAAACAGAGCTGTTCCCACAGCCTTGCTCCCTCCCTTAAAAATAAACCCACAGGGGGTTCAATAAAAGATGTAACTGAGTGTAGTAATTCTAGAGAATGGCTAATATTTTATTATTGGGAAGAATTTCATAGCTCTGGGTGAGTAGGAAAAAGAAATATGAGAAATTAGAGTGTGTTCTGTAAGGACGATAGGGTGTGGCTCAAGCATCAGTAACAAATGCTGGAAGAAAAAATGCTCTTTGTTCTGCAGTCAGGTGGGTTGACAACTATTCTCACCCATCCCTGGCATGCATAACACCCGATGCAATTAAAAGATTGGGGAAGGCTTGACATGCTGAAATTACTGCAAATGCAGCAAGTGCGGAGATTCAGCCTAGAAATTGCTGCCTTCTTTTTCCTTTTTAAACAATTAAGTTCCAAAGCTCATTGCTATCAAATTCAGCATATTTGTATTTCATACAGACGCATTGTTCTTGTAGCAACGTTTTCTGTGTTTAATGCTTCAAATGGTAAGCTAAAGCTCTCTAGGACTAAAATTTATACTGGCCTACATGTGACTAGAATTGGACCAAAGTGTGCATTAAAGTGTATTAAAAATGTGTACATCAATGTACGCCTGCAGTACAGCAAATTGACTAATAATGACAGTCTTGCTAATCAGAAAACTGTTTCAAAGCTATTCCTTTTAACCTACCCTTGTTTGTCTGGCAGGTTTAATAATGCTTTTTTTTAAGATTAAATGAATAGTAAATAAAAATACATTCACAGTTGCTTTTAAATTGCTACAGGCTAAAGCAGTATCTTGAGCTTAAAAAGCTATTATCTTCTTCTGGATTTTATGCTTTGTTCATTCCACTGTAAGTTGGTTTGATTAAGTGACTAAAACGTTGGTGTCTTTTTTTTTTCCCCCTAAGCATCAGAACTAAAACTTGGTCTCTGCAGTTGCTGGCAAGAAGTGAAATCCTTGCGTAAGTGAAATACTGTGAATGTGTTTGTAGAAAGGGAAGCAGGAGTGAACATATAAAGCAATGAAAAAAGGGTATAACCAATATACACCTTTCATCTCATTTTAAGTAAATTCTTTTAAGTTCAGGGTCAGGCATTTATTTGAACAGTTACTTATTTTGTGTGTCTGTATAAATATATGTGTATTTTCATCTCTTCTAATAATGTCTTATTTCTTTTTCTGGGAGGAAGAGCAATCTACTTGCAAATTTACATCTTGTGACATTTCCTTACAACTGCACACTGGCGTATGCACTGCTAGAGGCCAGCCCATCATTTCTTGGTAAAAAGAACCTTTCAGCTCTGTTACCTCCTGTAGAGAGCTAATTTTCCAGCAGTCAGGCTTGATCTGGATAAATAATTAGAGAGCGCGAGAGAGAGATGAAGATGATCACATCAGCGCTGTCTGTAATTCAGTTAATACAGCCAGACCCTGTGATTTCGCGTCTGCAGCGTACTTGCATGGTCTCAAAAGCCGCAGAGGCGAGCAAGCAACAAAGCCAATCGGTTACATTTGTCTTGGAAGAATTAGCGGCACTTTTCATTCATTTGTCAAAAGGCAGCAAACAGCTGCAGCATGCATCTGCAGCACGAGAAGGTGATTCTTGACACGTTCGCTCTGCCCATACAACCCCCCTCCCCCTTATGCAAAAATTTCATCACACGATTAATACTGGGATATTGCCATCCCTTAGCATAGCTTTGTTTCTTTGCTGTTTGAGGCGCTGCAGTGCTGTTTGAGTTCAAATTGATAGCTTGTGTAGTAGCGTGAAAGCTAGGTAGGTGAAGCCTACCATTTCAGTGCTTCTTAATATTTTTTTATAGAAGCCGGTCAAAATTATCTGATAGCAACACTAAACTGCAGAAGAGATGTGCCCGGTTCTTGGAGTAAGTGGTAGCATTTCACGTGACTCTTAACATCAGTGGAAGAGATCCAGTGAAAATGAACCACATTCTCATACAGTCTTTGAGGATGCGTTTGTTACTGATGTGAATTTGTTCCTCCTGCATCTAGTGCTACAAAGGGGTTAAAAATACATCTTTGGTTCACTTTATTCCCAGTGGTAGCTCCATCGCATTTATACACGGATCAGATTAAAATAGGTCAATATCTTTTGTGGAAGGTCTTTTGACACTTTGGTGCATGACTGCAGTACACCTACCTTGAGGATGAATGGACCCGGAGGAAATCCATGCATTAACAAAAACACAGCCTAGGGATACTTTAGGATCACATTCCTTTATTCATCAACTAAATCAAAGGCTTGACAGAGGATACTTTGTCATCGACTCAGTCTAAATAATACTTTTTGAGATGACAGATAACTTCTGCTGAAGAAATAAAACCATGTATTTAGATAGACAAGAAACATCTGAACAGTGCGGTCTTATCTGTTCTTTATGCTGCATCATTTACATTAAAATATGTACGTATATGCTCTAGCTTTAATTTTTCCAAACCTTGTTAAAAAGAAAATTGTATTCAGGAATTGCCTTATGGCAGGAAGTCTTTGTCTTCCTCTTTGCTTTATTGCAGTTGTTTACTGCCTTGAATCGATTTTGGCTTCCAAATCAGTACATTGAGGACGGCTGGGGAAGGCAGGGTGGAGAGAAGGTGCGGTTCTGCAGTTAGCAGGACCAAGGAGCTGTTTGCTGCCTCATGGTGTGGAGGGGGGTTTTGCCCCCTTTATTTTTTAACTTGGAATTTCCATATTATAAAGAGGAAGAGGCTGCTTTTCAATATAATGGAGCCATTAACATCTATTAATAATGCAGACAGGGTAAGTAGCTGGAGTTGGAGCTCCCTGGGGGCCTCGTAAAACAGATGTGCACTATATCTTCCCGGATTTGATAGCTGCTGGGGTCGAGGGGGTCGCTGTGGTTCCTGTTTATTTCCTCTGGCAGTGGTTTTCTAATTTAAGCACCTCTGTCTCCTGGCTACAGTTGCCTGCTGTGATGTGAAGGGGGTGTTCGTGCATTGTCATGCCTGCTGCTGGAAAAAGGGGCACGAGCAGAGTCGCCCCTGCCTCAGCACTGCCGGCCGGCTCGCTCGCTCTCGGCGGTGTCTTCTCAGATGCGTTTTCTGTTCAAGGTGGCGGAGCTCCAGCTCTTTTGCTGATTGTGGGTTTTTTTCCCCAAAAAAGAGAAATAAAGGTAAGACTTTCCTCCACCTTGCAGCCTCAGTTATATATTTTTTTATTTACTTAATTAATTTTTTTTGCATGGGAAGGAAGAAGTATTTCGGCTTGTAAGAGCATGTAGTTGCATCACTTGTGGTGAGGTCTAGCCTCCAGTGGGAAATACAGTTGCTGTATCCCCTTTTTCAAGATTATGTACCTCTGTTTTAATTGAACATATTTACAGTGCTGCCTCTAAATAGTGCTGCATGTTCTTTCTGCAACTGTCTGCATTTTACTTGGAGAGGGTGGGGAATACTATATATATTTCTTTTCTTATGGTGTTTCTTCTATTGCAGATTACTGTGCAAAAGTGGTAAAATATTAGTGGTCATAGCATATGGCAAACAGTCTTTATGATCAGTACTGTATCAGACGTATTCGCATCATGGAGGTTTAGGATTGCCTTTAGCTAAATACAAGATGTGAATCTCTGTCCTTGTGTGCACTTGTATTTCACTGTCATCTTGCTGTGTGGATTTAAATGTGGAGGCATGACTCTTGCTAGTTGTCACATAAAGGGGAAAATGCTGGTATCAGCTTCAGATCCTTTTCAGCTGGTTACACTGCATCTTACTGTTGAAAGTTTAGAAGTGTGCAGAAAGGTAGAGTAACTGCTTGGAAAGGAACAGACAGAACAGTTACTTCTCCACCCCTTTTATTCTTCCATTACTATGTATGCAAATCACCATTTGTCTCACTGAAAGGAATGCTGTGTTATATAGGGAAACATAATTTCTACTGTTTTACCCAACTGTAATACCCTCAGCTGAGAATCAGGTTGCGTATGTCTTTTCAGAAATATAAAGATACACCAGGTAGAAGGGAACAACAGGGGAGCAAGCAGGGATATTTTTTTTTTTTTGGAAGTGCTCTGTAGGCTAATTTATGGGATTTCATCAGGCAACCTTCGGAACAGGATTTATGGATTTTACTTTTCCACACCTTCATTGAAAACTTATAATAAAATTTGTCTCTGAATTATCACAGGCTTAAAACCCGTTGGTGTACTGTAAGGGTACTGTACTGTGTCTTCTTTCTGTGTAATGAGACACTGGGCATTAGCTTGCTTGTCCTTGTGAACACGCAGCGTTACACCAGGCACTTCACTTAAAGTGGTACTGTGATTGCTGCCAGTCTTGTATTAAACTGGGGTATGAATGGACATGTTAATTGTTTGATTACCTGATATAGTTTAAAACCATAAATATTTGTAACATGTATTGCTCAAATGTTGCTTTAATAGCGTCCAAATCCAAAAGACAAAAAAGAAATAAAAAATTTGTATGTGAAGCTTGAATAAAAAAAGGGCATAGAAAAAAGACAAACCGCACTTTTATATAAAACTTCATCTATTTTCTCCTTTATTAGGTCCTGGCTATGCTTGTACGTAGTTGTATTTTTTTATGTATTCATTGTTCCTGGTATCTTTTTGGTAGAATTCTGGTACGAAAGAATGATGGCAGCATCCGTAAGACTTGAAATACAAATGCACAGATTTTTACAATAGATCTAAATTACATCCTTAAATGTGTGTAACTTTAAAGTAAGTGCATTTGCATATAACCTTTTAAATTAGAGCCATTTTTCTTTGGAAAACTTGCTGTATATTACTTCTGGCAGTTTTGTTTGCCAAATAATACAGAATATTTGCCCCTCTCTTTACAGAAGAGGTCAATAAGGCTAGTAACTGACAGGTTCAAAAGAACAATAAAATACCATGTGTTTTTAAATATGTACTTGAGTCAATAGGTTTTGTTAATATTTTGCTAACTTATGATCTGTTTTGTAAACTCTGTTATGAATTTGCACAATATTTGTATTATTCAACCCTTTTTTTGTGAAATCAAGGCGTGAAGCTAAGACTACTTTTAGTGCTTAATGATTCCTTTTCTCCTGGCTCTATAAAATAATCCCTTCAGAATTAATTGAAGACCTAAACATTAACCAGCATAAGGACAGATTGTGAGACCAAGCTGTATATTTCATAGTTTATCTATTGCTTGCTAAAACAAAACCAAAAAACCTGAAACTGGGTTTTTTTTGTTTGTGGCATCGCTTGCATGTTTGGGCCCCTTTTGGATTATCAATGACAAATTTTACATCCAAAATGCATCTTAGATGTGTAATACTTGGTGTTTTCATATTTAATGATAGATTATTATTTAAATTTTATATAAAATTCTTCTTTGCCCTGGTAAGAGTCTCTTTGTGAAGTAAGAAAAGGATAGGTGGATTTTGTGGTGTTGGGTGTTCTTAGAGTACGTACATTTTTCTGTAAGGGGGAAAAAAACCACACAGATAGAATCGGTAATAAGAAACAATTATTTTAATGAGTTTTGTACTATAATTGTTCTCTAGGTGATCAAAACATTTTTTTAAGGTAGAATAATAAACAAAGCTAGAAGCAAAATTGTCCACTTGGAGAACTTTGCAGAATATAAAAATGTGTTGCTGGAACTCAGGCTTCCACATTCTTCGGAAACAAAGGAAAGATCCCTTTTCCTTTGTTAATGGTATTTGTCATGTTTAACTCATTAGTTGCTGAAAGCAGAGATGAAATGTTGGAGGCATTAGAGGTGATACCCTGATAAAATTTATATAGAATTTTTGAGGAATGCCTGTTCGCTGGTATTTTGCAGATAAAACACAAGGGAAAATGCATAAGCTGCAGGCATCGCTCCTCCTGAATGCTCCTTAAAGAACTCTGGATTTTTATCCTTTGATGGTATGTGTGTTTAAGACCCTCTGAATAAAGAAGAAGAATTGCAGGATTCCTTTTTTCTGAACTTTGGGTGCGCCTCTGTAAAATGGAAATGCTTTGTGACACATCCATGCAAAAGGAGCAAAAAAGAAGGGAATATGGGACTGCTTTATACGACAAGCTGTGATTTGGCTTCTTCTGAAAACATATCATTGTAATTTTGTCAGAACAGCCTTAATTTTTGAAAAGTTAACCTTTTCTAAATGATTGGCTGCAAAGCAGGATCGTTTATGGGTTGGCATAGAGCAGTTTATAAAATTGTATAGATATTTTTATTTTAATATTATCTTATTTTTCCTTTTTTTTCTTGTTATGGGAAAGAATATCTCCAAAAAAAATTAGGAAGTTTTTTTCTTTAGGTAGGCTTAGAAGTTTTGCATGACATGTAGTCTTCGTTTTTTCAAAGTCCAGTGAGTTTTCCTCTGATTGAATTCTTTAAGAACACTGTTTCAGTGGCTGCTTCCCAACATTGTGTCTTGCTTACAAACCCTTTGCACTTATTTTTTTAGTTATTTATTCCCATTAAATCATATGTATGTTCCTTGAACTTTCTATTCAGGTGAAAAAAAATTCTTACTTCTTCGAGTGACTTTTATCTTCTGTGTAACCGGGATCCTTACTGTAGGTGCTTATGATAACCTCCAGTGTGTTGATGTGAGAGGAGGAGCAGAAATCTAACAGCTCACACTCCAGACACCCACGCTGATTGCAATAGTGGAAGCTCTCTACAGCAGCTAAACAGAATAGTAAATATAGAGTAAGAAATGTTAAAAATGTAGCAAGTTATAATTACAGAGGGTCCTATATCGAGCTGAGTACTTTTCTCTGTATATGACACAAGTGAGACTATTGGCAAGGGGTAAATCCTCAGATCTGTGTATTTACTTTTCACAAATGTACGTTTCTGTGTCTCTAAATTTCTGATTTGCTATCTTGAAAAGGAGCGGCCAAGTATTCTCTGGGCTGTGACTGTGGCTTCATAGTCTTAAAAGTCAAGACAGGCACAAAAAGATGTGGCATTGGTAGCAAGAGCTGAAGAGCAGCCATAGCTCTCAGAGGGTATAATTTTCCCCATCTTTATCTTTTGTTCAAGTCAGATATATATATATTTCTGTGTGACTTTGTACATGTGGCTGGAGTGGCTGTGAATGCACTTCAGTCTGCAGGGATTCAACACACAGGTAGCAAGGATGTGCAGGGACAGTGCTTCCACGACCCTTTTTGAGTTCCCTCATGCAGGAATTAGAATTACTTCTCCCTGAATCTTCCATCATGGAGAAGATTATTCGGGTAGCAGAAGGATATAAATCAGTTATTTATCGAATGTGCCTGGAAAGACAGGAGGCTGCATTTGTGTACAGACTAGGAGACAACTACTGATTAATTATGCTATAAACCACATGTCGCTTTTAAATGTGCACATGATAAATGTCTGTATCATACACCCTTTTCCACTTTATCCATGGACAACCCATTCATTTGTCTTCCTGAAGACTGCTGCAAATATTCCAAATACCCGTTTCTTTTTAAACTAAAACAAAACCTGCCAACATAGTGTTTAGGGTTTTTTTTACCTCCTTTCTGAAATGGAGGATTTCCCCCTCTGTTGATCATGCCTGTTTGCTCATAAAGAGGTTTGAAGGTGATTGGCATATTGTAAACAGCCTGACCTGAAGTTGTGGGAGATAGGGAGCCCCATGCTGTCTGTGGAGCTCAGACTTTGCCTCTGCAGGATTGATGAGCAATAGGGTTGTGCATGGGAGAAGGCTCTGGGGACAGGGCTTCACATAGAGCCCTATGTCACCATCCCCTTCCATGTCTCTGTGCTTGGCACTCTAATCGGAAGGGGTTGTAGGAGGTAAGAAAATTTGACTTTGTACCAACTTGCCTCACATGTCTGCTTTTACTAAATCGTGTTAGATTAAAAGGCAAAGCCACTTTCCTGACACTATAGCTGCTTTGTTCTGACCTTCCCTCAAGGGCATCTGTTATCCCAAAGGTGTGGCTTTTGTCTTTTAGGAAATAGTATCACTGTCCCTCCCTCCTGCTTATTTTATGTTCCAGCATTTAATTTCTGTGAGGCTCAATGTATCTTCTTTGTGTGTTTAGACCGTGAACACCACATAGGAAGATTAAACTACCGTGCATGACAATTATGTGTACATGAAACTCTTCATTAGTGTCCGTACTAAAGAAATGAGAAAATAGATGTCACGGAAAAATTTCTGCCCAGTTTTGCTTCTGCAGCAGACGAGTGGGAGTGTTGATATACCTCTCCTGACTCTGAAGCTGCAGCGTGAAAGTTTTCAGGCAACCTCATCTCCAGTGCTGATTGGACAGGTACTGCAGCAAGCAACCAGGTGGTCCTGGTTTCATGGACAAACCAGGAGCTGAGGTACCTCTCAAGTGAAGGAGGCATCTCTGGTCCTGAGCATTTCCATGCATCTGCACTGCTTTCTCTGTGACCCTTTGCTTCCAGCAGCAGAGCCTGATCCTTCATGAGACTGCAGCCCTCAACAGCAGGACTGGATGTGCTCAGCGCCTGGTGAGAGGGAGATCGGGTCTTGTAGTCATGATGAGTCACTGCAAAAAGCTGTGCTAAAACCCCAGCACAGCTGGCAAGGTGACACATCGTTTTCTGCTTGAACAGCAGAGGAGTTTTTCTCAATGTCTTGGAGGATCCTCGCTCTGCGGGAGTTGAACTTTGAACCATTTTAAATTCATAAAACATCTAGGAATATGCAGTTTTTTTGTATCAAAAGTCAAACCCAATCCTATTAAATACTATAAGTACTCTGTAACTGGCTTGATTAGGCTAATATTAACTCCAAGTGACACTTCAGTGACATCAACTGTGACAGTGGAAATGACATTTCTGAATTGCCGTATTTTTAAAGAGAATGTTGATCGTGGATTTTTCAGTTGTCTCTGTGGCATAGTACTCGGAGAACAACATATTTCTGGCAAGCGTGACGTGTCCCTTCTCTCTGGTTGCAGGGTTGTGGAGGGTCAGACTTGCTGCTGCTCGGTAGGGTTCCTATGCTGACAATATGGAGCGATCGCATTTCTATCAAGAGAAACCCATGATTTCTGTTAATCTACTTAGAATTAAAAGATTTCTGGAGAAGTAATTCTTTATTAGATAGCACTAATGTTTACCAAGTGAAAGAAGGATAAAAAAACCTACCAATGTTAATGGTGAAGTATATGAAGCAATAACTTTAGTGGTTCCAAGCTTATAATAAAGGAACAACAGTGCATCATCTTTTTTTTCCCTCAGCAGTGGTTTAGATGCTACATGTTTTCTGTTCTGGCATGGCTTTCAAAGGATAACAGGTTTGAGTACTTTGCATCTAGAAGCATCACATAGTTTTGGTGAAACTTACTCCCTTTTAATGATCATTTTACCTGCATTTACAGTCATGGAGAAGAAAACAGAGCCAGGATAATTCTATCCACAAAAGGGACAATTTAACTAACTTATCATCTTGGTATATCATCATGATTGGGGAACAGTTTCCAAAAAGATTCAATGAAGAATTGGTGGTTTGTCTGTCATGTAGGAAGTGCAACATGGATTGTGGCTAAGCAGATGCAGTATTGTCATTGACTCTTCTGATTAACTAGAAATAACCATATCCAGTGTTCCTTACTCTGTTCTCTTCCCCTGTTAAGTCTTAGTTCAGAAGGCTCCTGAGATACAGCTTTCTCAGCCTGTTCCCTGGAAAAGGGACCCTTGGTCAATAAGGCTGATAAATTCTGCAGTCATAATTGTTGCAGGCTGGCAAGACTGCAGTCTGGGTAGGAACCTAATTAAAATTGCCTGTGCTTCCCTTTTGCTTCCCATTTTTCAATCATTGATTGTTGTTTTGTTTTGTGGTTTTTTTTTTTTTTTTTTGCTATCCAATATCTTGTAAGTAACTTGAAGGAATGTAATTGTCTGTATAGAACCTGTCTGCAGTACAGAACATTTCTTCCAGTATGCCAAACCATTTGTGTGATAACTTCGCTTCATATCCAGGTCTTAAATGTATTTGCTTGCCTGTTGTATTTCAAACAAAAAAAAAACATTTAAACACTATTTTTTCGTATATGTTCTTGCTGTATTTCCTTTTCAATAGGCTTGTTAAAAATCAAACCCATGGTAAGTTTGTCACTCCTAAAAATCATCCCCATGATTACATGAAACAAAATCTATAAGAGAGATATTTTCCACAGATTTAGTCTAATCCAATTACTTGATTTTGAAAATGGGGTACTTATTTCCCCCCCTTATGGATTATGTGGTCTTAAATTCTGATGCTGAACATCGCCTCATCCTCCTTGCTGATGGCAGAGGAAAAAATGGTTTATTCCTAATTTAATACTATCTATATAAACATTACAAAGCCTCCTTATCCTTATTCCTTTGCATCTGACAGAGTGAAATCACATGTGATTAACCAGCTCAGTATGTCTTCTTGCATACCTTACCTACATTCATTTAATATGTCGCAGCTCTAAAGCTAATTATCCAAGAGTAATAGTCACATTTAGTCTACTCACATGTGATGCAGAGTTTATTCATTATTGTCATGTTATCTTCCCAAAGACCATTTACTATGATAACTTTCTAATTTAAAAAGTGTTTAATGGTTAGGTTCAGGTGAAAAGGAGCATATAACCTATTCTGTGTGTCGTACTTTATTTGAAATGTTTTCTTGCCTAATAGGTGAATTTATTTAATGTTTTAACATTAAGACTCTTCTCTCCAGTTTCCACCACAAAATTCTGAGGATATGTCATACATGTTTATAGCAGCCTTGATAACATGTGTCGTGGTGAATCCAGCTTCTCTTGCTGCTTGATAAGTGCCAGTTGCTGTAAAGGTTGGAACAGCTGGAAGGATTGTTGTTGTCTGCTAATGCCTGGAAACTTGTTTGGTGTCCTGAAATCAGGGGAATGTAGTTCAGTGCAAGGAAAATCAAACATAGGAAGTTTTTAGCATAGTTTAACATTGTAGTGAATCAGTGGCCTTTAATTGAGTGCTGTTAGGTTCACATGGTGTATTCATTACTTGAGCTTAAATCTAAACAGGGTTTTCCATGCAGTTCTGTTTCTGTGTGTCCCTAGCAAAGATCATGAGATAACAGCAGAGTCGTTGTGTGGGATTGCCTGAGAGATAAGAGCACTTAGAAGCGGCTACCAACCCAGCAAAAGGCTCTTGTGAATGTTGAAGTTCTTTGAGTTCCTGTTTTCAGGACTGAGCTGTGTTTGGAGGAGGGAAAGGTTGCTATTAGCTGAATGACTGACAGGCATAAACTGTACTGTATATCTGTTACCCAGCTGAAAAAAAAGCACAATTGTCAAGGATCCTGCTTAATTGATTGTTTAGGGGTTTTTTTTAAACTATCTGTAAAAATGAAGAGAGATAGGTTTATGTATCTTTAAAATAATGCGAAGAAAGAGCAGGAGAGGCATGTTGGTTAATGGTCACCTGGACTGAAACATCTGCCAACTGTTCAAATAAAGTGCTTTTCTGGTTATTTCCATTGATCAGGGCTCGCAAAAGAGTTTGTATTCCAGCTGTAGCTCTGTAAAACCTCTGACCATGCAGATGTCCTTAATGTATCTGGTCAGTTGTCATGATTTTGCTTATATCTGAGAAAATCCTTTAGGAAATAGCTGCAGAGTTGGGCTTCGCTTGCCAAATAATGCAAGCCTTTAATTACAAACTAAACCACATTAAAAAAATCATCGAGGGCTGACATTTGTGCATGAATTAAATGTGATGCATTTGTTGTGGAGGCATGAGGTTGTAATTAAGGTTTTATATGATACTGTAAAAGGAGATTAATGTATAGTGTGTTTCCTTATCAGCGGGAAGCAGGAACTGGTTCCCTGAGACAGCACAGAGCTAGTCACCATCCCTGGACGTGTGCCGTGCAGGCGCTTGCCTGGGCTTGAGGACCCCATCAAAAGGGTTTCCATTCAGGGTAGTTTAAAGATACTGTGGAGGCAGAAGCTGTTAACATGGGGACTGAGAGAGCTTTTCTTGGACTTACTTCCATGATTTCCTGACTTGCTGAAGTGGCAAAACGCACCTTGTCTGAGCATGACACGATGCCTGGATTCTTCAGCAGGGCTGTCTGATGCCTGGCACCCCTTCAGAGAGGACCTCAGGGCTGCTGTTGGTAGCTCTCTCCTCCACGCTGAGACTCAGCGATGAGGTGTGGCCCCATTGGCAGCAGAAGTGAGGTGGTCCAGCTGACGCTTGGGCCAGTTGTGTGGTGAGCAGGCATGCTGTGCGGCTTTCATTAAACGTCAGGGAGCTGCCCAGAGGCATGACTGAGTGACTTCTAGTAAAGTCTGTCTGTCTTTCCTCTTCAGGGATCTGCTGTGGTTCTCAAGCTTTGCAGTTCTGCAAAGCTCACACAAATTCCTGCTTCAACTGTAACCCATCAGGTAATTTTTCAAAGCAGTTTGTGTGTACATTGGTCTCCCTCTTCCCACACCTACACAAAATTCCTGTTGTTTTCCTCTTGCTGCCTTCTCCCAGCTTCTCCCTATACAAACTGAACCACACAGCAAACATGATTATGAAATCCTTCACATATGGACAAGGTCGATGATTTCTACATCCGTCCTCTACTGAGTCAAAATGAAATTTTTGACTTCATCTGCAAGTCTTGCTTTTCATGCCCAACACAATGGATGGGATGGACCCAGCCCTCAATACGTACTCTCTGCTGTTCTTTCTCTCCCTAGTCAGAAACCCCCCACTCCCCCATCTTGTTGACGTAATTTCAGGATTCTTTAAAGCCACCCACATGCGTGTGTAAGTGGTTTGCTGAGCCGTACATAATATGGTCACTTGAATGCTTCTGGAATGCATAGGTATCATGTGAAGATAATGATCCATATAAATGCATTTCCTAGCAAGAGACTCATCTATAGATGGTGTGCATGTAGGATGCCTTAAGCGTTGGAGCTGCTTTTGCTTTTTGTTCTCTCTCCATTCCCTCAGCTTTAGATCTCTTTTTTCAGCTTTATATTTTTAAAAAGGTTTTCTTTTGTTAGCTGTGTTAGCGATATTAATTGTACTCATAGAAAGCTATAGTTAGGTGCTTATGTATCAAAACCCACTAGGCTCTTCATCTGGAGGAAAATTGCAGATTGTTTTCTTTAGTTATATGAGTGGTTGGTTGCTGCTCAGTGGGAGAAGAAAGTGGGTCTGCACTTCATTCGATTTTTACATTCCTTTTATGGGGAGGGTGAGGAAAAGTGTCATGTTTCTCACACATGGTTCATCCTGGATCTGCAGTTTTGCAGAAAAGTTGTTCTGTTCTTAAGGACTATAGAAACAAAAGAGTGTAGATTTGCAAAACTATTAATTAAAATCAGCTCCAAAATATATTTTTTTCTCTTTATTTCTCGGTGAGACAACTGAGATAATTAACAATTTTAGGTGTTGGGTGGTGAGGGGTGGAACTTCCTTTTCCTCTCTGTACATATAAAAAGATGGCTTGTCTTTGTACCACAGTCTCATGGTCGAGTCATCTCCATGGCCCTTAGTCCTCTTACCCTGAGACTGTGCATCACCGTTCCTCCTGCCGCACAGCCCTGTCATTTCCTGCTGATGCTGTGAATCATGCCCTTCAGATGCCTGAAGCTGGAGAGCAATTTATGCAATTAGCAAGCATGAAGTGTAGTATTGCTCTCACTGTGGTCGTAGGAAGACTGCAGTCTGATGTCATGAGTTAGGTCTTTGACTGGAAAGGAATCAGACCTTTGCTTAATGGGGAGCACAGACACCAGCAGCATAGTCTTTTTAAGGCTGCTTAGGCTGATCTCACATTAACTGTCAGTCTCGAACACATTTACAGTGTTTTCTTATGTTAGTCTCCATACTGAGCTTCTTGGAAGCCTCTCTTGATTTGTACCTTTAACTCTGTTTATTCACAAGGGCTGAAAGTTACTGCTGCATCTGTCTGCATATCCCACATTTGGGCTATTGAATAAAAAAACACATGAGCCTGAAAGACACTCTCCATGTTCATTAGATTTCATTAGTCTGGAAGAGCTTTTTTTGAAGCTTATTGCAAACTAGGGACTAGGGTAAGAATTCATATAATCTCCAGAAGATATATTCTGAGTTAAAACCAAAATAAAAAAACTTGTCATTTTTGATCCACATAATCTTGCCTTCATTTTGGAGCAACATAACCTATGAAACTAAGCCTGTTGGTCACAAATAAATGCATTCATAACTGTTTGAATTAAAAAAAAACCACTATTAGCATAAATTAGAGAACTCAGTTTAGAGAATCATGTTAACATTATTAATCAAAATACTGAAGACAGATTGCTGACAACACTGATTTGTGTGCAGCATATTAGTGAACAAGGAATAAGACTTGTACTCTGAGATCATCTTTATACTGCAAAGCCAGGATGTATCCATCATGTCACTAACTGTCATTTATAATCCATTGTAAACTCGCGAGTTAACATTTTTGCACTGCAGACTGCCAGAAAAAGCAAGGAAGCTTTTTAATGCTGTTTATTGTTTGAAAACATCTATAATTTGGGTTCAGCGTAAAAATACTGATAATCAGAGTCTATGAATGAAAAGGATGCACCCCAAGAGAGTCCCTGCCACACAACAGCTTATTGGGTTTTTGGGAGTATAAATCAATAAGCTTTTCTCATAGCCAGACAGCCACAGAGGCATTCTTCCTGGGGCTGGAGTGGCATTGGCATGAAATCAGTTTGTAAATCACATTGTGCATCGCACTACCACCTCTAGTTATTATGTGTATTCTAACTTCCATATAATTTCTTCTTCAGAGTGTTCAAATGCTACCTTACCTAGTCAACCAAGAAAAGGAGTTTTTAATCATTCAGCACATTTATGTTTGTAAAAGGAAAGCTGTGACAGGATTTTGTGGCTCCTAAGCAGGCGTTTTTTTCCTCTACCAGCTGACCCAGGAACATTAAGATGGTGAGATACCTTACCTTTTCTGCTTGGCAAACCCTGACTGCATTTGTTCTGGTGCTGCAATGTCAGACTTCTAGCTTCCTTTTGGAAATAAATGTCACACTGGAAAAAAGGTGCGTGCCAGAGACCAGGGGCATGATTTTGGTATCTGCCTCTGGTGAAGGAACAGGGAAGCCATGATAGCTTTTTCTAGTCTGTTACACTCTAAACAGACTAAAGGAACAGGGGCTTAATCTCAAAACAATCAGTCTTTGGCTTGTCTACCAAGGTTACCAGAGGCTTTAGGGGCATGGACACCCATCCCTTCAAGAGCAGTAATCATCCTGCTGTGTGTGATGAGCAGCCAAAGAGCTGCCCTGCACCAGTGACTTTTGGTTTCTGTTAAAAATGCAAGAATTGGACTTTGCTAGATAAAAGTTGTCATCACACTGTTTTGTGGGGGTTTTTTCTTTACCAGCGCTATAGGACATTTCTTAATGCAATTGGTGTGAAAAGCAATAGCAGTTTGTCTGTCTGTCTTATCCCAGTTTATTTATTATATCGTGCCATGCTATAGCTTTCCTCATTTTCATTTTGGTCTATGTATTCAGAACAGCGTTCTGTCTCCTTTTGGATTTCTAACTAATTCCTTTAGTGAGCAAATAAGACCACAAAATTAACGGTAAATGTTTTATCAATGAATGTTGGAAGAAAACATTAAATACTTGCCTTTAGAACACTTTTGGGACTCCCATAAAGAGATGTGATAATGCAGATGGTTCAGATCTACAACATTGTTACTCAAATTATTGTTATTCGAATTCTTGATGTGCGATAAACAAGTGAAGGATTCCTACCTGATTTCATCAAATGCACACCAGTTTCCCTGTGTCACTTGGAAAAGAACAAGCCCCGAAGTTAAGCAGAGCATACACAGAGATGAGTTTGCAAATTGGGGCACTGGTGTACATGCTGGCACTTGATACCTTTGTTTGACCATGTAATTTTGCCCTCTCAGTGGCAGTGGAATTCCATAAACCAGAGGTAGGAATGGGATCTCAGCTTACCTAAGCAAGCAAAGGCGCACAGGCAGAAAAAGTCATGTGCACTCGTGCACTGAGCAGTGTTTGTGTTACAGCCAGATTACCTTCATGAGTTCAGATTTTAGATGCTAATTTAGGAAATGCATCTTTTTCATAAAGTAGATTTGGAACCTGTGCCTATTCCTGTTGAAGTCAGTAGGTATTTTTCAGTTGACCTTGGGGCTGTATCCGAAGAGGTGAATGTGATGCAAAAGAGAGTGCTTCGATTTACACAGGGAAACTCTGAAATTATCATTATCCCTATATTAATGTTAAACCACAAGCAGTTATTTCTGTGAATAGTTAGCACTGTTGAAGCTAAAAACATGCTACCTGGCTTTTTTAATAATATGTTTTAAGGTCCCAAGTTTTTTAAGCAGTATTAAACATAGCAATAGCACAGATACTTGAAAATGTGTTCTCTCTTTACCTACACGCTGCTGAGCTAGGATTCAGCGTTACCTTTTACAGCTGGTTTCATCATTGCCATTTGGGTGTGAGTCCAGGCACGTTGCCCCAATGTTACCCAGCTGTGACACGTGGTCCTTGTGTTGCCTAGCCTTCTGGTTTCAGTTGCAAAAGAAATACAGAATCTGAAATAGAGGGGGAGGTGGAGGAGACTGCAGGCTTTAGTCTATAATTGGGGATCTTTACTTTCATTAAAAAATATCTTAGCAGAAGCTTTGTTGTTCATCTTCCCATATAAATGGATGTATTCTCATTATCTGCTGTTAAGAGGAGTATTTTTAACAGCTGTGGAAAGGTTCTTGGGTTACATGTGTGTAATAATAATTTTTTACTTTTAAAAGAAATCATCTGTAAATCCTATTAGTTATCACTTTTCAATTTTCTTCTTTCTAAGCATGATTTATCTTTAAGTGTTGCACTTCTTAAATCTAATTAAAGAATCGCCTTTATTTCCCACCAGAAAGTCGACCTACTGTAGATTGATTGATTGAACATTGGAGATGAGCAAATTAAAGCCTGTCCCCATTCTGATGTGGAAGAACTATACAGGATGTAGAGCAGGGGCTGAGCATGGCTGCCCTCCCCGTGGGAAGTGCAGACCTGACCTTGCACCAGAGGGGCTACTGGAGACCTGGTGGGACTGGCAGTGGGTAGGTGGAGGAAGCATGTTTCCATCCAGCACCTCCTAACACCTTCCTGGGAGGTGATTCCTGTCAAGGGGAGAGGGCTGCAAAAGCAGCCTTAAGTCTGCCTCTTCAGCCCAGGTGCTAGTGGGCAGCGGTGTTCTCTATTCCCGTCAGCTTGGTGCGTGGCCTCCCCCTACTCCTGCTGCTGCAGCTTGGCTTTGTGCTCTGTAATGTCACAGAATCATAGAATCACCAGGTTGAAAGATACTCACCGGATCATCGAGTCCAACCATTCCTAACAAATACTGAACCATGTCCCTTAGCACCTCGTCCACCCATCCCTTAAACACCTCCAGGGAAGGCGACTCAACCACCTCCCTGGGCAGCCTGTGCCAGTGCCTAATGACCCTTTCTGTGAAAATTTTTTTCCTAATGTTCAGCCTAAACCTCCTGTGGTGGAGCTTGAGCCCATTCCCTCTTGTCCTGTCCCCTGTCACTTAGGAGAAGAGGCCAGCTCCCTCCTCTCTACAACCTCCTTTCAGGTAGTTGTAGAGAGCAATGAAGTCTCCCCTTAGCCTCCTCTTCTCCAGCTCTCTCAGCTTCTCCTCATAAGGCCTGTAGCAGCATCCATGGAAACTATCTCTGGTGGTGTTTGCAAAAGAATTTGTTAATTAGAAGATGTTAAAAATTATAATAAAGTATCTATCTTGACTCCATCTGGGATATTGCAAATCCTATCCCACTCTGCCATCATTCTCCGAGGCTGAAAAGCAGCTGGAGGTGAAGTGTCCTTTCACACTCGCTTCTTAGCTTCTCATATCGTAGCATGCAGTCAGAAGGGATGTATTAGCATTAAAATTTCTAAAGCTGTAGAGATGAGGGCTTAACCCAACCCTGTGTCTACCCACAAACTCCATTGTCTGTCCCCTAGTTTAGCATGAGGTGAGGCAGTGAAGGGTTTGTCCCAGTCCTTGGAGGAGAAGCCTCTACAGTGGAGCTGCTCCCAAGAGCTGAGAAAAGATGAAAGGGGGTGAGCAAGAGGGAGCAAAACATAATAGCCTGTAAAGCAGCAGAACTGCTGCAAAATGAGTGTGAGCAAAGATCAGACTAACTTCTTGCAGACTGAAGGGAAATAAAAAGCTAAAAACTTATTTTAAACTTGTGAGTGATTGAGCTGAGGAGATGCTATATGTACTGGGGCGGGGGGGTGGTCATGGAAAGTAACCAAAATTGCCTTTGTGTTTGAGGGCTGAATCCATGCTACGTGTGAAACCAAGCATCGTTTGCTGCCTTTGCATGCAGGAATCACGCAGTGCCAGGAGGGTTGTGAACCTGAGAAGTTAGCAGTCTTTGCTAAATACAGCTCCAAGTGTCACTTAACAAGAACCTAGACATTTTTCTTTTAAGCAAAGATGATGTTCTCTCTGTATGGAATAAAAGCAGAGAAAGTAGAAACCAGTAAGGGTTGTTCTGTGGAGTAGAATTGATTGCAGTTTTAATATTAGCCTCTGGCTAACTGCTTCCCTTAGGTAATATGGCGGCAGCCACAAGGTTACAGGAGAGTCTGAGAGTTGATGGGCAGAGGCATCAGCAAGGCAGGAGCTTGCTTTCAACGAAGTCAGCAAAATACACGACTTCCACATAAACTCTGAGGAGAAGGTATTTGGCATTCTTGTGGATACACAGGCAGATAAGTTCAACCCCTGCTGTTTCAAGAACTTCTTTACTATCGTTTTGTTGGCAGTTTTCCCTTTCCCTCGATAAATAGGCTGTGAGTAGTTCTTGCTTGTGTAAAGCTGCTCTGGTATACTGAAATTTGAAAGATTAAATGTGTGGCATACAGAATAGGGAGAATAAATTTGTTGGTGTTTTCCATTCAGCCACAAAGGGCAAACAACTCGGGCATCGAAAATTGCTTTTTTTGTTCTTGCATTAGTTTCCCGTATAAAAGAGGGTAAAATAAATTTTTCCAAGGAAAATGTTAACTTATCATAAGGTCAGAATTCAAATTCTTACCCTATTATTTCATTGTAATTCTTATCACAAATTGATCTTTTCTTCCAGCAGAAATAATTGCTTCCTGCCAATAACAAATTCTCATCTCGATTTCGTTGGCTTGTATCTCAAGCAATACAAGAGGTGTTCTGTAATGGCTCAAAATATCCCTTCTGAATAATGTAAGTAGACCACCAAATTAATCCAATTAAACTTTTTAACCTTTCAAAGTTAAAACCTAAGAATTTGGACATTGCCCATGAACTGAACTAAACACGGTGCAATCTTTTTACTGTATGTCATTTTTGCATGTTAATATATACTTAAATGAAGATGCAGTTACTTTTATTGGTTATTTCTGTTTACTAGCATCACCAAGTAAATAATTTTGCAGTTAAAAGTGGATGTATTAAAATGTAAAAACTCATCCCACCAACATACCTGCAGTTAAAAAACATTACCTCTCTGTGTCTTGGGGATTTAAACCAGTCAATTTGTAATTTGTTTCCTAACCTCCAGGAGGAACAAAAAAACTGTGTAGAGAAAGAAAAAGAGGAGAAATTGTATTGGCCTGTCTTGCTGAGTGAAGTGATGGATAAAGAATAATTCCCTGTGAATAGTGCAGCCTCTTTTACTGTGGAATGGAATTATGTACTCGGAAAATGGTTGCTCTCTCTTTGTCTCTCTGGCATAGTTGTTTCCACATCTTAACACCTACCAGTGCCACTCACAAGGGTGCTGATGGCAGCTGAAAGTTGCATTAAGAGGAAGGAAAGCTTTTCAAGCTGACTCATTTCAATAAGTGAAAAAAATCCCTGTATCCTCTGACAATGGCACATAAAAAGTGCATGTTTGTGTTTCTCCTTTACTGGCAACATAAAGTAGGGGAGTACATACACATCTTTTTCCCTACTTTTCCCCCTTTTACATAATGGGGTCGGTGAGTGGAAGAAGACAGCAGGGAGCCCCAAAGCAATGGTCTCATTCGGACCACTGCGTACTGCAGATGCGAGAGCCTCCTTTCGTCTTCCCTATCAAAAAGAGACTCTGAATCAGTAACAAAATATTCTCCAAAAGTGTAAAGATGATTTGTTTGAAATGAGTACAAGTGTGTGTTGATTTGACTTGATTTTAGGAAACTAAACAAAGTTTTTGATCACTTTTCCTAATATTTCATGTTATTCAACTCCCATTCATCAATACTTCTTAAAGGACGACATACAGCAGAAACTGTTTTGCTGCAGGCTCAGATCAGAAGGTGGGCAGTGGGGAGAAAAAGAAAAGTCCTTTTTTTGCCAGCCATCAAGGTTGTATCTCAGGAAGAGTCATCCCTAACCTCTCTGCAGAGCTTCTGCCTGAAGCAGAGACCAAACTGCTTAGGTATCTCATTTTCTGATTCCTGGGGAGGCATTGAAACATTTGATGGGTTGTGGTCGCTTTGCTGTGAATTTTTACTGCGTTGTTTCAAGTCAGCAGCTGGGGATCAGGTTTGAGAGCTGGGCTGCACATTTTTCTCCTAGCTGTGTTTGCCATCCCCACCAATGGCAGAGTGGTGAAAGGCACTTCTTCGGAGCAGTCCTTGCAGTAGAGGTGACCCTACAACCACCTGTATGGTCGTTACTGTGCAATTAGTACTTAAGTTTTGCTGGGGACTGTGCTGTCACGCAAGGTGCATTTCCACAGGGCATGTGGCATTTAGGTAGCGGTAATGTGCTGCCTGAGCTGGGGACAACTAAAGGGTGTCTCTTTGCTCATCTGAAAGTTAGAAAATGTCCCAGCCTAGAAGCTGGTGAGGAGGCTGAAGAACAGGCAGCTGAGGGAACTGGCTTTGTCTAACGTAGAGGAGAAGAGGCTGAGGGGAAACCTTATTGCTCTCTACAACTACTTAAAAGGATGTTGTCGAGAGGTGGGCGTTGGTCTCTTCTCCTAAGTGATGGATGATAGGACAAGAGGCAATACGGCCTTAGGCAGCATCAGGGGAAGTTTAGATTGGACATTAGGAAAAATTTCTTCACAGAAAGGGTTATTGGGCACAGGCTGTCCAGGGAGGTGGTTGAGTCACCACCCCTGGAAGTGTTTAAAAGGTGGGTAGATGAGATGCTTGGGGACATTATTTAGTAGTGCACAGGTGCGGTTGGAGTTGATGATCTCAAAGGTCTTTTCCAACCTAATGATTCTAGATTCAATTCAACAGTGACATCCTGTTGCAAGATCATGACGTGCTGAATGAAAACGGTGTTGCACATACAGTGCATGATTTGATCCTTTTGAGATAGCTGGTACTGATAAGGACTCAGGCGGAGTATTTGCCTGTCCTCTTTGGGGCATAGCATGTCAATAAAGATATAAGGGAGGGCAAAAGTTAAAAATACAAACTGTTGAGGAATTTCAAAAATAGGAAGTAGGACAGTAAGTTGAAATAATGCAAGCTGTTATCAGGTCTGTTGGTTAGGCTGTGTGGCCCTGAAAGGTGTAAAAGCCTGCCGCAGGGAGGGGAGTAGCCTGGGAGTTGGATAAAAAGCAGTGAGTTGCAGCAAGGAAAACGTAGGTTAGAGTTTAAGAAAAAAAATTCACAGTAGAAAAGAGAGGAGCCCCAGAGAGTCTGCTTGCATCAGTCCTGGGTTCTCTGGCACCAGGGGATTTCAAGGACACCCAAACAAACACTGGTCAGGAGGAGTTTAGGTCACCAGTACTACAAATAGGAGATGGAGGGGTGCACCCTGAGGTCTCTTTGAGCTATGTGATTCTCTCCTTCTTTATTTTTGTGACAGTTATTATTGGAAAATTACCACTGCATATGTGAAAAGTGGGAAAATGCCTATGTCTGGCAACTGATCGGCCCTGTGGAGATGGAGGTAGGCGATGTGGGAAGGTTGCTCTGCTAACCTGCTGGCCCCATCCTAACACATCTCTGCATTGATAGGTAGCTCTGCTTCTCTTGAAGACGTCCCCTTCTTTGCACATTAATAACGTCTTCCATTTTTCCAACACTTTTGATTATGACATTTGTACTGATGGCTCAATAGTATTTTTCTATCTGATGTATCCTGTGTAGAAATAATATCAGTGCATCTTCCAGGCTGGATTCTGCATTGCCCTATTGAGGTTTTTTTATTGTCATGTGTCAGGTCACTAACATCACTTCAGTAGTGTTTTATAATTGCATTTAATATGTCGCTTACTATGCACGCCTCATCTGATTTCTATGGTAATAATGAGATAATTTATCTTTGCTAGGTTGCACAGTCAGTTGTGTGTTGATAACACATTTAATTTTACCAAGTTACAAAGTCTTGGCTGATTTTAGATGGGGGTCAGGGCCAAGATAATTTTGTATTTTAAAATACTTGTCAGCTCCAAACCCTTAATGTCAGCTTTCTCGTCGTCTTTTCAGCTAGGGCAACTCCATTCTCAGTTTTATTCAGAGAATTCATAAAACTTCTGTCATTTAACTGATAAACACAATGACAAATTCTGTGCTAATGCATATTAGCTGCTTAGGGCTCACTCAGAGAAGCAAGAAGATTGGGGGGGAGACAAAGCCGGCTTTCCAGTATCAGAGCTATCAAAACAGCAACCTTGCAGCAGTAAAAGCAGGGTGAACAGATTAGTAGGTGGGGGGCTATTCTTCGTGACTTCTTTTATTTTTTTCAAATTGACAGGACTCTTTGGAGCATTGCTGTATCAATTCTAGCCTGAACAAGGGATGTCACTTGTAGGAACAGTTTTAGATTTTAGCTACTTTTTCAAGTACTATATTTCAGTCCTGTACAACAATTTGCTTGTGAAGTTAATTGCTCTTTTTATTTTACAGTGACCTTGACTGTGTTTCATATTTAAAGAAAAACGACATTTGGGTTTTCTAATTTAGAAACACAAAGGAGGTTGAAAGAGGCAGCATTAGTGCCTGATTCATATGCTGAAAAAAGGTGCTTCTGTTAAAATTCTAGGCTGCTATAGCTGGGACCAAAGATAACATTATTAGACTTTTGCAATAACTATGATTAATGGGACAACAGGGCTATCATTTAGGCCACCTCGTGTGTATATTCCTTATTTATTTTCATGAGCAGGATTTCATCATTTAAATCAAATATGTGTGTGCATGTATTATTTTTAATCTCTTTCTCCCCTTATTTGGAGGTTTAAAATGTTCCCTGTCTGAAAATGTTCATGTTTTATGGATTCCATCCTGGCAGAATTTTTAGAAAAGGAGAAACTTCCCCTCATATATCATCTATTCCTCTGGTTAAGATCTGTGAGGCTTAGGAGAATACAGGTTATACCTTGTAATGGAAAAACCTCAACTGAGATGTGAAAAGTGTAGTCAGTTAGAGAGAACTGCCATTTTTTTAAGGCTGTGAAAAGGTAGGATAAAAATGAGCACTCTGTCTCGTGCTGAGCTTGCTGGGAGCAGCTGCCATGCAGGATTCCTCCTGAAAACCTTGTCCAAACAAATCGTCATTTAAATACAGAATTGTTGCTTTACTAAAGCCTCAGTCTTGCAAGATCTTTCATGTCTGTGCTTGAGATTGAGATGGATGTATTGTAGTGCGGTAGCCTACAACACATCTTTCAGTTGTCTTTTAACCTCTGTTTTGTAGAAGGGGAATCAAAGCACAGGGCAACACTCAGCTCGTGCACTCGTGTTTCACAATGGCTTGGGTTTTTTCAAGCTTGTAAAGAAATGTGGAGTGCAGCAATGATGCTTCCCCCTGCATTGCCTCTCCAAGTATAGATACAGGTTATGTAAATTTCCAACTGTCTTTAAGACTGCGATAAAGTAAAAATATCCTTTCACAAAAGGAAAAGGATTTTTTTTAACCTTTAAGAAGCACAGACATGAGTAGATATTGGGTGGACAGTGGCAGCAGCGTAATGGATTGGCACGATTCCCATGCCTCCGATGGGATCAGCAGAAGTGTGGGGAGAAAGAAAATCTTTCAGAGCCTTAGATCATCTTTTGTGGGCAAAGATCAGAAAACATTACGCCAGCAAGTTATTGACAGCTTTTTCCCTTTGAAACACTGCAGTGCACTTTGTTCTCCACTTCCTTGCCTTGACTTCAGCATGCAGGACAGAGGGCTGGGGCATCGTTGCGTATGTCTGGTTTTGCAACACCATCGTATCTGTTCGTGTCTGTCAACTCTCCCCTGGGTAACAGCAGAATTCTTTGTTTTGGCAAAGTAAAATAAAAGCTGAAAGCACAGTAAGCACAGGTTTTGAAAACTGGTGTGACCTGCTATGCTAAGACTTTTTGTTTGTGCTTGTTCTGTGACCAAGATATTAATTGCTCTCTCAGAAGCTGAAAATGAGTTACATTGGCAGAAAATAGAGATTTGGCCCATCTGAAAGACAAAATGTTAATGTTTTTTCCCCAATAACCTGGAAAATTGTTAACTGATAGCAAGATAAAATATTTTTTAAAACATCCTAGTATTTAACAAATGATCAAAAGCATTTTGGGTACTTTTTCTGATGGCAAAAAAAAAAAATGCTTTTTAAGCCTGTGGATCCAAAGTATTTTTCTGCTTATAGCCCTGCTTGGAGGTAGTAATTGAGTGTGTTCTAGCAACAGTGAGAGACAAAAAGAGGTGAACATCTGTCCTGCTTGCAGTACCCCTCTGAACTACTTTGACTGCTGCACTTGGGGGATTAATGAGGAACAGGGACAAAGGCTGCTGCCCTCGGATAAAGCACAACGTATTCTTCATGTTTATAAAACTCATTGGAGTTTTACCAAAATCAGTTTGCTCCAGGATTTAGATTGGTGCCTAGTACCGTTTTACCAACCAGTCAGTAAAGCTGTGTTTGCCCACCGAGTTTTTACCAAGGTGTTTTTCTAGCTCTAAACCCCTAAATATCGGTCCCTTTTCCAGCCCTTCTGCAGAAAGTGAAGTAGGAAGTGTAGCTTCCCCAGTGCATCATCTTATCTCTGTCATCCAAGAATGGGTAAAATATGTTTTGAAGGCATGGGTTCCCTCCTAGTATGCCTGTTTGAAGTTGGTTTTCCTGCTGCAAAGTCGGCTGCCTTCCTCTCAGCTAAAATCTACTGCATGTTTGCGAATTGTGTTTGTAAAATGAGTTTTAATTTTCACATGGCATGTTAAACTTATGTAAGCCTGGCAAAGGGTCTGTCCCAAGAAGCACAGCAGATTGCAATCCATTCTGTAGCAAGCACCGTCTTGTAGGCTCTCTCCCTTTTTAAGGGAAGGATGCTGAATTTAGGCAAGAAGCAGGAACAGCTTGGCTTTTTGATCCCTGTGCTGAACGCATCCTCGTGTGAGGATCAAGGCAGCTCTGGAAATTCCTACATCTTAAGGGGTTAAATGGTGTAAAAAACCTCCAGAATGAATATACATGCAGTGCAGATGTGTTAGTTAAGTGCTGAAAGCAGCATAAGTGCATCAGTCCAAGCCAGAGCCCAAATGAATCAATCCAGCCCCAGGAGTTTTCCTGGTGGGTCTGAGTTGGCTGACAGGCAGAGCTTAATGTGTGACCACACTGCTTACCCTCCCAGGTCTAACAGGGCTCGTACCTGGATATTTGCACTACAGACTTTTGCTCAGTCAAGATAGTTGCTCTGATTTACATCTGGTATTTGAAGAAACTGTCTATGGGGAAACCCTTTGGAGAAGCACAAGTATTGAGTCGCATCTATTTATACTCTGCAGTCTTGGGTAAAGTGGCTTGTAGCTGATGGGTGTAATGTTTAATGGCAATAGTGAATGTATACGTATTTCCTAGGATGTCACTGGAGGGGGACAAAATCTAATATGTAGTAATGTGTCCTTAAAAGAATGTGGCCCCCAAGCTTGTTACTGTCAGGAATGTGTTGTTAGAAGAGAAACCTGCTGGGTATTTCTCATTCCAGTTACTAACATAGTCCTATACCAGTAACATAGAAAAAGGGCTTAGATAACTCTCCATTGATAGCATCTATGTACTTAGGATTAGCCTCTCTCTCTTTCTCTCTCTCTCTCTCAAACATTTTTATTAAAAATATATTTCCTCATATTAACTGAGCAAGTAGGTATTTGCATCTAGCTGATCTGTGGCTAGTTGAAGTGTCAGCACATAAAGAATTTATCTGGGAAACACATTTATCTCTCAGGTGTATAAATATAGAAGAATGTAGGAATTTCCTGAGAACTGGTGCATGATAAAATTAAGGAAGAACAGGAGGAAGTACAGTTTAATTTCTGGTAAGTGAAGGCATAGAAATACTTGCTTCTAAGTGTCTTGCTTTGTAGCATCAAAGGTACACGAATGGTTTTCCTTATCTAGGATCCCTGACAAAGTATCTGCTTGGGAAATAAGATGTGCGTTGCATTCTGACACCAGTGACAGCCCAAAGGAAGGGATCAGTAGTATTTTGGTACCAAGTGACGTGGCAGTACCATAGTTTAGCAGCTGGCTTAGTGATCTCTAGGGTAAGAATTTCTTCCACTTCACCGCCAGCATCCTCTTCTGAGGAAATCAGTGCAGACTTTTGCAAATAACTTTATCCTTTCTCCATAGACTGTGCTCTTAATATCAAAACGAGTTGCAGGCGTTCCATTAATTGTCCAGATAATTAGCTTTAGGCAATTTGGCATTTCATCTTTGTCTCTCACTTAATCTCAGTTAGTTTTTGTTCAGTCGCTGGCATGTGCAATTTCTCATCTATTTTGACATTTTTCTGTCACATTAGCATTTGCCATATTTCAATTCCTCTCGACTCCAACAAGCTTTAATCAATCGTGCTGATTTGCAGCTTACTTATGCTATATAAAGTGCATAAAAGTTGTAACTTTTGGAGTCCTCTGATTTGATAAAAGTGCATTCTCTTTTGCTGATGTTCACTCGCCATCTTGGCTTGCTTGCCTTGTATTTCTCATGGCACCTCCACACAGGTTGTTTAATGCCTCCTGTAAGAATTCTCTTTTCCTGGGTGTGTGTAATGTGATATTCTAAAATGAACTCTTTATTAATCCCTATACTGATGCCAGATGGGGAAACACAAGTGTGTACGATAAGGCTGCATGTGTGTGTACCCATGTGTACATACACACGTATTGTCTCTGTGTGCATGAATGCACAGGGCGATTCAGTGTGGTGGGAGGCTTTATTAGATGATAAAGCTATGTTTTAAGTAATGCAGGTGACTTCAAGTGAGAACTGAAAAATTGATTTATTTAGCTCCATGCTGCCTATGACTTTAAAGAAAAGCTATTTGGAAAGCTCTAGTCTAACTGATTGGGAGCACTTGCATTACCTTTCTCCAGGAGTTGGATGGCTTGTGCTGCTGGATCCGATGAAAACAGAGAAGCCATTATTCTCAGTTCATTTGGAAAACTGCGAACCTCCCCGTTAGTTATATTGGTCCCATAGTGCTAGTCTGAAACACTGCAGTGGGCATCAGGGGCCAGCTCTTAAATCTGTCACTGGTTCCCTGGGTGTTGCACATGCTGCATCTGAAATGAGTAACACGGTGGAAAGATTTTGGAGTTAAAAAGAGGGAAGCATCTTTCTTCTGGGTAGATTTTTTAATTAAGTTTGAAAAACATCTTTCTGGTAAGTAGGGGTTTTTTTCCCTTTAATTAGCTTTGAAACTGCTGAGAAAATCAAAATATTAGAGCAAGTTCTGATGGAGAAGGGTTGTGTATACAGAAGAAAACAGAAGCACATTCCTTATTTGAAAATTGGAGGGGAAAGTATATACAACATGTATGCATTTGTATCTGTGTTATGTAGCAAAAAGAAAAAACATATCTTTAAATATTTCATTCATTCAGTTGTTCTATACTTTACTGAATTTTCTTTCCTTGGTTTGATTTTAAAGGGGAAGCACTGTGGCTTCTTCCCCTTAAGCCAGAATTTGTTTCCCCAGGTCTTTTTTTTTCTTAAGGACAGGAGCAGTCAGGCAGAGAAAACTTTATCAAGGTACAAGAGGTTTGAAGAGCTGCGTATCCTCATGCAGCAACCTCTACTCAGGTCCTTAAAAATCATGGCACATTTTTCTCAGTGATAACTGAGTCTTGTGTCCATTTCTGCACCTGCCTCATAGAATCATAGAATCACTAGGTTGGAAAGGACCCACTGGATCATCAAGTCCAACCATTCCCATAAGTCACTAAGCCATGCCCCTCAGCACCTCATGTACCCATCTTTTAAACACCTCCAGGGAAGGTGAATCAACCACCTCCCTCGGCAGCCTGTTCCAGTGCCCAGTGACCCTTTCCATGAAATATTTTTTCCTGATGTCAAGCTGGAACCTCCCCCGGCAGAGCTGGAGTCCATTCCCTCTTGTCATGCTACTTGTCTTCAAAGGAAATGGTCAAGAGGCTTCTAAGATGCTGTGTTTTGGCTGTGAAGTGCAAGGTTGTGGCTCAGCAGTTCACCTCCAAAGATCTCTGCTTTGCGGGAGGGGCATCACATGCTAACACCAGTCCAAGGGAAAATAATATATAGGGCACTGATTTTGCACATAAAGCTCGGATAGTTAGAATGCCGAACTTCATGTACATGAGTAGTCCTGCTTATGTATGAGTTGCAACTAATAAAATCCGTGACTTCATTGATATCTAGTTACTGTATAAGGCCCCTAAGTGGAGTTTAGGTGCAGTTATGTCTTTTTGAGGATTGTAGTCCCCTTCAGACTAAGAGGAACAGGCTACAGTCTTTTTCTTTTTTTCTTTTTTTTTTTTCTTGTTCATGCTGAATGTGATATGGTCTCTCTAGCCCAGGACACTGTGATGGCTGCATTTGTCATGATTAGAGTTCAGTTTTTGAAACACTGTGGTAGATTAGGTATTTGGAGCTTATAATAGAGTTAAATTAGGTTTATTCTGTAATCTGTACCTCATTGTTTGAGGAAGAATTCATACATACACTAATGCCTTATGGCAAGAGATGTTATTTCGTATAGTCTTTTAGGGCTTAGTATAAATTGATCGATATTGGGCCCAACACTGTTTATTAATACCTTCATAAGTGATCTGGATGATGGGATCAAGTGTGTACCCTGATGAATTTTGCTAATGACACCAAACTGAGTGGGTTAGAGGACACTTCAGAAGGGAGAGCCACCCTACAGGAAGATCTGGATAGACTGGAAGAGCAGGCTAACAAGAACCTTTTGATGTTCAATAAGGACAAGTCTAAGGTCTTGCACCTGGGAAAACATTATTCAGGAGTGCAGCACAGGCTGGAATCTAACTGGCTGGGAAGCAGTTCTGTGGAATGGGATCTGGGGGTCTGGGTGGACAACAAGCTCAATACAAATGAACAGTGTGCTGCTGTGGCAAAGAAAGCCAGAAGGATGCTGGGCTTCATCGACAGAAGCATCACCAGCAGAGATAAAGAAGTCATCCCACTGTACTCAAAGCTTATCTGCCCACATCTTGAATACTGTGTTCAGTCTTGGTCCCCCCAGTGCAAAAACCAAAGATGTAGACTGGCTGGAGAGGATCCAGAGAAGGGCCACAAAGGTGATCAAAGGACTGAGAAGACTGCTGTGTGGGGAAAGGCTGAGAGAACTGAGTTTGTTCAACCTTGAGAAGAGGCTTAGGGAAGACCTTAACACCATGATCCAGTATTTAAAGAGAAGTTGAAGAGTCCCTTTTTTTATAGGGAGTCACATGGAAAAGCTTGACGGGTACTGGGCACAAGTTATGGGAGGTTATGATTGGTCATGAGGAAAAATTTTCACTTTAAAGATTTAGCTGGACAGAGTGATGAGCCATGTTGTCTAGGCCATCCTTTTGCCAAAAAAATTTGGACCAGATGATCCTTCATGTCCCTTCCAACCTGGTAGTCTATGATTGAAAAATTCCAGGCTCAAAGATTTTACCATAACTCATTTGATGTCTTTCATAACAATATAAATCTCTCACCACTGGCTCACATGGGCTTTGGTTGATTTTTTTTTTTTTAAAGTATTTTACAAGGCTAAGTTTACTCTTCTTTCAGTAATGGGATTTACCACCTGTGGTGCCATAGGTAGGCCACCCTAACTAAGAGATTTTCCAGAAGGGTCTATTAAATTATTTAGTCAGCACGACACAAGCTATAAAATGTGATTTAAACTAGGTATTTTCTCCAGCAAATTCCCCAAGTGGAAGCCGAAGCTGTTTCAGCCCCTACGGCTGAAAAAGCATGTCCTTTTTGGTCCACTCAAAGCAGCTTTTTGCATTGACTGAAGGAAGGGAGATGGATGAGGTTGCTTGTATTCTCCTTTGGTAAATGTGTGGAGTTTGTTATAAGTAAGGATGACTTTAAGTCACTTGTATCCTTGTGCTTGCAGATGATGCTTTCTCAGCCTCCTCACACACTTTGCAGCCGTGGGAGGAAGTATTTGAAACACAAATATCATTCAGGATTTATGGAGACTGCTTCTGTGAGTAGAGTTATTCATTTGCATTACTATTTGCTGGCGTAAGCTCACGCATTATTCTTTGCTTTTTATTTTCCCTCCATGGATCCACTACCACCCTTCACTGTGATGAGCTTTCTGGGAAGAATATAAACACACAGTGGGATTTGGGTTCAAGTTCCATCTTCAGCCAGGCTGTTACGCCCCAGCTTTTCAGCATCTGAGCTAAGATATTTTGTCTCATTTATTTCAGGTATTTCTGGAGTAAGAGGTGAGCTACTGCATCTCTACCACATGTGCTGACTGTAGATAGGCATTTGTACAAGATTACCTGAGAAATAGGTTAGGGAAACTTTAAAGCTGACAGACTTAATCAGCATCCTACATGCCCAGTCTATCAGGTACATCAGATTCACGGGAAGGACAGAAATACCACATGTGGGAAATAAGGGTCAGAAGTGACAAGCAGGGAGGAGGGAGAGATACATTTAAGAATCATCCAGCAAGAAAATGGAAAAAGTCAGAAATGCATTTGCTCTAGCCGCCTGTCAAAAATCAGGAGCTGATGCATACTTATAATAGGAGCCATTTTTTTATTTAGTATATGAAATTGTAGATTGTTGTTATTGTTTGTTCTGCAGTGGTGAGGCAGAACGCAGCATGGTGAGGTCCTGGGCTGTGATCCTTCGGTTATCAGCTTTGAGGTATTCTCCTAAATGATAGCAATGAAGGTAATGAATTAGAATAATAAGATACAATAGCGCATTCTTTTTAATGGGTGTGGCAATGACAATTTGCCTTTAATCAAGAAGTTACATACTCCTGAAGTTTCATTTACGGACTCTTTCCTAAAATGTGGAGCTTAGATTATTTCCTGTCAGTCTTAGTCTGCAGTATTTCTCCTAAATTATGTAAAGGTATTAAAAATGCATAGCACATACACTGTACTAAATTTAATAAAGGAAAAGATTGGTCCTGACTTCAGATGGAATTACACATTAGCCATTATTTATTGTTGCACTTTATTTTATTTGAGAAACAGAATTAACTCAGATGAATACTTTCTGATGGACATAACTCAGTAATAACCCTACATTATTTAATATATTTTATAGACCTATGCATTGTTAAAGAAAGCTTATTTTTCATTCAAATTGAGATGGGTAAAGTCACCTGTTTAAATTACAGTAATTTACCATGATAAAATCTAGTGCTGGTTTTTTGGGTTTCTTTTTTTTTCTTTTTAAAATCATGGCTATTTCTGTCTCCAGTCAGCCTGGAGGGAGTCAAATAAAAATTGAGGACAAATCCCTTCTCCTTCCACTTCTCTCTGTGCTAGTCTCCTCTGCAACATATTATGTTTTAAATATCTAGGGGTTTGCCTTGAAACCTTAGAAAAATGTCATCAGGAAGCTGCAACCCTGTTAAAACACGATGAAGTTAAATATGAGTCTCATGTAAATGCTTGACTATTGTATTTGATTTCTCTTACTTCTAAGAGTCCAATAGGGTGGTAAATAGTGAAATGGTACTACTGATAGTTGGATGGATATTAGCCTGGCTTGATACCTAAGCATGTTCTTGGAAAAACATGTGTATCCATTACAGAAAGATGTAGTACTTCTCTCCTGAGATTGTAGATTGTTGTTACTGTTTGTTCTGAAGTGGTGAGGCAGAGCATAGCATGATGAGGTCCTGGTCCATGCAGAAAGAGGCAAAAGGTGCCAGTGCTGGTGACCATGGCTGAAGACCTCTGAGTCCTGACTGTGCTCTGGGGCTGTGCATCATGGTTACGGGAGGAGTATTTGCATGGACAAATGAACACCATTTGATTCAGCTCGTGTTTCCTCTCTCACGTATCAGCAAGGCTCATGGGCTGGTCAGGATCTTCTATGTACAGCACTTCTTCAAGGCAAAAATAGGTCATTTTAACAACTGTTTGCAACAAGGATGTAGTTCGTTGCATAGGAGAAAGGCACTGTATGAGGTTGTCGTCTAGATCTTTCTTTTGGGCTTGCAAGATGCTATTTGCCAAGGGGTGTCTTACATTAATTTTTTTCTTAGAACGTGCCCCTAGCAGTGGGATAGTCCTTTTCACAAGCTGCACATGATCCAGCACCCAGTCAGTCCCCATTGTTGCATCTTGTAGTGGTTGCTTGACTTGAGGGCTGATCTCCCTGTTTGCTGGGGTGTTAATCCTGCTTCCCTGCCACAGCATCACCCTCTCAAGCAGCTGAAGCTCTGGCATTAGAAACGGTCTGTCTTATGTCTTGTGGCAAGACGTCCCCAGCCAGTGCCTACAGTCTCCACTGAGAAAATTGCGGCCAGAACAGGAGAGTGACCTTGTCAGTTATACCGGGTGTAGTAATTATGCACGTTTGCATAAATGTTGCTAACATGCTATTGCTTCTGGATGAGCTGGTCCTTACTTAACAGCGGCTCAGTACTAAGCCATTAATTATAGGAGCCAGAGGAGAGGTACAGCTGCAGATATGCCCCGTCAGGATTTATCAGGCTCCATTTTGTAATCAATGGTTTATTTATTAAACCACCCCAAACTGTGCATGTGCTCTAGCCATGGCCAGCCACAGCTCTGCTCAGATATTTCATCTGAATCAATGGAAGCAATCATCTGCTTTACATCACGTATCGAACCTGTGTGGGTCCTCAAGTGATAAATGACTTTATTGTCTCAGTAGAATTGACTGGAGCTGATGTCTGGAGCTGGGGGGCTGGCAGTAAAGCCACTAAATTTCTGGGTAACTGGTGTTTTTTTGCTTTTTTTTCCTCCCCCCTCTTGCTCTAGCTTCTGCAAAGAAAATTAGAGTCTTTATCTCTGTGTGGCTGAATGTGGTGCAATGAGGGGAGAGGCTTATGAACCAGGGCAAGAAGGAATGTACAGGAAAGCAAAAGTGAAGCAAGGTTCAGGAAGCAGGTGTCTAAAGGTGCTTTAAAAATCAAGGGGGTGACCAGTAGCCATTATGCTGATCTCCTCTTCTCTGAGTTCTCTGGAGCAGACGTCATGCATGAATGGTCCCAGTAAGCTTCAGGGATGCACTTTGGCTTTTAGGGACTGCTACTGGGAAAAAAAAAATAAGCAAAAGCAAACAAAAATGCATTTGAAGGAAAGTAATCCTGAAACCCTTAGAAATACCTCCTCAGACCTTCTCACAAATGTTGACCAGACAGGGCATTGATGCTAAGGTCAACAAATCATAAAATTTGAAAGCACAATAGCAGTATCTTTTTTATTTTTCAGTTGAAAAAAACCCCAAACAACCACAAAGAGGTAGAGAAACATTGGCATTTGATTTCTTTTGGGAGATGGCTTAGGTGCATTTCTGCACCCAGGGCTCTGTTTTCAATTGGGACAGTGTCCCCTTATATCGCCTTGAAACGTGGGACTTGGCGGCTCACGAGTTTGTGTTCTCATAGCTTTCCTGTTCATCTTACCCTTGGCCAGAGATCTGATGAAGAAGCCAGAGCTGCTCAACTCTCATTGCTCACTGCGTGTAGCCCCTATAACATAAAAGGAGACTGCTTGCCTGAGGACGTTTTGCTTGGAAACTCACTTAGAAGTCATCATTCTTGTATCACATCATCATTTCTGTTATTGCCGCAGCAGAGACTCTTCCTCTCCCATTAAGAGGATGTAGTGAATGATTCTGTCTCGGTGGCCTGAGACTAGAGAGAAGCCCCATTTAGGATGCTTTTCATGAGGCCTGTTGAAGTCTGTAGAGGGTATTCTGTTTTCTGCAGTGAGCTCGGAGCCCGTGGATGTTGTACAAGAGAAATCCGATTCAGTGTAAATCCTTTGCCTTTGCACTGGGGGTAATTTCAGCCCAGAAATGCATTCTTGACAGAAAATTTACCCTCACGCGGCCTCTTTTACGGAAGCTGTACAGTTTGCATGTTGCATGAGGTCTGTAATTGATATAATAAGGCTTTATTGGATTAAAGGGCTTGCTGCCAGAACTAATTGTTCAAAAGGATATATAGGGTTTTATAGGCCTCCCAAACTAGCCTTTGTAAGATCTGCGTTAATATATTTCATGCCCAGGCAAGCAGTAATTCAGGCATACTGTTCCGTCCTTATGACCAGTACGTACAGGCAGGCAGAGGATTGCCAGGGAGGCATGTCAGCTTGTAAGACCTTTGTATCCAATGGTGGTGTTAAAAACAAAAAAGGCTCAGACCAGTGTATTTTACAAATACTGCATTAAGTAAGAATTTACAACCTATATTTGCTAAATTATATTTACAGTACTTTGTTTTCAGCCATATGTCCTAAACATAGAAAGGAGTGGGCAGGTAACGTTGTTTTCTTTTGGGAATAACGTGTTCTTTTGTCTTTTCCAAATGGTTAGGTCTAAGTAGGCTTCTGTATAGGCTGCTGTTGGTAGTGTTAGACGGCAAAAACACAAGGCATTGAATACCCAAGTGATTCCTCACCCCACCTTCACTTTCAGAAGTATATGCACAACTTCAAGCTAACAAATGTAATTACAAAAGAGCATATCTGATACAGCTCCACCTCTGCTGGAATGATTTGTTACATGGTGTTACTGACCCTTAGTGTGGACTGCGCCAGCACAGAGTCATATTCCTGGCTTTGCTGCTGGCTGCCTTTTGACGTTGAGCAAGTCATTTAACGTCAGTGTGGCTGTCTTTCCCCTTCTTATTGCTTATTTGGTGATGCATAGCTGTAAACTTTACGATGTGGAGAGGAAACTTTCCTGAGTAGAAACAAGGGAGAGAATTAATTTCCCACCGGACCTTACAGTCAATGCTCTGTGATGGGGTAGCACCAGGGAGTGGGAGATAGATAGATATAGAACCATCTGGCAGCCACAGCCACCTCCCTGCGTTTCTCACAGCTTCCTCAGAACAGCTGCCTGGACCACATGAACTCGACCTACAGGGTGGGAGATGAGGGCCATTATACATCTGAACTACGGAGAGAGATAAATATTCACTTGCCATCTTGGGCAGCTGCTGCAATAACCCACTTCCAAAGGGCAGCTCTGAATGGATACAAGGCAACATTTTCAAGGATTTGAATAGATAAAGGAAAAAAAAAAACCCTGACCTCTAAGTGTTTAATTCGGGACATCCACACAGTAAGTGTCAGCATAGAAGTGGAAAAGCACAAATATACCTAGTTCTAGGGACTTACCTGTTAGTGGGTAGTCTGTTCATAGGAGAGCACCAGAGTAATATGTAGGTGAAGAGGTCAGTTCGTGGTGGTACCAGGCTTTTGGGGTATATGCCTGCAAGCTACAGCCTGAGCACATTTGCTGCTGCCTCGGCTGTCCTCTGGGAGCAGCTGAGAACCACATCAGTGACTCAGTTGATGCCAGTGGTGCCCCAGCAGTAGATGACCAGTGAGGAAGCTTTTCTGCAGTGTGGTGGGAGCAGTCATCGTGATGCTTACATTTGTTATACTTTCAAACTTGGAATAAGTCAAGCTATCTGATGTAAAAAGGGGAGAGCTGCTGTTTTGCACTGTAAATGTATATCCTAGTGGTTTTGGTGCTGTATTATAGCGAGATTTTATGTACAAGATTGAGTACTTGATTGGTGGCCAATACAATGATACCTTTCATCTTTGTGGTTGCTCTTAATGTTTTCCCCTCCAGTAATGCTAGTAATAAAAACTTAGTGAATGCAAGAAATGTGTAAAGCTGCAGGTGTTAGATCTTCTTTCCATCAGCTCATTGTCTGTATAAAAGAAGTCAAATCACGTTAGGTTTCTGCTATTGAGATCCCATAGCTTCAAACAGAGCCGTGTGAATCTGTTCAAAGTGTGTGGTAAAAATCATGAATGGAAAATCATTTTATACGTCTTGTTGTAGAGGGAGTTAGACAAAAAAAAAAGCAGAGATTGTTGCTTTAGAGTTGCTGTCTTGCTCCTCACTTGGGTATGAAGTACGTTTAAATTTATACTAGTCGGTTCTTTGGTGTGCAATTTGTGCGCATGTTGATAGGGTTTCTAAAAGTGCTATTTTTTTTTTAACCCTCTGGGGACTTCTTATGTGCAAGCCAAGTGCTTCTGCACGCATGATAGAGCAATTTCTTCTCTCTGGAAAGTGCTGCTAGATAGGAATACGATAGCAGAGCAAACATTGACTTCCTGAGAATTGTTACTTGTTCAAATAAGGATAACATAACAAAACTTTATACAGGGTCAAAAGTGCTCACCTCTGTACTGATGAGATCACTGCATAAGTTTTTATATCTTTCCAAACAAAGGGCATAGTTTATTGAAAGTTGGTGCATAGTATAGAGAATAAGATTATATACGCTCCTGATCTGGAAAATCACTTAATTTAAACCCTGAATCTGTTGCTGAGTATTTTTCTAATGATTTAGGGCTTGTTCCCTAACTAGAATAGATTGATGGGGTTTTCTTTTTGGTAAAGTACTCCTACTGATTTACACTCTTGGAAAACCTGAAGCTTGATGGAGATATATTAGGGTTTTTTGAGAGTTTGGCATTTCGTCTCCTTGAAATTGTGTATCACAGTGATAATGGAACCTGGAGTGTAAAGGCAAATAGATACAGATATATATAGAAAGAGACATATATAATTTTTTTCTTAAATAATGTATTTTTGCTTTTATATTCCCTTGTAAGAGGAAGAGTGGATTAGTCGTACTGTATACTGTGATACAAAAATCTATCACAAAAACCTGAGCCCAAGCTAAGCGTGTATATCTGCATGCAAAGCCCATTTCAAGAGCAGATTCACAGCACGTACCAATTTTAAGGGGACTATTAATCTATGAACAATACATGTTCAAGATAGAAGGCAGCAGTATGTGTTTGGAAATGGAGAAGGCTTCAGTGAAAGGTGAATACTGTGTCCACACTGAAAATGGACTCACTGGGGCAGGTACTCGGTGCAAACCAGCACAAAGTCTTTCGGATTTATTATACTGATATAAAACAAATTTATATTATACTAATATAAAACAATGGAGCATCTAGTTCAATCCGTATAGCGACGGATCTATTGCCATTACATATAAGTAACAATTTCATACTTGCATTTTAAAGTATTACTCCCTTCTTAAACCGTATGCTAATTTTCTTTAAGAGAAGTCTAATTGCTCTCTTTATATGCAGCTCCAAGTCAAAAGCTTAATTTATCCCTCCAGTTGGATAATTAAATCATACAGTGTTCATCTCTTGTGACTCTTCCTGTCCCAGAAATCTTAAATTCTTCTTCTCTAGCTGTCTTCCACAGAGCACAGCTCCTGACAAAGCCTTCACCTTTAATTTACTTGTGCCTGTAAGACAGCAGTTTGTTTCAGTTCAGAAGCGAGGCTTCATTTACCTTTCCTTGAGTTTCACTGCATATTTCTTTTCCTAGAAAAGAAACCCCATCTCTCCCACATGTACCTTCTTCAGGCATTACAAAACAACCTTTTTTTTTTCTTCTTCTCTGTGACCTGATTTTTGAAACCTGCAAGTACTCCTATTTAAATCAGCAGCCTGGCTTGCGTGGGTACGATATTGGGAACAGATTAGCTTAAAAATCAAAAAATGCAGTTTGAGTTTTTGTGTCATGCAATGTGAGTATTACAGTTTTGGGCAGTTAGAGCTAGAGCTGCAAGGGTGAAGCTGCTGCATGGAAGCAAGTCATGATACCGTGCTGCAGGGAAGTCTTGAGAGTCACTGGTGCTTAACACCCTGCAGCAGCAAGCTGCAAAAGTATGGACGTGTATTGGAAAATAAATTGAAGGTCTAGGAGAGTTCACGCTTGGTGAGGCATTTCTATTAGAATTCCTTCCTTTGTAAAGTTCAACCTCCTTGCTTCATTTCTTTTCTTCAAAATAAAAAGTTCTGGAAGCTCAGCTTTCAATTGAGTAGGCTGGGGTGTTGAGCAGTCCTGCTGAAGTCAGAAGGACTGTCCACATGCCAAAAATTAAGACCTCCTAGTCATCTCAGCCTTGCTCAGAGGTTTTGCAGGATTGCATCCAATAAGAGGGATCCCTGAAGGGCCCTCCTGTGCTGTGTTTGGAGGATTATGACAGATGGTAAGACAGTTTAGTTTGCTAAGTGGTGAGTTTGGTGTTGAAATGATGGTTGTAATGTTATTTCTTGGGTCTAACAGTGCCTATGCCTACAATCACACTAACTTTGCTTGGCTGTTATGTCCTCAGTAGATCTGCTGTTTTGGTGCACGTTAAGACAAGGGTTTGGTGAAGCAGGAGAAGCTGACCCCAGAAAGCTATTTAAGGACTGGCTTTGCGCTTTGCTTTGTCTTAGAGTACTGGCTTGCATCTGAGGTTTCACAGCATAGCACATCTGCTAGCAATGCTGCCTTTTCTTTACTGGAACTGCAGGTCAGCATCTCATACTTTCACCATTGATTTTTAAATGCTTCATGTTTTCCAGTACATTTCATTGATGTTACTATTCAACATCAGTATTTAAACATTGTTTAAAATAACTACACTGTTTTGACAGGTGTTAAGACACTGCTCTCCCTCCTTCCCAATCTTCCCCAGCATCAGGCTTCCAGGATCTTCTGGCTCTGCTGTCCACCTCCCAGTGGACTCACGGCAACCCCATAGGAATTCTCGGTGGAAAAAGCGAGTGTATTCCTAGTATTTAAATTAAAAATGTGTTTACTTGCCCTGTGTCTGGTTTGGGTCACACAGCAGTCTACCTTGCAGTGCAGTACCTTGTTGAAACAAGAAATTGGTCTTCCTGATGGGATTTGTGGTGTTGGTCTATTCTGATAAACCCCTAACTGTTTTGGGCTTCAGTGGGATCACAGAAGTGATCCCTGCAGCTGCCCAAGTGCAGAGGTGGGAGGCAACACAACTACGAATTGTTTCCCCTTCCCTTTGGTTTTGAAATAGCTCATTTGTCGTATTTCAAGTAACAGTCTTTTAAGTGAGCGGGTTTGAGTGCAAATGTGCTGCTGCTTAGCAGGAAGATGGACTCTTTCTTGTTTGTGATCGAGTAGCCTGGCACCCATGCAGGTATGCTTTAAGCAGTGCTAATGGTTCTTTTAAGCGTTGTATTTAAAAATTGTAGAAGAGTGATGCTTTAAGAATAGATTGTAGTTGAAAGAAAGGGATGAATTGCCTGAACTACTTTCCAGGATAGTGCCCTACACACTGTGGGTCAGCTTTAGCATCTACAAGTACGTTTTTTGTGTGTGTGTGTGTGTTAGCCTTGAGATAGCAAGGAACCACGCAGGAGGAAGCACTGTTATATCAGGGTAGTGATTTTGTCAGAGGTCTTGTGTGCATCTTGAAGGGTCTGCTCCTGAGATTACCCAAACTGCTGAAGCTATGCAGAAATGCAGACAAGGAGTCCCTTGGAACACTGACCTTTTACTTCTCCCTTTTTAGTGATAAAATATTCAGGGGAGCAAAAAGTGGCTTATTTTTTGTGCTGCCTGTCAAAGCAAGCAGGGAAAGGAGAGTACAGCAAGGGCCCAGGTGGAGCCCAGTGAATGCAAATGATTTATGGAGTAGTTGCTTTAAGCATTTCCAATTACTTCTATCATCATCCAGTAGTGCCTATTTATGGGTATGAGCTTAAATACATTGCTTAGAAGAAACGGATGGCATAGGCAGCTGCGGGACTGATAACACACTCCAGCATCTCTCTTTGTTCCTCTGCTAACCGGGTATTTCCTAATGATTTTCATGGGGAAGAGAAGCCCTGCCAGGCAACCCCTTCACTTCAGCTTGGCTTTTCCCTGCTGTATCACAGCTAAGCAAGGAAAGCAAAGCTGGGTGCTTGGTGCATCCTGAGCTCAGAAATGCCTTAACAAGGTTTTTTTTTTCTTGTAGACTGGAAACGCAGGCAGTTCACCTGACTGAGCTGTACACGAGCAGGGAGGATGCTTGATGTGGCAGCTAGTTACACAAGTGTGTGCGCTTCATATCCAGCCCAGAAGCATCCCTGGGCTCTGCCTAGCCGAGAAGTGTGTTGAGCTGTGAACCACAGCCTCACCACCCCATCAGTGCTGAAAAATGGCATTCAGCTGGCTCAGAGAGAGAGGGGAGCCTAATTTCTCTAGGTACAGTCTTTTATTTCAAAAAAGGTGCCAGGGTGTATCCGGTGGTACACATTCTTCCAGGGACTGTTTCAGAGTAACCTTATATAAAAAAGAATATTTCATTCCTCATAGGTGTTAGAGGATTAATCTGTGGCTAAAACAAACAACAACAAAAATATAGGAAACAAACCAAAAGGAAGGTTGTGAGAAAAAATAGCATCTTCAAACAGGAGTGATTTCACAGAAGGAGGTTAGGTTGAGCTGACAAAGTCTGAAGTTACCAAGAAACCTAAGCCAAAGGAATCAACCAACAGCCCATCAGCTCCACACTTTATGCTGTTTAAGGGGGGCTTGGCAGATAGTTTGTGAAGTTGAACAGGTTGGTGCACAGTGGAGCTTTTCTAGGGATTCCACATCAGTAAGCAGCATGCTTTACTGTCCTGAAAGGCTTAAAGTATATTTTTTTCTTTGCAGTAACAAAAGCATGGCCAGATGAAGAACATACATAAATACAAGTGGTAGCAGTAGATAGGACTTTTGGATATGACTTAAAGGATGTTGCAGGGGTTCTGCCTTCATGCCGAAATTCTTGTCCGGTTTCAGGAGGGAGAGAGATTTCAGAGCATCTTCTTTATCTTCCTTGCCGCTTTCTAGCTTTTTTTTGTTTTATTATTATTATTAAACTGTCTTGTTTCTGTTTAATGCACAGAAGAGCAAGCATTACATTGATGACATAGCTCTGATTCATTAGCGTCATCTTTAGGAAATGAAAAGTGATCAAATTCCCTTGTCAAGGAGGACGCTGATTTAGAGATCCCTGTTTGCTTAAAAATGTAATCTAGAGATAAAACTTTAAACAACCTTGCAACCCAGGCAGTAATTATGTGCATTTAAAGTGTAAGCCAGGACAGCTGGTTGTACTAAACCATTCACAAGCAAATAGCCTCCAAAAGACTACTGTACTACCTTTTCTTCACGGACACTTAGGTCCTACATAGTAACTGATTTTATGAAATACAGTACGTCTGTTAACCAGCAGGACTGAACTCTTCAGTTGCTTAGTAACTAATCCAATCCAAGGAGGAAATAAAAATAGCATACATAATTTTAGAACCTTTAGGACCTTTGCCAAACAAAATATTCTCACTAGCAGCAGTCAGGTTTGCAATTTGAATGGGTTATCTTAATAGAATAGATGCTATTTGTTTTATGTAGATAAATGGTGCTTGCTTTTCAAATCTAATTTGTTATGTATCCAAGCCATTAGGTCTTGTAGCTTCTGTTCTCTTCCACAAGTTTATTTAGCTAAAAGTATAACGTAGCTAAATATAAGGTAAATAAAAATATAAAGACATTTTAGTTGCTGGCTTCTTTTTAGCTTTAATCTGGTTAAAAAGTTGAAGACTAGAGTATAACTCAATAAGTCACTCTGTACTGCCAGGAGGAACGTAACAAGCATGTGCTTAATTCAGGTGTGGGGTTTTTCTCTATTCGTCTCTAAAGTTTGTTGAGAGGAAAAAGGACACTATTCACACCCAGATACTATTGCCACCATTGATGGAAATTGCCATATGGCACCATACCACCACTTACTCAAACAAGGCAGGAATCTGATACATTTAGTTTCTCTAACGATAACTCTTCAACTGATAAAATGTTCCTCCTGTTTTAAAATACATCTTTGAAAATTTAGCATTTGTCTGCATTTTTAGAGGCTTGCTCTGTTTAAGCACGTTGCTTGTGCATTTGATGAGTTTCATACCTGAGGCTTTTGCAAATTACAGCAAGGATCTGCATTTTTTTCGCTGTGATTCTATCAGCGTCACCACTGGATGAAGGATGTGCAGGACTAAATCTTAACGTGTGTGAATAACGTCGCTGAAGTCAGCTCTCTTGTCCTTATTCGTGAATAAGGTAGGCGGTATGGGATCCAGTATTCATGTAATGCATGTATTCTGAAGCAGTCATGGTGCATTGGGTTAGCAAAACAGATAGAGCACTCCCTTTGCAAAACAATTTGAATGCCAGCTTCCGAGTACATGAGTTCTGATTTAATTTGCTGCTCCTCTGGACCATGCATGCGTTCAGGAAGGTCGGGTATTTTTTGATCTTTTTCAGTTCAGTAAGTATTATAATGTAGGTCGAAAAGCACCCGGATTCAGTTTTACGTGGCTGGTACATTTGGCTTGAAAAAGACTTTTTTTTTGGATGCAGTGATTCAGCACATTTTTCATTCCGCTTTAGGATTATCATCCTGTAGGGTAAAAAGCTAAATATAGCAAATACATGCCTGCCTTGCACAGTAGTTTTAATACTTCTTCCTTTATGCTTTTTTTGCTGGTGGAATTTCAGGCACTGCTATTCTTATTTCTGGCATTGTAATTTATTAATACAACTAACAGGCTTGTCTGAAGCAAATTAAGACTTTTCATCACTGTGAGCTGAAAGAATAGCATGCCAAATTGAAGAGGAAGTTTCCACTGGAAAATCATTGTAATTAGTTTACATGTCTGAAACCAGGAGAGACGTAGTAGGTATGTCCCATGGCTGAGAAATAGAGCCGGAGGATTTATCTTGCAAGCGCATTGTGTGGCCCATGGAGATGCCTGGGGTGAAATTTCTGAGCACAGCAGCAGGAGACGTGGTGTGATTTTCCACGCTGGCGTTTGGGGTGATACCAGCAGGAAGGGAGTTCTTGCATGGAGCCAGTGATCATTCTCTGCCTGGTGCTCCTTGTCTTTGCCACCCTGGCAGCTTGCCTGACCTCAACGTTTGTGTTTTATTGAGGATAAAAAAAATGCAAGTGCCATGGTGAAATGCAACTTGGTACACTAATAATTTTTTCCCTGAAGAAGTTCAGAAAATACTGCACTAATACAGGGATTTGTGGCCAAAATGTGTTATGCAGTTAATTCAAGTAAATTGTGGTTACTCTGTAGCAAATAATTACCCCTGTTTCACATCTGACTCAAATCCACTCAGAATACAGCAATCTAGTCATCATTCTTGTATTATTTATGTAGTTTTATTAGTATTTATTATTTGCAGTTAGACTTCTGTTTACTTACCCAATTCACAACAAATTCTTCATGCCTTCTGTACACAGAATGGCAAATTTAATAACGTGCTTTGGATTTGTTTATAAAACCCTGCAAAATATGTTTGCAGTGCATGACAGACCTCCTGATACATCACAGACTAGTCGGCGACCTTTATTTCATCATGAACTGCAGTTGGGGGAGTGCCGATCACTGTCCTCAGATCTCAACGCCTCTGTTTCACCTTCCAAAATAGTCCACGTATTAACCTGTCGTCCAAGCTTTTTCTAAGTCACATTTTGCACAGTTAAGACCGGAGCTTCTGGATTGCGTGCTGAAAGCATTGAGGTGCTTTGATGTTGGGATGGACAGTGAGACAAATAAGGGATTTTAGCAAGAATGATCACCTCCTGTGGGGGTGGCTGGGTATGATGGAAATGCAAAGGAAAGCCAGGGACAAAAGCCAATGTGTAGTGCATTAAAACACTGAAAACAGTTTGCAAATGGGGCATGGACTTTTTTTTGTGCTTTGTGCTGGTCATTCCTGATCTCCTACAGCAAGATGCGTCATCGTAGCGGTTTCTTTCAGTATTATATTTCACAAGAAACTGTGAATGCAGGAAGGAGGGTGAGGGGTTAATTCCTTGCAGCACATCTAGGCCATCCCCTGAAATCACAGGAGCAAAACCAGCTCAGTGGTGAATCGGGCTACCCTGCCTTGACAGGAATAGCAAGAATTAGAAATCTTGCTCTCAGCTGTGCTGGCATGCAGGGATGCAGAGGAAAAGCAGAGGAAACAGGGCTGGGTACTCCCTTGTGAGTTCATCATCTTCTCCATTACACCCAACTGGCATGTACAGTTCTGCAGCTCTGGTATTTGGAGCAAAACATGGTCCCTTGTACTTTCAGTCAGAGTTAGGGTGATAGGCCTCCCACAATGTATTTCTGTGGCAACACCTTCTTTCCCCTCAAATTTTCCACCTTGGGTAGAAATTTGTTTTCCATACGGGCAGCTCTGTTTCATTTCTGTAGTGCCCTCTTTACATTGATCTCTCTCACAACAAGAACGACATTCCACTCCATTAGAAGCATCTCTGCACAGTTGTGATGCAGCAATCATGCCCAGTGCATGCAGACGAGGGAAATCTGGATGCACATTTCTGCTCTGATATAGATCTTCAGAAGGGGACAGCAGTGATCGTCTGGGATCTCCAAATATTTGTTGCAGGTGGAAAAAAAAAAAATCATAACTAATAAAAGTTAAGCTTGGAGGATTCCAGGGGAATGAGTTGCAAAACTCAGCAGCAGGACTGCATGTCTTTGTGATACCTCTCAAAACTGCTTGTCAAAATCTCCCATTAAGAGCATCGAAGATTAGTAATTATGCGCATCTATTAGCTAAGCATCCATTCTTTCTCTCAAATCCTTTGTGGCAATATGTCTCCAAAGAAAGCACGTATCTCATCTAGGTGTCTGCTAGATGGCCATATCACCTCCCCAAGGGAGATGCCTCTGATAATACTGTATTAAAGACTGGGCTTGGTATTGTCTTTTAAACTGCTATCACACAAGCCAATGCACCAGGAAAGACACCTATTATAATTTTGTAGACAAACGCTAACAAAAACTGCCTGTACACATGCACACACAGAGCAGAATTCAGTGTTAACATTGCAGGAGGCTGTGATGATGACTGTACTTTTATTGTCAGCTCCGCTGGGGAAGAAAAAAAGAAAATGCTTATTTGTGCAAATAATCCGAGTTTAGCTTTATTCCTGAGCATCCTATTTGCACATGTGAGTATGTTTTGTCAGCTATGTATTTAGGTACAGATTGTCATCTTCAGAATACTTGTGCTTGTTTGTGTTAAACAGATTAGTAGTATAATAGCACACATCCCCCCATAGAGATACGAATATTGTGTAGTAAGAATCCCAAATACATGGTGGTTTTGGTTTTCTGTTGGGGTTTTGGGATTGGGTTTTCCCAGAAAAATGCTTAAGCTCTCTCATGCTTAGGTTTCCTGATTACATTCTATTCATTAACAGAGAGCAACCCTAAAAAAAGAACTGAGAGCAAAACTGAATGCAGAGGATAAGAAAATCCATTGCTATTAATTAAGCTGAATCATTGAACACACCTTCTTCCAAGTTGTTATCTTCCAAACCTTAAATTATTTCATTCTTTCAGTGACTACTGCTAGACAGACACATCCTGTTGTGATAAAGAAGACCAGATGGATTTAGGACTGTAACTTTGCATTTGTGGTACAACTGACCATATGTGATTCTCTGTCAAGTTTGCAGCTGTAATGGGATCTCTCTGAAGTATTTGCACTTTGATTCATGTTTTCTCACTAGTTTGGTAACAAAAGAAGGACTCATTTTGTGTAGCTGGCTTGCACTAACATCAGTTGCAGTGTGGTCTCTGCAAAGGAAAGAGAAACTCTCCTGTACTTAGAAACTTAGAAAGAATTGCTTTGGGCTGGTTTTTTTTTTTGTTTGTTTGTTTTAGTTTGTTCAGGGTTGTTTTGTTTGTGAGATTTTTTTTGGAGGAGGGCGAATGGGGAAAAACAGCTGGGACCAGAAGCTACATTTCATTAGGGAGTTTGAATTCTTATGCTGATGGTGGTTTTTATCTGGTTTCAACAGAAAGGAATAATTCTGTTTATTATTGTCTTCCTACTTGCTTTCAGAAATGTGTGTCTCCAGTCTCTGTAGATCTGGAAATAGAAGGGTAGCTACTTGTGAAAGAAGCATAACAAACAGCAGATAGAATTTGGAGGAGTTTGAGGTCTTTTTTTTTTTCCGAAGAGAGCTGTCACACTCCTGATCAACTTTTCTGTTCTCAGTGTAATTAGATTTGAAAGCGAGTAAAGAATGTGCTCCTCATCCTTTTACCCATCTAAGGCTCTACTGTGTCCCCCATGTCTAACCCCCTTTGCCAAGAGAAAAAAAAAAAAAAAAAAAGCCTGTATATTTTTATAAGGTCACAAACCAAATTTTCTCATTTGAGGCTTTTGATGCATGTGTGTTCTTCTCTTGCACATGTAGTAATGCACAACTGGTGTCTCTGGCTGGAGGGAGAAATGGTCCATTAAAAAAGCCCTGCCCGCTAAACTCTGTTGGTGCATCTCCATCCTGACCTGCAACATCCCTGCTGGTCTCTGAGGTCCTGCCCCAAATCCTGGATATCCTTCCCATCCACCGAAGGCTGTAGCAGTGTTCCCTCAGGACAAGCACCATGCCACAATACTGAAGGACATATACCAATTTCCTATGCCTTTATTAGAACTTCTGCTAACTTAGCTCTCCCTACCCCTGGACTGTTACTAGGCATAGTGGACAAGAGTGGCATTTGGCCGAGGGCAGGAGGGAAGAACTAGCGTTAATATTAGTCATTGATTTTATTAAAGTAGAGAGGTGAGGAGGAGGAGTCTTTCTTCAGTCATCAAGATTGAGAAATTAATTGCAGCTTGACAAAGAGTTTGCTTTTATTGGTCTTCCAGACTTGAGAACAGGAGCAAAAAACAGTGATGGCCACATGAATATGAAGGAAATACGAATAAGAAAATTCCTCTTCTTTTTCACTTTATGCAAGTTTTACTCAACGTGCACTGAATTTATAATATTTTTAATGGATTACTTTCACCTCTGTTCTGTCTGTTTCTCTGGGTTTCAGCCAGCGAAGTTAAATGCCACAGGAAAATCTCATCTTCTAAGGTTTGCAGCTAGAAGGCAGTTGCCAAGGCATCAAAACTTCCAAGTCAGCCAAGTGTCTTCAAGTCCCCTGTTAAACAGGCATAGAGAGAAAGTGTAGGTTAACACTCAGTACCCAGCCCTGGGCTTTCAATTTGCCCTTTATTCAAATACTTACCCTGTTTTTATTTTATATTGCCACTGGCTTGTGGCCAGACTGTGTCTTCTATGCACCTTGTCAAACACTGAACATTTGAACAGCATTTTAATTTTACCGATCAATGTTTGCAAACAGCATCTTTTAGTAGAGAGTGGCAGAACGGGAGCAACTGAGCGGTTGGGGTTTTTTTTACCCTAGATTGTCAAAGCCCAGGGACTGAGCAAAGCGAGAAAAGTGGGGAGCAGCTCCCTCCTCCGTCGGTGTATGTGATGCTCAGTCAAAGTCAGTGCATGTGATGCTCAGGGGTTACAAAAGGCAGGGGAGGTGAGATGCTTCTTGTTGAATTGCTGTGTCTTTACACTTTTCATCTAGGACCTCCATGGTAAAGTAGAAGCAGAAAGGAGGCATCCTAGGAGTGATGCAGACTTGTGACCTGCTGCTAACCTCACAGCTGCAAAAATCTCCCTGACGGTGGTGAGGGAGGCACAAGCACTTGATGACCTTGCATGTGTTCAGGCTAATTCCTGTCTCTCTGCTGCACCCGGTGCTGTGGGGAGGAGGGAGAAAGGCAAGGGGCCAGGCACCCAAGTGCTGTTGCTGAAGCCTCTATCACTTTGGGTTAGGTGACAGCACTGTCAGTCCAGGGACTGTGCCTCCCACACAAAGAAGTAGGTGAGTAGAGGCAGAAGGATGGTGATTTGTCACTTGGTTTTGCTTGTAATTTCTCCAAACAGTGAACAGGCAGTCTGGTAATGGGCCATAGAGTTCCCAGATTAAAACCATCTCATTATCATATAGATATGAGTATTTTTCTATGAAAGGTTTCTAAAATGGAGGTGTTGGCGTCCAATTCTTTATGAAAATGATATCAACGTATATAAGTGAAGGTTGCATTAATTATGTATAGTGAAAGAAAATAGTGCATTTAGCAAGGACCACATCATTACCTGCTCCAACAGTGGGATGCTGGTGGGCAAAAGGATGCTTTCACGTCTTCACAGGCCCTGCCAATGTGTCTGTAGTGCTGACAGTCAGGCACGTAATACCGTGCCTGCATTTTATTATAGAGTGATGTTTTACTTGTGCTGTTCTCTTGCTGTAAATCAGCTTACTAAAATACATGGGGTTTTTTTTTTCCTCCTCTCACATGTGTACAGTTCAATAATTCTGAATTTTTGATCATAGAACCATTAGACCCTAATTTCCAAGCCTCTAAAGCAGGTCGTGTGAAGTGCCACAGAGTGAGCTAGGTAATGAATTGTAACAGCCCTGCCCTGCTGCTACTTGGATAAAGGGGGAAAGGCTCTGATTTGTCCTAATATTACATTCAGCAAACAAATCTTCATATTTTTCTGTTAAATCAAAATGGACAGTGACACTCTAGACTAGTACGGTGCCTATCAGAAGTGTACATTTCATCTAAACACGTCTCAGAGGCTATTTATTTTCTCATTATAAAGAATATGCTGCCCCAGTGTAAATGTCAGTGAGTGCAATGCATTTTGTGCAATGAAACGAACAGATCTAAAACAGTAGCAAGAGTCAAGCCTGGGTCCTTGAACTGCTGAAGAGCACTTGTTTGGGGTTTTTTTTTTTTTTTGAGCACTCTGCTTTAAGTCCCTCTACCCACTAGCCTGAGTCTCAGTCAACCTTAGAAGTGCAGTAACTTTGCACAGACCTCTTTCTCTGAGAAGGCAAGAAATTATTCTTCATAAAGCAGATGATCTAGCAGGTTAGGGGGTGGTTTGGTTTATATTAATATTTCCTTAGTCAGGCTTTTAAACATTCCTGTACACAATGAAAGAAATGTGAATGAGATGTCCTTCGTGAACAGACATGTTGGTGAAAGAAGTCTACAGTGTGCAGACAGGGCATCACAAACCATGTGATGTTCAGTTTTGTTGTCTGCATTCAGTAGCCCTCAGCGAGAGGTAGTAAAGCATCTGGTAGATTATTCTGAAATACGCATGTATTGTTTCAGTGAAAATTGATGTGTGGGTTTGATTCCGCAAAACAAAATATCAAAAAGAAAAAAAAAAAAAAAAAAAAGTCCTTTTGAATTCCACTGTGATGAAATACAATCCCTCTATCAGAACATGTAAAAACAATCCTGAAGTCCCCAATATTAATAATGATCAGCATTGATTACAAGGTAATTTTTTCCAACAGAGAATCAACTGACTAAAAAAGTATCTCGCTGTGCATATACAGCACATACCAGCCTATATTAAGGAATCAGCTGATTATTATTCTGCTACCGGCTTTTATTTTCTTCTTCTCCTCCCTTTCTCCCAGGAAGGCTGCATACAAATATAGCAATCGATTGAGAGATGTTCTTTCTTTAGGAGATTAATTACAAACATAGGCATGCTGTGTCTAGCCTCTGTGTATGATTGATCCTGTAGGAGGAAATGCAATAGGAAACTAATGCTTCCTTTTATCCAGTAAGCAAAGTTAAGAGATGTTTACATTCTGCTAGGTAAGCACAGCTGTCTAAAGACGTGAAGATGGACGAACTGTCCTGTCAGCATAAATTCACACTGAGGTAACAGGCTTCGCCGTCTCTGCAGACCTCTCTCCGGCCAGAAGGTAGTAGGGCCAGAATTGCTAATTTAGCACACAGCTTAATTGTTTCACATTGTAATTAGCAGGGAGATCCAGGCAGAGCAGATGCACTCGAGGGGAAGATGTTGGTGGACCACACTGTTGGGACCATGGGATGAGGATAAAGGCTCCTGGTGATGCTGAGCATGTAGTGGCTATCACAGAGCAGCTCTGCAGAAATTACAAGGGATTTTTCTTTAAGACCTGGCTGGCATAAGGAGCAATCTTGTCTCTTCACTCTCAGTGGCTCACAGCGTGCAGTTCATAGAATCACAGAATCCCCAGGTTGGAAGAGACCCACCGGATCATCGAGTCCAACCATTCCTACCAATCTCCTCCCTTCAGGTAGTTGTAGAGAGCAGTAAGGTCTCACCTCAGTCTCCTCCAGGCTAAACCCCCCCCAGCTCTCTCAACCGCTCCTCATAAGGCCTGTTCTCCAGCCCCTTCACCAGCTTCGTTGCTCTTCTCTGGACTTGTTCCAGAGCCTCAACATCCTTCTTGTGGTGAGGGGCCCACAACTGAACACAGGATTCGAGGTGTGGTCTCACCAGTGCTGAGTACAGAGGGAGAATAACCTCCCTGGACCTGCTGGTCACGCCATTTCTGATACAAGCCAGGATGCCATTGGCCTTCTTGGCCACCTGGGCACACTGCTGGCTCATGTTATGGAAGCATCTGCAAAAAGTGCAGCATTTAGTTGCTGTTGTTTCTATTTGTATATAGATAAAATCTTACAAACCCTAAATTTGGCTCAGAGTCCTTCTGAAAAGGTTCATTTCATTCCTTGGCAGAGGCTGGTGCTTGTATGTAGCCTGAGAAACAGTGTCAAAGGTGGCAGATCCAGCTTAGAGACTCAACGCTCTTCCTCAAGGTATTTTAAATAATGGATGTGCTACTGCTGATATTTAACTCCTGCCAGAGCTGCAGAAATATATGGAGTATTTAAAAATATTGATACAACATTGAATCTCAACTAAGGCAGTGAAGATCTCCACCTGGGATTGGTTTTCTGAAAAGGAAAAAAGAAATCAGAGGGAGGAGGAGTGGGGAAGCCCAAGCAGTAATTTCTTGTAACAGTGTAAAAATGCTCTTCACTTGTGGCAGCAAAGCAGTCAGCTCTAGCAGCGTGTTGATGGAGAATCCTGAAATCGATGCCGCAGGCTGCATTGTATTTATACAAGTACATGCACTGTGTTGATGATGAGGGAGAGAAAGGGCTGTTCCCTGTATTAAAATAATTAGTGTAATAAATGCAGCCTGGTGAGCACCAGAGGAAGTAGGAATCCTTTTGTTCACATCTCAGTACCTAGAGCTGGGTAGGCAAGTCTTATGGAGTTAAGCTCAGAATTTACTTCCTCTTCTGTTCTCTGTCTAGAGGTCTCGAGCAGGATCCTCTGCTGATGCCAGAACTAACAAGCAACACTGGATCTCTGCTGCCGACATCAAGGCTTTTGGGGGGCTTTTCTTTTTCATCTTTTCATCCATGCAAATCCTGCCTGATAAACATGGATCTGTTTTCTGCCTAGCAGTCAGTTTGCCAGGCTTGACAAAGGTTATTGCAATAATTGATGTTCCTCTTCTAATAATTAATGTTAATGAGTCCACTAAACAGTAAACAAGACAACAAAGAACTGTTAATGAGACAGTCTTTACTCATTTGTTTAATCTTTTAGTAAGATAATGGGCGTTAAATATATCGCTATTCAGCCATCTTCAAGTCCTTAATGCGGGGAGAGTGTTTTAAAAAGATATTTGAGATAATTTTTTACACTTGCTTTTAGTAAATTCAGCTGACTGGGTAGGTGGGGTGCCTGAAAGAGTTGGGAGACCTATATAATTAAGTGCCTTGACATTCTGCGTCTGAAGGACATTGGCGCGTATCCAAATGCTAAGTTCTGCTCTCAAACCATTTAATTGAAACCATACAAAAGCAGTGGGGGGAGGGCCAAAGAGAGAGAGATCTTGGCAAAAACCTTATGTGCAGTTTTTCACTATTGGATTGACCAGACAGGGCAACAAAGCTGATAAAACAGGATTAACAAAATTGCATTGTTGGATATTATATGCTGTGTGACATGTACTACAGCAAAGGAATTTGGCAGGATTAACCTGTAGAGGATAAAGATGTACGAGACAAGAGGGCTGAATTAATAGACCGCTGTGACCAAAGCAAAGAAATCTATTTGCGTGGGATATTAAGGATGGTAATAACCTTGCCGAGTAGGGTTGCAGTTCATGTCCCGAGTCCTGTAGTGACCCTGTGCCTAAGTCCCACTCACTGCCTGGAAAGTTGGTATATAATAACCAGCTCGTTGACACAGTTTCTCGTTACACTTTCTAAATATATTTTTAAAAATGCTCATTCCTAGGCAGGATTAGCTTATTATTAGAAGATAGTTATTGCGGGTTTTGTGGTGTTGGGTTTTTCCCCCCTCAAATTGAGAAGTTTATTTTCCTATTTGTAGGAGATGAGATTCTTCTCCTAATGCCCTAGTGTCATCCTAAAGTAAATATTTAGTTCTGGTGTTTTTCCTCAGGGCTTCTAGACTCAGCTTGCCGTCCAGCGTAGGGGAATGTAGTTCCCTAGCTGCTGGTTAGTCAGCTGTTGAGGAGGTCATACACTTGTATATGTATAACTGAGCTGAAATCCTAAGAAAGCTTTCAAACAACACAGCATTAAAGAAATAAAAGGTTTTGCCAGTAGATGACTGAACAACATCATACTAAGTAAAAATGGGAGAATATGAAGATTTCAGCTCAGACGTACTCTGAGACTGCGTTGAACTGCTTGACTGAGGAGGTGAGGAAGCAGAAAATCATGCTCCATCTCCGGTACATTAACAGGAGAGAAAGTCTTAGATTAAGTGTGCATTTCCCACATGTACAATATGTGATACTGCTTTTTACTTGAAGAAGCTTTTCAATTGTCTTCTTCAGGGAGCGAACAATGCCTATACAGTAACCTGCTTTTTTTAAGTAGTCTGATATACTTCTGCACAGATTGCATGAATGGTTTCAGTAGGATTTAAACAACCTTGAAAAAGGTTCATATCATTTGTTTTTCTTTTCCCACCCACAATACTAGTGGCAGACTTTAGTGTTCCCAGGGAACAGAGAATGTACAAAAAGTATTTGGCAGAACTCTGTGTGTGACACAATGTGCTTCATCAAGTGTGCTCAGTGTCACCACACGCAATGAAAGATCTGCTCAGGGGAGACAATTCACCTTCATCCAGCATTATTGTGTCACCATTGATCAGCACCAGCCACAACACGAATTCAGCTTTCAGGTTCTTCCTTTCAGAATTGAAGGCTGAATAATAGATAACACATAAAATATAAATACATTGGGTTTTTTTCAATGTATTAAAATTCCACAGCTGCTCTTTAAATAAAAGCTGTTTGTACAACATGACCGAGACTTTACAAGTGTGCACACGTGCACAGGTGTCAAGAAATTTAACTCCATTTCCTACAGCGACCAAACTGTGTAACCCGTCTCCCTGGGATATCTTCTGTTAGCGTATATGTTAATCGCTTTTCTGCCCAGGGACTAAATGTGACCACATCTCCCTTCTCTGTAGGGAAAAGACAATGGATTGTCTTTGGATTAAATGGGATGGTGGGGAGGGATGAAGGGAGACATTTCCTTCACCAGCTTCGCTTCCTTTCCAATCTTGCCTCCACATCTCACCCATTTCAGAACTATTGAAAACCAGCAGTTTCTCCCTGAAGGTTTGCTAGGATTCCAGTCGCTTTCTTTCTGTCCAGTTGGCTTAGGGACTCTTGCAATGGGTCCTCATACCACTGGTAGTCCCAAGCTGATTCACAGAATCTCTTCTTTCTCTTGGGTTTTGGTACCTGAGTAAAAAGCCTGTTATACACAGGAAGATGTTTCACATTTGCTTGGGTTTTTTGCATGTGCCTAGATGAAATAGCCCAATAAGGAGTTGGTGGTGGCCCTTTAAGAACAACCCAACCACATCAAGCGAGTAATTGTACCACTGGTGCAGCATTTTGAGAGGAACTGGGGAGAAGGTTATGTCTGATTCCACCTTTTTTGTGTGCTTGAAAAGCTGCAGGACCATCTGGACCCATGCTCGCTTCAAGGCCATTCCTGTAGTGCTGCAGCACTGCAACTCTGAACTCTTCTGCTGACTGGGGTACCTGCTGCATGCAGGCTAGGATGGTCAGCGTGCTTACCAGCATCAGCCCTGTGCAGGCGAGGGAGATTTCTTTTACCCTTGAGTGGTACAGAAGTCCCAGAATCCGTAACTCCATGTGGTGTTTTAAAAGACCAGCTTTCCTGGTCAGCAGTGGGTTGTGTCTTTAAGCTTCTGTGAGTGCTGGAGTGCCTCAGAGGGGAATGAAAGGCTGCAGACTGGGACATTCACAGGTCCCAGCAGGACTTCTGTGAGATGGGGACACCTTCCTGAATGCCAGCACAGCGGGCAGCTTCTGAGAACAGATCACACGTGTGCTGGTGTGTCACCATCTCAGAGGAGTGGACGGGGTGCAGGTGTGAAAGTTAATGCTGAGGAAGCCACTTGGTCCCTGAGGTACCGCTCTCCTTCTGATAACGTCCTGGGATCTGTGAAAAAGCAGCCTATTTCTCCCATGTCTCTGAGGGCTCGGCTGAATTTCTAGGTTGCTTCCCCCGCCTGCCAGCCTCCATCCCTCCTGAGATAAGCGCAGGAAATGAAGAGCAGGAGTGCAGCTGTACGCGTTACCAGCATCGCGCTGCAGTGCCCACCTCTACGAAGCAGTAGATGGCTTACCTTGGAGATGCATACCCTACACATTTCCATATTTTAAACAGACAGGGGTATGTAACCTGTGGGATTGATGGACCTAACCCTTCTACTTTGCTTTCCAGCACACAGAATGATGGAAGATGGACCCTGGAGGAGGGCAGAGCACGGAGGAACCCAGCAGTGGGGAAGGTAGCCAGCAGGCCCCCTCAGGTGCCGTGCGGCAGCTGGTGTTGTGAATCAGGCCGTCACCAATCGGAGAACGGCTACTTCACAACACCAGGGTTGCACCGCACCACAGTTCGACCACCAGGCAAAGACGAGCAGAGGTTCCTGCAGGCAGGCAGGAGACACTGAGCGCTTCCTTGCTGCCTGCACCCGAGCCCAGACCTGCAAAGGTAATCAGGTGCTCAACTCCTATTTAGGCACCAGCCTCCCACTGAAGTCTGAAATAGAAGTTAGGCCCCTAAATATCTCTGTGGGTCTGGCCCCGACACCCTGCCTTGCTGTGCAGTGCAGAGCAATACTCCAGCAGGCACAGGGCAGTGCTGTCGGCCACGCCGTCACTGCCTGTTTGCATGCTGTGGGAATGTTAAGGAACGGGTAACTATTATTAAGCCGTGGAAAAAAAAAATCCTCTGCATGCTGCATGTGTAGCTCTTCCTGACAGTTGCATCTGTGTTCATTGCCTATGACTAGTCCAGATTCCTCCCCTATCTAGACACACAGATGTCTGTAAAAGATGCAGTATATACCAGGAAAGAAGCCAGACTCCTTGGAAATTACACTAAAATAGCCCTGCGTGTGTTGAAATGAGTGAAAGACCACCAAAAATAAGCAGTGGGGTTGTCCAGAAGTGGTGCCAACAGCTTCTGTCCTTAAAATAGAGAAGATGTTTGATCTTGCATTGCTTAAGCAAACTCTTGTAAATAATTAGGCATAGAGGGACAGCAAAGCAAACTCCAGTCCATCCTGTCTTAAGTGGCTCTGTAATTCATGCTACATGTTTCAGGTCTGAAATGCAAACTCTTGTCGGCTTCCTCCCTCATACCGTAATGCCAGTGTGATGTTAGTTTGAGGGGAGTGGGTTACAGCAGAGTGTTTTCCACTCAAAACCAGGTCGTGTTCATGGAGGTCATGAGCACAAAGCTGGTGACTGTATACGTTCCTGAAAGTCAAACTGAAATACGGTTCGGTTTTGGTCTTTGAAAGCAGCTGTCTGGTTTTGGACTCAGGGTGGTGTTTTCTCTGCTGCGTTTTTTCCAACTCTGGTGGGTTTTCTCTTGCTCCTGCCCTGCAAGAGAGAGTGACTATGTGATTTTAGGTGTTGGCTGGCTGTTTTCCTGTATGACATAAGACACTGATTATGTCTAAAGCAAAGAGGAGAAATGCGGAGCACAAACAATCAAGATAACATAGAACTGGTGAGGATTTTTTTGGAAGTTTAATTTGTTAACGTATCTGGTGGAAGCTGGCAGTAAAATTTACTGAAATCCCATTCTGGGTGTATGATTGCTGACAGGGAGATAGATGTAGAGGAGAGTCAGAACATGCACAGGATGAGAAATAGCATGGGACAGCGAGAATTGCACTTGAAAAGAGACGAAGGTGGTTATACTAGACCCCCTCCTAATCTTTCTGTTCAAGTGGGCTTCCTACAGAAGTAACCCTGGATTCCTCTCATTCCTGAATTCATTTCATTTCCTTGTTGTCCACAACCAGCACCGTCAGCAATGTTAAGAGATGTATGAGAGGCTCACTTGTATATTAAGAGAGAGCAACCTGTTGATGCAGGCTGGCATTGGCTTTTTTGCACTGATTAGAGAAAAAGCAAGACCATGTTTCTTGTTCAGGCACTGCATCAAGGAGGAGTATGAATTTGTCAACCTGACGTGCAAGAAGTCTGTTTTATTAAACTTGTTCTCTGCTAATACAAACCATGCACTCAGTGTGGTAGTCCAGTTAGTTGTTCATTATAATCTTGGTTTTGAGCTTGATACCTTTCGCTCCAGGGTTTGTTTCACACACTGATTTACATGAGCAGCTCTTCAGATATAAACCATTTCATCTTTTATTGCAAACAAGAAATCCATTTGGCCTATTCAGCTTCTGTCAGTAAATATGCATAACATTTGAAATAGGTTAATGCTTAATGTCGACTGGTGGGTGGCCTGATAGACTGTCTCCTTACTTCTCTAAGTGTCATAGATGGAGACAGGCTGTTTTCAGTTCCCTTTCTTGAAGAATTTCTCAGGGATGTCACACTTCAGAGGTACCTTTGGGGCATTTATTGTACTCCCTGTTTCTAACTTGAATCCATCACACTTTATGCTCTTCTAAAGTGATTTTGTAGCAATTTAAAGCGTGCCATAATATAGCACTGCTGCTGAAAATCAAGCACTCCTGCTTGTCATTAAGGAGCCTGATCCTGTCATCTCTTGGGGTGGATTGCAGGCTGAATAGCTGACTGTCAGCTCTAGGTGATGGAAGCAATTTCTGCTGTCTCTCTTTAGCAGCTACAAGTACTTGACGTTAGCATGTGCCAAAATGAAAGGTAAGCGCACAAAATAAATACTTCAATATGACTTTTAAATTTGTGTGAGTATTCTTCTTAAATAAGCGCTCATAGTTTGTGTTAATGTAAACCCCAGTTCTGTCTGCTGAGCTGGAACAACAGGGGCCAGCTGGGCTTCCAGGTAGCCACCAAAGTGGGAGACACTCGCAGACTGTGGGTACACCTGGAAGGCTTTCTGGTGCTTTCAGGGTCCTTTCTCCTAGTTGGGTACTATTATCAAAAATGGTAGTTTAGCCCTTCCCCCCCCCCCCAAAAAAAAAAAAAAAAAAACAACCAAACCATTAGAGTTATTGAAAGGCCTAATTTTATAACCTTAATAAAACGCTATGCTCAGTGGTGGGGAAAAAAAGAACAAAGTCTATCAAAGCTGAAATGCTGGGCTGTAATCTCTCGTGAGATTTTATATTTTTAAGGGCTTGTTATTTCAAAAGTGCTTTTTATATTTAAGCAAATAGTGTTCCATTTCAACCCTTGAACCCTTTAAAATCTAAATCCGATGGGTTTCTTTTCTCAGCATATTCACTTAGTACTATCACTGTTGTTCTATCATGTTGAAGGACTGTCTTTGTTTCCTTCCTGGGCTCAGCCAGCATGTAGCACTTCAGAGAGTACCATCCTTGTAAATTCTGTTGTCTTTCCCCTGCATGCAAAAGCCAAGCTGACAGGCACAGTAGGGCTCAGCATCTCCCACTTTCTGTGCTCGCACGCACACTGCTTTGTTATCACGGGGTTCCTCGTGAGAAAATGTCATTAATGTATTTCCTTCTCTTTAATTGGGCTCCCTCTTTTGCAAAGAAGCAATATGAAATTAAAATTATATTTCAGGCAACATTGCAAAGCAAACAGTACGTGGGGCTGACTTCCTCAGTTAGGTTTTATTTCAAGTTTATAAAAGCTCAGTTGGAGGGAGAAAATACAGAATTACATGTCGAGTCGTATAGGTTGTAAAAGACCTTTAAGATCAAATTGGAGAGGGGCAGATTCAGACTAGACATGATGAGGGCAGTGAGGCCCTGGCACAGGTTACCCAGGGAACTCGTGGCTGCCTCATCCCTGGAGGTGTTCAAGGCCAGGTTGGATGGGGCCTTGGGCAGTCTGGTCTGGTGGGAGGTGTCCCTGCCCATGGCAGTGAGGTTGGAACTGGATGGGCTTTAAGGTCCCTTTCAACCCAAACCAATCTATGATCATGGAGTCCAGAAACAATCCTCAGGTATCTTAATAAAGTGAGCAAGAATTGACACTAAGGAGGAAGAAGAGGAGCTCTTCACAGCTGCGGTTTTAAAAACAAAGTAGACTTTTGATAGGAAGGCTGATCAGATTAAATAACCTGTGAAACTCCCGTCTCTTTGCTCTGCTTGGTGCTTTGAAATAATTTCTCTGGGACTTGTGCTTTATCCAGCACATGGCAAAAAGATGGCCAGTGGCAGAGAAAGCAGGAAAACGGGGGGAAAGGCAAAATGAACAAACAAAAAGGAGTTGGGAGGGAAGGGGACAGTGTCTCTGCAGCAGATGTTGAAGCCTCGCTGCAGCTGCTCACCACACCAGCGGCAGCAGGCAAGGCAATGCCAAAGCCAGGAGCCTGAGAGCAAACGCCACTCAGCTGACAGCACTGAGTGGATATTACCTCGCTGTGGGCAAAGCAGTTCTGAAATACAGGTCTTGAGCAGCAGGGACATGGTGCTACTTCAGCATTTCATTTCCATAGCCCTGTATGCGTTGCTGTAAGGTGATTGCTCTGCAGTGGAGCGTGCCTGGTGCTGCCCAGCCCAGTTGCCCTGTAGTAAATGATTGACAGCAATATTTACAGTTCACAATGCAAGTATATATATTAGATAAGTATTTTTTTTAAAAACAGTACACAGTCAGGCCTTGAGCATGCATATAAAAGAGGCTGAAACATCCCCATTTTGGAATGAAGTGGCACCACAAAGAGCATAAAAATCAAAATTACCGTTTCACTCAAAGGCTGATGTAAACAACAGAAAAGATTCCCTGAAGATCACATAAATTACTTAGAGAAGTTTTATAACCTATGCTCTAAAAAGACTCTTCCTGCTAAAAAGCCAAAGTAAGGGAGACTTTGCTGTGCCATACTCCTTGTCTTTATTTGTATGGTAAATTCAAAAACTATGATGCTTCTTTGACAAACAATTGCTTTTCTTTTTTTAACTACATGCACCTCAGTATATGAGTTTCTATGTTGCATTTGATTAGACCTAGTGCTCCAACCATGCGTTAGCAGGAAGGAACCGCCTACATATGCAAGCTTAGTGCACGAAGCTCTGGCTGCCGCAGAGACCGTTTTGAAAACGATGTGCAAAGCAGCCCAGTGGGCAGCTCCCTGATGCCTGATTCAGGCCAGGACAACTCCTTTGCTCCCATGGACACAGGCACTAAGCCAGGTGCCCACCTCCCTGCCACTGCACCTTCATCCCCCACAGCTTCATCTGCAGAGCCCACAACAGGGACTTGGGTCAAGTTCAGGACAACGTTAGCTTCTGGGCTAAGGTAGCACAAAAAAACCACATAACTGGGAAGAGACCTGAGGCTTTTGAGTAAGAGACATCTCAATGATTCAGCTATGAAGTTTGGTGGTTTGGAAGAAAAGCCTAATGCTGGAGCACTCTTCAATGTATGTCACAAACTCAGTATCTGAATACACTGTCCCCTGCATGCCTTTAGTGAAGCAGTTACTAAGAGGGCTGAACTTGTATTTTAATACCTTCCTTTGCACAGCCATCTCATGCCCTGAACTCCTTCCACCTGGTCTCCTTGCCATTTGGGATGTGTAGAATCATGGAATCATAGAATCACTAGGTTGGAAAAGACCCACTGGATCATAGAGTCCAACCATTCCTATCAATCACTAAACCATGTCCCTCGGCACCTCATCCACCTGCCCCTTTTAACACGTCCAGGGAAGGTGACTCGACCACCTCCCTGGGCAGCCTGTTCCAATGCCCAGTGGCTCTTTGTGTCCCCGGGCTCTCTAGAAGAGCTAGCAGCTCCTCCATGTGAATAGCAGCCGTGGACTGAAGCAGCTGATAACACTGCAAATTACATTTCATTTCCAAAGTTCTGGCTGATTTTCATAGCCACAGAGGTGCCAGAGGTGTGAGGAGGTAGCACTTTGTGCTGTTTTTACATCACCCTGCTGAGGCACGTGTCTGCAGAGGGGGGCAGTGATGGACACCCACCCAGCATATATAGGAATGGTTGGACTAGAAGATCCGATGGGTCCCTTCCAACCTGGTTGTTCTGTGATTCTGATTCTGTGATTCCTCTCCCCAAAGCCGCCTCTGATGGCTGAAACAGGAGATCCCACCACCCTCAACCAATACAGAGCAGGACGGTCTTCTGGAAAAGGCATTGCTTTCCCGTACGCCCGACAGCCCTATTACAGCAAAAGGCTGTAGTGCTGACAACCTACATAGTTTTTATATTACTATTCTTTATGATGTAAAAATACTGGTTTCCATAGTAACAGCCACGTGGGCCCACATTATCCCAACTCTGGAGATATGGTGCAGAAGACTCTCAGAGAATAAAAATTCCTCTGTGCCCCAGGATCTGCTGCACATCAGGAAAGGGAAAGCACTCCTGCTCTCCATAACCTCTCCACTAGATTCCAACATATCTAGTTTATTTTACTGTCCTGAATAAACTTTTGTAGGGACCTCCGGAGAGATCTACAACGCTAGTGGCAGCATCTCCTGTGTCAGTCTGCAGTAACGCTCTAGTGAGAAGCAGCAGCTCTTTTGCTCCAGGAGTGGGGTTTGATCTCTTCCCACTTTCAGCCAGCCTAAACCCAAAAGTACTGCATGTCATTCTGGTGGCTGCGTTGCTGAAAAAAACCCTTCCAGTTTTATTACTTGAATTCAAAGCATACTGTCTTTGAGCCTTGAATTCAAAATGCGGTGTCTTTGCAGCTTAATGACGAGTTAAGAGAAGCAGAGCTGGTGACTGCTCCCAGCGGCACCATCCCCTGTGCAAACCATATACAGCATCACTCATCCCGTCTTAAGGGAGAAGCATCTGCTGTTGGGGAGCAGCACCCCAGAAATCCCCACTCCATGATGAGCTGTTGAGCCTGCAAGCGGCTGCCTGCACTGGGGGTTGGTGTGTGCCCGGGCACCAGCATGGGAATAACCTCAGGGCTGGGGCAGCCGGAATGAGATTCCCATGCTCTCGGCTGCAGTAGGTGGCTCAGTTATGGGCAGCTTTGGAGGCGTTTGCTTGGTTTTACCCATGTGAAATACAGCCTGCCTAGTTCGGTTTGGGGTTTATTGCCATTGTAAACAAAGCAGTTCTCTTTGTTCTGGAGGAAAGGAAGATCCTCACCAAAAAGCCCCCCCAGCCTTGTCAGGATGAGCTGATTTCCAGCAGCCAAATACCATTAACACAGATGCCTCCAGCACGGTGCAGCTGAGCTCCCTCAGCCCCTGTCTTTGCCTGCCTGCGTCCCTCGCCCTCCACAAGTTCAGGCACCTTCACCAGGGCTACAGCTGCCTTCATAGGAGGTGAAGATTAACTCCCTTGAAGCTAAGACCCAGAAAAACCCCACATTGCAAAATACAGATGTTTTATAGTGACCAAAACGATCAGTGACCAAGAAAACCCTTTTATGAGCTTTCTTTTGTAATAAAGCAAACTGCACCGTCTTGTCATGTGAATTTATATCCCTGCAGCATGGCTTTGTGTGTTTATTCCTTGCTGATGCTACTTTTGATCACTGCTAGATGAAAATGAAATCTTGGATGCTTCAGGGCTGCTGTTAGGACAGATTCAATGAGATGGCAATGCATTTCAGGGAATACCACTGAAGCCAGTTTTTGTTTTAAGTTCTGGGGACACGCAGGGCTGTGGTTACCCAGAGACAGGGGAATTGCACTGGAGAAAAAAAAGCCACAATGAAAAAAACACATCAAAAGTCTGTCCTTCCAGCCTGCAAAAGCAAATGTCATGTAGAAGATTGCTGTTATCCGCCTCAATCACAAGACTCTTCCTTTTGAGGGCAGTGTTTGGAGAATCCAAGTCTCTTTTCTTCACAGGCTTTTTGAAGATGACGTGGTCCTTGAGCAGAGTGCAGCCAGTGCTGTTGCACCTCAGCACATGCTCTACATGCCAGTCCCACAGCCTCTGTCCATCAGTCTGCCCTATCAGTCCTGTCTGCAGGTTACTCAAACCCCCACTTTGGTGACTTGACTTTCTGCCTGTGTCATGGCCTCACAGGCAGTTCACCAGCTGAAAGCATCACCCTTTGCTCGGGGAGTGTGGGGAGTTTGCTTTCCCCATGCTAATGTGCTCCTCTCCACTCTAGTATAGGGTAAACTCCTTTTTCTACTTGAGTTTATATCTCCAGGTCTTTGCCTGAGAGGTGTTACTGGCTGGGGAGGTGGTATGAACATTAGAGAAAATCCTTTTACTCAACACTTGTAATTACTCAACAGATCTAAGGCAAATAGTGCCAGACCAGATAATTTATGCTGTGTAAAATCACTGCTTTTTACAATCTGCTTGGTTCGAACCCGACACAAATCAGTTTAACCTACACCTGAAGAATCAGGTCTCTTCTAATTTAAGCATGTGGCTGGAGTCCACTGAGTCTCATACTTAGATATGGTCAGGAAAAAAAAAAATTACTTTCCCCTATATGTACATAGAAGGAAAAATCTAAATTTGGAAACAGTTTAATTGAAAAAGTCAGACATTCTGTTCTTGAATGTAGCCCAGATTAAGAGTGACAAACTCTGGAATTTTCTCAAAGGGGAAAAAGAATTTCAAACCGCTTCAAAAATCCTTTTTTTTTTTTTATCTTATAAAAGTTATTAGCATTAAGTGGGGAAGAGCAAACCATCTCCCACCGGCTTCCCCCCAGCAGCACAGCGGGAAGGGTTTTGGTGCCCCAAGTCTCTCCTGCAAGTGGGCAGGCATAGTTCTGCCACTCCTGCTGTGCCAAAGGGGCTTAAAAGGCTAGGAAATTCCATCCCTTTCAGATTTTCTTTCAGCATTTCTCCAGCTTCCTCTGTATATATGCATCGCACATAATGCAGTGAGGCTATGACACACAGCAGGGATTTTTTAAACACTCATACACACAATAGTAAGCCTTTCCACCCCAACCATCCCCATCTGGGTGTCCCTCAGAAGCAGATTTAAAGACCTCATGGATTACAGACTGCAACAACGCTGACAGATCCCACTGCTCCATTGCAAGGTGGAGAGAATAACTCTTGCAGCTCTACAGGGCCATGTTTCTACACAGAGACCAGCATCAGTCCGCCTTATGAATACAATAATACAAATATACTGGTAAAGTATTCTCCCTCTGTACTTGGCACTGATGAGGCCGCTCCTTGAATACTGTGTCCAGTTCTGGGCCCCTCACCACAAGAAGGATGTTGAGGCTCTGGAGCAAGTCCAGAGAAGAGTGACGAGGCTGGTGAAGGGGCTGGAGAACAGGCCCTATGAGGAGCGGCTGAGAGAGCTGGGGTTGTTTAGCCTGGAGAAGAGGAGGCTGAGAGGAGACCTCATTGCTCTCTACAACTACCTGAAAGGAGGTTGTAGAGAGGAGGGAGCTGGGCTCTTCTCCCAAGTGACAGGGGACAGGACGAGAGGGAATGGCCTCAAGCTCCACCAGGGGAGATTTAGGCTGGAGATTAGGAGGTTTTTCACAGAAAGGGTCATTGGGCATTGGAATAGGCTGCCCAGGGAGGTGGTTGATTCCCCTTCCCTGGAGGTGTTTAAGGCACAGGTGGATGAGGTCTTGAGGGACTTGGTTTAGTGTTAGATAGGAATGGTTGGACTAGAAGATCCGATGGGTCCCTTCCAACCTGGTTGTTCTGTGATTCTGTGAATTAAGGAATAAAAAAAAAAAATACACATTTCTGCCCTTCAAAACTGTAGGTTGGGAGCGGAGGAGAGAGCCAAGAAGAGCAGCAATGCCTGTGGGAAGGAGAAGAAGTTATATTGTGTTCATTCTAATTGCCTAGTGAGGGAGCACAGCAGCCTGGGTGAGTCTCTCACTGTCCCATGGAGGGTGTCATTTCTGCATACAAAAATACAGCAGAACAAATACCAACCCACATGGGAGTTCCTGAAACTCTCCAGCAGGTCTCTCTTTCCCCAGATAACCCAGGCTCTCTTCTATGGCTGCAACAGAGTGAATCACCTTCGTTTAGAGCAGAAGACACTGAAATGGAAACTCAGGGTGGGGGGAAACCCTTCCAGACTGAAATCAAAACAAATCACTTCTTTGCATATTAATAAGGCTCCTGATTGAAAATGTTCTAGCTGTTCACAGAGGAATATCAACAGTAGATGCTGCTAATTTAAGCTTGCCTAATTAAAAGAAAAAAGAAAAAAAAAATTGCTCCCCTGGAAACAGCCACATGCAAGATACACTCACCCAGCACATTCCATCAAGCTCCACTTATTATATCTGGGTTTAGGGAAACAATCCTGTGGCTTTTTTCCTCTCTTACTGTGTGGGTTCTGCCAGCACATGTTGCCTCGAGTGCCTCTGCGGAGCTGGCAGCGGTGACCAGCAGGACCCACAGGGACATCTTGGGGTACAACCCTGTGCAGCTACAGACCAGGAGAAGTCTGGCTAGAAAGCTGCCTGGAAGAGAAGGACTTGGGGATGTTGGTTGACAGCAACTGACCATGAGGCAGCAGTGTGCCCAGGTGGCCAAGAAGGCCAATGGCATCCTGGCTTGTATCAGAAAGGGTGTGACCAGCAGGTCCAGGGAGGTGATTCTCCCTCTGGACTCAGCACTGGTGAGGCCGCTCCTTGAATCCTGTGTTCAGCTCTGGGCCCCTCAGCACAAGAAGGATGTTGAGGCTCTGGAGTGAGTCCAGAGAAGAGCAACAAAGCTGGTGAAGGGGCTGGAGAACAGGCCCCATGAGGAACAGCTGAGAGAGCTGGCGTTGTTTAGCTTGGAGAAGAGGAGGCTTAAAGGAGACTTCATCGCTCTCTATAACTACCTGGAAGGAGGTTGTGGAGAGGAGGAAGCTGGCCTCTTTTCCCTAGTGACAATGGACAGGACAAGAGGGAATGGCCTCAAGTTCCACCAGGGGAGGTTCAAGCTGGACATCAGGAAACAATTTTTCACAGAAGGGGTCATTGGGCACTAGAACAGACTGCCCAGGGAGGTGGTTGATTCACCTTCCCTGGAAGTGTTTGAGGGACAGGTGGACAAGACACTGAGGGGACGTGGTTTAGTGTTTGATAGGAATGGTTGGATTCAATGATCCTGGGGGTCTTTTCCAACCTAGTGGTTCTGTGATCCAGGATTGTGAAGAATTTGGGGCATTAGAGGTAGCTGAGCTGTGACCATCCCTGTGGCAGAACAGGGACAGAGACAGTAAAGGGTGACAGCTGCTGGAGTGCCACTAGGACTTGTCACAGGTGTGCTCTGTCTCCTTGCCCAGCTCAGGGGTAGAAACATTAAGCTCTGCCAGCCCCGGAACTGACTCCTCCCCTTAGCAGCCGAACTACCTCTCACCAATTTGGCTACAAGGATACTGTGGGAAATTGTGGCAAAACACTTGCAAATGTAGGGACAGGTGGCAGTCACCGCCACTACCCTGGCCACCAAGTTTGTCATCATCTGGTTGAGCACTGTCCTGCTCCTCCAATTACTGACGAGTAATTTTACTAGACGATAGCGCACGGAAATGATGCAAAATCTCAGGGGAAAAAAATGAATGCAGGCAAAGTGTATGAGGAGGAGGGAGGGCTGTACCCTTCCCTGCAGAGCACTGGCATCACCCAGCGGGAGTCAGGAGAGTGAGTGATGGTGAGATGCCACTTTCCCCAAGCAGCAGTTTTGGGGCAGAGCTATTGGAGGAAGAGCTGCTGCTGGGCCCTCAAAAAACTGCCGGAGGCATACGGCTTGGGCAGCACAGCTTACATTCGCTGGTTTAAAAGGGATGAGGGAAAAGATTCAGGTCTGCAACCACCAGTGCGGTGCAGAATGAGGGTGCCTGCTGTCAGGCAGTGTCCGGACAGGGCCACTTTGCAAGGCAGCAGCTGGCCAGACCCATTTTCTTGCTACCCATTCAGCAAGCATCCGTAGTCTCCCTGCACGAGATCTGGGTCCTGCAGTCTGAGTGGGAGGAGAAATGTCTCCATAAATCTGCTGTCAATCACCACATCTGCACTGGAAATAGGGAGTTTGTTCTTTTTTTTTTTCTTTTTTTTCTTTTTTTTTTTTTTTTAAATTTTATGGTTATTTATTGTGCCTCTTTGAATTTGTATCCTAAGGGCTTCTTTATGACAGAATGTAATAGTATTAGTCACTGTTTTACACATTAGGGAACATATTATTTAGCACTCATAACAATTTCTAGCTTCAAAGTGCCACACAAACATTAAAAACATACTGTATTTTTCTCCTGTTTTCTTTCAGGTAAAGCTTGTTCTTGCCTGAAGCTGTACGACTTCTCTTTGTATTATCTCTCATTAGAAACTGGGGCTTTTCTGTCACCACCTCCATCATGGCAGAGGATAACAGATTTCTGGCCTCTCACTCAGAACAGCTCTGAATAAAAGGGGGTCCCCTGGTTCCCCTTTTCCCCATCCATCTCCAGTTCCCCCGCACCTATCCTGCTCCTGGCTACTGACATCCAAGGCCGGCATTAGACAGCAGCAGCAGTGGTCGATCAATCCTTCCCTCAGCAGCTTGTCCCATTGCTTGTAGGACACAAACTACAAGATCTTGAATTTCTGTCATATTTTCTGCTGACGCTTTGCTTGTATTGTCAATAGTTTTTCTTGTCTGTATGAGACTAGAGATGTGAGTTGTAACCCACCATGCAGCCCCATGGTTTGTGTCATGACAATGTTCGAGGGGATTTGCCACAGGCGCGTTTGAACAGTGGAGCTCTGCAGGGTTCATGGAGGTAACGGTGAGGCTGCCCTGCATCATTCTGAGGATCAAAAAGGACCTTGTCTAGTAAATCTGTACCCTGAAAAGAATGCTGAATGCGTCTAATGGAGAAATAATACGTCACATTTATAAGGGAATATCCAGCTTGTGATTCTCATAATTTCCACTTCTGTATTTGTTAGACCAGAAGAAATGCAGTTTGTGTAATTGGTGATGAAACATAGAATTATAGAATCATAGAATAGTTTGGGTTGGAAGGGACCTTAAAGATCATCCAGTTCCAACCCCGCTGCCACGGGCAGGGACACCTCCCACCACAGCAGGCTGCTCACAGTCCCATCCAAGCTGGCCTTGAACACCTCCAGGGATGGGGCAGCCACAGCTTCCCTGGGAAACCTGTGCCAGTGCCTCACCACTCTCAGCTTGAAGGAATTCCCCCTTATGTCTAGTCTAAATCTGCCCCTCACCAATTTATACCTTATCATACTATCACTACAAGCCTTCGTAAAAAGTTCCTCCAAGCTTTCGTGTAGGCCCCCTCATTTGACATGCTATGACATATAATGACTTCTTGGTCCCATACAGCAGCATATAAAAAGTGGTTAAGAATTTAAAATATGCTCTCTTATCACTAGTGATTTTTCCACCTGCAAACATCTGAAGCTTTTGCGGCGTCTGTCAGGTTTCTCTAAGCATCCTGCAAAAGAGGACTAAGATAAATGAGCTTGTCTGTTATTCAGTACATGTCTGTATATATTATATTTCCAAAGGACTCTGCACCTCTGCTGGAAAGCATTTGGGATCCTCAAATAAAAAAATGCTGCTTAATGTTGTGTCTTAAGAGACGTGTTTTGATCCTTTGCGTAACAGGTCTTAATCTTGCCTTCAATTTTACTGCATTTAGACAACTGAGAAAAGAGGATTAAAAGTACTCAGTTGGAGACAGCACAAAGGATTTATATTCATTCCCCAACTGTGATATGTAGTGTGATGGATTCTCAAGGAATATCTTAGCTTGGCAAGTGTATTCCTGGAAAAAAATGATTCAGGCTGGATAGGATGTCCCTTGGGTCATCTAGCCCATCGGCCAGTAGTTGTGGCTATGCTATTACATTCATTGCTTTGAAAGGTCTCCAGTGGAAGTAAAATGAAGAAAAGTCTGTCATGGTATGTATATCACACAAGCTAGATTTGAAAAACAGAAAATCCCAAATCTAAGAACAACAAAGCATATAAATATGTCAATTCGGGAGTCATAACAATCCACAGTTTCCACAAATTGCACACATTTTTCTTCCACCAGCCCCAGCTCTGTATGCCTCATGCATTTTAATGCACACTTGCAATGCAAATGAGTTTCCAATGTCTCCTGTTTGTCAGCTGAACAAAACCCGAAAGTCAACAGATGATCAGCTGGGCTTCCAGCCTCAGCCTCTGCAGATGAGGTGGTACCTGAGCATTGGGGAAGAGCAGGCTGGAAGACTGGTCTTCAAGCACACTACTTTGGGACGGGTTAAAAAAATCACGACCAGGAACCGGTTCTCAGATTAAATTCCCTGCCTACATGCCAGGTACGAGTGAATTCTGTAGCCCATTCTCAGAGAGTTCCTCTTTAGTGCAGACAGTCAGTGACCAAGTCCTTCCCACCATATTTCAGCTAGTGTCTTCTGCCATACCTTTAATCTTACTTCATGATGAGTGTGGGCAAAAAAAGTCGGGGCTTATATCTCACCGAGTACTTTGTGAAGACGTCCATTTCCAACAGACGTAAGCACAAATGGGTTCAGTATCACTTCTTAACCACACATCCCTGTGAAAAACTCCCCAGCCCGATCACTGAGCCACTGACTCTCATACATCCATGTGCACATCCCTCCTCTTCTCCCAGTTGTCTGCAAGGATGGAGCAGACAACATGACGTTATGTCATCATAACCCTCCGGCAGTCTCCAGGGCTCAGCCACCGACCAGAAACTGCCTGTGACTTGCTCCGGTAAGGCTGGTACCCACTCTCAAACTCCCTTTTCTCCTGTCAGATGTAAGGAATGTCTTGTCAAACGAATCCATGTATTGGATCACCGGCAGGGGGAGAATAAGAGTATAGGAAGGAAAAGACACCTCTCGCGTAGTTTCCATAAACTACCATTAAGTGTGTGTCCATGTGCACATGTAACACACAGTGGGACCAGTCCAGGGGGCAAACCACCTGTATTCTGGGTCTTCATGGGGCTCTGCTTTTGAACTCGCAAAGCTGGATGTTCAGGCATGACATCAGGAAAACATTTTTCATGGAAAGGGTCATTGGGCACTGGAACAGGCTGCCCAGGGATATGGTTGATTCACCTTCTCTACAGGTGTTTAAAAAACAGGTGAATGAGGTGCTGAGGGGCATAGTTTACTGGTTGATAGGAATGGTTGGACTCAATGATCCCGTAGGTCCTTTCCAACCTAGTGATACTATGATTCTATGATTCCACCAGTGTGAGAGCACAAAGGGTTTCAGTGGAGAGGACCCTTGGAGCTTTGATGTACAGGATTATATGTACAGAGTCATATGTGGCCATGAAAAGATCAGCTATACAAACAGACATCATCTTCAGTTACATCTACAAAGCCCGTGTGGTACAGACTTGACCCAGGGAACTAGAGGCCCATCACAAGGTCACATATTTGAACGGTCTTACCAGCTGGGCTTGCACAGTCCTCCAAACCAGTCATGGAATCTCTTAAGATTTTGCAGGCTAGATGTAACTTGTTAATATTTAGCTGGAGGTCTTTCACGTATTCATTTATTTGCAGAAGGACAGAAGTGAAATAGGGCAGACACTAAAACAGAAACCTTAGACTTTTGGGACAGACATTTTCTAAAGACTTAACCTGGATGCCTGCACCCATTTTGGACCCATCGTTCTCCATATTAACATTTGTAAATCATAGAATCATAGAATCATCGGGTTGGAAAAGACCCATTGGATCATCAAGTCAAACCGTTCCTATCAATCTCTAAACCTTGCCTCTCAGCGCCTTATCCACCCGTCCATTAAACACCTCCAGGGAAGGTGACTCAACCACCTCCCTGCACAGCCTGTGCCAGTGCCCAGTGACCCCTTCCGTGAAAAATTTTTTCCTTATGTCCAGCCTGAGTGTTCCAGTTCTTTTAGGGCAGAGAGATCTTTCAGAAAGGAAAACTAAGTCATCTGTGATAAATTGTTCTGCCTCTTCCCTCAGCAGCTCTCCACAGAATCTGGATGTTGCACTGATCGGCAGCTAGTGAACTACAGGCAGAAGCAACAGTGAGTTTTTAAGTGGCATAGGTTGCAAATTCCAGTATGCAAAAAGTGGGTGCATAGAGGACTCTAGGATCTAATATGAAGTTAAATCAGGGTCCTGAACTTGCCCAGGCTCACAGCAAAGCAATTAGTTCAAAGGTTATCGTCAACGGCCTTTGCTCCAGGCACACACTGATAGAGCAGCTGGAAGAGGGTGAATTTTCCCTGGTGCTGGGTCCTCTGTATAACAGGGTTGCTGCGCCTCCTAAAGAGATGGTAGAAACTGATCAATTTCTGTTTCTCCACCCAACCCACAAACCTAAAACAGACCCTGGGTAAAGCCCTGGCCTTGTGACCCCTTCACATGCAGACTGAATTAAAGTTGTTGCTGAAGGCGTCCTATTGGCAAGGCTAAACGGTAATACCTACTGCATTTGGACAACACAAAGAACTCATAAGAGACATTGAACAGCTTCGGAACTATTAGAAGATGTCACCTTCTTCTCCACCTGAAGAAGGAGGCATTCAACTAGAGCCTGTCCCCTGTGATCGAAAAAAAACCAGACACAGGGCCACTAACTGAGCAGGCATCAAAGAGAAGGTGTAGTGACTGAAGATCAGAATCGGGAGAGAAGTCATAACATAAATAATGAGGTAAGGAGCCAGCCATGAAGCGTAGGTGTCACACAGAGCAACAAAAAGACCAATTGGCAGTGCATCCATCACAAAGACATAGTACGTCAGAGGAATTTCACAGGTGACCAGCGGAAAGAGTAAAATGTTCTGCACTACTACAGGACCCACTCTAGGCAGGGGGCTGCCACTCCTCCAGCAGAAAATAGTATAGATGAGCATAAGCGGTCTCAGCCTTTTTTTTATGGGAGTCAGTTAATTTAATGCTGCTCACAGCATAACTGCAACAAGAATGCAGAATTTCAAGTGTCAAGTAAGTGAATTTGTATTAAAGTAACTGCAATTATACACAGCCTGCACTCGCTCCCACGGGAGGCTGTGGCAGGTTTGTGATGGACTTCACTGGAAGCAGAATTAGGATGATAATCGATACAAGCACAGCCATCATTTTACATTTTCTTGTAGCTGCCAAAGCCTACGATAGGAAAAAGCAAAGGGCTTTTTAGATTACAGAGCAAAGGCCTGCAGAGATTTCAGCTACTCTCTGAATAATGGCATGTGATCAAGTCCTTTTGTGTACAAAAAAAAAGAGAATTTCCCACTACGTGCATGTAATTCCAATGGTGTGATAAGTTATTTGTTTCACTCCCAGTTAGATCACTGCACGGTGTTCAGCGGCACAGAAGGTTTTGGTCAATCAATGCATTTTTCATCTCTCATATAAATACTGGTTTCTGCCTTAACTGTGTTAGTGGCAAATGGGTCTCTGCTCTAACAAAAGCAAAACTAATTTTAGCACTGTGAATAACCTACTGTGCTCAAAAATTAACCACTTCCTTCAATTACGTACACAACCAGGTAGCTGAAAAAGTCATTCAATATATTACAAGTTTGATTGCTTTTTTTTAAAAAAAAGAGAAAAGTAATAAAGGAAAGAACAGCAGTTTGCCCATTCAGTTGGCAGGGGTGGAAGATGGAATTAATAGGAGGCAAACAGTGCTGCAGGTAGGTACTGAAGGTTGCTCCTGCCGTGCATCTGAAGTTGGTTAGGAAGAGAAAGGCTTGCTGAGCACCACTACCACAGAAAAGCTGAGGGCAGCTGAAGGTGTGATTACGCTGATGAGCGGCCAGTGCAAACTACGACTGGCCCTTCCCAAATAACTGGGGCTTATTCCACGCTTCTGCTATGAAAATTATGAGGAAAATCCTCATTGGGCTGTTAGGCCCAGCTAACAGAATTTATTTCCTAAGCAGATACCTTGACCCTCTTCAGGATGAGCCCATGGACCACACTCAAGGTGGACTCACTCACCATCTCCTCCAAAAACCCACCCAACTCATAACAACCTAATGTCTCCAAAAGAAACAGATGGGAGAAATGGAAGAGCTAAGCACCCACTGTTCTTCCTGTGACATTTTCTATTGACAAGACCTCTAGAGATTTCATGTAGCAGTACATAAAGGATGTCTACCAAGAGAATGGAGGCCCCCATTTTATGAGGAGTCACATGGAAAAGACAAGAGATAACAAGTATAAGTTGCTTCTGGGGAGATTCCAATTGGATTCCGAAGGAAAATTTTTCACCATGTTGAACAAAGGAATAATCTCCCCAGGGAAGTGATGGATTCCTCTACACTGGATACTTTCATGACTCAACTTGACAAGGTTCTGGGCCATCTCATTCAAACTATGTACTACCTAAAAAGTGGGACCAGATGATCCCCTGAGATCCCTTCCAACGTGGCATTCTACGAATCATAGTGAGACTGACTAGCAAGGAATCAGAAGCTCTCTTTTGCATCCCAAAGCAGAAACTCGTAGTTTGCTTTGCTCTCATATGTGACTCGACAGTGGTTATCACAGAAACAGACCCAGACAATGAAGAGACAAGAAGATAGAGTGGTCCTGCAGAACTGCCAGACCAAAATGATGAGCGTTAGCCACTGCTCAGGGAACTGGGGCCAAGCTTGCAGGTGTTGGTCTTTTGGGGTATGTGCTGGCAGCCCACCCCAACCTCCTTGTATTGCCTTCCAAACATGCTCGGGTAGTGCTGATGCATTGGTGACGAGGGTTCAGCTTTGCTTGTGGCTGCTCTGAGAGGAACTCAAAGACACAGAAGAGATTGAAGTGAAGAAGAGGCTCTTTCCACCAGCAGGTCATGCAGAGAACGATCTCTAGTGATTGTTAAAATACATTTTGCATGGTGCTGGAATTAGAAAAATAGATATGCATGTGCATAAAGTGTCTCTTGTAGAGATTGACCAAAAGCAGGTGAGAACAGAGGGAGGACAGAAGAAAGACGGTAGGAATGTAGCAGGGAAAATCCTCACCTTAAGCTGTCTTGTGTAAACTGTCCAAAAATAAGAGAAGAAAAGGAGAATAATTACAATGAAATGAGACCTTGGTCTGGGGAATTAGTAGATTTTTTTTTACCTCTGCTGTATATTGAAGGTTCATGGGACCTGTCAGCCTGCTGCCTGTTGGGTGCACACAGGTGGGAAATGAGCAAGTGGACCTTCGTGCTGGTGGTTCGTGATGATAGAGAGTGGGAGACAGAAAAGGGGGATCCAGCTTGCTGGTTTTTCACCAGTCCCAGGGCAGTCACCCTGCCCTCTAATAAGCAAAATCCATTCACCAAGGGCCAGCAGGATTTCTGCAATTTTAACAATTTTTGGGCTCACTATATAGTCTTGAGGAGATTTATTCACCTCATTCCTAAACGAATGCCCTATCTGCCAAGTCTCCTCCACTGGCGGTAGAGAAAACTGTGCCTCTTTTCTCCGCAGCCTAAGTTAGAGGGGTTTGCTGTTCCCTGACTGCCAGAGGGCAAAAGAGAACACATCTTCCCTTGCTCCTGCATCTCTTGAATTTCTCTTAGGAAGACGGAGACGAGCAGCAAGAATTGTTCATGCTCACTTTTTCCCTGACTCTGTGAGAGTACAACAAAGAGGTGCAGGGCTGAGACACTTGCGACTTGTCCTGAACTTTGCTTCTCTACCAAGAAAATGCCAAAGCCTGCGAAAGTACACTTTTCTGCTTTCTCCATCTGCTTTCACCTGCATGTTGTCAGAAGGAAAGATATTTCTGAAAAAGGGTTTGTACAGTCCTCGTAGCAGCAAGTCATTCTACAATTCAACATGATTGCTGGGATTAAAAAGTTTCCCATTTTCAGCATCTTCCCCTGTGTATACTCTTTTCTGACAATGCCATGTCCCGTTGAAGCTATTTTGCAGATCTCCTGGCTATCTGGGAGAGAGGTGTGACAGGCACGAGGATAAGGGGGGGTCACAGCCAATCTCTGCCTTCCCTCCGTTGCCCTGGGGTGAGCCAGATTTAATGTTTGCAGTTTGTTTGATTCATTCACCATACTACCAGCTTAAAGCAAGACAACATGGGTGACACTTGTGAGCTGGCCCCTTTTTCATTAAGTGTTGGCCTAAATCCACACACATTTAATGGTAATTGCTAGGCAGGCAGCATAGAGCAAATACTTTTTATTTCAAATCCAAGACAAGTCAGAGCTGGCTGATAGTTTGTTGGCACTTTCCTACACTAATTAAGTACCTCTCATCTAATATTACAAGCAGTCTTTCTGAAAACCTCTAGTGAAAAGTCTATTTGTTAAAAGTGCCAGTTGAAGTCAAAACAACGTCCAATATTGCAAATTAGAATTCCAGATTCCAGGATGAGATCTATTAGTCTTTCCCTGTTTAACTAATTAAAACCATGGAAGGACAGAATTTGTTTTGTCGTTCTTCTGTCCATAGGACTCCTTACAGTAGCTAAGAAAACAAAATTCTCTTCATTTATCTTAAGATATCGGCTGGCATACCCATCTGTGAGCAAAGAATGTTTTTGCTTAGCTTGCTTAACTAAATGAATCTTGGTTCACTTGCTTGCAGCTGAAGACAAATTAGGCTGATTATAAACAAAAGGGCACACAGAACATCTAGGAATTAAACTGTGGCTGGGTATTTAGGATGAATGAAATGAATAGGCAGCAACAGCTTTGCATTGCTCCGAACAATCAGCAGTCCCCTTCTCTTGCAATCTTTTTAAAGCATTTTCAAAATAATCCTCGGTGTTATTCTTGTGTGTAAGTTGCTACTTTGCAACTATAGATTTTTAAAGAAACAGAAAAAATCCCCATGTAAACTTTTTCCCCTTTGGTATGAGAAGCATTACCAAGCTCAGCAGCTCACTGCGATGCCGCCTTTCATACCTCAGCTGAGGAATCCCTGCCACACCATGCTGACAGGCTGCTCTGTGTACAAATCGTGGAGGCAAGCGATAACAGAATCACAGAATCACAGAACAACCAGGTTGGAAGGGACCCATCGGATCTTCTAGTCCAACCATTCCTATCTAACACTAAACCAAGTCCCTCAAGACCTCATCCACCCGTGCCTTAAACACCTCCAGGGAAGGGGAATCAAGCCACCTCCCTGGGCAGCCTATTCCAATGCCCAATGACCCTCTGCATCTTCCAGCACTTTATTTCTCACATTTCTCTTACTCCACAGGACACCACAGAACGTGGACCAGATCTGCTGTGAGTGCTTGACAGCTGGCATTTCACATTCACCGCTCTTGGTGGTATGGGGAGTAGGCTGAAATACTGAGCTCTTCACGTCTCGATGGTTTTCCGTAATTAGCATATTTCAGCCCAAATCACAAACGTCTTCCCTTGAAAAGAATGATAATTGGTGACAAAATCCGTGGCATGCAGTTTCATCAAATGCAAATTTGAGCTAATAAGAGAGACACTAGGCTGCACTAGGAGAATAAAATGCACCATAATTTTGGTAAAAAAGTAATTTTTACTAACATTTCAGGCGTAATGATTTTTGAGAGGACAGTTGTAATTTTAGTGTTTACTTGACAAAAACAGGGTTTGAAATATACAGACAAAAAAAGGCTTATAGGTCTGTTCTTGCAGCACAGAATCACAGAATCACAGAACAACCAGGTTGGAAGGGACCCATCGGATCTTCTAGTCCAACCACTGATGTGAGCCCATGGCCTGTACAACTTCTTAGTATGACCACGAAAGATGAATATATCTCAAGCAAACCAGAGCTTTAGGTGCCCCATTCCCCTTGGAAGCACACAACAGCACTTGTGCTACTCCAGATACTCACTGCAATGCAGTAATCCTACTTCTGTGCTTTCTCCCCTCAATATGGATTAAGAACAGGGGTTGAAGAGCGCTTCTCTGGATGTTTGAGTTGACATAGGCTTAGGTTGGTGGTAGCTCCTTTGCAGTGCTGGTTTTGCAGCTTCTTAACCAATGTACAGGGTCAGAAAAATATTTGCTCCTGAGGTAGATGTCAATAGCAGAAAGGAAAGCAATTCCTCTAGCAACAGAAAACTTACGTTTCTTGGATAGTAGCTGACCACAAACTGAAATCAGATGAAAAGTGAAAGGCAAATATTTATGCCATAGCAAGACAAAAGCAACAGACAGCTTCTGGGAAAGGTGATAGAGGCTTGAACTGACCGGAATCCTGCCAGAGAAATTCTCCGGCCAATATGTCTGAAAAAGAACTACACTGAGGTGCTTGGAGTGGGTAGACCACAGAATCACAGAATCACAGAACAACCAGGTTGGAAGGGACCCATCGGATCATCAAGTCCAACCATTCCTATCTAACACTAAACCAAGTCCCTCAAGACCTCATCCACCTGTGCCTTAAACACCTCCAGGGAAGGGGAATCAACCACCTCCCTGGGCAGCCTATTCCAATGCCCAATGACCCTTTCTGTGAAAAACCTCCTCCTAATCTCCAGCCTAAACCTCCCCTGGTGGAGCGTGAGGTCATTCCCTCTTGTCCTGTCCCCTGTCACTTGGGAGAAGAGCCCGGCTCCCTCCTCTCCTCAACCTCCTTTCAGGAACTTGTAGAGAGTAATGAGGTAAAACCAAAAGCCTTTCTGTACGATGATCATATTATGTGGAGGTAGTCTTGAGGGACATCTTGAGTTGTATTTGCAACTAAACATAACTCTTCATCCATTTGGTGTTGCGGGCAGATGCACTGCTGCTTTTCAAGTGCCCAAGTGTAACTGAAAGATAGACATACTGAAGTTTTACCCAGGGGACACAGGGAGCCCAACTCAAAGTGAGAGCTACACCCAGGTCCTCGAGGTCTCAGCTCACAATTTCAGCTTTTCTTCCTATCACACATTTCCAAAATTTGATTCTTCTTTCCTTCTGCACCTGCTTTGCTGCAGCTTGCTTACTGTCTTTCCCTGCCAGATCCTGCCAGTACTCGTCCCTCCCAAGCAAGTGGTGGCTCGGTCACTATATGTGCAATACTTAATGCCTTCGGTGCCTGGTACGTTTTCCGCACGCTGTTTTAGCAGCATGGACAGTCATGGTAGGCTGACTCTTATGCCTTCTCATTTCAGCTGCTCTAACACATTTGCAGGCTATGGAGAAGCAGCAGAGCGCTTTCTAGACCACAGACACAATTTTTTTTCTCTTACTATAAATACCTAAGCTACTGCAGCAATTGCAAATCCAGCCACTCTCTCTTGACTGAAACATGATTCTCATCTCGGTAAAAGACCAGAACAAAAGTTTTCTTTCAAAACCTTTCTTGACTGCAGAAACATGAGAAGCAAATAAGACAAGTCAAATCTCCAGCCTAAGATAACATAGTTGATACAAGGCAGAATTATTTGGTCTAAATTTGATGCTGTCTTATTAAAAGCCGATAGGTGCTCATGAATACAAGTTAACAGTTTCCTTTTATCTAATGCTTTTGTTTTACACTGATATGATAAGCTCCTGTTTTAGTGTATAAACTTGCTTTTGATACATTGATGTACCAAGAATTTTTCCATCAAGGGAAAAGCAAGACAGATGCTCACAATATTTGGGGTTTTTTTTGTAACACAGCTGTTGAGCTTCCGTGATAGAAGATCACAGTAACATGATTAACTACATACAGGAGTGCACATCCAGCTTACTGTTGAGAAATTGCATTCCAAACATAAAGACACATATATTTCTATAACAGCCACATAAATAGATACTCAGTCATATCCTAACTTACAAAACATACACCACTGGCAATCAGAGAGATAAACCCTTGTCTAACACTGAATGGCTTTGTCTCTTCCATGCTACAATTGTCATCATGCTACAAACAATTTTGCATCCAGTGCTGAATCCAGGCTCTGAAATCTGAAGACTATTTTATCTCTGTGCTGTAAAATAACTGAATTCCAGATTAAAATATACACAGGCGTTGTCTCATTCCATTATCAGGACAACACAAATGTGTCTCAGATATTACTTATATGGTTTCAAGGAGTTACATTTCTTTCCAGAAAATTCTGTTCAAGATTTTCCATCTTTGTAATACAGTAATTTCACAGGTATCTAAAGAAAAAAAATAAACAAATACTGTAATTTTTTAATACATATTTTGTATAGAATTATTAGGTTCTTAAAACTGAGAACAAAGTTACACCCATCAGAGATGTGAATATTTTGTAAAGTAACAGTGTTTTTCTGGTGTCAGAAAGAATGAAGTTTAATTAAAATTTTACATTGACACTGAAATATATTTAATGTAAGAAAAAAGAAAATACCCTAGTTGGCTTGCTTTAACAGTCATCAATAACAGATCCTCACAATAACTTCATGTGGTGCAGAAAGCCATAGTATCCCCAGAAGTCTGCATGCAGGGAAATTTTAAAAAGCAGCAACACAGCAAGAGCTAAACTAGACCCAGAACAAAAGTAACCCCAGAAATTCCATTTCTTTTTAGCCCTAGAGGCAGGTCAGTTCTCACCTTATCTACAATACTGCTGTTTCCTTGCAGGGTCACGCTAGTGAGAGCTCTGCAACTCAGGGAGCAGGTGCTCCTGGGGCTCAGCCTGTGTTAGGAAATTCCTCCTATTTTCTGCTGAGTTACTGTGCCGATGGTGTAGCTCAGGGAGCACAAGAGGGAGACGGGAGGTGGACAATGAGGGCCAGGTGAGGTGGGCAGCATTTGGGACTGTCCACACCGACCTTCTGCCCGAGAGATGTTTGCAAGAGTTCCTGCAGGAAAGATCCGATTTACAGATAAGCCAGAGAGCGTCTGTCTACTGTAACATGTGAAATGAGGCTGCACCGCATACATGCAAAAATAAACCGGCCTACACACAATGGAAATGCAGTCTTGATTCAGCTGCATCATTTTGCATCATTGGGGCACAACAACCCTACACACTGCTACAGACTAGGAGAAGTCTGGCTAGAAAGCTGCCTGGAGGAGAGGGACCTGGGGATGTTGGTTGACAGCCGACCGACCATGAGCCAGCAGTGTGCCCAAGTGGCCAAGAAGGTCAATGGCATCTTGGCTTGTATCAGAATCGGAGTGACCAGCAGGGAGGTTATTCTCCCTCTGTACTCAGCACTGATGAGACCACTCCTTGAATCCTGTGTCCAGTTCTGGGCCCCTCACCACAAGAAGGATGTTGAGGCTCTGGAGGGAGTCTAGAGAAGAGCAACAAAGATGGTGAAGGGGCTGGAGAACAGGCCTTATGAGGAGCAGCTGAGAGAGCTGGGGGTGTTTAGCCTGGAGAAGAGGAGGCTGAGGGGAGACCTCATTGCTCTCTACAACTACCTGAAGAGAGGTTGTGGAAAGGGGGGAGCTGGCCTCTTCTCCCAAGTGATGGGACAGGACAAGAGGAAATGGCCTCAAGCTCCACCAGGGGAGATTTAGGCTGGACATTAGGAAAAAATTTTCACAGAAAGGGTCATTGGGCATTGGAACAGGCTGCCCAGGGAGGTGGTTGATTCCCCTTCCCTGGAGGTGTTAAAGGCATGGGTGGACGAGGTGCTGAGGGGCATGGTTTAGAGATTGGTAGGAATGGTTGGGCCTGATGATCCAGTGGGTCTCTTCCAACCTGGTTATTCTATGATTGTATGATTTTTCATTGCTGCTGCATGAAGAATAGTGTCTAAAAACCTGACATCATCTCTTTCAGACATAGGGGGCTTCCCCACACAGCTGACTAAACAAATGCCCAGGTAAGAGGTTTAATGAGCATTCTTTGAGTACGTTCATGTTTAGAAAAGACCCCTGTGGACACAAGTTTTTAGGGAGTCACAAAAGGCTACCTGTTCCTAGTCTACAATATCCCACATAGGGTCTTCCTCTCACTGGAATAACTGACAGATAGACAAATTTAAATGTATTTTTTTAATAATGTTAAAAAGCATGGAGGTGGAATCGCTAAGATATACAGATAAAGGATGGTGTAACTAACCAGAGAGACTGCCCACACCAGCTACCTTCACCACACCGTCCAGTAACTGGAAGGCTTCCCTGGCAGACTAGCTCACAGAAACACCAGCAAGTTCCTCCTAAAATGCACAGAAGAACAACAAATCCAGAATTTGAGCTTATTTTGAATAAAGTTTGCCTGCACGATGAGCATTCAGGCATCGGGAGACATCTCCTGAGCCACGTGTCTGGGTGTCCCTAACGCTGAGCAAACAATGTCAATGTGTGAGCCACGACCAGCAGTTTGTACAAGCCCACTGAGAGGAACTGCAAGCCACCCTGGAAGGATTCAGGGATAAAAACAATAAATAAACAAACATTTCTTGGGATAGAACTGTATTGACTTCATTTTGCTTTCTTACTTTTCCACAGTCCTTTTGGGTTTTCTGTACACTGCCATCTCCCAGTTCTGAGTGAAACTGGACATAAATGCCAGCTCTCTTCCATAGAAGCAGGAAAGCACAGACCACTCACAACTCTCCTGACTAAATTTGCAGGCTCACTCCTTTCCCAAAGCATCTAAAATACTTGGTTGCTAATTCACAGGAAGCCCTCCATCCAGGATTCGCTGGAAATGACCAAGCTGTTCAGGATAACCAGTAATTCTCTTCTCTGGATGGTTCAAAAGCTAGAAAAATAAATGTGTCAAATGAGGATTTTAAAGGAATAATTAAGTTAGCAGGAAACACGAGCAAAAAATGGAGTTGGTACCTCCTGTCCTCTAATATTTTCCCTTTCATATTATCAAAAGATCAAGTTCTTAAGCCTGCTGAACTCCAATGGCTACAAAAACCTGAACTCAAACAAGCTGCTAATGAGTGGCATTTCCTAGAGCTGCTTTAGCAGGTGTTTCCTGCTGAAATGGGGAGGGTCACGAATGTAAATCTCATTTGGAAAGTTTCTAACCCCGGGGATAATATTCAGTGGTGCTGCCACTCTCACTGCCATCTGCACTAGAAAGCGATTCAGACTGAACTAGATAGCACTTGATCCCACTGAGTGAGCCCAATTGTTTGCATTCTTGCACAAATGTGTGAATGGCAGCCTTCCGGCACAGCAAATGCTGGGTCTGCTCCCTTCAAAGGCTTTGCCAGTGATCCTTGCCCTGCTGGCTTCATCCTTAATTGGCCTACACGGTGGGGAGCAATTAAAAATAAATGGTAGCTTGCTGCGCTGCTGTAAGGGGAAGTTTTGTGACTCCAGGCATGAGTGCAGCTACCTTAGTCCACTGCATATGCCAAGCATAGGAACAGCAAGAAGAGAAGGGGAGGCCTGGCTGAGTAAGCGCTAGGGAGAATAACACACTTTGTAGGCTGCAATAAATCATCATTAACCTTACAATTACATTGTCTGGGGCAGGAGCACGCTTTCCCTGGTGTTTCTGTGGGGTGTGGGAATGGCATTCCCTAATACACTTGTAGTCCAGAAATGGGATTGTTCATATATTCTTGGCAAGATAGCACAACCCTCCTACCACACTCTCTCAGCAGAGAGAACAAAATGGCTCTTAATCTGCATGGGAAAAAAAAGAGGTTTCTTCAAATGAATCATCCAATATCAGAAGCTATAAAACTGATCGTTAATGAAAGACATCTAACCTCAAAGTAAAGCAGTGTCCCATAACTGTCATCAGCATCTCTGAAACTTTAGTCATAGGGAGGATGTTTTGAGTCACTCATCATAATCATCTTTATCAAACACTGGAGTTTCTCATGGAGTTTCTCAGATAATATCCTACTGTTTACTAATGAAGGTCTGCTGTAAGGATGAACTGAAAATCCCAATTGGTTATGGAATTAAAACCTGGAGTAAAAATACAGACTTTCACAAAACACCAACCTGTATTTCCATGACATTCACAAGTAGATGAAGGCACAAAAAAGGAGAAGCTGAGAGTCACTTGTTTTCACTTTGTTCTCTGAAGGTATTTGACACTGAAGATATTCAGCTACTACCAGGAACTAACCAAGTAACTCACGTCAGCAATGGCTCTTTTATAAACACCACATGAATGTGATTTCCTAATGACAAGGTTGAATACCATTTTTTGCATCTTCTTGCTTTACTGTAAAGCATCTCAATGCTTTCTGTATCAGAAATGTGCAGTACCTTCAAAGACGTCACTTCATTTCATGGTCAAATAAAAAGGGATGAAGTCTGCACTGGAAAATCTCCAGGGCATCCTTTTCTCATGTGTCTCTTGGTTGATATTAAATAGAGACTAACAACAGGCTTTACTCTGATGACATCATACACGATCTGTGATGCAGTTTTTAAGAGCTTAGCATCTCTGGAAAGAGCTACCACTCTTCCTAAGAAGATTCAGTGAGCATGGGATAGAGCTGGTGTATGGGCACACACTTCTTGTTCAACGCATTTTCCGACCCAGGATTTAGAATACGTAGATGTACCTCTGAAAATTACTTCTGAAGTAGCTAAGATGTGATATTCCAATGTCAGCAACGTGAACCGGAGGTGGGCCCAAAAGATATCTCTATTATGTACCAGCCCAGTTCAGCCTCTCTGATTATAGAGGGCTTCTACAAGAAGCAGCAGAGAAAGCATTTCTGCAGTAGATTAGGTCTTCAGAGAGGAAACAAGTTACATAAATCAGATCTCTGCGTGGAAATATCTTGCATCTTGTACTTGCAATGTAGTAAACTCTCTGAATTGCATTGATTTGCTCAACTTCTGAAATGGGCTATTTATGTGCAAGCACATACATGTCATCTGCTGTTTGTAGGCACCTCCAGAATTCACCTCCTTCTACAAGATTTCAACAGCTGTAGGCTGCTGTGGGGACTGCAGAGACACTTTTCGTGTTTTCTCCATAGAGGGCTGCAGAAGATAATGTAATCCACAATTCTTCAACAAAGAAATGCCACTCATTTAAGGCACTTTCCTTTTAGTCCATTAATTTGTGATACAGTTTCTTAAAAAACACGAAAAAGTTTGAAACTATGCAAATCTGTTTAAACCAGTTTTGAACAGAGGAACAGCAAGAGGCCAGTTGCTTAGTGATAATCACAAAAGCAAGGAAGAAAATGCTGAAAGCCCCACTGTAGCTGTGCTGTATCTTCTATGAGAAGGCCATAGCCTAGCAAGAAAACAACATTGAGATGCTTTGTTATGTTGCTTGTGAAGATTTCTTATGTGCTCATTCTACTTGATTGCACTCAACATTGATAATTGGGTCTTTTGATTCCAGGGTTAAAAATTCCCTACTAAGTAATGTTAAGGGTTCTAATATACTGTTACTATGACCTTTGTAATGAAGTCTTTGAAAATCAGGTGGTATTTCAAAGCACACAGTAATCCATAGCATTTTGTGTATACTTTGCATTTCTCCCACATACTTAGAATACAGCACTTAAGCTCTATGAAATGTGTTTAGACAAGGTACAAAATGTGCCTATGACACAAAAGCTGCCCTAAAAAATTTGACTACACGGAGATTATTACAGAAAGTCTGTGGGAAGAATTTAGTATTAAAAAATTACCGGTGCTAGGACTGATCTTATCAGCCATGAGGTCACTTTACAGGGTCCCTTCCCCATGTCTCAGGAACCTTGATACCATATTAGACACTCCATGGGCCACAGGCAACAGGTTCTCCATAAGGCACGAGGACATCAGCAAAATTGTTCCTGAATGCTTACAGCATCTTCCTGTTTGAGAAATACAAGCCAGAGTGCAGTGAACATTTTCAGTGCCAACTCCTGAGCACAGTGCTTGCAATTACTATAGCAAAATAGTGACTTCATGAAACAAATGTAAAAATAGCAGTTTTCCATACCTAACTGCTAAGTGCTCTTTGTATGTACGAATCATAGAATCACAGAATCATAGAATAGTTTGGGTTGGAAGGGACCCTAAAGATCATCTAGTTCCAACTTCCCTGCCATGGGCAGGAGATACGACCCACTAGATCAGGCTGCCCAAGTCACTCCAAAACAGTAAAGTACAAGGTGATCCAAAGATGGTTGAGTCTTTTTAATAAAAAATCTCAGTGATTCTTTAATTAAGAATGGAAGAGGAGCACTGTCCTGGCCCATCTAAGAGAATTAACAAAATGAGGGTGCACGTCATTTCTAGCCCCAGAAGTATATGGTATATTTATGAAATTATGCAAACCTTGAGGTAATGCAATAGAGAGACGGTAGTGCAAATAAACACAAATGTAACGAAACACTACAAGGGGAAATTTAGATTTTGCAGTACCTATGTTTATGTGTAAACCCACCACTTCAACACTGTATGATAGTTATTTCCAGTGTCCTTGGGATCCTTTTCCCTTTATAAATGTGACATCGCAAGTTTTGTATCACAAAGTGCTGCACAAGAGCCAGTACTAGGACAAGGAGTGATCCTAGGCACATCCCTTGCTGATGGCCACCAGTGTAGCACCGCCTGCCAGGAACACACACACTTCAGACAAAACTACCAGCACCAGCATTTATCACTACCCCATATTCCTGAACACAAGACAGCCTGAAAAATTCCACATCTCCGGTTCTTCTCCTTTGTTTTCAGTGAAGATGAAGAGATTAATCACTCCAAGTTAATCAGATTGTTAATCGAGCAATTGGCAGATACCTCGTTTCTTAATTTATGATAATTTCTTAATTAATAATAATTAATTAATCGACAGCCCCTAATTTCTGCAGGCTAATTTCATGGATAGGCCTTTTCAAGAGTCTGGGCTAATGATGCCAAAATGAAGCCAGGAACCTGAGGCAAGGCTTCCTGAACTAAGCAGTGTGTTTGAGTGTTCAACCCTTAGGAAGGGGTTGGTTTTAGACATTTAAATTGAGACAGAAAAAGCAAAAGTTAATTCAACAGAAGGTGGTGCAAGTTGAGAGATCTAAGCTAGTAAGCATAGCACTGAGAGTGTTATTTCCCAGTGTTAAATCTGTGGAAGAATTAGTCACATTTCCATAGTCAAAAATAAGCTTCATTATAAAGCAAGACATCAATATCTTTATTAGCTATGCACTGTCCCCACATTAACAGCAAAAGACAGCTGAAAAACTTTGGCAAGTTCGTTCTTCTCTCACAAATATTTTTCTGCTCAGAAAAACATCCATTGAAGAAGCTTGAAGGAAAACAGAAAGCTTGCACCCTAGAAGGGTACTCCAAGGCACACCTAGAAGGGCTGGTTAGGGGTTTGGTCAACACGTGGAGACAACAATACTGCTCCTGCTGCAGCAAATACTTCAAATTGTCCTTCCTGAAGGATCTCCTCACCCTATCCCATTGTGCAGCAAAGGCAGGGCCAGGAAGATGTTACTGAAATACGGTCAAGCTTTTTGCTTGTAGAAGGAAATACTCTAATCAGTGACACTTCAGGAGATTCTGCAGGTTTAGGGTAGGGCTTTTTTTGGCAAAACCTTAATTCTTGGATCTCCTTTACAAGCAAAAGAAAACCACCAAGAGCTAAGGATCCCTTCGTATGATGCGAGACTGAGTTGAACTGAATTATATTAAGATATAAACTTCAAATTGAATAAAACATACAGAAAAGACACATGGGAACCTCTGGCAGATTTGTAGGCTTTATTTGGTATCAGCCAACCAGTTGTGCATGCCATAAAGTAGTTCAAGATGACAAAGTGGATCAGAGATTTAGAGACCAGATATACTTAGGAGAGCCAATTCATGTAGTTAGTTACAGAAACTTTCTTCACTCTCATTGGTAATCCCAGTGGACTGAGTCAGCACTGGCAAACCTGCTTGCACGTTCAGAATTCCCATGAGAACTAACTTTCTATTCACTGAGAGTATTATCATAGATAATCAAGAAAGGGAAATCCATTATGTTTTTCAAATAAATGCTTCCTGTTTACAGTTATTAACTTATCAAAATATTACGAGGTTTTCGTCACTACTTGTCTAAGCTTTGCAAATTCACTATGCTGCTGTGCCATTTGTCTCATGAGGGCATTAGCAAGAAGAGCAGGCATTTACTACTGAAAAAGCCAGTCTACTAGTCACAATCTATATTTCTCCTGAAACATTTTATGATTCTGGAAAGCCATATCTATTGTGAGAATTTCATAAAATAGCAGGGAAAATTGGGCATATAAATCTGTATAAATATCTAACTACAACAACCTCTGGCACTTGAATTCAACACAGTTTAATTTCATCCTCATAAAAATAATTTCACATCACAAAAGGTACACTTTAACATAAGGATTACTATAATTTGAATAATCTGAATTACATTCATGATTAATTCTTTTTTCCAACTACTTTTGGTAACAAAAAATGAACAGGAGGGAAGGGCGCTGTGACCAACAGCATTCTCCAAATCCAGCTGGAGACTGCTAGCAGTAGCTATTTACAGTTTTAGTAGACAAATCCACAAGCCCCAAATATTTTTCAAGTGCTAAATCAATTAGTCAATATTTACAGGCCATACACGATAAATTTTTTGTTCTTTTGCTCCTGCAAACATTATCTCACGTGCACAGAGTACAGCAGCAACTTGTAGGCTCTACCAGCTGGTGCTTCACTCTGTAAGTCAAACACACCCAGAATAATTGTCTGTGACCAAAAAGCTTCCAGTTTAAATGGCAAGTCTCCCCAAAGGATGACAGAAATGAGGGGTTATATGAGAGAGGATAATAAAAATTAATAGGTTCGTATATTCTAGTGGGCACTACTGCAATGCACATCATTCCTTTTCAGAACAGTATCTCTGAATCTCCACCCGACTAATAAAGCACACTGTTATAGTTAGCTTTTATTTCACACAGGCTATGTAGTAATTCATTCTATATAGCTTGAAGTCTTCATGCAGAGTGGAACAGCAAGCAGAGGAGGGAAAAGAAATGGCAGTCTCCTCAAAGAGCATGTCAATATTTCTCTCTCCAAAGCCTCCTTGTTCTCTTTTTAATTCTCCCAAAACGCAGAGGTTTGTACATGCATGAAGTCTGGCCTTGGTGGCAGAGCACAAACTTCAGCTCACAGGGCAAGCAGGCACTAGTCAAGGAGGCTAGCTGCCACTCTGAAAGAGAACAACAAATACAAAACCTAAATTGAGGGTTCAAGCGTATTGGTCCTGGTATGGAGGGATTTGTTGCACGAATAGTAGTTTTCATTCACACCAGGGTATGGCCTCAAGTGGCATCAGCAGAGGTTTAGATTGGATATTAGGAAAAATTTCTTTACTGAAACAGTAGAGAAGCACTGGAACAGGCTGCCAGGGAAGTGGTAGAGTCTCAATCCCTGGAAGTATTCAAAAAAGCGTGTAGATATGGCACTTCAGGACGTGGTTTGGTAGGCATAGAGGTGTTGGGCTGACAGCTGGACTTGATGATTTTAGAGATCTCTTCTAACCGTAATGACTCTATGATTCTGTGCCCTTAGCATCTACTCAGACACAGGTGTCAGGGAAATTGCTGGCTGGTCAACTTTCAGGCCATTTTTAAATCCTTACATCATTTAATTGCACGAAAGATGTGGTCAAATGCCAGTAATATGGGCAGTCATTCACAATTAAGGGTCTCAGTTAAAACATCAGCTAAGGCTTCAAAGCCTAAGGCCAGTACTGTGCAGAAGTGAGAACAGAGCTTCCTAGCAGCTCCCAGGATAGCACCAGGGGGCTGTACCTGCCAGAAACAGGCAATGGTGGGTCCTGCCTCATGTTTACATTTTGGCAACACCTGTGTTGGGTTTTGTCCTCCTAGTAATAACCATTTGAATCCAACTGAAATACAGTCTCTGCCGAGTATTCCCTACTCAGGTCTCCTGGGAACAAAAGGGTATACTGGAGTGCAAAGATGTTTTACTAAGAGATGAGGCAGCAATTTCTTGGGGGCCATCTCATTGCTAGTTCTCTGGCTTTAAGCAATACCAAAAAAAACAGAGCTCAGTGTGACCCCATGCATAGCCTCTTGGCAGTGCAGTACATCCAGCTGCACCAACAAATTCCAAAGCAAACCTAAGGACTCACCATAGCCCCTATTTACACCGTACAACTATTTACAATAACCCCTTTCCCATCTCATTCCTTCTGAAACATTTATGTATGCAAAGACAAGAGGAGGATGAGGGTATCAGAAAAGAGGTATCTGGAAAAGCAACATCAAAAACAAATGTTCCACATAATGCCCAACTGTTTAATGAGGCAGCAATTTGTTAATTAACCTTTAGGTTTTAACAAATACTGCCTACAAAGGAAGGGAACAAATTGATTCACAGAAGTCTGTAACTACACAAAAGTAAACATGCTAGTTAATAATATCCAAACAGATTCCTGATTAGGAATAACTATTTGTCTTTGATTATCTCTTTGAATTTCCTCAGCGGTTGGGAATGACATGATAACACCCCCACCTCTCCACTCTCAGAAGATTATAATGTAGATTTAAGTAACAGCTACCTGAAGATGAAATGTAAACATTACAGGATGGTAGGGAGAAGACAAGGTAAGTATATCAACCTAGCCCTGATCATCTGAATACTGGAGGCATCACTCTTAGCCCGCATAAGCCAACTGACCGATTTCACCTGTCTCTTTTCAGACTGCTGAGCCTGCCAAATGAATACAAACTATTACCTGCCTTTTCGTAAGGTTCAAAACAGAATAGGAAATTCAAACATATGTTGCAAATATAAAAAACGATTTCCATATTTACAAGATCAACTTCTACATTTTAATGTAAATACAGATATTGTTTGTTTACATTTACATATAGTTTTACTACACAACATAAACTATGTATTTAAATTAATTTGCTGTAAATTCACATGGACCAAGGAAGAGGCTCATTTGTTTGAACAGTCCTGAGAAATCATTTGGATGCATCATGTATGGAAACATATTAATTCATGTATGTATTAATATTAATCCACATATTAATCTACATGTGGACTAATACCACTTTGCAGCTACTAGCCTGTGTGCCCCTACATCAGGAAATCCTCAAGAACGGCATTTAGGGTCTTCTGGTCATAAAACACTGCTCAAAAGAGTAATTCCCATGGAAGCTCTCTCCCCTCCAACAGGTCTCATAAACGAGATGCCCCCTGACAGCAAGTCCTTCCTGAAAACCTGTTCAAGAGCTCATACCCAGTAGCACTGTAGGAAGTGGGACAAGAAGACCTGGTATCTGATATCTCTTTTCTCTGTGGATTCTCTGATACTTAATAAATGGTGAACCTTTTTTTCCATGGATGATTTTTCATCTACATAGATGTCGATCTTTATCAAATATGCAGGAACTTAATAACTCTGTGGTCTTTATCCCATCCCAGTCAAATTTAGATGCAATTGCCCAATATTTGATACTTACTTAGAAGTCAGGAAGGAATAACTGACATAAGCAGGCACACAAACAGTAAGGGCAACACCATCATCGCAGCCAAGAAAGAGACTGCCTTGTTGCTCTGACTTGTCTGTTGAATGGTGACAATTACATGGCTATAAATGGAATATTACCATTTATTGCCAGCCTTATTGCAGGTGAGTAAGCTTTAGAAAGAGAGGCCCCTGATGTGCAAGGGGGCACTTCTGCATAGATACAGAAATATCAGATGAATTCTAATCTTCCTGACTTCTGTAGCCTATGTTGTGTGAATGTGTAAACTCACTTCTCACCCCATCATCACAATCGATAGATCAATGCAAAGTCCTCCAATTCTCAAGTTTAGCAACGTGCCACATAAGCAGCGAAATGAGTTATAATTATCATCATGAATAGAAGTCTTTAAAGCATCCATGCACAGTCTCCGTGCAGAAAGTCTTCATGAAACTAGCACTTGAGACGGCTCTTTCAACCATCCTCAGCTGACTGAACCTGGGCACTAGGAATATAATTACTCACTTCAGGATTCTACCAATGTAATAGTAATAGTAATAGTATGCAGAATGGATACAGTACAGTCATGAGTCATAATTGGATTTCAGAACTGTTGTGAGCATTAAATCATTAAGGGAGTCTTTATTTATAGTCAAAGGAATTGCTCTAGAAAGTGGTGAGGCTGAAGGGCTGTCCAGCAAATAATTCTTCCTTTAACAATGAAACATCCAGTTCACATATTTTTCTACACCTGACAGGTATAGAGGCAATCTGATCAACTCTCTGGGTTGCTGTTTGTGGGACATTTGACTCTAGAAATAATACTTTCCATAATTATTTACATGCTCAATCTGACCCAATGTGTAACAGCTAAGCAGAACAGTGAACACACTTGCATTTGACACAGTGTGAAATCTGGGCCATCACAAATACATCAACAATCCATTAACTGATTAGGAAAATATTTATCTTGGTGAGGAGATGAAAAGGAAATTACCCATCCCCAAGTGCTGGTTAAGCAGCAGAGCATACAGGCAAGGAGTATTCAGATTTCAAATGAACCTATCCTCTCATCTGCAGAATACAAATAGCTGAAGTTCCACTTAGAGGTTATGACCCAGCCACTCAACTCATCAAAGTATGAAGACATGCAAGTGATGCCAATATTTACTGAAGATTTTATGCTGGAAGCAACTCCCTGCTGAATAGGTGCCTTGCTTTAACTCAGCACTAATGAATTTTCTCTCAAACCCTCACTACAGCACCTGATATGCACCTAGTTTATCTGAAGATCATTTTCTATTGTTTTCAAATAGCATAATTAATTACATATGAGAAAGTTAAGCAGAAGTATGAATGCAAAAGCAGAGAAATCTCTAGTGTGCTCTCCCCCTTCCTACCCAGCAATCTGTTGTGTGCATGAAGCAAAAATATCAACTTTCATGCACCTCTTCCCATAGATTACCTGGGATGTGCCAGCGGGAAAATGTTCAGTGGTAAAGTCAGAATATGCTTTTTAAATGGTCATATGCTGGTTCAATTAGGGCAAGCTTTACAGTCAGTCCTTTGCTCAATACAATTAGCGTGGCTGAAATTATGTTTCATCAACTGTAAAAGGTACTTGTATTGCTAGAAAGTAATGCTGTCACAAAGGAAAGTAGAGGCAAGGGGCAAACATTTCCTAGATCTGCAGCTCTACAAAACTTATATTTAAGTTGTGAAAACATATGTTAACTGCAAATACACTCCTTGGGTTCAAAACTACACATGCAAACTATATATACAAACTATATAATGTATTGGGGGATGTAGAGAGATCTGATGCTTATGGATGAATTACCCAAGGAAGAAAAGGAACAGTGAGTTATTCTCAGGCTCCACGCTTGGTGTGTCAGCCACTTTGACACTATGAAGCTGACAGAGATGTAAGACCTTAATGGGTGACCATAGTACAAGAAATTGAACCTAGGAGCCAGTCACTGCTCAATGCCCAACAGCAGGATTAATTAGGTTTCAGATTTGGTTTCCAGTTTGTGATTGATCATTGTCAACATCTGAAGTTCAAGGCTCTCTTTACTCTTCCCTGGAGCACCGCTGAAAATCCTCCATGGTATCTTCAGTCAGCCTGAACCACAGAGATGTTCCCCATTACTGTGTTTTGTCTGTATCTCTGCTTTCTTTTTTTAAGGGTGATTTTCTGAAGCAATATGCCTTTGGTTTTTTTGTCTGATTTATGTCTAGCACCATTTTCCCAGTTTATCTACCAGTTTATTACATTCTCTCTATACCTTACCCCATCCCTACCATTTCTAATTCTATACCTTTTCTAGCTTTGATTTACTGAACTTCCATTTCCTCTTTTCCCTTCTTTTTTAATTTTTTCATTTAGAAATCACATTTCATAATCCTTTTCGGCAGGGCGATGGAGGTGTCACGTACTTGCTGGTGTGCAGATCCTTTCCTCACAAGTCCAGCAACTTTTTCATTCAGCCACTAAAAGAAGCTGATTCTAAAGACAGATTTGGTGGTAGATACATAGATACTTAACATCCAGTTAAAGCAAAGACAGACTTTATTTAGAGAATTTCAAAATCAATAAAGACTGAATGTGTAGTAGCCTGTTTCACTCATTGATTCCTCTACTGCATCTGTACTTTTTGAACCTCAAATTTTCTCTAGCTGGTTAGTTTATTTCTTAAACACCTAGCAGTGGAAGTTTTAAAAACAGCCATAAATGAAAGGGAATAAAAATACGAGCCTAACACGGGAGTTCTGTCATGGAACCTTAAAACCGATTACTGTCATTTTGTGTAAGGTTCAGATCAGATGTGATCATCTGGAAAGCTGGTCTTCTAGAATAAATGTCAAACAGCATGATTACCAAAAAATGGCAAATGATGTAGATTACTTTCAAGCTGTGCAAAGCTCAGTGTGAGAGGTCCTCATCCCTCCTCTGACTATTCTTTGACAGAAACTGAAGGAGCACAAAATGTGCCAGAGGGAAACACTGATTCCACACAATAAATAATTTTGATTTTCATGCTGTCACAATTCAGTAATAAATTAGGAATCAGAGGATCTACCAAAAAATGCCAGATGGTTCATTATGAAATACACCAGCTGTCCTTTTTCCTCTAACGTCTCATTTTAAACTGGTGGAAAACAAAGTTACTTTAATCTACCCTGTACAGCTCTATAATAAAAACAGACACCAAAATAAAGGTTGGAATATTCACCTACTCACTGGATTCACCTGGTCTACCATCATGATGTCATGAAGTGTGACCACTCAGCTACTTTGCAAAACAATGATTACTGAGGTACCTCTGCTCTCAACACTGTATGGACATCAATTAATAACTACTGTATTGCTATTATATTTATTTCTAATAACACCAGCAGCAACCTTTGCAGTTTCCAAGCACATCCGTTTCTAAGCATGTCCTCTGTCTAACAGAGTTCATAGTGTCAGGGCAGATAAGCAGAAAAATAGCTGTTAGTATAAACTGGACCAACATCTATACAGTGGAGCTTCTGGGAACATGAGTCCAGGGCGTACATTGTATCTCAAGCCTAACAAGGGCAATTGTTAGGTGGTTCCTGCATTAATGGATTGGGAATGGAAAGAAAAGGTAGCTTTAGAGGGATGTACATGAATAACTTGAGACAAAACTCAAGAGATTAGCAATACATCTATTTTGAAAGCACCCTTGTGTTTGAATGGAAGGTGGGGGTAAAGATGCTACTTAAAAATCTATGTTTGCTATCTTTGGGTACTACCTTTATAAAACCAATAAGCCAGAAACGCTAACAAATAAATCCTTGGGGTTATAAAAGGATACTTTCTTAGCCATAATGGACTCTTGCCTATTCCATTTTAGTTGTAAGACTTAATGGATTCATTTGGCAAGTTTTAAGAATTTAACAGACCATGCTTATTCTTCAGAGCTCAGTCTCAGTTATTACAGCACAGTCAAACTCTTTCCACTAAGGTTTGCTAGAGATAACAAATCTATCCCTCAGCCAAGCATGAAGATGTAAGCAGTGCAAAAAAGTGGCCCAGGGGGACATTTTTCACATTGCCTCACAAAAAACCCAATTAATTTTCAAGTTAATTCTTCTCAGTTCCCTAGCTAAAAAAAGACGACTTAATTCCTGTTGATAGGTGAGTGTTTCACAAAGTCTAAAATACAGCCTAGTTAAAAAATGCATGTGATGTGCTCACCTATGTAGCTGCTTTATGTGTTTATAAATTTCAATCCTTTAAAACCTTTTGGAAGCTTACTCAAGTGTATCATTGTTAGATTTGAGCCACAATTTCTCCACACTTGTAATGTAAACTACATTAGTTGGGGGATTAAGTGCATACACTTACTCCTCTAAAAGAAGCAGTAAATAATAATTTCATGGATTTCACATACATGTAGTCACAAAAGTTCCGTTTTCTCTCTTGGAAATTTCCAGGTGTCTCTGAGCATATTGGCTATTCTGGAAAAAAATGGGTTTAGGCACCAGGACTCCCCTTTTGCTTTCAGAGACTTGGTACCTTGTATTTCTATTACTGTGCTTAAGTGTCTAGGATGAATAAGAAACCAGTGAAAGAAAACAACAGGCCAGCAAAAATCATATTGGTTCTAAAATTCAGGTATGCCGTTGAGATAAAGGGCTTACAAAACTCAACAAAAACAAGACCGAATTTTAAAACTAAGTTTAAACCTTCCTTGTATTATTACTAAATCAAATGCTGTTGGAATGTGAAAATAACTAATTTGTCCCCTTAAGCTGCTGATATGACTTTTTAAAGTTTTTCCACCGTAATAAGATACAGTTTCAATAAACACTTGACACAGAATTTCCTTAGATAATATATCTATGTATTAAAATTAAGTCTTCCTTCAGTATTTTTAATAGAGAGTTAAATTGATCCACTTTGCAAGACAATGTTTATACTACCTCTTTTTAGCAGTATTCTAAACTGAAAGCAATCTGGTTTTTAACATAATTCACAGCTGCTTCTAAATGCCCTTTCTGTGGTTCTAGCCCTTTTTTCAAAGGACTCTTATAAAGAATGTCTTTAATTAGTATTCAAGTACTTTTTTTTATTCATTTCATAAAAATCTGGTCTGAGTAGAGTTCTTATCATTGTGAATAGCTGACTAAACACTCAAACCTTAAAAATGATACTGGAGAGCAGTAAGAAAATTCACACATCATTCTTTTACCACTTATTACTGCTTTTCAGCACATCTTTTTCTTTCTTGTCTTCCTATCAAACTTAAAAGACTATGTAACATATCAAACTTAAAAGACTACGTAACACACTGGAGAAGGTTATGTTTGAAATGGAGAAGGTTAAATTTTGCCAGAGCTGAATGTTTTATGTAATACTAGCCTTGCAGAACACTGACAATGATAAATGTCATGCAGTTAACTCCCATTTACTAGGTCTTTTCTGTCCCAAGGACCTGAAGCACAATACTGAGCCAGCAGAGAAACTGACTAAGATATCTGTATTTTCTGCTTTGATTGGCTTTACTTAGTCACTCGATGACTTTTTATAGCATTTAAGCACGTATGTGAAACCTAAGATGATAAGCCAAAGAAAGTTAGATTCCTAGCCTGGCTGTTCTTTCCTCATGTATCGAGAACTTTTGCTAAAAATCCAATCTTCGCTGTCTTTCTTTGACAGTGATGTATTATCTCCACCTATAGATGGAAAAACAAAGATAAAGTGAGCAACATGAGCTGAAGTCATACAGTGAGCCAGCATCAGCTGGTAAAATATGCCTGTACTCTGTAATTACTCTTCTACATCTGCAGCACTGCATTTCTAGAAAGTAGCGACACAAGAAGCTTTACTTCTCTGCACAGGTCTGAAACTCAGATGCATGAAATGTGAACACGGTCAAGCACCAAGTCAGGGTGAAATGAAAACAGCACTTCACCCTTCCAAGACCACCCGCAAACAGAAAGGGACCACTTGTAGAATAGAGTGATTTTATCAACCACATGCAATTTTGTTGATTGCATTCTTGACACTAAGAGTATCTCCTTATTAAGTTTAATCATTTATGATTTTCATAGCATTCTCCATTTAGATTCAATCTTTGTACAATATTGGTTTTTTTAAGCTAACTTCTATGTGTTCACATTAACAAGCAGTGAATGGGCCTGTCCAGGTTTTGGCTGGGATGGAGTTAATTTTCTCCCGAGTAGCTGGTATAGCGCTATGTTTTGGATTTAATATGAGAATAATGTGAATAACAGACTGATATTTTCTGTTGTTGCTGAGCAGTGTTTATACTAAGCCAAGGACTTCTCAGCTTCCCATGCTCAGCCACCAGGGAGGTACACAAGAAGCTGGGAGGGAGCATAGCAAGGACAACTGACCTGAATTGGTCAAAGGGATATTCCATAGCACATAATACCATACTCAGTATACTAACTGAGGTGGGGAGTTGGGCAGAGGCAGGACTGTTGCTTGGCAACAGGATAGGCATCAGCCACTGGGTAATGACCAATTACGTTGTGCATCACTTGTTTGGTGTATTCTTTTATTATTGTTCTCTTCCTTTGCTGCCTTAATATACTGTCCTTATCTCAACCCATGAGTTTTACCTTTTTTTTAATATTCTCCTCCCCATCCCACCAAGTGGGAAGTAGTGATCAAACAGATACGTGGTCTTCAATTACCAGCTGAGATTAAACCACAGCAAATGCTGAGGCTTTAGCGTCCTCCATTTAAGTTGAAACCATCACCATATCTGAGGGCCAAACACCAACTTTGGCTGATGTCTGACTATACAGCCTAGCTATTAGAGCTGTTTTCTATTTAACTCCTGTCCTGAGAAACTGTGTTATTTGAAATATTGGGTTTATGTGAGCTGTGGTTACAGAACAATCACATTGCCTCTCAGTTTTGGAGAGTTCTGAAGTGCTGTGGACAACGGAGGCAACACTGCTTCACGGAGGTGGATGAAGCATTTGAGGAAACCGGTGAGCTGGGTAGCCTGGGATGGGGGGGGGGGGGGGGGGCTACCCAGCCCCTCAGTTCTGGGCAAGTTGAACCTTTTGCTGACATTTGGTGCTTCCTTTGCAGGGCTTGGCTGTGCCGCACCGTTGACTTGACAAAAGGACAAGCGCAGCATGGGGGTCCAAGGAAGTGATTCTCTGCTCCACTCTCCTGAGACCCCACCTAGAGCACTGCATCCATTCTGGAATCCCCAACATAAGAAGGATATGGAACTGTTGGAACAGAGCCAGAGAAGGGCCACAAAGATGATCCAAGGGCTGGAGCACCTCTGCTGTGAGGACAGGCTGAGAGTTGGGGTTGTTTGGGGTTGTTCAGCCTGGAGAAGCCTCCAGGGAGAACTTACAGTGATCTTCCAGCACCTGAAGGGCATACAGAAAAGCTGGAGAGGGACTTTTTACAAGGGCATGGAGTGATGAGGGGGAATGGCTTTAAATCGGAAAGAGGAAAGATTTATATTAGGCATTGGAAGAAATACTTCACTGTGAGGGTGGTGAGGCACTGGCACAGGTTGCCCAGGGAAGCTGTGGCTGCCCCATCCCTAGAGATGTTCAAGGCCAGACTGGACGGGATCTTGGGCAGCCTGGTCTGGTGGGAGGTGTCCCTGCTTATGGTAGGGGGGTTGTAGCTGGATGGGCTCTAAGGTACCTTCCAACCCAAACTGTTCTAAGACTCCATAATTCCATGATTCCTTTCTCCTTCCCTTCCCAGCAAATCAAATAGGTAAGATCGTTCTTTGCCTGAAATGCCAGGTGCGAGGTCAGCTCTGCAAACCACTTTCCAGGCTGCTTATCACAAACATCATATGCAAGAACATTATTCCATTTTCCTCCACCCCTGCTCACAGGTGCTAACGTGGTCAGGAGCCAGGCCAGGGCTGGAACTGGCTGAGCTTTACGCTAACTTCCACCTTTAGGCCGCGATTCTACGAATACTGTGTCCAGTTCTGGGCCCCTCACCACAAGAAGGATGTTGAGGCTCTGGAGTGAGTCCAGAGAAGAGCAACAAAGCTGGTGAAGGGGCTGAAGAACAGAACCTATGAGGAGCAGCTGAGAGAGCTGGGGTTGTTTAGCCTGGAGAAGAGGAGGCTGAGAGGAGACCTCATTGCTCTCTACAAGTACCTGAAAGGAGGTTGTAGAGAGGAGGGAGCTGGGCTCTTCTCCCAAGTGACAGAGGACAGGACGAGAGGGAATGGCCTCAAGCTCCACCAGGGGAGATTTAGGCTGGAGATTAGGAGGAGGTTTTTCACAGAAAGGGTCATTGGGCATTGGAATAGGCTGCCCAGGGAGGGGGCTGATTCCCCTTCCCTGGAGGTGTTTAAGGCACGGGTGGATGAGGTCTTGAGGGACTTGGTTTAGTGTTAGATAGGAATGGTTGGACTAGACGATCCGATGGGTCCCTTCCAACCTGGTTGTTCTATGATTCTATGATTCTATGAACTTTGACCCCCGACCCCACCCCATGTCCTTCTTCCCCTTCGAGGCCTCGTTTCCTCTTCCTCCTCCCCCTCCCGCCACGTGGCTGCAGGGCGACCGCCAGTCCCCTTCCCGCCCTCCCCCCATTGATTTCCCCCCAGCCCTGCCCGTGGGGCGCGCGGGGCCGCCACGCGGCGCCTGCACCGGACGGAGCGGTGAGCGGAGCGAGGAGAGGTGAGAGGACGGGGCAGCGCGGGCGCCGCTCAGGCGTTGAGGGCGCGCGGCCTCCTCCCGCCTCCCAAGTGAGGGGCTGCTCCCTGCTGGCGGCCTCCCGCAGGCATCCTGGGCGGCCTCTGCCTTCCTAGGCGCAACACGGGCCACCTGGCCTTGCCACCTGGGCTGTCCGCAGGCCACTTGGGCTGTCCACAGGCAACCTAGGCGCAGCCCTGGCTTCCTAGGCTGTCCATCTAGGCTTTCCCGTGGCATCCTGGCCATTCCACTAGCATCCTAGGCGCAGCCCTGGCTTCCTAGGCTGCCCATCTAGGCTTTCCCATGGCATCCTAGGCTTTCCCGTGGCATCCTGGCCATTCCACTAGCATCCTAGGTGCAGCCCTGGCTTCCTAGGCTGTCCATCTCGGCTTTCCCGTGGCATCCTGGCCATTCCACTAGCATCCTAGGCGCAGCCCTGGCTTCCTAGGCTGTCCATCTAGGCTTTCCAGTGGCATCCTGGCCATTCCACTGGCATCCTAGGTGCTGCACTGGCTTCCTAGGCTGCACATCTAGGCTTTCCCGTGGCATCCTGGCCATTCCACTAGCATCCTAGGCGCAACCCTGGCTTCCTAGGCTGTCCATCTAGGCTTTCCAGTGGCATCCTGGCCATTCCACTAGCATCTTAGGCGCTGCACTGGCTTCCTAGGCTGCCCATCTAGGCTTTCCCATGGCATCCTAGGCTTTCCCGTGGCATCCTGGCCATTCCACTAGCATCCTAGGCGCAACCCTGGCTTCCTAGGCTGCCCATCTAGGCTTTCCTGTGGCATCCTGGCCATTCCACTGGCATCCTAGGCGCTGCACTGGCTTCCTAGGCTGCCCATCTAGGCTTTCCCGTGGCATCCTGGCCATTCCACTAGCATCCTAGGCGCTGCACTGGCTTCCTAGGCTGCCCATCTAGGCTTTCCCGTGGCATCCTGGCCATTCCACTAGCATCCTAGGCGCTGCACTGGCTTCCTAGGCTGCCCATCTAGGCTTTCCAGTGGCATCCTGGCCATTCCACTAGCATCCTAGGCGCTGCACTGGCTTCCTAGGCTGCCCATCTAGGCTTTCCAGTGGCATCCTGGCCATTCCACTAGCATCCTAGGTGCTGCACTAGCTTCCTAGGCTGCCCATCTAGGCTTTCCAGTGACATCCTGGGCTGTCCACAGGCAACCTTAGGCTCTCCACTGGCATCCTAGGCTATGCATCTAGGTGTTCTGCAAGGCATCCTAGGCTTTCCGCTGGCATCCTAAGGCTTTCCACTGGCATCCTAGCCCTTCCTCTGGCATCCTAGGTTTTCCACTGGTAATCTAGGCTTTCCACAGGCATCCTAGGCTATGCATCTAGGCTTTACACAGGCAACTTGGGCTTTCCACTGGCATCCTATCCTTTCTGCTGGCATGCTAGCCTTTCCGCTGGCATCCTAGGTTTTCCACTGGCATCCAAGGCTTTCCACTGATAATCTAGGCTTTCCACAGGTATCCTGGGCTGTTCATCTAGGCTCTCCACAGGCAACTTGGGCTTTCTGTCAGGCTGGGCTCCCCTAAGGTGACCCCCGAGGAAACAGATTGAGGGAAGTTGTGCTCCCATCCTGATCGGGTCTGTGCCCACTTTGGTGCCAGGCTAGCTGGGATGCTGTTAAACACACACCGCTGAGTGGTTTTTGTGGATTTTCCTTTTCTCTCCATGTTTCCATGATGCCGCAGTCAAGATCAAGGAATGTGGTAACTGGCGGCGAGATGGAGTCGGCTAGCAGGATGGTCACTAGTCCAGGTTCTCCGGGTACAGGGGTAGGACGCAGGCCACGGAAGAGGGTGAGAGGCAAGCAGAGTCCTCACCTGGCACAGAAGAGAAAACAGCAGCCTTTATCTTGTACGCAACCTGCCACACACACCAGTGTTTCCTGTGATAAATTTGCTCCTCATGTGCCCATGTGGAAGGAACAAGGTGAGAGTCGAGATTGAGAGGGAACAGCCATGGCTGCAGCAGTGCACTGGGAAGAGACTGTAAGGAATGGGACCGGACAAGACTGTCAGCTGTTAGGAACTACTTAGCAAAATAAATTCTCAGCTGAGATTGAAAGGAACAAACATAGTTTGGAAGGACTGTCAGGTTTCCAGGAGAGTTCAGGGAGCTCAGGAAAAAAAAGGCAGACGTTAAATCAAGAGTGTGAAGAGACATGACATCGTCTGTTTGCCAGTCAGAGGTGCTGCAGCCACAAAGGGTGCATGTAGTACAGAAATGAAAAGCTCTGTCTCCATAATGGTACTGAAGATGCAAATCCCATATTGTAAGAAGAATTTGGGGGCTTAGGAATCCTTTTCTGAGATTGATACAATAGAGAAGCTGGATGTGGGTGTTCTTTAATTGGAGCAAGAAAGCCAGGGGCACAGAAGGAAGGAAAGTGGTACTTGAGCAAGAAAGGTGGGGTATCTTTGATGAAAACTAGACTCAAAGGTCCCAGGGAGATGGGTAGCTATTTTATTTTATTTTATTTTTTATTCTATTTTTATTTTATTTTTTTCTAGAACTGCATGCACAGTGTCCAGAGACCAAGAAAGGAGCGGCGAGTCGGAGGAAGAGAGGCAGAAACACAGCAGTGTCACAGCAGCTACAGGATCTAAGTGGCCAGAACCAACCAACAACCAGAAGAAAGATACGTAAGCTTTGCATGAAAGGAGAGCAACAAAGTTCAAACACTCAGAAAGGAGCAGACAGCCTGAGGGACAGTGGTTAGCACTTGTGCCCCATTGTAGAAGTACAGGTGCAGAATTTGGATTCCCGGGACAAGGGACAGGTGGTGCAGTGAGACCCCATTAAAAAGTTAAAAAATAGGAAATTATCTTTCTTCTGTAGGGGTTTGTGGGACAAAGTCTTGGGGGCAGGAAGGAGTGCCCTGTAGCCTCCCTCAAAGTGACTTGTGTATGTGTGTTTGTGTGTGGCTGCTAACATAGTACAAGAAGTACACAGACAAGAGCTAGGATCTGCTTTACAGTCCTGTGAACACCAGTCTTAGAAGAAAACAGACTTTTAGGAAGAGAAAAGGCTTTTCTTGAAGGAGAAAAGCAGTCATTTAGCACAAAGGAGACCGGATACTCCATCCTCCTCCTGCTCCCCAAAAATATTGGCTGCAACAGACCCTGAGTAAGAAATTTTCTTTTAAAGCAGTCAGTTCACTTATGGACAGAATGTAAGGCACTAGTAGTAAAGGAGGCAGTAGTTCCAGCAAAGCTCAATTCTGTATTCATCTGATTTTATTATTTTTTAATATGTATCATGCTGCCTTGTTTTAGTGCTTACCTTTAAAGGATGATGGGCTATGTTTTTAGAACTTTTTGCTTTTTAGTTGCTACTCTCTGCAAATCCTGAAAGGTATAGATACACGGATTGCATTTTTAAGACAGCGTTGTATCACATGAATAATTTTGAAAGAGGATTTTTTAGAAGTCTTTATTTTTTTCAGGACAGTTGTCTAAAAGACATTCTTATTACTATCAAAGTGGATACATTCAATGACAAATATTTGCTGTAGTTTTTTATTAATAAATATTTTATCTGGAAACTTATTGTGCAAAACTGATTGTATCTTCTTTTCCTTGAAAACTTAAGATCCAAAAAACTCACCTTTCTATTTGGTACACTCTTGAGTGCATTCTCCAGATGTGATTTTCAGATATGAAGTTTTTCACATGATCTGTATTTGCTTAAAATAAAAAAGTATTGCTTTATATAAAGATACAGCTCTTGCAGTTCTATACTTCCTTGCACAGTCAGATGCATTTGGTTGGACTCTACATCTGAAATAAATTGCTATATTCTTATGAACAACCTTTCCTGCTAGAGAGAATAGACTGTGTAAACGAAAAATAGTAAGGCCAAGTGTGCAAACAGCATCTGCCTTTTCTGGTCAAACTTGCTTTTGGTTTCCACCTATATTTTAAATATACAACTTCCAGTGTCCTTATGACACATTAATGTTTTAGCTTTATACAGTGTCATGTTCTTTAGTAGGCTTGAATGGGTTTTGTTCTCATTATAAAATATTGCAATAAGGTAGTCTTTTTTTCCTTTAATATATTCTTTAACAACATTTCTTTGATTTTTAATCAGCAGAGGAAGAATGGAAAGCATTTGAGCAGGTCTCGAGTACAAAGGCTGTGAAGAAGCTTAAGACAAATCGAGATAGATCAGAGGATTCCAAGGAAAAGGAACTTGACTACTCTCAAATTCCTACATTTACTACTCTAGGTGAGACTCAAAGCAAGACTTCTCTGTGCCATCCTGTAACAGAAAGTTCTGGTGTGCAGTATAAAAAGAGAAAACCCAGAGCTGATCAAATCAAGTGCTTGCAAAGTTTTGGTACTACAGATGAAAAAGCGAGAAATATACCTGCAAAATGTGATGCTGAACATTGCAGAAATGCCCTGAGCAATTGTAACGTCTTGCTCTGTGCAACAGGAAATAATCCATTTGTGAGGTTAGAGGCCTGTAGTTACATCAATGCATTTGTAAAGTCTTCAGCTAGTGGAACTACTAGCAGCTCCATATCAAGTAGATTCTTACATGCAGCCCACAGGGAAAGAAAGCATACATTTCCTGATTGTTCTGTAGAACACAGTGATACGAATTGCAGAACTAGTAGAATGCAAAATGAGAGATCACCCATAAAAGTTCCTTTAGTGTTTGATAAAGAGGAAGCTCCAGAAAAGGTGGAAATCGGGGAGAAGTCAGCAGTGCAGAGTGTTTTCACAGACACAGCTAATGAATATAGTGAGTCACAAACAGAATCAGCAGTTGCCATGTCAAGCGCCTTTGCAGTCTTAGAACCAAACCATAAAGAAAGCAATCTGACAGCGTCATGTAGTCATACATCAGATCTTCATGTAAGCAAAAATACTCATGAAACAAAAAAAAAATCAGTGCGGAGGAAGAATAGTACCAAAGTGCTTGCATTTGAAGATGGCTTTAAGAAGAAATCTAAGCTCTCTGTAACAGTAAAAGGAGAAAATTCAAAGAGTGTGGCACTTCATTCGAGTGCCAGACGTAGCCGGAGAGTGCCAGCTCGAGTCTGTGATGTTTCTAGTAGTCACAAAAGCAAGTCAGATGAAAAATTGACCAAAGTTAATAAGAAATTGCAGCAGGTTACCTGTCAAAGAACGGTGCCGATGACTGGTAAAAATGTTTGGCCTGTAGAATCTTGTGCCAGGACTTCTGAATGGTTTCATAAAAATCACAGGTCCATCTCAGTAAGAAAAAGACTTTCAGAGGCTGCCTTTAAGGAACCTTCGGTTAAAAGCAGTGTTAAAGCTGTAGGAAATAGTGCTGTGACTGGGAACTTGGGACAGCTGGCTTTCCATGCGTCATCAGCAGAAATAAACAAAGAATCTACGTGTAAAATAATGGATCCAAATACTGAATGTCTGCCTTCATTTGACACACCAGAATCCTCTTCTGTGGATATTCGTGAGACTTCAGGGGAGAGCAATGAAAATGTGGAATCACCAGTCAATATGTATAGAACTGCTGTGGCTTTTAACTGTAATGATGCCCAAGAAGTTAAAGCAACCTTGAATTTTACACCAAAACAAAAAGGTAAGAATAAAGGAGCTGCCACAAAAAGAAACCTGTCTCTGACAGTCCAGAATGGTACAACTACAGGTAACAAAACCAGAATAATCTCCAACCATGAATCATCAGTAGTGGACCAGACATTTTCTGATTTAAAGCTAATGAAAGTGTCAAACACTGGAAACCTCACAAAATTCAAAATTCCTTTATGCAGAAACAAACCTGAGTCCGGGAAAGTGGAATCTGTCCATTCATTTGAAGGAAAAATCTGTACACCAGTGGAACTTCTTGACAGCACTACTGTTTCGAGAAGGCAGAAAAAAGATGGAGAAACTTCTTTGGTAAATACCAAGCAGCAGCTTCTTCCTCTTGCGGGGGATGCAGCATCTACAGCTCCCATGAAAGAAAAAGCGGATGAGAGCAACAGTAAAAACTTTCAGTATGATGGCTGCGAAAGCCTTTCAAATGAGATGTCTGCACTTCCTGAATATTTTTCCTTATATCCCTATCCTTTTCCTGATGGACAACTAGAGTCTTCTGTGCATGATGTCCATGGTGCCGAATGTATATTAAACTCTGATCTTCCTGATGATTCTTGCAATGCAGTCAACAAACCTGTCAAATTAGAAATAAAAGATGATGATTCAAAAGGGACTCTCTCAAAACAGAAAAGTCATAATTTTCCAGATATTCTTAAAGCTTATGAAGACGATGTTCTTGTCATTGATGTGATTCAGGATGACCCTGACCTTTTTGGAACCCCTGATAAAGAGCAGGTTGCAGTTGCAGGCTGTGGAGATTGTCCTCTGGAGGTATCCTTTACAAGCATCTGCATTGAAGAAGAAAAGCAGGATCTTAAGCCTAAGTATCCTGTTATCTCAGAAAACAGAGATTCAGTAGATGATATTTTTAGGTATGCATATCATTTTTTTAATTACAATAGCCCAAAGTGCTTTGTTCTTACATCAGTGTACTTTGGTTGTAGCAGTCAGGCTTCCTTTAAGAATTTTGCTGATTTCTGTGTTGATTTTAAATGTCAAAATTTGATTGAGGTTTGACAATATCCTGAACACAAAGAAATTAATTTGTTCTTCATAAGAACTGGGATAAACTCTGAATCAAAAAAGAACATAGTCCTAAGGAATTTGCTTTAGGTTAAGTGAAGTGAAATATGAAAATACAAGCAAAGCTAGTTAATATTCTTAATGAATAACTTAATATTTTTTTTTAATATCTGATGATTTGAGAGAACAGATACCACTTTGAGGGTAATTTTTTAATTGCAAAGTGGTATATTATAAATGTTCTTTGGTTTCTAGATATAGCTTATTCTTTTGCTGAATCTGCATGGGTAAATGGTTGTCTCTACAGTAGTATTCCCTTCTGCTGTTCTCCTTCCTTTCTTGTCTCCTGATCCCAGACACATGAATAGTTTTCCAATCTGTAATTTGCCTAACACGTTGTATTTGTTATCATTCTTCATCTTCATTCAGCAAGTTCCTGTTGTAAATTGTTAGGCATTAAGGGTTTTCTGGGTTTTCAGATGGTAATAAAAGTCACTGAAGGGGGAGGAGAAGTTTAAAGTAGAAGAAAACTTCTGTAGAAGAAGTCGTCCTCTGTGAGATAGATGAACACATCACCTGTCTAGTCTTGTTTTTTCTCTAAGCTTTGATACTTGCCTTGGATAAGTGAGTTTTAAGATTAAATTTTTCATCTTACAAAGAAAATCATAAAGCTTAGATAGAAATAGTACATGATTTTCCTCTGAAGATTAGATTTTTTTATTGAGATGTGTGTTGTGAATTTCCTCCTCTGTCCTTTCTGGGAGCTTTTATGTTTTTTTAAGTAATGTTAGTTGGTAAGTCAGGAACATAGTAATGAACAGAATATGAGAATATTAAAATAAGGCAATAGACCTTACTGTGGCTGTGTCAGGTAGCCTATGCGATCCCAAGATAACGCCACATAATGGTCAACTCATACTGTTGATTTTCGTTTTGTTAGTACATACAAGATACAACTGGACTTTGCTTGTCCAACAAAAAAGAAGAGATTGTGCTGATAGAGTTACACTCAGACCTTACTATGTATTTTCAAATAAAATATTGTTTCTGTTAGTGTCCTTTTTAGATATATTCTAGAGGATTTTCTGTGTTTTCTTATTTGGCTTCTATTTTATGCTTACTCAGTTTTGCTTCATTGCAATATTGTTTGTAATGCCACTTCAATCTGTCCATGTTGAACACTGAGTCAGAACTGCGCTACTGTAAACCATCTCTAGCTTGTATAAATATTGGTTTAGATGCACGTTTTGTTTAATATTTGGTTAGTGACAGCGGTTGCTCTGTAGATGAATGTAATCTAGGTGATTTTAAGTAAAAGAGCAATGCAAACACTTAACAGCTGCACATGGTGGTTGTTGCTAAACGTTTTCTTTAGCTGTTTTGTTATGACTTCCTTTCAGATTAGTGGGAGCAAGCAGATGATGACAGAAAGAATCTGGATCTTTGCTAAAACTGTTTGTATTGTTTGTATACATGGGTATGCACTGCAGTACATTATGTTTTGTGTAGCTGTATTTTAGCATGGCATCAGTACGGAGCAGTAAGAACTGAATTTCTGCTAACAGCGAGTTATTCTGAAAGTATAGGTGGGTTGTTAAAGAGCTTTTTAAATGGGTTGAGGATTACTTAGGAGTTTAATAGTATTTAAATTGTAAATGGAAAGGATTGGTACGTTAATTTGTGGTGTTCTTCCAAGTACAAAAATCTGAGAACTAGCAGCTTGTCAAACTGAACAGCTGCTGTTCGAGTTTCCTTGTGAAACCAAAGCACTGAGACTGTGGAGGATGTACCAGCTGGATTCACTAACAAGTGTTCAGTGGAAACTATTAGCCAGTGTGGATGTGTAACTTATACTGTGGATCCATTTTGTTTGAGGTTTGAATGTAAGCACCGAGATATGTTTAGCCAGTGACACACTTTTCATCTTTGACTATTTGTGACCTTAAAAGCCAGAGAGGTGATTATAGTTATGAAAATTCAAGGATACTAAATTTTGGCTTCCAAATTTCAGATAATGAGAGCACGTGTCCTTCTACAGCAGAACGTACTGGTCACAACAGAGACTGAGGTCCAAAAAAAAAATTAAGGCTTGCTTCTTTTTATTTTAAGCAAACTAACAAAGCACCCAACAACCAAAGAGGCTCCTAATATTGCTACACGCCTCTAACTTCAAGTTTTCTAGCTATTGTAATTGTGCATGTGCCCAGAACTGATGTCTCTGAACAATTAGGTGCAGGTAGAAGAAGCAAGTCCTGTCTCATAATCCAGGAAGATTGAGAAGAGCTTGTGTGTGTGTATGTCCTGAATGATTAGATACATTCAGCATGCTCTGGTCTTTAGAATAAGTAGGACTCATTATTTCTCTGATAGTGGCATTTTAAGAAGATAAAGAGTGAGTGCCGGTCACTTCCAGGCATTTGTTGCCAGTTATTAGGAAGGGATTCTGGACCTGCAGCCTGAATGGGGCAGTGAAACTAAGTTTTCACATATCCTTCTGTTCACCATTTTCTATTGCCAACCTCTCAGTGACTTGCAACAGTGCAGGTTTTAATCAATCATTTGAGGCGGTTTTTAACTTGTGTGTAGGGAATCTAGATGCTTCGCTCTAAGTGGCGTCAGAAATGTCTTTTCATCCCAACATAACTAGTAGGTTCAGTGGATACCTTTAAAAGCACATCAGCAGCCATTCCTGCTCAGGAGACATCTGTGTTTTACTGTCTCCCTTTTGAATAAAAAGCCTGCACTCTTAATTCAGTTTTCATATGCAAAATAGCAAACTGAACACTGTGGTTTGTGTAACTTAGGCTGTAAAGAGTGATTTGTTTAAACCCAATCAGCAGCAACCTGCCAGAGCATGTCACACTCTGACATGGTCTAGTCTGTTTCCAGATCTTTAAAATGTGTTGACTTCCGGTTCTGTCAGCACTCCTAGATTTGTAAGGCTGGTGAGCAAATGCCAAGTACTTTTAGGCACTTTCTTTACAAGAACTCATAAAGTGCTTCTGTAACTACTTCACTCTATGCAGTTTGCAGAATCTGATAAAGACTTGGAAGTGGCTTTTGACATGAACATGAAGGCTTTGGTCTCGTGATGCTGTTAAGTTTATTTTTCAGTTTTAAGCAATATTTATGAAGGCGACAGCTTTCTGGAGCTGTTTCCACTGATGTTTTACAAAACGGAAGTCAATTATAGGCAGAATCACTCAAACTTTGAGTTTCACATAAAACATGGAGGAGAGAGGAAATAAGCCTACAGAGAGCCTGCCTCTGATAAAAATCCCTCTCATCTCTGCAAACTTGCTGTAACTTATTAAACTGCTTCTTAATGCATCTCATGTATACGCTTAGATATCTGTGCCTGAATGTTGGGGTTGTTCGAGGTTAGGCATCCCGAGGAACTTCTGCATCTCCACTAGGTGGTTGTACATTTCCATTGTTCCATTTTACTAGGTAGCTTGCTGTCATTACACCTGGTGTCAGTCACCAGGTACGCACTTCCAAAGTCTGCAATGATGATGTTGTTGTTTGATATATTCTACATATAATATTTTAATGTATATTTTTACTTTCTGAGCTTTTCTAAGTAGAAATACTTTCATCTTATCTTTAAAATAAGGTGAGGTATCTTTCTATGAACAAACATTTTTGTTATTCTTTTTGAGTTTTATTGTTATGCAAATTGTCTTGAATATAAATTATTAAAAATCACATTCTGTAGAAACAGATGAATTTACTCATTAGCATAGTATGTCAGTAATTTACTATACAGAGAAGATTTCCCTTCTCAGTCTTTTATGCAAAAGTGAGATGAGATAGTGTGGTTTTACTGACAAAATTTGGGATTTGAAATGTCTTAGTTTTACTTAACCTGTTTAGGTGTATATCTGTGAAGATGGACATTGGAAAGCCAAAAGAAAGTGTTAACAACAGTGTGGTGTACCCAAGGATTCTGTCCATAGCTATTATAAAAGTATTACTGAGGACTTTATTTAACTGGTTAGAATAATTTTGCTTTTGTGCTAGGTCAAATTCTTAAATTCACTTTTTGTTCAAAGCAGGAATATTAGCACACAAGAATCTGGAATCTCAAATGATACTGAAAATTCCTGTTGTTCAGTGCTAAAAGGTAAGCAGTGTTGGAGATTTCTGAATGTATGATCAGGAGCAAAAAGTAACTACAAAGATGTTCAGTGGCAAAACTTATGTTTTTTACTTACCCCATAAAATGAGAACTTGTCTGTTGAGTAATATCTTTTTTTGATAACAGTGATTTGTTTCCTAATGCATGTAAAATGGATGTCCTTTGAAATGGTACAAACCTGAGCTTTTGAGGGAGCATCCGCTTCTTTATTGTACTTGTCTGTTGGTAGTACCGGGGGGAGGGTGTTTGGGTTTTGTTGTGGGTTTTTTTTGACATCTCTGATATTTCAGGCAAGGAATTATGTTAGTTGATGAGACGATAGTAAAACACCAAGTATTGTGATACTACTTTGGAGTCTGACTCATAATCCCACTTAGCTGTTCTCGTGTTCATAAGACAGAATTTTATTTTTTTTTTCTAGGTTGTACTTCCGTTTTCTGTGTGCCCATTCCTATGACAAATTGGTTTGGTTTTCAAGGATGCTTTTTTTTTTTAGAGGATATTTCTGACTTAATGCTTTTTCTTCCAATTTTAAGCAGAATAGTCCAACTGGGAAGCATCTGAATGTGATTGGTTTCTACAGCTTGCATACCGACCTACTATGCAAGGATATGTCTGATGTGGAAGTTTGGTTTAGGTTGGAGAAACAGGATTTTGACTTTGAACAAAAGCCAATTACTCACATGCTGAAGAAGGCAGAGTAGTGAGACTGGGTTTGAAGGTTCTCAGTGTCTCCCTTCCTGGTGTCAGTTTGTCAACTTGCTGTTAATCTGGCATTTTACTGTTAGGTATTGGTTTTGCTGCAGGCTTGGAGTGTTTGTGACAGTACCTTTCGTGCTGTTTTATTGCATGAATCCGTTATATTCACGTAGAAGGAATCTGTGCAGAAGTTGCCTCCTGGAGAAAAAGGAGTGAATAGTGGCTATTTGTGGGAGAGAGAGTTTCAGGCATCAGTGATTAGAAGGCAAAATAAAATCTAATGAGGATTTAAGAGCTCAGACACTAAGAAATAGACATAAGTTCCTGGGGAGGTGTAGGGAGGTACACAGTTGGGCCTTTTTAGTGAAGAGCCGGTGGGGGCTGTGCCCTTCCATCTGCAGAACTGAGGTGATCGAAAACAAACCTGAGAGCAGGTCCTGTACTGTTTAGTAACTTCTGCATTTTCTTAGACTGTCTATCCTAATGAAGTTTGAGGACAAAAGCCTTTGGTCTTTTTCTGTTGCTTAAAATAAAGGAAGAGGTTAAGTAGGCGCTTCTTCCCATATCTGAGAAACTTAGGATTACACCACACTCGGAGATTAATATGTACGTGGTAACTTACATTTGATATATGACTTTTTTAAAAAAGACCTGTACACAACAAAAGGAAGGTGCCTAATCTTGGTAATTGCTGACAATTTATGTATTTACTTAGAAATACCTATTACTGCTTTGGTGTTCTTCTGTAGTGAGGTCATGACTACTTGTCTGAGTGGTTTCACAATCTAAGGACAACAAATACTAGCATTACAGTATTCTGGGTGACATCCATCATCTCCAAGTGGAAATCATACATACATTGTCTTGTACTGATGATTATACATAGATCAGTGACTATCAGGTAAAAACATTTCCAATAATAATCTGATTCTTTCTTCCTGTATCTGGACAGTGCTGTTGAAATTCATTCATGTGATTCAATGAAATAGTGAATGTCTTTTCTATGCAGAGCTCTTCTATTATACATAAACAGCTCTTTCAGAAAGCTGCAATCAGCTGTTCTCTTCATTTCCTGTGGCATCTGCAAAAGGTGCTGAAATTTCCTGACACTGAATTGCTACTGAGTTTACGATATTACAGGAATTTGGAGTTTCTTAGAGCTATCTATATTTAGTTCATGTCATTACGATTAACTTATCCCTTTCTCTAGCAAAGACTGCCTTTATTTGCTTAGCAAATTACCATACATATATTTGTCTGTGTTTTAATAACAAAGCTTAACTGCATTGATTTCCAAAATATTGCATTCGATGTTATATAAATAAACCTGTTGTACTGTTCTGCAGAGACTATTACAGAATATACAGCTTGGATAGAATTTTAATTGCGGATTGAGTTTAATATTTATTTGAAATGGTTTGGGCTTTAAAGGCAAAATAATTTTATGTATAAATTCCACATTTAGGACTTCCTAGGAATTCTTAAACACCATTAGTATTAAGGCTTTGTAATATTTAGGAAATAAAAACTTAGTTTTCATATAGTATGGGAAACACATAAAGTAACGAGTTTATACATTTGCAGCTAAAGATATTAAAACCCACAACTCCTCCAGAGGAAGCAGCCTGTTGGGAGGTGTTAATGAAGACTTCCTTGAAGATGAGCAACAGAAAGAACTAGATGAACTTTTGAAGAGTTTTAATGTGGATGACAAGGTACTATAAAGTTATGCATTTTGTTACTAAATCGTTTAGTCCATGTAATTGGATACTATTAACTATTAATGCTGGTTTATCAACAAAATTTTTAATTCCCTGTAATAAAAAAATAAGTGTTTCTTAGATTACTGCGCTATTGGCAGCATAAGATTTTCTGGGAAAAAAACCCCAGAACTTACAGCAATTCTGTATTACCAGTTTTTTACTAAGTGTACGCGCTGTACATATGTGACATTTTTGCTTAACATTCCTAGTTTTAAAAGTTGGTGTTAAATGCTTCTCACCACACACTCTCAGGATGGAGGGTACTGGAAATCTGGAGAGCTGCACAGCCATCATTTATCCAAGAGGGATCATTCTGTGGCTCATTACTTGGACAGGAGGATCATTACATTAACATATGGGCTTCCTGAGAGTTCCCAGGGTACTATAGAATCACCAGGCTGGAAAAGACCTCTTGGGTCATCTAATCCAACCCTTCCTATCCGCCACTAAACCATGTCCGTGAGCACCTTGTCTACTGTCTTTTAAACACCTCCAGGGAAGGAGACTCAACCACCTCCCTGGGCAGCCTGTGCCAGTGCCCGATGACCCCTTACATGAAAAATTTCTTTCTGATATCTACTCTGAACCTCCCCTGTTGCACCTTGAGGCCAGTTCCCCTTGTACTGTCCCTTGACACCTGGGAGAAGAGGCCAGATACCTCCTCCATACAACTTCCTTTCAGTAGTTGTAGAGAGCAGTAAGGTCTCACCTCAGCCTTCTCTTCTCCAGGCTAAGCAACTGCAGCTCTCTCAGCCGTTCCTCATAAGGCCTATTCTCCAACCCCTTTACCAGCTTCATTGCTCTTCTCTGGACTCGCTCCAGAGCCTCAACATCCTTCTTGTGCTGAGGGGCCCAGAACTGAACACAGGATTCAAGGAGCGGTCTCACCAGTGCTGAGTACACAGGGAGAATAACCTCCCTGGACCTGGACCCCACGCCAAGATGCCATTGTTCTTCTTGGCCACCTGGGTCACTGCTGACTTATATTCAGTTGGCTGTCAACCAACATCCCCAGGTCCTTCTCCTCCAGGCAGCTTTCTAGCCAGACTTCTCCTAGTCTGTAACTCTGCATTGGGTTGTTGTGCCCCAAGTGCAGGACTCAGCATTTGGCCATGTTAAACCTCATGCCACTGGTCTCAGCCCAGCAGTCCAGCCTGTTCAGATCCCTTTGCAGAACCTCCCTACCCTCCACACTTCCTCCCAGCTTAGTGTCGTCTGCAAACTTACTAAGGGTAATGTTTTCATGCTCACTGACTGACATTTCTACTCCCTCTGTCCTCCTACCTCTACATAATAAGTCTAGTTCTTCTAAGACTTGTTGAAGTTTTATAGTATTTAGTTTTTTAATAATGGATTGGAATTAACATCTCAGTGCAAAGCAGACAGCTGCCCATAGCTTATATTGTTTTGCATTACTTCAAAAGTGGATAAGAGTTTAAATTGGATAAGTTAAACTGTAAAATTTGCATGGCTATAAACTGGTGAGTGATTGATAAGGTAACAGGAGAGAATCAGTTTCCTTGGCAAAATAATTATTTAAAAGCAGAGTAGAAGCCTTTCCTTCAGAAAATGGAATTGGAGCTGCCAGTATCTGATTCACAGAATGAACAGTGCTGTTTTATTCCCTGACCTCTTAGAGAGGGTGAAGGGCTCCTTCAAACAGTGTAGATTGCTGGAGGCATAGTACTTTTTGCAGTATTGCCAGTTCAGTCCCAGTTTGGCAACTTCATAGTGTTGTGGCTTTAGAAAATCAGTGTCCTGATGTTTGCTCTTCTGTGCTGTGGTGGACAACAGCAAATATGTACTATTCTCACTCAAACCTCAAACAAGCAAATTCAAACCACAATAGACACGCTATAACCCTAAACCTCTTCCTGTATGTCAGTGGAAAACTAGCTGTGCAGACCTGGGAGGGGAGTGGAATGGCAGAACACTGGTTGCAAGTATTCTGCTGTTTGGGGTGATTTGTGGGTTTTGGGTTTTTTTATGTCTTTTCCAACTAATAATGCTGTGAGAAGGGCAAAAACTAACCACGAAGAAACCCTAAAAATATTTGAGGAACTCGTAAAATGAAGTCTAGGAATCTGACGTGAGCATATCCATCTCTAATTCTTTGGCTGTCACAAATCTGTGATAATGTTAAGTTCAAGTTACTTCATGAACAATGGATGAAACAAAGCTGGGATTCCATGACTTTGTTCTATATCAGTCCTTTCGGATGCTCACAGACCCCTGTCTCTTTTCTTCATAACTTTGGGGATTTTTTTACCTGTACACAATAGTGCACAGCTGAGCAAAAGTCTTAGATTTCCTCTCAATATAGCTTTAAATTTTCATTAAACTTGATGGAATGTCTTTTGTAGGTTTCTACACATCTGTCGGGTGCAGTTAAAATTGGGCATCAGGCCTGAAAACTACTGGGTTTCTCAGTAGGAGCAAAGAGAAGTAAAAACAATCATGTCACCTTTTTCCAGTTTAAAATCACAGTGTTAGGGATCACAGAGTATAATGGCATTGTGTCCATTGAAGAGTAACTCTGCAATTCAAATTACGGTTTTTACAGTTAAGACTGTGTTATCACACCTTCCAACAATTACTTACTGTCTTATCTCTGCAGTGTAAAGCATAACAGGCTCAGTAATGCTTTGCTTTATCTGAAAGAATATTTTAAATATCTTCACAGTTCAGATTTGCAGATGGGGTGCCTGATGTTAAACCAGAAACAAAAGATGAAGCCAAAAAAAGGTAGGGGTGTGTGTATATATATGCATGCATATATATATAAATATATTTATATCTCTGCACAGTGTCCTTCCTGTAACCTGTGATGTTGCCCGGTTGCTGTGCAAATGAAATGTCATGTTTTTACCACAGCATCAACATTTTAAATCAGTTTTTCTAAGTTCTTGTGACTATGTGATAAAGAAAAATACATGAAGTAATATAATTCTGCTGTGCAAAGTGCAACACAAGTATATTCATATCCTCTGGCTGGTGACAAGATATAGCCAATTAATGCCAGTGGCTTGCGGTGGCATCTCAATGTGACTGCAGCACAATCTGCATTTCCAACCACAGTAGTGCTTACCAGAACTTTAAAAAAAATCAGTAAAACTTTCATCTTTATTTTCTGCCTCTTGGTCCTTTCTAAACTGATGAAAGAATTGAAAGATCTTATTTGAATTCATGCTGACAAATATTTGAACAACAGTAGAAAAAGGCACTTGAAAATGTGGCACGTGGAGTGAAGCACGTGCTTTACCATTCTGCTGGCTTCGGGCTGTGCGTACAGTGTTCATCGTAGATAAAACTTGAAAATATCACAGAAGAAACCTTCATTCAACATCAGCACAAAAATGAAGCAGAGTAAGACTTTGTAGAAAACATATATAATATAAACTGATGGAAAACATAAGTATTTAGAAGAGAAGTAACAGATACTTCAGAGTAATTTTCACAGGATCAAGAAAGCTTAGCTAGCATAGAAGAGGGCATTGCTTTTTTCCAGCACCAATCATATTTCTGTGGCAGACTTGAAGTGTACTAGAAGTCAATTAAATGAAAAATATTGCATCTTATCATTAATCCACTAGAGAGCTCCAGGCTCCTCTTTCTGGTAGAATACCCATGTACATTTACCTTGCCTCTTTCTGGTAGAATACCCATGTACATTTACCTTGGTAGCATAAATAGTTGCTGTCAAATAAGTAGATTGTGCTGGATAAAATATGTTTGTGCAAGTGATACTGCATTACTTCATTTCCTTAGCTAAAATTCAGCACACTGCAGCTAAGGAAGAGGCATTTATTTCTTCAGTTGGAGTCAGACTGTTTTTGTAGTTTTACTCAAAAATGTTACCATTGAAAAAATTCATCTCAAAGAAAACATAGTTACTGCTCTTACTTAGCAAATTGTGCTTCTAGCAGTGTTGGTAATTAAAAAAAGAAATTGATTGTAAAGCTACATAGGGGAAAATTGTGTGTGGTTTCATATCTAGAAAGAAAGAGCTGAGATTGTTATTCTTAAGGTATGCTGTTACAAATATCTTGAAGTCTGAGGTAAGACCTTGTGCTTCATAAAGAAGCATAAAATTTTACATGGTAACTTGAAAATTCTAAGTAACTAGATCTGCAGAGTTTTTATTTTGGAGACCAATAGAATACATTGGCAGGATAAAAGTAAAGGTTAATATTGAAAAGTTTGGCTTTATTGGATAGAATTTCTTTTTCTCTGCTATAGAATTTTAATTTCAAACTGTATTAAAACCAGCTTGTAATTTAGGAAATATTTTAATTACCCTGTCTGTGAGAGGTTTTATATAGCTAAACTGCCCCTCATAGGGGATAGCAAGTCTATTTCTGTCTCCAGACAGCCAGCAGACTGAGTTGTCCTTTGAGCTGAACCTAGATTCTTAACTGAAGGAGGGATGGGAGAAGGGTCTCGTGAAAGGGCATTACTTTTTTCTGTGGTTTTATTCACAAAGAAGAAAGAGATCACTTAAGTGTTTGGGGGGAAAAATAACACTTTAGTAGTTTAATTACCTGGAATGTTCATATTTGGTAATAGTCAAGGCAGAAGAGTCTTTAATTGGAGTTCCCTTTGAAGCCATTTAAGTCTTCAGCTGAATGCAGTCAGTTATTAGGAAGGACGGCAGTTGGCTCTTCAAATGTAATTTCAAAAGCTTTGTGTGTACTTCTGTAGTTTCTGCTACATTTGGCAGATATTTTTACTGAAAAATGTATACCTTATGAGATGACAGAAATAATCTCAGTCTTCCTCTCAGCATAGTGGAAAAAACATATAGTAGTTCACAGATACATTTTCTAGTTACAGAATTTCATATAGTTACACTTTAGAACAGAATCATCTCAGCAAAGATCATAATCAGGTTGGACCAGGGAGTGAGAGTAGCGAAACTAAAATTGTGGACTGATAGCTATATAAATTTGCAGCAAATTTTTAAGTGTCATGTAAATTGTTCAAGAAATTCTCATCTTTTTACACTTTAGTCTCCCATATTAGGCATTGAGTATATGCAAGAAGCACCTGTTTAATTTGGTTAAATAAATTTTGGGGGTTTTAATACTCAACAGTGACTGCAAAGATCTCATCCCCTGTGAATTACAATCAGGATTGCCATTGCAAGCCTCAGAAGGAAACTTCCTCAGTGAAGCTACTACAGTGATGAAACCCCGGACAAATGGTATCGTATGCTGTATTGGTGAACCCTCCAGAATTTATTTTGACATGTGTTTTATTTACCTGTAAAACCTTAAGTAATTTATTCAGTTCCTGAAGGCATTGACTGGAATTTGTTTTAGTTTGTGTACATAGAAGCAAAAATGCAAGCTCTCATGTGATAGGTTAGTGAGTTTTGGGGGATGGTTTTTTAAGCAGAATCCAGTTTGGTGCAGTCAAATTGCAGTTGCTCTGTCTCAATGCTTGTGGTTCTCAGAGGCTTTAATGGTACACTAGTGCCTGCATTCTTAGTATTTGGGCCATGTTGGTGTCAACTAACTTTTTCTTTAATTGTGATCGGAGAACATGACTGCAGATTTTCTTCTTTGTTTATCTGTCAGCAAAACCTGGCTAAGGGATTCACCCACCTTGCTGAAGTTCAGAATTTTGTTTATGCCAATTCAGATGTTTGTGAGGCAGTCACTAGACTGGATCAAGGAAATTATCTAGATTTCACTTCACTTTGAGCTGGTATATTTCACACCTGGAACAGGTGCCTCTTAAGTATCTCTGCTGCCAGAGAAATCATAACGTAATGGAACTGCAGTAAAAGTTTCCTTCTCTCTTTATCCATGCGTAACATCCCTGACATTTAGCTTTGAATGAATACATTGTTTTATTTGGCGTACAAGATGAAGAAAACCAGGAATTGATTGCTTATGGATAGATATTGCATTCTGTTTCTTTGCAAAAGCTCTTTTGAGAATTCATGGGTTTAGAATTATTGATTAACATGGATGTTTCTAAACATGGATTTCCTGAATTGAGGTCAGTGGTAGAGATTCTTGCTTAGTTTCAAATTATACTGCCAGTCTGTGCTCGTAGAACAATTTTATCAGTGTATTGTTTAACAGTCTTTTCAGGAAGTGCAAGAAACATAGATGCTATAAAAAGCAACCGTGAAGTATGTCTCTAGACTACAGTAGTTTGAAATTGCTTGTGTCTTTGACCTTAAAATTGTGTATACAGCATCTGAAGAGTCCTTCTAAGTCTTCCTCCTTAAATAATTTGAAACTATTTTCAAACCAAGAGTTTCTGTGTTAGGAGAGGGCAAAAGAGCCTTTTTTTTTAACACAGAACTGTGCAGGCTGAATTGGCTGTTTCCCTTTAGTGCCTGCTCCTCTACAAATTTGACATACAGTTGGCATGGAGAGTACAAATTCTTGAGAGGACCTGGTCAGAAACTCTATCATGTGGGGAAGGCAAGAATCTGGAGGAAAGGCTTGTGAGCTCAGGTTCCTAGTTTGCATCCAGCTGCACTTCTCTGCAGCTAGTGGTTGGCTGTTTTCTCAGTCTCTTTGCTGTCACTAAATTTAACCAATCCCACAATTGCAAAATCACCCACCAATGCTGCACAAAATTATGCAGCTGTGATAGTATGGAACAGTTAGATATTTCATTGTTCTACATATATTTCTCCTTCCCATCCGGTGGTAGTTCTATCTGTTTAGAAAGACATGCAGATCAAGAACCATTTACCTAGTACAAGTTCATAATAAATCGTCCACCACTATTGGATGCTCTTTTCATAACGCTTGTTTGGCAGCAATGGCTGAGCACCTTGCCTTCTGAATATCCAGTTCTTTCAAGGGGCTGGATGGGAATCCTGGCAAGCAAGGCATTCCAAAGGTCTTATTTCTCTTTAGATATAGACTTTGAAATTTGAAGATTATCTTCCATTAACATTATTTGTTTTGAAGAGAAAGAAATCTCTTATCAATAATAAAGTTCTAAAACCGAGTTTCATTGTTAAGAAATCAGTAACTTACATTGGGCTTAAGGTTGATATTGCACTGCTTAAAGCATAAGAGTATGAAAAGTTTTATTTCGATCCTGGGAAAAAATAGTTTAAATTTATGTCCAGTGATGTGGGAATGGAAAGATTACTGATAAAAATGTAGGTGAGGGGTTTTTCTCTTTTAGAATTAAAACTTCCAGATATTTGTATTCCATTTCTTTTCTTATCTCTGTAAGTTAGATTGGAAAACTTGGATAAAGTAGTGAAGTTTTTAATTTAGATGTGCTTACTCTTGAAGTTTGTGTAAAGTCTCAGTTTTAGGAAAATTAATAGAAAACTAAGTTAAACGACTGGGTTTAGATTGTATTCATCAAATTTTCATTAATCATTGCTGTGACTTGAAGGAACTGTTAGGTCTGAAGGAAAATAAAATAGAGTGGTTTCAATATGATTCATTATATTGCATGATCCATTTACTGAGCTCATCCTAATTTTTAGATTACAGATCTTCAAGAAAAAGTCTATTGCCAAATTGTGAACATTCTGAACCATTGAAGATGGAAAAAAATGCAGCTGTGAGTTGTTGAATGATTTCCCATCCTTTAGCACTAATTTTAAGGTCATTCAGACAATTCTACATATGAAGACTCAGAAATTATGAATCTATGTACATTTATGTTTTTACTCTTCTGAAGATGTTATCACTGAGTAAATGCAATTTCTGAGAACAAAATCAGTGAAGAGGGGACAGCATTGTTGATTTTCATTTCCGTCTTAAGCATGTGATTTTTTGCTTTTTTGTTTTTGAAGAACTGAAAAGCAGACAAAGTTTCACATGTTTAAGACAGATCCATTATCCTGGGCACTACAAAAGGGTAAAGGTAATTGATGCTGCAGAATTCTCAGACTGTTACCCAGAGCCATGCAAGAGTTTGTCACCTTTCTCCCTCCTCTCTGCTTGTTGCCCATCTCATTTAGCAGCCTTTGCATTCTCTGTCTGAGGTCTTCAAAACAGATTTTTGCTGTGTTAAGACACCAGCACAGCATGACGAGGGATTGATCTTGGTCTGCTTTGAAATTCTACAGGTAGAGTGTAGAGATGAAGGTTGTTTAAAAGGTTTAATTGTAGATCACATTTTGGTTTGGTTTCTTTCATAATTTGTATGTATTTTGAAATTTAAATAACAAAAAGGACAGGTTTACTTTCAAAAAAATACTATCTGTTGGCTTTTTTTCTGCATGTTTTTATTTTGTTTTATTGTTTTAGGCTTCTCATTCAGTCCAGCAAATCCCCGAAATGATGGACTTGCCCCGTAAATATTGCAAATTCTATTTCATGACTTGGCGTGGTTGTAAAAGCGCAAAATGTTGGTTTTGGCACATTCCAGGAGAAGGGGATGAAAAGGTAAAGAGATTTATTGAAGAAATAAATAGATTATAAGTGTGAACAATTTTTCAGTGCAAAACATCTCATTTGTTCACGTATGTATAGAAAGGGAGTAAATTTGGCAGATAAAATTGATTGATCGAAGCAGTGGTTGATGGATCAAAAATTATTTAAAACAATATTGATGGATCAAGAAAAGTATAGAAATTTTTCCTCTCAAGGTCTTCTAAGATTACCTTATTTTAAAATGGTATAATTTTGTACTACTAGACTTCTAAAGAGACCAGGCATAAGCAAAAGAGAAAAACTTTGGCTGTACAAATAGAATAATAGAATGGGGAGATTCCGAGACAATTTTGTCTCAAACATCAGAGACCGGTAAGCAAACCCAGACTTTATATGTAATCTTAAAGTCAAAATCCGTCTATGGTATGTTGCTTCCTGTAAGTTTTGTGCAGCAGGGACATGTTTGTTTCAAGATGCTGTAACCTCCTTAAATGGAGCAACAATTCTCATGTTTGCAAGCAAAAATACTTTTCCAGTGGTGGGTAAGGTAGATGTATTTTCAACCCATTTAACAAAGAAATTACAAGTGTATTACCTCCAAGAACTGTGCAAGACAAACTATAATTATGCTGTCATGAATAAGATTTTGAAATCGGCTCTGTGAAACCAAAACCTAGATGGCTCTGTAAGTTACTCTTAAGCAAACAAAAATATTAAAACCAACTAAATAAAGAGGAATGCCTAAACTTGTCCTCCTCAGTTTTTACAAGATTTGTTATCTACCATCTTATTGATATGAGTAGTTTTATCGTTGGTGTCGCTGAGTAAGAAAGTACAGAGTCAAAATGTAAAAAACAACTTGCAGTCAACCTGTTGGACAGATATTCTAAAACCTAAAAGGTAGAATCTAAAGATGCTTCTCCATCTCCTTGATAACTTAAATATACTGTGTCAGAATTTTTTTTAAACAACAGTGTAATTTGTTTTAATTTTCGTAATGTTTTCTCTTTTCATGTCTTAAAACAGAGGTGGAGTGTTTTTTTCTAATGTTTTGTAACCCCCTTGAAAATTGATATGCCATCTAAAAAATACATTTGACAGTAATTTTGTATGGGACATTTTCCTTTTCCTCAGTTGTGAAATATCTTTGCCAGGCTGTAGTGAATATCAGTGGATTTCAACTAGTTTGTATGAATGATCATGGTTTGTAGTGCTTCACTATATAAAGGTACATTAAAGAATTAATTGCCTAAAGCTATTAAAATCCATTTCACTTGTGTTGTGCAGCACTTCAGCACACTTACTGTTCTGCCCACCAAACTAAGCCTAATTTTCTTGGTAGGCTTGAAATACAGTTTGAGGCTTGTTTGTATATGTATTTATTTTTTTTTTTTTAGAATTGTCATTTTAAAATTATAATAGGACAAGTACCTCATGGTGGCACCAAAGTACATAACTGGAAGACAGGTAAAGCAGCAACAAAACCAGAGGGGAACTAAATCACTTTAGGAGCTCCTCTGCAGACTCGTAGGCCACTTGCTTAGTAGTCAGTCTTCAGTGAGGATCAGTACCAGAACTTTGTTTCCCTATAACAGATATTTCTTCCTTTCATTAACTAACAGGCTGATGCTTGAAGGATGAACTTAGTAAGAGTTAACACTCTTCACAATTGTGGTTGATCACAGAACACAGCAGTGATTTAATTCATAAAAATTATTATATGTTTTGAAAATCAGCATGTTCTTGTGCTCAGCAAGTTCTACAGAATACCAGTTTGGGGGGGGGGGGGGGGTGGTCTTAAAAGATGCCTTTAATTTTAAACACTTTTTTTACTAGGCAAAGTAAACAAAAATATTAAGACGGTGTTTCAAATACTCCCCAAAGTATTTAAAGGAGAAGGACCTTAACAATGTGTATCATTGTAGATAGGACCAGAGGTAAAAAAGATGAAGCCAGGCTCTTCTGAGTGGTGCACAGTGAAAGGGCAAGAGAGAGTGGGCATAAAGTGAAATTACAGGAAATTCTTTGTCTTGAATGATACTTCAGACTGTAGCATGGATAGTAATTGCACAGTTCAAAAAGTGGTTTGAAAACATACAATGACAGAATTATTAAGGTTAGAAATTACCTCTAAATTCATCCAGTCCAACCATCAGCCCAAAACCACCATGCCTACTAAATTATGTCCCAAGGTGCTGTATCTACATGCATTTTTAACATCTCCAGGGTTGGAGGCTTCATCACTTGCCTGGCAGCCTGTTGCAACGCTTCAGCATACTTCAGTAAAGAAATTTCTCCTAATGTTCAATCTAAACCTCCCCTGGCACAACTTAAGGCCATTTCCTCTCATCCTATCACTTAATACTTGGGAGAAGAGACCAACACCTGCCTCACTACAACCTCCTTTCAAGTAGTTGTAGAGAGTGATAAGGTCTCCTCTAGGCATCTCCTTATCCAGGCTAAACAATCCCACTTCCCTCACCCACTTCTCAGAAAATGTGTTTTGCAGACTGTTCACCACCGTCGTTGTGCAAACTGTTATTTCTCTGTCTAATTTTATTTTAGCTTTATGCACCTAAGTCATTAATATCTTAGGACTCCATCAAACAATTTTTTACTTTTTATGACTTCTCGCTCTCTTTTTTCCTCAAGCCTGTAAGCCTCTAACCAGAGATAAACAGGATGTAAAATTTTTGTCTTCATTGATGTCATCTTGCAACTTCAGGGCTTCAGGGGTTTTTTTGTTGGTTTTGTTTCTTTGTTTTTAACCTGGCTTCCTAAACAAATGAGTCTTAAAGCTGCCCTGTCCTTTTATTACTGTCTCTATCTCCTTTTTATAATTTTTTTGAAACTTTTGGTCAGTTTCAACCATATTTACCCTGGAGTTTGTCTCTCAAAAGATACCCCAGGGTTTGTAAATGTAATCTCCTATAAGAAGGATGCTGATTTTGATCTCACTGAGCAGAAACCTGCAGCGTGGGGGTTTCTCCATTACTGAACATCAGAGTGCACACTGGCTGGGAGACGCTGAAGGATTTCATAAATTCTGGTACTTGCTCTGATTTCAACACCTCTGTGTTGGCGTAGTAGAACTGTGTTTTACTGGGCAGTCAGTTGCTTGTATAAGATACACAGCTCTTTCTTATGTTTTTTATTAATTTGTCATTTAAAATGAGTTGTGGAAGCAACTGACACGTGACAGAATAGTGTGATTTGCACTACCATTAAAAAAATAGGAATTGCCTCTCTCCTGTACCTTCATTTGAAATCCATTATGTTTAACTCAAAAGTAGAGATTTTACATGGACTGTAAGTTCAGTTACACCTTCTAAAATTTAAACAAATAAATGAAATGAAACCTCCTAGAAACTGTAAATTAACAACACATTTAGTTTCTTTTATGAATGTATTGTAATGTGTCCCACAATTAAATACTACTACAACTGGATTTTCCAACCAATTTCACTAATACTTGGAACAGTCAGCGCTCCAGGTGCAATCTTGGCTGTTTTTTGGGAGCCAGTCCAAAGAAAGAGGAACACAGATTCCAAAAGAAAGCAAACTAATTTACATACTGCAAGCGTGTGCTAAAGTTTGTTTTGGAAATGCCCGCAGCCACCTGGGATTGTAGATTTGAATGAAATGGGTTAACCCATTGCCAAACAACACTGCATATATATTAAAGATCAAAGATTTTATATGAATTTCTGCAAGGTACTAGTTAACAACATTATGATGCTATTTCAACATAAAAAAGTAAGCTTTATTTATATACAGCATACTTATTTGTACAAGTTTTGTGTTCTTCATCTTAGTGTCTGGACAGGTTAATGGTTTTAAAAAAAGAAAGATGTCTTAGCCACAGTCTTCTGCTTTAAAGATAATGCATTTGCTATGTAACAAATTCCATGAGTGGATCCCGTCTAGTTTTGAAATTGCATGAAAAAATTAACCTAACTCAACTCTGTAATACTGTGACAACTTATTTAGGGCATTTTCTCACCCTTCATTTTTCATTATTGCACAAAATATTACTGAGCATGACCCGTTTACACTGTTGTGCAGAATGACTGTAAGTGTTCCAGAAGCAACAAAGGGTATTTGATAGGGTGAGTGGTTTTTTCCTATCATGGAATTCTGAGATTTGGTCTTGGTAGTCTTTATTTCTTCATCCGCAGAGGTGGAGAGGAAAATGTAAGTAGCACAAAGCTAACAGCTTCGGATGTTAAAACAAGAATGTTCTGATACCAGATAACATACTGAAATATCTAGGTGGGGAATTTTTTTTTTATATCGAGTAGGCCTGGGGTTAAGTGTTTTATTAAATCAAGTTAGTTCTGAGTTTTTTTCCTTCTATGTCCTTAGGACTGATTCTTTGTGATGATCAGGATTATCAACTTCATTTATAGATAATTGTTTTACTAGGTACATTTACGTAGGTTTTGTTTTATCATGTTTTCACTTTCACTGTTTGCTTCCCTTTCTCTGTTTATGGTCTGACACATTAATATTAATTCCAAAGTAACTATTTTCAAATTATTTTTCTTTGTGTGCTGTGAATATACATACATGCATGCAGTTGTGATGCCAGCAGATGCCTTCCCAAACATTTCATCTACATCATTTTTCTGTTTGATTTGCTGTCCTTTTTACAGTGCCCTTGCCTACAAACCCAGTTATCTTCCTGTACCATTTATCAGTATGTTTGGGTTAAATAGAAGCAACGTAAAGCTCATTTCCTTATGGAAGCCATGTTTGTGGGTTGTTGTTTTGTTTGGCATAAACCAAGGAAACATTTTACTATGGATTTTTTTCCTCTTTTTCTAGATTTGCATGACAATACTTAGGACATACATTACTACCAAAGAATCGAGCCTTCTAAAACGTGCAGGTATGATAGAGTTGTAGCTTTTATTGTACCTTGGATACTTTACTTATTCAAAGTAAATTAAATAGGCTGTAAGGAGATAAACGGGTGCCATTTCAACAGTGAATAAAAACTCCATGTGTTTTCATGTTCCAATTTCTCATTGAGGCTAGGTATTTAGATACACAGTTATCTCAAGAAGTTGTGATGAATCTTATTTCCATGAAAAACAAAGTTAACCTGAATTGAACTAGGCTTTAGAGTAGAAATGAGTAGCTGGGGCAGGAGGGAGGTTTAGCAGAACCAGAATTTTGTTAAGGCACCTCTGAACACTCTGGTCAAACATAACAAATCCAAAAACTTTAGAATTAAGCTCCTAAAATTGTGTTCTACTACAGCACCCAAACAGTTAGAAAGAACAGTTCATTCTTTCACATTACCATATATGCAAACAATTATGATTAAGACATTTTAGAGACTGCAGTTGTTCAGATCCATCTGAGCTTTTGAATTCAGTCAGAAAGGGCTAGATTTTATTTCAGACAGTCAGTCCTTTCGTACCTGTCCTGAGCAGTCTTAAGTTTTTCAAAAGCTTATTGGAGTGTAGCACAATAAAGGTGGGATCAGTTGAACAATGTATAGTCCTTTTCCCATACTGAGCATTGTCACACAGATAAGAATGGGTACCACCAGGGTACAGTAATTGTCTATTGAGGGCAGCACTGAAACAGGTTATAAGACCATTCACTGTGGAGAGTTTGGTTGAAGCATGATAGAATGAGGTCATCCGCTTTGTTTTATGAAACCAGGGAGTCAGCAAGAGCTATTGCTCGGCCTGACCATATGTAGCAAAGACTCTCCATCCTTGAGGAATTGCAACAGGATACAAAGAAGGAATTAAGCTTGAAAAATAAGCGCTTTCAACCATAAGGAATGTCGACAGGAGGGGTTAACATTCAGCTGTCTAACCAATAAGGAGCTCAATGTTTGCAATATGTATTAGCTAATTAATTGTGCTATAAGTGTAATCAAGTAACATGCAGTAAACGAGATTTGCTGACCACTCATATTGAGTGCCGCTTTTCTCCCGCCATTCTCCACAATTCACCATGATAACACTTCTTTACCTCCTAGAGCTTTCTGTCTGGATGGGCGTTACTACTCTGACATGATTACCAGATCTAACGTGGTTTTCTGCATTTTTCTTGCGCTGCACCAATATGCTAAGCTTTCATGAAACCTCCAGGGCTTATGGTGTCCAGCCCAGTGACATGAGATGTTTCTGTATAGTCAGTCTCGTTCCAGCAAACTTAACTCTTTGGTCAGACTGGATCCTTTCACCCATTTTTCCCCCACATTGCTGTCCCATAATATCCTGGATAAATAAGGGTTGTTACACTGCATTTAAAATTTAAGGAAGTAACTTGTTTAAATAGTTACCATTAGTTGCCCCAAAGTGAAATTAAGGTATTTGCTTTTTCAGTCGAAATATTTGTGAAATACTACAGAAGAGTTACTCCTGGTGTGCATTTTGATTCTCAAGTGATGCATGATCTTCTCATTTCTTTGCTCAAGAACAGTTTGTTGCAGGAAGTATTTCAGATATTGCATGTAACTGTACAAATCAATACACTGGTAGGTATAATGTTTTTGAAATCTTTGATCCGTAGTTTCTTAGTTTTTTTGAGTGCTTTGCCATTTGTAGTAATAAGTTTGTTCTCACTCTGGCACTCAAATCTTGGAGGGGGGCGGGGGAGAAGAGGAGTTCAAAAGTTCCTGTTACAAAAACTCTAAGCTTTCTAATGGAACAGAGTTGCAAAACTGATTGTGCTTTTTTTGTCTAAATTAGCCAGCTGTGGATGTTCTTCTGAAAGTCTTTGAGCATGTGGCTTCTTTGAATCTAAGAGACTCTGTGCCTGCATTAATTGGTATTTTTTGTAAGGTATGAGTTTGATTGTACTACTGCTGCTTGTTGGAATTTCTGAAATACCTTGCCTGTTTAAAAATTCAAACATAGCACTTTAATATTATTTCAATAATATTTTTTAGAAGTGATATTGTGACTGGCTGGATTTGTGGTACGGGTTTCCATTTATCCCTTATTATTTGACTGAGATTCACTGTGACATGCTTTTACCACTATTGTTTTCCACTTGCCTCTGGTAATACATAAGTGATTGCCGTTTTTTGAATGCTTACTTTTCTTCCCCTGATTTGGTATTACAGCTCATTGATGCTGGTATGTTCCTCGAGTTTGATCACTTTTACAATATTATTAAGTTCCTTCACCAACTGCAAGTTTCCAGTCAAGAACTAAATATTGTTTTGAACATAAAATCCAGGTACGTCTTTAAGGAGCTATTTTATAATTGGATTTTTCTAGTTCTGTCCTCAGGTTCTGTTTTAAAAAATATGTATAAACTCTTTAAAAGGCAATTAGAAAATTCAGATTTAGTGTTTTGTATGAAAATGTTATCATATAATGCCTAATTCTGTTTTGTAGTGCTGTCAATCTACTGTACTTCGAAAATCAGAAATTGTTAAGTCAAAACTTAGTTTCTGATCACAGAAAATAAAATCACAACCACAGATCTGTTCCAAAACTCTTGATGTCTCCCCATCACTTGCACAAAATTGTGATCCTTTTTATTTGTAGTATCTGCATCACGCATGAGCACACAAATTGAGAAAATAAATTTGCAATTCATAAAGTATCCTTTGTTTTTTGGAGGAAACCAAATATGCAGCATCTACTGTGTGAAAGCAATCCATCAGTGCTTCAAGTGAAATTATTTGCTGCTTTTCTTACTTTTCCCATAGAATGTCCTTCAGCAACAAATTTGTACTTTACTGATGTAGCTTGCCACACAAGTAGGAGGTCATTTTATCACTTTTCAGAACAGGAATCAGATTTACAAACCCTTCCAGGTTGCCTCTGTATATGTGGTGTTTTCAGCACAAAGTGAGAAACAGCTCTTCTGCTTCAGCTGCGGTTATGTATCTATCTCTCCATGATAGCATCACACGGGATAGATTCATCCACTGATTTGGTGGTAGCATCAGAATAAAGTATTGTGCTTCTGTGTTATTTGAAGCACTTCAGTAACACTTTCTTTCATTTAATTAGCTTTTTTTTTACCTTTATGTCACAAATACATAGAGTACAGTTCTGCATTTATATAATGGACTGCAAGTCTTACGCCTTTTCAGTTATTTCTGCTGAGAAAAGGGAACATTTTCTGTGAAAGTAGCTCTACTCAGTTATTTGCTTAATACATGTACTAAATGCCCTTGACATGACTGTAAATGTCTTTTTTCAGTGTTCAGTGTGCATAGTGTGTAGTAAATAGGATCAAAAATCACATTGATTTTTAGATTGTGTAGAATTTGTTGATCGCTTTCTTCTAGTGCAAATTTTAATGCAATGGGATGTTTTAAAATTATATGTTAATCTCTTTTTTCCTTATAGACTACTTCAGAAAGGATATTTTGAAAAGAACTGGCTTTTTGATTTCGACTTGGCAGTGGCTGAAATTCAGGTGTAGTACATGCATACTTCAAACCTGTTGGAATGCTTGCACTATGACTCCTTTTAAACCTACAAGAAATAGCAATTTCTGCATCACTTAAAATTAGTGGGCTTTGCTATTAAAGTACATTGAGATTATGATAAAATATTTTCATATAAAACCGTGTTTGAGAAAGATTAATGTGCAGAGGGAAACTGTCTTTAGCTTTTCTGTGATATCAGTATTTTAGTTTACAGACTTCAAGGCTTTGTCTTGGTTTTGTATCTAATTCAAAGAGTTTCGAATTTTAAGCAATTATTTCCTATGGTGTATATTTGTTGTGCTCTTATTTGGTAGAGGTACATCCATCCTCACCAAACAATTATTTAATGTATTGTTTAGCAGATAAAATTCATATATAGTATAAAAAGGCACAATTGTAAAAGGCTGTAATTGACAACATTGCACAGGTGTTTTAAATAAGAAAATATTGAAGAATTTTTTATAATTGGACACTTGCATCTTTCATATTCAAGGACAGATTACTTATTATGCACAATTATCATATAATTTACATATTATCACACTGCACAGATCCTGGTCTGATTTTTTTATTCCATCAAGACTGAAGTCACAGAGTGATCTGGCAAGCAAAAGACTAATTCATATAGAAAATAACCAACAATTTGGCATGCATCATGGGGAAAAAAAAAAAGATAGTGTGATACTGGATGAATGCCAGTTCTTAAATAGGATGAATAAGTTAAGAGCTTTCCCAGCTGAGGTCATGACATGAATGGAAAAAGGATTTTCATTTCTTGAGGGACAATGGTGATTAGCAGTCCATGCAAGTTAAGCAACATGTAAGTGTGCCATATTGAACATGGATGTTCTTGACAACAGCGTTTCATCTGCATCTTCTTTCTGCTCTAAGCCTATCCCAGGGTTATCTCTTGAATTTCAGTGCATTTTCTGTTTGGTGTTCTAGAAGCAGGTTCACTTAGATTTATCCCTTGCGTTCTTCACAGCATTACAAGGAAAGAAGTGACTGGACCAAGCTAGGAGTTTTGTATGTTAGTGCGAGAACTGGATGTGAATATTTTGGTGAACTTCAGAAATTGACTCTGTGTATTGCTGAAATACTAACCAGAGATTTAGAGTCAACCAGACCAGGAGTTCCTTTCTGTGATTTTGCTGATGCAGGTAAAATTAGAATGCAATAAATGCTTTTTTGTTCATTTCCTGGGTTTTGTAGAGTTTTTTAAAAGAGGTCAAAAACCAAATTCATTTACTGTTTTCTGAATATTAGTTAATTTTCTAATATTTTAAAATATTCAGAATTTTTTGAGTTGCAAATATAAACAGTTAAAGATCTCAATTGAAGTCGTTCTGTAGTAGTACTAAAATCCCCAAAGTGCTTACACTTAAAAGTAAGAGAGAGTTCGGAAAGAACAACATTTGAGCTTTGTTAAATCGAGAAGAGAAACCAAAATTAATGGTCTTCTAAAAAATGTCCAATTCTCAGGACAAAGGCAAACGTATTTAAGTGTTGTCTTGTGAAGTCTCACAATCTTAATATTATATTTGTATATTTCAAAATAAAATTGAACAGGGTTACAGCAAGTGTATTACTTGTACCTTTATTTTTTTTTTAGTCATTTGGATTTTCAGAATTATTTCTTTCTCTAAGGAATTTCTGCAAGGGTTGGGTCTGCAAAACATCTTCTAGCTTTTTAAAGGTTCCAGCAGGTTTTCTTACATCTTTCCTCCTTGTGTCCCTTCATTTTATATCTGTATCATTCTTCCTAGTATGTTTGCAGAAAAATGAGGCTTGGTGAAGTGTCAGTGGGATTAAAGCTTTTTATAATGGCTGACTCAGATCTATTTTTCAACCTGTATTAACTACTGAAACATGATTAATATTTATTCCGGATATATGATGTGACTTTTCTGACCACAGACTTTCATGTTATAAAACAGTTATCACAGCTTCAAGTAGTGACACAGCCAGAAAATTTTGGTGGAGGTTGGAACTTAGACTCTGTGTTTAGACTGATAGGCACCTCTAGCAGTAAAAAGGTTCTGAATATTCATCCCAAATTTATTTATGTGTTTAGTTGCAAATTACATACTTCTACTGCTGCACTAGATAATATATTAAGTACATCATAAAACATACACAAAATAGAAATCAAAAAGATGAGCTAAAGGTGAAATAAACTCTACTTTTAAAAATATTTTTTTAATAGTGCAAAAATATTTTCTTCCCACGTCTGAATGGATTGTTGTGCTCACACCTCACTTTGGATACCACAGCTATTCAACAGTGCTTCCAAAGTGGCTGTATAATATGATTGGAAAAACTTGTAATTACTCGATTCTGTAGTTCCTGATACTGAATTACTCGATTCTGTAGTTTCTTGGTGCTGGAAAATGCAAAGTTTCCTTTACAAATAATGATGTTGCTAAATTATTATACATCAAAACATTTTATGGATAATTTATGAGTATTATGGAACAGTGTCTGAATAAAGTACAGTTATTTACCCTACTTTTGGTGTTAGAACTTAGAAAGTTACTGCTTGTTATGGAAAATATTTCAGAAAGCATATTAAGTATTTTCACAATGACCATGTTTTTCAAATGTGTAATTTCTTCAAAACTGCATTTACATGTCAAATTTTTTTTTGTTGTTTTGCTTTGTAGTAATACAAAATTCACAACATAATGAAGCAGACAGAGATTACATTGGAAGGACTGGGATAAGTGTAATGTATTCTTATCACAAAGTACAGCAGTGGAAAAAGGTATATGGGACCATAAGAACTTGACTGGAAGAAAAAGAACGAGTTATTTCTTTTTTGGATGTTAAACTGTTTTTTTCTACTTGAATAACTGGATATGCCACATTCCTCCACACCATCGTAGTACTTATTAATTGCCCAGCTGGATCAAAGCATTTTATTGTGCATTTCTGAGCAGTAATCTTCTATGAGACCCATCATAACTGTCTTGCTACCTAGAAACTTTATTTTTCAGGTTCAGATTTTGACTTTTCTGAGCTAAGGATGAATCTGGATTAGGGGATGGGTCTTCCTGAGATTCTGGGGCAAGGTTTCCCATCACTTTCTTCCATGTGGCAAGACTGCTGTATTCTGAGACCTGACTCAAGGAGTATTTACAGAAGTTTGATTGGACTCAACAGGCAGCTCACCAAGATCCTCAAAGAGCGTTGTAGACAACCTATGCTGACGTTATGGGAGTGTGAACAAGTCTGTGCTTTGATTTATCAGAACTGGCAGATCACAAGTTGATCTCTGCTTCAGGGATCACAAAATCATTAGGTTGCAAAAGACCCACAGGATCATCGAGTCCAACCATTCCTATCAAGTACTAAACCATGTCCTTTAGCACCTTGTCCACCTGTCTTTTAAACACCTCCAGGGAAGGTGACCCAACCACTTCCCTGGACAGCCTGTTCCAGTGCCCAGTGACCCTTTCCGTGAAATACTTTTTCCTAATGTTCAGCCTAAACCTCCCCTGGTGGAGCTTGAGGCCATTTCCTCTTGTCCTGTCCCACGTCACTTGGGGAAGAGGCCAGCTCCCTCCTCTCCACAACCCCATTTCAGGTAGTTTTAGAGAGCAGTGAGGTCCCCTCTCAGCCTCCTTTTCTCCAGGCTAAACAACCCCAGCTCCCTCAGCTGATCCTTGTAAGACTTGTTCTCCAGCCCTTCACCAACTTTATGGCTCTTCTCTGGATGAACCAGAACTGTCATTCTTACATCTCTCCAACCAGTTTCACTCCATTATATTATCAGATCCCTACCACTGTGTTTATGGGCTAGTATCTGCTTGATCCCATATCTTGTTTCTTCCAAAAAGTGATCCATAAAATAAGATAGTGATGGATTTACTCTTCCTGCTGCTCCCAAAGTAATTTTGGCTTCAGGACATGCCCTGTGCCATTTTATGAATATATTGGACTGCCTAAAGCACTAGATATGCTTTCCAGGTCAGTTTCCCTTCATGAATCTCAAACCTGTACGTAGTTTGGTGGGTCTTCGGGGTAAAATACGTATGCTCCTTGACCCTGAAGACAGTCTTCTTTATAAGAGCTAAGGAAAACTGATAAAATAGATGTACTTTGAAAAAAACTTGCAGATTTAAATGGTGTATAGGTCTTCCATGGAGACAGCTCTTCAAGCAACACTAGACTACTTTCTGGGTATTCACTTGTAGGGAATCCTGCAACATTAATGCTTTTTTGGCAATTTGTTCATCCACTTCGTACTTCAGCTATTTCCTATCTTGGGTGACTTGGCTTTCATTTATTTTTACTCAGCCCTTTTAGTACTTCAGAGGATTAGCCAGGTGTCCTTGTCCAAATAAGGATTTAATTCCACAACTGCTTTTTAATTGGATGCCTTTCCATTATAGATTTTTTTGTGCTTATAGCTGCATGCTTTCCTTTTTTTTCTATAAAGATGCATTTATTAGTAGCCCTGCTTTATGTTAGAAGAATGGAATAGATGTAGATCCTTCTTAAGTTTGTGGTTTGTCTCTGGTTTGTATTTAGATTTCAATCTTCTGTTTTGCTGTCAAAGTTCCACTTGAGTCAGGTATGTACTTTCCCTTCAACAGCATACGTCTACAGTTGAGTGGGTTCTTCACACCTTAAAGAGTAACTGCAATGATGTATTTAGTATTATTCTGTGGATTATGCTGAGATAAACCATTGCAGATACCACAGGCCTTTAAAAGTGTCCATTTTCAGCATATGCCAATCTGTAGTGTGGACATGTGCATAAAGCATTTTCAAAACATGAGCTTCTTAAAGTGAGCTTCATTTTCTCTCAGCTTTTCTGTTTTAAATTTCCCTTTCCCTGTACCTCCATGACCCTCCTTCTGCCACCACAATATGTGCGCACATATGACCATGATTTTTCATAATCCACCTCCTCATTGATGCACACCCACTACACAAGAGCTGGGATGTGCTTGGCCTAGAGTTTCATCAGTCTCGTTTGACCAGCATGATGCAGACAGACAGGATAAGTTCTGAATCCTGCCTGCTATTGCTTTGCTGGGAACAGTAATTTCTTTTCTGACCTTGACTTCATCATCTTTTTTAGACTGGTCAGATCTTAATTATCTTTGAGACTGCTATCTTTCTTCCATCTTTGACTTAAAAGCCCAACCAAAAAGTTGTTACGAGGAAGCTTCCGTAGGAAACTGGTCTAAATATCAACCTAGAATATGATGACAGTGTTGTTAGTTGTTACACTGTTGGCCAGATAGGCCTTACTTTTTCCAGCTTACTGGTTGCAGGATACCACTGTCAGTGGTTTTTTCGGCTTAGCCTGGAGCAGTTATTTCAGTTTAACAATTATGCGTCTGCTGCAAAATGAAAACTGCATGATCTTAGAATTTTATAGGTTGCATAGTGAAAGGAGTGAAAAAGAGTAAAACTACTAATATACTAAAGCAAACAAATACAAATTAGTTACAAAGAATATAAAAAATTCTTTATAGGAACATGATATAGTAGAAATAATGTTATGGGAATACTGTGATGGCAACTGTTGAACAGTGGGTTGTTAGGAGGGTTTGCGTACACAGTCAACCCCTTTCCTGTTCCTTCGAAATTTTACTATGGTTTTTTTTTCCTAACTCAGTTTGGATAACTAAACTGATGTCTGTAAATCTATATTACCAAATTAAGTCTGCTTTATATTGTGTAAATGTAGTGTTTGATGATATACTTGCTTTCTCTGACCTTGCCCCTTTCTCTTCTCTCTCTTATGCTAGGCAAGGAAGGTTTTGGATAAATTGTATGAGCTACAGATAAATTTTACAGTCTTGAAAGGACTTACAGGTGTAGAGAGGTTAGCATCGAGATGTGATATTGTTAATAAAGCTGCATATATTTTTCTTAAAACTGGCAGTTTGGATGGAGCAACACAGATACTGAGAGGTAAGCTTGTCTTCTAAATAATTGAGTTCTGACTTAAACCTTGAACGTTCCCCTTCTATGACAGATTTCAGATAAAAGTTACAAGCTGATCCGTGTTGTTAAATAAAATTAATAACACTGGAATAAAGCCCATCTTACTCAATAGTATTATTCTCGATATGTATAAGAAACATTATGACCAATACCTTTTTTATTCAGAAAAATTTTCATAGTAGTTTGCTGTCAACAGCATTCTGCTCAATCTGCCTGTGTAGATTTCCTTCGAGTCAGGTGACATTCAGTGCCCAAAACCCCCTCATGCTTGTGTCAATGCAGTGGTTCTTTACCCTTCACATTATCCGCATTTGACGACTTTGGAATAGTACCATATTTCTGTATAGAAGAATAGTTGAAAAGGGCCTACAAGGACTGTCAAGTCCAGCTCCTGTCTTTGCACAGGACAACCCCAACATTCACACCATGTGTCTGAGGGCATTTTCCAAGCACTTCTTGGATATTGTCGGGCTTGGCTCCATGACTGCTTCCCTGGGGAGCTGTTCCAGGGCTCCACCACCCTCTGAGTGAAGAACCTCTTCCCAGTATCCAACCTAAACCTCCCCTGGCACATCTTCCTGCCTAAGTCAAAGCCTGTCACTCTGACCTCTGTGCTGGCAAAGGTTATGGTGCAGATCATCTTGAGTGCCAAGATGCTGCACATACAGGATAACTAGGTAATCAGGCCCAGTCAGCATGGGTTTAGGAAAGGCAGGTCCTGCTTGATCAACCTCATTTCTTTTTCTGACAAAGTGACCTGATTTAGTCAATGAAGGAAAGCCTGTGGATGTTGTTTACCTAGACTTTAGTAAAGCCTTTGACACTATTTCCTACAGAATTTTTGTGGCTGCTCATGGCTTGGACGGGTGTACCCATCTCTGGGGAAAAGACTGGATAGATGGTTGAGCCCAAAATGTTTGGTACATGGAATTAAATCCAGTTACTGACCAGTCACAAGCAGTGTAACCCAGGGCTCAGTGTTGGGGCCACTTCTGTTGATTATCTTTATCAGTGATGTGGATGAGGGGATTGAGTGCTCCCTCAGTAAGTTTGCAGATGGCACCAAGTTCAGCCAGAGTGCTGATCTACTTGAAGAGAGGAAGGCTCTGCAGAGGAATGTGGGCAGGCTGGACCTATGGGTTGAGACCAGCTGTACGGGATTCAGCAAGGCTAAGCACTGGATCCTGCACTAGGGCCACAACAACCCCTTGCAATGCTGCATGGGGGTGAGAATTAACGACTGGAAAGCTGCCTGGTGGAAAAGGAGGTGTTGGTCAACAGCCTGCTGAACATGACACAGCAGCATGTCCAGGTGGCCAAGGCAACTAATCGCATCCTGGCTTATATCAGGCCTAATGTGGCCAGGAGGACCATGGGAGTGATTGTACTTCTGTACTCAGCACTTGTCATGCTGTGCCTCAAATCCTGTGCTCAGTTTTGGGCCTCTTGGTACAGGAAAAACATTGAGGTACTGGAGCGTGTTCAGAGAAGGGCAAGGAAACTGGTGACAGTTCTGGAGCACAGGTCTTGTGAGAGGCAGCTGAAGGAACTGGTATTGTTTAGGCTGGAACAAAGAGGTTGAGAGGCAACCTTGCCACTCTACAACTACTTGAAAGGAGGTTGTAGCAAAGTGGGTGTTGGTCTCTTCTCCCAAGAGATAATAACCAATAGGATGAGAGGAAATGGCCTCAAGCTGGACCATAGAAAGTTTAGGCTGAATATTAGGAAACAATACTTCACTGAAAGGGTTGTTGAGCACTGCAACAGGCTGTACAGGGAAATGGTGGAGTCACCATCCCTGGAGGTGTTTAAAAGATGAGTATTGTGGTGCTTGGGGACATGGTTTGCTGTTTGGCTTGGGAGTGCTATGTTTATGGTTGGACTCAATGATCTTAAAGGCCTTTTCCAACCTAAATGATTATGTGATTCTATTTATATACACACACGTATTTATATATGCCGCCACCAGTCCATTTTACTACCACGTTTTTTACCGGAATGCATTATTTACAATATGAAGTTTCAGGGAGCCCGTGTGAGAAGTATTGGTAATAAGGAATGAATTATTAACAACGAGAATTGCATTTTCTATGAAATATTTGTTTTCTGCTACAATTTACAGTATATTCTTAGTGGCCAAAAGTCTCAGCATCTGGCAGTTTCAGTTCACAGTAACAACACTGCACTGTTATTTGCCACAGAGTCAGAGTGGACCACAAATGCACCTCTGTGGCCCTGTAATAAAGTGGACATCCTCAACAGACATGAGCTGTTATGCACACTAGTGAATGAATACTTGAGGAAGAGTTCATACAGGCAGGCATTTGAAGTTCTGCAGAACTTACCAGGTTTTCACAATCATTCTGGTAAGTAAAGAAAAAAGTACTATGTTAAGAGCTAGAAATTTAACAGATTATTCCATATGGTTGTTTTTGTTGGTATTCAAGCTAAAATTTGTTGAAAAAGTAAGGTGGTTTTAGAGAAGCCTTTTTTTTTTCCCCAGAGTGTAGTGCCAGTTATAATATGTATTCCCGCTCCTTGAATACTGTGTCCAGTTCTGGGCCCCTCACCACAAGAAGGATGTTGAGGCTCTGGAGTGAGTCCAGAGAAGAGCGACGAGGCTGGTGAAGGGGCTGGAGAACAGACCCTATGAGGAGCAGCTGAGAGAGCTGGGGTTGTTTAGCCTGGAGAAGAGGAGGCTGAGAGGAGACCACATTACTCTCTACAAGTACCTGAAAGGAGGTTGTGGAGAGGAGGAAGCTGGCCTCTTCTCCCAAGTGCCAGGGGACAGAACGAGAGGGAATGGCCTCAAGCTCCGCCAGGGGAGATTTAGGCTGGAGATTAGGAGGAGGTTTTTCACACAGAGGGTCATTGGGCATTGGAATAGGCTGCCCAGGGAGGTGGTTGATTCCCCTTCCCTGGAGGTGTTTAAGGCACGGGTGGATGAGGTCTTGAGGGACTTGGTTTAAGTGTTAGATAGGAATGGTTGGACTCAAAGATCCGATGGGTCCCTTCCAACCTGGTTGTTCTGTGATTCTGTGATTCTGTGATTGTACTGTGCAGGTTTTGTCACACACACACTCATGTACATACACGAACACACACAGTTCATACATCTATCCTCTTTTCACAATTGGCTCAGTTACACAGAGGAACAGGAAAAACACTACATTTTTAAGGATCGAGCATGGTCTATACAATAAGATTAAACAGGGATATCATTGGGGCGATACAACAAAGCTGGTGAAGGGGCTGGAGAACAGGCCTTATGAGGAATGGCTGAGAGAGCTGGGGTTCTTTAGCCTGGGGAAGAGGAGGCTGACAGGAGACCTCATTGCTCTCTGTAACTACCTGAGGGGAGGTTGTAGAGAGGAGGGTGCTGGCCTCTTCTCCCAAGTGACAGGGGACAGGACAAGAGGAAATGGCCTTAAGCTCCACCAGGGGAGATTTAGGCTGGACATTAGGAAAAAATATTTCACAGAAAGGGTCATTGGGCATTGGAACAGGCTACCCAGGGAGGTGGTTGATTCCCCTTCCCTGGAGGTGTGTAAGGCATGGGTAGACGAGATTCTGAGGGACATGATTTAGTGTTTGATGGGAATGGTTGGACTCGATGATCCCGTGGGTCTCTTCCAATCTGGTTATTCTACGATTTTATCTTAACTTCAGATGAATGCACTGGGTTTTTTTTATAACTGAGCTGGCTAATGAAGGCTTCTTCTAAAAAACATGTTAAGAACCAAGTGCTCTTTTGGGCTCAATTTATCTGACAAATTTTTGATGTGTACTTCAAGATTAGATGCATAATTAGTTAGGCTCCACTGCAGAAACCTCAGCTAATTCCCATTTACGTCTTAGTCCTATTGCTAGTGTGTGATTTTAGGATGTGTTAGAAGAGAGCTTAGTTGCAAGGCCATCTACTTGGAGCATCCTAAAAGGATCTAGCCTTTCAAGGCACAAGATGGATACAAGGCTACTTAGTCCTGCCAAGAAGGGGACAGTTTAAAGGAAGGGGACAGTTCCTGGAGTGTGTGGAAGACAACTTCCTCACACAACTGATGAAAGAGCTGACAAGGGACGGTGCCCTCCTGGACCTGCTGTTAGTGAACTGAGAAGGCCTTGTTGGGGGTGTGACAGTTGGAGGACACCTAGGGCAAAGCGATCATGAGAGGGTAGAATTCTCAGTTCTAGGTGAGGTGAGGAAAGGGTTTAGCAGAATGGCCACCTTGAAATTCCACAGGGCAGACTTTGGACTGTTCCAAAGACTAGTTGATAAAGTCCCATGGGAGACACTCTTTAAGGGCAAAGGGAGCCCAAGAGGGTTGCATAGTCCTCAAGAAGGAAATCCTGTCAGCGCAGGAGCCAGCTGTCCCCATGTGCCAGAAAATGAGCTGGCAGGGAAGAAAGAAAAAGCTTGGTTGAGCGGGGAGGTATGGGTTGGACATAAAAAGGAAGAGGAATGTCTGTGAACTTTGGAAGAAGGGACAGGACTCTTGGGTGGATTACAGGGAGGACGTGAGATCATGCAGAGGAAATATCAGGAGGGCTAAAGTCCAACTAGAGCTCAGACTGGCCAGATCGGTGAAAGGTAATAAAAAAACTTCTGTAAATACATTAATAGTAAAAGGAGGACCAGGGACAATATCTAGTCTTTATTGGATGCAAAAGGAACAACTGTGACAAAGGATAAGGACAAGACTGAGGTACCTAATGCCTTCTTTGCCTCAGTCTTTAATAGTAAGGAAAGTTGTTCCCTATGTGTACATTCCCAAGAGCTTGAGGAGCAGAACAAAGCTCCCATAATCCAAGAGGAAGGGGTTAGAGACTTGCTTGGCCAATTAGACACGCACAAGTCTATGGGGCCAGACGGGATCCACCCAAGAGTGTTGAGCGAGCTGGCGGATGTGCTTGCGAAAGCCCTTTCCATCATGTTCCAACAGTCCTGGAAGACTGGGGAAGTTCCACTGGACTGGAGGCTGGCTGATGTTATATCCATTTACAAGAAGGGTCGCAGGGAGGATCCAGGGAACTACAGGCCAGTCAGTCTGACCTCAGTGCCAGGAGAAGTCATGGAACAGGTGATCTTGAGTGCTATCATGAAGCACTTACAAGAGAACCGGGTGATCAGGCCCAGTCAACACAGGTTTACGAGAGGCAGGTCTTGCCAAACTAACGTGAGCGCCTTCTATGACAAAGTGACTCGGCTACTGGATGAGGGAAAGGCTGCAGGTGTATCTTCCTGGACTTAAGCAAAGTCTTTGACAGTTTCTCACAGCATCCTGCTAAGGAAACTGTCAGCCTCTGGTCTGGACAGGCGCACACTCTGCTGGGTGGAAAACTGGTTGGATGGCCAAGCCCAGAGAGTGGTGGGAAACGGAGTTAACTCCAGCTGGAGGCCAGTGACAAGTGGGGTTCCCCAGGGCTCAGTGCTGGGTCCAACCCTGTTCAGTGTCTTCATCAATGACCTGGATGAAGGCATCGAGTGTACCCTTAGCAAGTTTGCAGATGACAGTAAGCTGGTTGGAAGTGTCGATCTGCTGGAGGGTAGGGAGGCTCTACAAAGAGATCTGAACAGGCTGGACTGCTGGGCTGAGTCCAATGGCATGAGGTTCAACAAGGCCAAATGCTGGGTCCTGCACTTGGGGCACAACAACCCTATGCAGAGCTACAGACTGGGAGAAGTCTGTCTAGAAAGCTTCCTGGAGGAGAGGGACCTGGGGATGTTGCTTGATAGCCAACTGAAATGAGCCAGCAGTGTGCCCAGGTGGCCAAGAAGAACAATGGCATCCTGGCTTGGATCAGAAATGGTGTGACCAGCAGGTCCAGGGAGGTTATTCTCCCTGTGTACTCCGCACTGGTGAGGCTGCTCCTTGAATCCTGTGTTCAGTTCTGGGCCCCTCAGCACAAGAAGGATGTTGAGGCTCTGGAGCGAGTCCAAAGTAAAGCAACAAAGCTGGTGAAGGGGCTGGAGAGCAAGTCTTATGAGGACCAGCTGAGAGAGCTGGGGTTGTTTAGCCTGGAGAAGAGGAGGCTGAGAGGACACCTCATTACTCTCTACAACTACCTTAAAGGAAGTTGTATGGAGGAGGGAGCTGGGCTCTTCTCCCAAGTGTCAGGGGACAGGACAAGGGGCAGTGGCCTCAAGGGGCAACAGGAGAGGTTCAGAGTAGATGTCAGAAAGAAATTTTTCATGGATAGGGTCATTGGGCACTGGAGGCTGCCCCGGGAGGTGGTTGAGTCACCATCCCTGGAGGTGTTTAAAATAAAGGTAGACGAGGCGCTCAGGGACCTGGTTTAGTGGCAGATAGGAGGGGTTGGACTCAGTGATCCAAGAGGTCTTTTCCAACCTGGTGATTCTATGATTCAGAGTGACAGTAGGAGAACCTGAAGCACCAAGGTGATTTTATTGCTGCAGATTTTAAGTCTGAGAGATAAGGTAAATTTTGTATCAGTAGGCTGGGCAAGCGTATGTATTTTTATGTGATTTTGGGTTTTTTGGAAGCAAATTTTTATTTGGACCTTAACACTTCCTGTTCACAATGTGAATGAACTATCTATATAAAAAGACCTTCGAGAATAATAGCATTAAGTTATCTCAGCCTTGTTCCATTTTGCTGATAGAAGTAAGAGTCCTGATTTAGGTATTGTTTGAGAAGCAATTCTTCGATTAGATTGCATTTGACTTAATTTGGTAGTTAATACTCTTCATTTCGTTTCAGATACTGTGGATGTTTCTCAGTATAGCTGCCTTTTTAACAAGCTGATAAATGCTTGTTTTGAGAGCAAGAACCTTGGGGTCCCATCTTCTGCCGTAGACTTCATGCTTTCAAAAAACATAGCTATTGATTTATTTTTACTTAGAAGATTAATCACAGCTTTGGGAAGAAGTTCTTTGTGGTCTAAAGCTAGGACCTATTACAAAAGTAAGTTGCTTCTTAAAGCATATCCTTCCCTGATGTTCTTTGGATAACATAAGCTCCTAACAGTTCAGTATGTGGGGGAGAAATTGGTAAGAGTTTACTTTGTTAGAAGAAAATAGTATGTTCTGTATGACTATCGGGAATTTACTTGTAACCAAAATATTTATTGGGAAACACTGACAGTTGAAAACAGTAATCAATGTGTACTACCTTGCATTAAGTTAATATAATCCTGATAAAATTACTTTTTGATGTTCAGTTTCAGAATTTTAAAAACATAAACTGTGAAATGGTAAAACGTTATGTTCACTTTTTCATCTGGGCCGATTGGATTTCTTTATACTTCTGTTTAGAATTGTGGTGGTAAAATTATTAATATTTATTTAGAGGTCTGTCTAAGAAATTCATCCTAACTAAAGAAAATTCCTTTCAACCAAAAGCTAACAGTCTGTGCTTGTTTTCAGCTCCCCACTTCTGAGCTAAGGTAGTGTTGGGTGTATCACTCTGATAGGGTCCACCAAGTATGCATCCTTTAGGGATCACTTGGCAGAAGATAGGGGAGCAAAGGGAGAGACGCTGTTCAAATATCCTCTCACTGTGATCATCCTTAATAAAGCTTCTGTCTGACCTGTCCTAGATTGTACTTCTATTGCATATTTGGAGTCCTCAGATTTCTGACAGATTTTTATTCATTGCTGATAATATTCATTGATAAAAATAACATTTTACAGTTGTGAATATTATGAAGGAATGCTGTTTGCTGAGTTCTCAAATCAGGCTACTTCACAGATGAAACAGTAAAATCCATTAAGAGTTTGGGGGTTTGGTTTTTTTCATGTCCTTAGCCACATACCAAAAAAACCAGATCTGTGTTCAGTATTGGTAATCCTAATTCCTCACATTTCTGCATTTACTCTTAGGTGCTTTATCACTGGGTTGCTACCCACGACCACAGGGAAATTTATGTGACAAACTTTTGATGATTTCATCTTACATGTCTGAAGTTGAGATGCTGCTGGCCATTGAAATATTTCTTGTTTCAAATGCCAGTGTTATTCAAAGTCCAATGGCTGCTAATCAGACCCTTCAAATAGTGCTGAAAAGGTTTGTTGTCACATCTGTGCTGTTTTGTTGTATTTATCCATGTAATCATGTAATTAATGAGAGATCTTTCTTTTCCATTGGCTGGGAACGAGAATGTTTGGTTTTAAACTTGTTTTTAATTATTTTTTCTAAACTGTTTATAGAACAGTAAATGTTGAGAGGGTGTTTATTATTACTTCTGCATGTGTAGCAGGTAAGTAATTTTTCCTGAGAGATATTGGCCTGTGTAACCTAACAGAACGAGTCTACTAAGTGTGGCTTGTATTTTCAAAACCAGCATATCTTGGTGTACAGATTCTTGCATTGCAGTTAAGCAGTGGGATGGAAAGGCACAGTCAAAACATTAGTCCTTTCAAAAAGCAGCTTTAGCATTCCTGGCTGTTTTTTGGGGAAAGTGCATGAAGCCATTTTACTTGATTCTTTTTATAGGAAATACCTCAATATCAAATTTGTTAGATTTTTTTTTCCCCCTTTCTGTGAGACTTAATACCTTCAGATGAAAGTGTTCTGTTGCTTTTTCTTTTTGTCTATAAACCACCAACCATTGTCATTAGCTTATACCTATCCTTTGTTTTCCAAGACCCTATTTTCTCTGAGATTGACTGGCTCAGCCCTAAAATCTGAAACTGCGTAGAAAAGCTGCATTTGTTAAGAAGGGTGAACAGGGGCGTCTCAAACTTGAGGACTCTGTCTCCCTTCCCCTCTACCTTTCCCAAGGACTATATCTCTTGATGTTGTTCTTTTCATAAATCGGAAGTTTATTATCTCTTGTTTTCATGGCTAAGCTATTGTACGTCTGCTTGTTTGCCCAAAACATTCAGCTCTTGCAAAAATGTAGGCATGTCACTTAAGCACACCCTTATTCCAAAAGTGTTACATGACTAAAATGAGTAATTCTTCGGATTCAAGCATGTACATGAATTCTTGCTATATCCAGTTCATTAAATAGTTTACATTCTTTTACTGAATTTTCAAGGCCAGAGTCGAGCATTTCTTTATGAAACATGCTGTGAATGTTACTGTAAAACATATTTTTTAATTCCTCAGAATCATTAGTGAAAATTTGTCTAAAAATTAACAAAATCTATTACAAGTGAGGTGAAGACAAGGCTATATTTTAATGTTTTTGTAATCTTATTTCCAGTATAAAGTGTCAGGCAAGTAACATGGGGTCTGTATGGTACCTAATTTTGTATTTATGAAAATTCACTTACAGATGTGAAGATCAGAGTGTTCAGAATAACAGTGACTATCAAGCAGCAGTGGAGAGGCTGGTTCTGGCTGCTCGTTTATCTGATCCAAAGCTTATTCTTAAGCATATGACAGTGAATGTTAATACAGATGAAGTTTTTGGCTTGGAGCTTGCATCTGCTCTAAAATGGCTGCAGGAGAACATGAAGTGGGCTGGGAACGTCTGGCTGCTTCAGTAGTCATTAAATAGTAAAAACTTCCAGGGTTTAGTGGTTAAAGCAAGCGTTGTTGAAAATAATAAAAATTAATAGAAGTAGTTCCCACGGTGTCCCAGCTGTGCCTTACTGATTTACCGACAGACTTCAAACTCAGTTTGTGTTTTACGTACATTGATGATAATGCAGATAGTAGTACAGAAAGAGGTTTTTTTTCCCTGATGATACAGATTGTCACACTGGCTTATATACATGTTTTGTAATGGCATCATTAGACAAGGAAGCTACAGCCTCCAAACCTACATTCTCCTTTTTTACAGAGATTTATATCTTAACTGTTAAATCTTAAAAAATTAACTGTTAAATCATAAAAATTAACTGTTAAATCTTCTCCTAGCAGGTGTGTTAAAAGCAATGACTGAGTATATCTGTTGTTCTTGAGTGAGACGTTGTTGAGGGTTGTTAAGATGTTAATAAATGCTTTTTATTCTTCATATGAAGTATCCAAAGTATCTGTGAGTCAGTGTTGTTAAATTATTTAATTCTGTTCAGATCCCTCTAATTACTATTCTTAGGTGTGCAGGAGGAGAGGCAAATGGCAAAGCAGACGTGGAGAGTTTCATGTCTCCTAAGTACTACAGGAGTCTAGAGTATGATCTGCTGCACGAGAAAGTTAAGAATGTGTGAAATCAGTCAGATTGTGCAGTTTTCCAGCACACCATAACACATAATTTAGCAAATGCTCACAAATAAATCGGGCTGAAACTCCCAGCTGTGGACATGGCCAGCTTCCAGTTTTAACTACAGACCTGAGTGGAGGCTCCAGCGAGGCCTGTGGGCTGTGCTCAATTCACTGAAGAACTAATGGATGTTAGCGAGAGTTTCACATGAGGAGAAATAGGAAAATTTAATGTCCCTGGTGTAGTAATCAAACTTTAATTACCAAAATCTTCATGCCATACTCCTCAGCTTAGTAAAATACAACCACATTAAAAGCAATTACTACGTCATATTTTTTGTGCTTTCACATTCTGCAGATGCATCTTTGCGGAGGTTTTTTTGGCAAATCCCAGGTCTACATGTTACACTCATAACCCCTTCTCCATAGCTTTTCTAAAATGACTAGAATGATTAACATGTTAAAAAATGAATGCTGACATCGTTGGCCTCAGAGCTTCTGTGCTTTTGTGTTTGATGGAACTGGAGAAACAGATACCATTTTTTGACCACCTGCAGAGTGGTTCTAGCATTTCTGGTTCTTCGGGAATTCTTTTTTTAATCTGCAAATCCTGAATCAGATTCAGGACCAGAGCAGAAACAAAGGAATAAGGAGAAAACGGCTCATTTGCTGCTTGTAGCAACTTTATTGTGATGCTTATAATTCTCCTTCTGTTAGGGAAGAAGAGGTAGTCAAAATACAAACTTTTTCAGGTGTTAGTTTTATCTGTTATAAAACAAGCTTTCCATTCAGAATCACATGTGTCACTCTTGCTGAGCCAGTGGGATGTATCCTGGGAACTGATGGGGAATAAATTCTCAGTGCTACTCCCACAGAATACTGTGGTGATACTCAGAAGCAGTACATGTTGAGACCTTTAGCTAAAAAGCAGGAATTCATTCCTATGCTCAGGAAGCAGGGTGGGTGGGTTGTTCTGGTTCTGTTTGCAAATAGGTACCTAACGCAATGGAGCTGGTATCTGGAACTGTCACTGGCCAGTTACCTCTCCTAGTTTGTTTTATTCCTCACAGAGTTAAAAGAAATCCTAGGTGAAATGAACAGCACGCTTTTCTGTTGAATCAATTAAATTTATTTTCCCATTTGCATAATTATGCAACCAATTTGCTTACATAACTGATGGCTCCTATCAGGAGGCAGAAAATGTGCTGCACGTTATGGAAATTATGCAAATCCCCCGAGGGCTGTGAGAGTGTTAACTTGATTTAAAGCTTCACTGAACTACAGAGAGTTCCTAAACCTTGTCAGTCCTCTTTTTAACCTTTCCTGCCAGCAAATGCAAGAGATGGTATGCAAATAACCCCAATGCCTAACAGTTGATCTCCCTTTGTTCTGAAATTCGTCAGCAATAGACATCTTTTATTCTGAGGTTGCATGTCTCTGCATCAGCTGCTGCTTGTCACCAGCTACCTTGGAAGAAAAATAGATGTCAAAATGTACATTGAGCATTAGTAATCACAGAAAAACAGCTTTTGCTTTTCCCTTTGGGACTGTTGAGCACACAGTTGGTTCTTTGCCCATTTGGTGTTTTCTTTCTGCAGAGCAAAGGAAAGGTCAAGGGCAGGCAAGTACTTGGATAACCCCCTCCCTCCTTTGAGCAAAAGAACAGTGATTTCTTGTTTCAGGGATTTCCCTGATCAGTCCCTGAGTAACAACTGTGGACTATTCTACTAGTTGAAGCAGTCGTCATGGAAAGAGAATGGGATGCTGGTGCTATCTTATGGGAGATGGCTGCGATACCACCATTCAGCTTTACAGGATCATAGAATCGTAGAATGGTTTGGGTTAGAAGGGACCATGAAGGTCATCTAGTCCAACCCTTTCAGTGAGCACAGACATCTACTAGGTTAGGTTGCTCAGAGCCTCATCCAACCTGACCTTGAACTTTTCCAGGGATGAGGCACATTATCTCCATCAATCATGTGCAGCAAGACGAAGGTTAGTTACAGCGTATATTTCCCACCTACATGCATATGTATACATTTTCCCAGAAATCTTACACATACTCTATTATGGACAGAATCTCATCCAGAGGGGCCTGTAGAGGCTGGAGCAGTGAGCCTGTGTGAACGTTATGAGGTTCAACAAGGCCAAGTGCAAGGTCCCACTCCTGGCTCGGGCCAGTGCCTGATTTCAGTACAGGATGGGAGATGATGTGGTTGAGAGTTGCCCTGCAGAGAAGGACTTGGAGGTGCTGGTCAGTGAGAAGCTTGACATGCCACTTCTTTGGCGGCACCTGGCAGCAGGACAGTGAGTTCTGTGATGGGGGCAAACATTTTGAGGCAGTGGGAGCTTCCCTGAGCCGGGAAATCACTGAAAATCCCAGGCAGTGGAGAGGCTCCTGGCAGCCGGCACAGACACTCGATCCCGCACAGTGCCTGATGGAGGAGTTGTATGGTGGAGGAGTTAAGGGAGGAGGTAAAGAGACTGAGGACTATCAGGGAATGTGAGAGAGACCAGTGGAGCAGTGCCCTCTCACTAACTCAGCAGCCTGCTGGACCTGGTATGCCCAATCACCCACCTGCAAACTGCAAGGTTAGGGTTATAATAGATGGGGAATGGCAATAAGTTCCTTCCAGACGAAGGAAGCCTGCTCCCCTCAAGCAGTCAACAATACCTGAGATCCCCCTGGTCAACAAGTACCACGTGCTGCAGGAGGAGTCTAATCCTGAGGATGATGACTACCATAGCCTAGAATCTTTCCCTAGGCCACACCGTCCTCGGAAAAAGATAATAACATCCTCCATTAAGAAGAAGAGGAGGGTGATTGTTGTAGGGGACTCCCTTCTCAAAGGAACAGAGGGACCCATTTGCAGACCCGACCCACTGCACAGAGAGGACTGCTGCTTACCGGGGTTATCGGTGAAGGAGGTAGCTAGAAAACTTCCTTCCCTGGTCCATGAGACAGACTGCTATCCTCTGATTGTAGTCCAAACTGGTAATGATGACTTAATAAAAAGAAAGACTAAAGACATCAAGAAAGACTTCAGGGCCATTGGGAAAATGATGGAGGGCTCTGGGGCACACTTCCTACAACAGAGTCCCCTCCTCGCCCCGCTGCTCCCGAAGCTTAGTGTATTAGGGTCCAAAACATTTTGCTAAGACGACGAGGCAGAGTTGCTAGCAACAAAAATGTTTATTACCAATTTTAAAAATACATGCGCATAAAATTTCATAGCCGATCGATCAGCGGTCACCCCATGGCCAATTTGGAGCGAACCCTGAAATGAGTATTTGAGGGCTTCTTAGAGCAGCCAGGCTTTCAGTTAAACAAAGACTTCAAAGACATGCAATTAATACATGAATTTTACAAGCCAGATAGTAACATCGTGGTGTTAGCTCATATCTTTGGAGAAGGATTTATGGTCATCCTGAGGGGAGATGTCTTCCGAAACTCCCCTTCATTCTTCTTCCCTCCCAGAGTCTGGGGCAGACAGGCCTTATCTCCAACCCATACCAGGCCAGCAGCCCAGCTTTGAAAAGAAACAAGAAATAAAAATGCTCTGACAGGGGAATCCTGTCTTTCCTTGAAAATAAGCAAGAAATAAAAAACGTCCTGAACAGAAAAAGGTCACATCATAGTGGTCTGCGAGCGCCCATTGCCAGGTCACAGAATCACAGAGCAACCAGGTTGGAAGAGACCCATCGGATCTTCTAGTCCAACCATTCCTATCTAACACTAAACCAAGTCCCTCAAGACCTCATCCACCCGTGCCTTAAACACCTCCAGGGAAGGGGAATCAACCACCTCCCTGGGCAGCCTATTCCAATGCCCAATGACCCTTTCTGTGAAGAACTTCCTCCTAATCTCCAGCCTAAATCTCCCCTGGTGGAGCTTAAGGCCATTCCCTTTTGTCCTGTCCCCTGGCACTTGGGAGAAGAGCCCAGCTCCCTCCTCTCTACAACCTCCTTTCAGGTACTTGTAGAGAGTAATGAGGTCTCCCCTCAGCCTCCTCTTCTCCAGGCTAAACAACACCAGCTCTCTCAGCCGCTCCTCATAGGTTCTGTTCTCCAGCCCCTTCACCAGCCTCGTCGCTCTTCTCTGCTCTTCTTGCTCCAGAGCCTCAACATCCTTCTTGTGCTGAGGGGTCCACAACTGAACACAGGATTCAAGGAGCGGCCTCACCAGTGCTGAGTACAGAGGGAGAATCACCTCCCTGGACCTGCTGGTCACACCGTTTCTGATCCAAGCCAGGATGCCATTGGCCTTCTTGGCCACCTGGGCACACTGCTGGCTCATGTTCAGTCGTTGTCGACCAACACGCCCAGGTCCCTCTCCTCCTGGCAGTTTTCCAGCCAGGCTTCTCCCAGTCTGTAGCTCTGCATAGGGTTGTTGTGCCCCAAGTGCAGGACCCGGCAGTTTAACCTTAACCCTCAGCGCGGCTTTGGGGGCAGCCGCCATTTTGGAGCCGGGGCTTCCCGAGCGCCCCTGCGCGGCGAGGGGACTCCTGGCCACGCCCCCTCCTCCCCTTTGATTACGCCCCCCTGCTCCCCTTTGGCCACGCCCCCGATGGGGATCCCCCGCGCGCACCGCCCCCTCCCGCCCCCTCCCCTCCCAGCGTCAGCGGGTTCGGCGGAGGAGGCGGCGGGAGATGGGGTCGCGGGGCCGGCAGGGTAGGTAAGCGGGGCCGCGCGCTTCTCCGCGGGCAGGGGGGGGAGACCGGGGGGACGGGTATGAGTAGGGGAAAGGAAAAGGGAAGAGGGGAGGGGAAGGGAAAAGGGAAGAAGAAGGGGAAATGGAAGAGAAGGAAAGGGGAGGGGAAGGGAAGTGAAAAGAGAAGGGGAAGGGAAGAGGACATGGAACAGGTGATCTTGAGTGCTATCATGAAGCACTTACAAGAGAACCGGGTGATCAGGCCCAGTCAACATGGGTTTACCAGAGGCAGGTCCTGCCAAACCAACCTGATCGCCTTCTATGACAAAGTCACTCGGCTGCTGGATGAGGGAAAGGCTGTGGATGTGGTCTTTCTGGACTTCAGTAAAGCCTCTGACACAGTTTCTCACAGCATTCTGCTATGGAAACTGTCAGTCTCTGACCTGGACAGGCGCACACTCTCCTGGGTGGAAAACTGGTTGGCTGGAGGGCCCAGAGAGTGGTGGGAAATGGTGTTAAATCCAGCTGGAGGCCAGTGACAAGTGGTGTTCCCCAGGGCTCAGTGCTAGGTCCAGCCCTGTTCAATGTCTTCATCAATGACCTGGATGAAGGCATCGAGTGCACCCTTAGCAAGTTTGCAGATGACTCTAAGCTGGTTGGAAGTGTTGATCTGCTGGAGGGTAGGGAGGCTCTGCAAAGGGATCTGAACAGGCTGGACCGCTGGGCAGTGTCCAATGGCATGAGGTTCAACACAGCCAAATGCCAGGTCCTGCACTTGGGGCACAACAATCCTATGCAGAGCTACAGACTGGGAGAAGCCTGGCTGGAAAACTGCCAGGAGGAGAGGGACCTGGGCGTGTTGGTCGACAACGACTGAACATGAGCCAGCAGTGTGCCCAGGTGGCCAAGAAGGCCAATGGCATCCTGGCTTGGATCAGAAACGGTGTGACCAGCAGGGCCAGGGAGGTGATTCTCCCTCTGGACTCAGCACTGGTGAGGCCGCTCCTTGAATCCTGTGTTCAGTTGTGGACCCCTCACCACAAGAAGGATGTTGAGGCTCTGGAGCAAGAAGAGCAGAGAAGAGCGACAAAGCTGGTGAAGGGGCTGGAGAACAGAACCTATGAGGAGCGGCTGAGAGAGCTGGGGTTGTTTAGCCTGGAGAAGAGGAGGCTGAGAGGAGACCTCATTACTCTCTACAAGTACCTGAAAGGAGGTTGTAGAGAGGAGGGAGCTGGGCTCTTCTCCCAAGTGCCAGGGGACAGGACGAGAGGGAATGGCCTCAAGCTCCACCAGGGGAGATTTAGGCTGGAGATTAGGAGGAGGTTTTTCACAGAAAGGGTCATTGGGCATTGGAATAGGCTGCCCAGGGAGGTGGTTGACTCCCCTTCCCTGGAGATGTTTAAGGCACAGGTGGATGAGGTCTTGAGGGACTTGGTTTAGTGTTAGATAGGAATGGTTGGATTAGAAGATCCGATGGGTCCCTTCCAACCTGGTTGTTCTATGATTCTAAGAGGAAAAGGAAGGGGGAGGAAAGGGGAAGAGAAGAGGGAAGGGAAGAGGGAGGAAAGGGGAAGGGAAGAGGGAAGGGGAAGAGAAGAGGGAAGGGAAGAGGGAGGAAAGGGGAAGGGAAGAGGGAAGGGGAAAAGAAAAGGGAAGAGGAATGGAAATAGAATAGAAATGGAAAGGGCTAGGGAAAAGGGCGGAAAGGGCTAGGGAAAGGGCTGGAAAGGGATAGGGAAAGGGGTGGAAAGGGATAGGGAAGGGGTGGAAAGGGCTAGAGAATGAAATGGAAAGGGTGAGGGCGGGAGGGAGCTGTGCAGGCCAGGCTGTGTCTCTGCCCCTGCTGAGAGACACACAGGGCTCCTCCGGTAGCAAATTCGTGTCCCCCTACCCTGCCCAGGCTTCCTTGGAGGAAGCAGTGCAGTTGCCTCTGTGCTGCTGCTCTCCAGCACCCGAGCCTCGAGGCACCCATGTCCCCAAGGCACCCGCGTCCTGTGCCACTCGAGGTACCTGCGCCTCCGAGGCACCCGCGCCCCAGAACCCTCCAGGCATCCGCACCTCTTGAAGCACCCATGCCCCTTGAGGCACCCTAGACATCCACACCGCTTGAAGCATCCACATCCCCAAGGCACGTACATGACTCAAGGCACCCACAACCCCAAGGCACCCGCCTGTGTGCAGCATAGAGCGGGGCGGGGGGGTCAGCATCAGCACACCGGTTGCCCAGGCGTTGAATGGTGGATGAGGTATTGAGGGACTTGGTTTAGTGTTAGATAGGAATGGTTGGACTAGAAGATCCGATGGGTCCCTTCCAACCTGGTTGTTCTGTGATTCTGTGAATGCCAGGTTTAACTTTAAGGAGAGGGATTAGGCCGATACCTTATGTCCCTGACAGCCTTGTGGGCACGTGGCTGTGGGCAAGAGCCACGTCCTTGCACTAAGTGAATATTAAACCAATCCAGTGGGGCTCTGTGTTAAACAGTTAAACCTGGCAGTGGCTGCATCGCCACGGCTTGTGTTCTGTCAAGTGGCGAGACAAACCAGTTCCACCAACGCCTGTTTGCTGAGTGTTGTCATCCTGCTTGTTTCCATGCGGTTTTCTTTCCTCAGGGCCCAGAGCAGGCAAACAGCTGAAATGGGTAATACCACTTCCAGGGGTGAGGCAAGGGCATGCAGGGTCTTCTGTCCAAGGCAAAGCAACTGCGACATCATTTATGCTTTATTTTGGTTTAGCAAGGCTACTGGTGAGGTGAGATGAGGTGAGATTGCAGGTGAAGTTTACCCAAATCCAGGAGGTTTTATTTTTCAGCAAAGCATTGTAACAGTTTCTAAGCAGTCAATACAGCATTTAAAGCAAGAAACAATGATGCTTTTGTCTGGTTATATAAAGTGTCACTACAGATTAGTGAGGTTCTTGGGTTTTTTCCATCCTCTGTCCAAATCCCTGAGGCTAAAATTACAAAGAGATAAACTTGTTTTGTTAGCAGACAGCTTGTTAGTGTATTTAAGTTAGTTTATGATTATGACTGTTGTTAGGAACACTCAAAATGAAATTGTTATTGTCTTGCCCACCTAGCTGAAAATGAGAAGGCAAAAATTATCAAGTATTTTGGGGATATCTTAGTTCAGCTTGGTTTTCTTCTCACTATTTGCCTCTTAAAATATTTGCTACGCAGTTTATATTCTTAGTTTTATATATATTTGTATGAGTAAGATGCATTTGTAAAACTTGGAAGTGCTTTGCTAAGTAGTCAGAGAAATTTTCCTGCCGTGTTGGAACGGGGACAGTATTTTTCTGATAACTCCTCATCCCTGGTGCTTTAAAACAGAGTGCTTAGTGGGAACATGTTTTGAAAAGTGCAGAGTATGTTTAAAAAAACTCCCATAGTGTGTGAAAACCTGTGAGAAAACATTGCCAATACAGAGCTTCCCTCGTAATCCCTAATAATTAGGTATGTGTTTGCACTCTGACATGCTAAGTGGTTTGCCTCCTGTTGGTCAACTCTTGGTTACTGTTGCATCGTGCAAAAGTTACTGGTAAAAATTATCAGTTAATTTTTATGATTCATAGAATGGTTTGGGTTGGAAGGGACCCTAAAAATAATCCAGTTCCAACCTCCCCACCATCAGCAGGGACACCTCCCACCAGACCAGGCTGCCCAAGGCCCTATCCGGCCTGGCCTTGAACACCTCCAGGGATGGGGCAGCCACAGCTTCCCTGGGTAGCCTGTTCCAATGTCTCACCACCCTCATGGTGAAAAATTTCTTCCTAATGTCTAATCTAAATCTTCCCCCTTGCCATTTAAAGCCAATCCCCCTCATCCTATCGCTGCATACCCTTGTAAAAAATCCCTCCCTGGCTTCCTTCAGGTAAAAAACTGAAAACTCTCAGCCTGTCTGCATAACAGAGGTACTTCATCTGTCAGATCATCTTTGTGGCCCTTTTCTGGACTAGTTCCATCAGTTCCATATCAATGTTTTGTTGGGGATTCCAGAACTGAACACAATACTGCAGGTGGGGTCTGAGGAGAGCAGAGTAGAGGGGCAGAATCACCTCCCTTGACCAACTGGCTACACTTCTGATGCAGCCCAGGACACGGTTGGCCTTCTGGGCTGGAATGCCAGCAAACATTTGATAAAGGTTTCCAGGCATTGTTGTAGGACAGTGTCCTTTCCTGTGGTTTTATGTTGTGCCCACATAAAGTAGTTGGCTTATAAATTTTGAAGTATTATAATCTATTTGAAAGTTTTAGACTCAAAAGAGTAAAAATTTACATGGAATTGCATGATCTGGTATGCATTAGTGCTTCTGTATTTTTATTTCAATACTTTAGACAAAAACTAAACATCAGGAAGAGTGGGAAGCATTTACAATAAATACATATTAGGGCTTTTTTATTTTCAAATCACAATATGGTAAGAACTCTTAATATTTGTGAGACTCACTTTCAGTAGTGAAACTAAAAAACATTCTTATGCAAAACTTCTGTTTTTCTGTGTGATTTCTCAATTTTCTATTACTATTGTGTCTTTAAAAGTTAGAACCTAAGAGTTAGAGAATGCACTGATCACTAGCGGGTAAAATGCTCATGGCCATTACTAAACAAGCTTTCATTTCCTTTTTTTTTTTTTTGAAGTGAGTTAGTGGATGGCTGAAAATTGGCTTGACCATTGAGTTGCTGAAATGTTTTGCAGTTTGGGAGCCGTGAGAAGGTATGGCATTTTGCTGACCTGATTTGCCTTTAGCATATGTTTCAATGTTGCTTAAGACTTTCATGTATGTAAAATCAGTTCAGTATTTTTGTTTAAAGCTTATTCCTTTGGCTTTCTCATCTTTACAGCTTGAAGCTTTCAACAGAGCATCCACAGTTGAAAATCTCCAAAAGCCATATGGTTGCCCTCAAGTGAGATATTAAAAAGGCTCTCAACAAAAGGAGGGTTTTTAAATACCCTAATTATGAGATAGTGGTAGTCTAAATCTGGATATGACATCCAATGTATTGCTGCATTATTGAGTTATTAGAGCTCAGTGTTTCAGAATAAGTGAGCATGCCTGTAATGATGAGCTTAATTTAACAAAGCTTTTCACTGCCAAAGCTATAAGCCAAAAAGTTAAACTTCAGAGAAATGTGAAAAAAAAGCAAGCTAAAGGGAATTATTTAATCAGTAAATTGAATCAGTCCTAAAGTACAATTGCATAATGTGTTCTAGTGGAGATTGTGTTTCTTATCTGTCATGAAGTGGAGACGACTGCCTTCGATGTGGTTATGACCTTGATTTTAGCAGGAAGTCTTTCTTTGCTCTTCAGATCTGAATGAAGTTCTTGGAATAGTCCTTTCTGCTTGTGAGAGAAGCCATAATCATTTTTATTGCATTTTCTCATTCTAACTTTGTTTCAATTCATTTATTTTGTCACTTCAGTTGAAGGATACCTCAGAGTTCTGTCTTTCACCTTCAGTGAATGAATTCTTCCTTCTGTCATGCAGACTAATTTTGGCCTTTGAGCATTTCTCTTTTAAGCAAGTTCAAAATAGACTTTTGGCTAGAATCCTGAACCTTCCTGCTAGCATGACAGTGCTGTTTAGATACAAAACAAGGGAGCTGAAGTTAACCATACTTGGCCGTTTTTCTGGTAGAATACCAGATGGAAGTTTATGATTAATAAACTTGTGAGTATGATTAATAGTTTCTAGGTAAGTTAAAACTTTTTCTCCCTAACTTCTGGGAACAGAATGAGGTATAGTTTGAGAGTGGATGCAGGAAACAATGTATGAATACAGTGAAGAGAGATCTGAGCTCTTTGCTTTCTCCTTGCAGCTGAGTCTGGGATAATTTTGATTTCTTGCATGGCTGTTAATCAAAACTGCTACCAGACAGGTAGCTGGTTAATATACTTTTTTTTCTTTGCTTGAAAGAAGTTTTTTCCTTGTTACTGCTTTGTGATCTTGCTAAAAAAAAAAAAAAAATTTTTTGGGTGTAGGGGTATCCCCTCTGAAAGATAACTGCTTTGGTGTTTCTTACATACAAAATGGTAAAGCATGTGACCACATGAACTTTTATCTGGTGTGCGATGCTTCCTTTCTTTCCAGGTCAGGTAGAGGGGGATTTTATTACATCACTGAGCATCTCTGGCATGTTCTTGTCATTGAGAGCTTTTGCTCTCCCTAAAAACATTATATTGTTGTGGTACTTAACTATCTCCTGCTATTCTGAGTATGATCATGGGCTGTAATGATGAGTAGTTTTAGAGTCTTTCTCGGATGCATCCAGCAAAGAGGTAAAATTGTTTGCCAGTAATACATCTCGTCTTTTTTAATTCACCAGTTAATCCACGTGCATGAAAATTGTTTCTGGTTGTAAGAGTTTGACATTTCATCAGTCATCTTGCATTACAGATTTTCTATTCCATTATTCTGCAAAAATGTCTCCTGTTTTCAGCAAGCTGGCTTTTAAGACCTACTAATTAAACATTTGCCTGCCTCTTGGGTAGTAGACATTAGCTTTAATTGCTTTCATGTTTCTCATTGAAAAACTGAAAAGGTTTACAGGAAAAAGGTAGAGTAAGGGTCATTGCATCTGCTTGACAACTCAACTGTTGCCATTTACTCTACAGTTTGCCAGAATGCATTCAGACAATACACAGGGTTTTTCAAATCTGGGGTCTCTTCCTTTCTTCCTTTCTTCCTTTCTTCCTTTCTTCCTTTCTTCCTTTCTTCCTTTCTTCCTTTCTTCCTTTCTTCCTTTCTTCCTTTCTTCCTTTCTTCCTTTCTTCCTTTCTTCCTTTCTTCCTTTCTTCCTTTCTTCCTTTCTTCCTTTCTTCCTTTCTTCCTTTCTTCCTTTCTTCCTTTCTTCCTTTCTTCCTTTCTTCCTTTCTTCCTTTCTTCCTTTCTTCCTTTCTTCCTTTCTTCCTTTCTTCCTTTTCACAGGTTTCTGCATTCAGGACAATAACTTGGTCTAGGAAACTGAACAAATAGCTCTCTGTAAAAGATTCTTCATAAAATTGTTAGGTTTTGTGAACTGGAAGCAGCTTTGCCTCCAATCTGTCATATATTTTCCTGTTTGGAGCTCCTAGTTTGGATGAATGATACTGTGAGATGTGAAACAGTGTATTGCTTAACCAGGGCAGAATCCTTTCCCTTCTGAGTTGCAAGCCAAAATGAACATTAACCACAGAAAATGGTTAGCCTGTTGAATTTGTTAGCTTGTGAAATCAGCTAAAGGAGAAATCTATTATTAAATATTTACCAATTCACATTTTCTTGCCGCTTTTATATAGACTCTGTCTTGGTAATTAGTTAGCTAACCTGAATGTCAGCTTTGAGCAGTGGCTGGAAATGTTGATGATCTTTAATTCAGAACTTATTTTTCCTTCAGTTTTAGTCTTACATTACACAAGCCTGCTGTGTTTGCACAACTGTTGTTTAATTTATGCATGATTGGAGATACTCAATCTTTTGTACTTTCTGAACTTTGTAGAACTTCTTCAACTTAACTTTTCCTCTGATCTTTGGAAAAGAAGATTGTTTCATCTACCCCTGAGGTTTCATTTAGTCCTTGTTCCCTTCCAAAGGGCAAAAAAGTTCTGTCTTTTTGCTTGACATCTTCTATAAAAGAGTGTGTTTGGGAAGTAGATTTAAAGTCCTTTTAAAACGGGCACAAGTATGTGGACCTCAAATTCTGCATTAGTTTTTCTTTTGATTGAATTGATTTTTACTCCTGGGTAAAATTTAATATTTTTTTGGCACTTCTTTGGCTTTGAAAACATAGGATTTGGCTTTTTAATTTGGAGGCTCAAAAGTATGTGAGGCTTGACTTTTAAGAGCAGATTCGGCAACGGCTACAGAAGTACCACTAAGGCCAGTCTTTGTCATTCAAACTGCTTTACTGGGCAATTTTTATTTGAGACTGCTTTGAGAAAGTGGAGGAAAAAGTTATTGTGCTTGTTTACTTGTCTTTAATCAGTCATCCACCTCCTCATGTACCTGTTGTATTTGCTCTATACAAATACAGCTTTGTGAGTCTCAAGGGGAAAAATCTAACACTTGGACTTCTAATACCAGTTTCAAATTATATTTTCAACTGTGAAATTGCATTCTAATGTAGTTTATATAAGTTTGTCTCTTGAATGATTGTGTTATACATAAACATTTTATTACTTTTTTTAGGTTATGTCTGGAGAAGATACTGCTACAATGCATTCTTCAGTCAAGAACTTTGTCAGGAGCAGATGCCATCAATGCGCTCAGACCTTTCTATTTTGCTGTGCATCCAGATTTCTTTGGCCAGCATCCCAAGGAAAGGGTAAAAATCTTTTAGTGTGCTCTCTTTGTGTGTCCCAGTATCGAGGATGGAAATTTTCTGGTTTTCCTGCTGTCAAGAGAACCAAAAGCAATATCAGAATTGAATGTGATTGTTACCAGAGAACAAAAATATGCACTTACTTTATTTTTAGCAAGGAAGGATCCCTTAAACATCCATTATTTATTAGTCTTATTTTCTGTTTGATTGGCATAAGTGAAATACTGAATCTTTCCAGTCTAATTTATAATATATACCACTAGCTTTATCACTTTGAAATGCTGTGCATCATATTTGAATCAATTAGTTTCTTCTGGATTGAAAGCCTTAAAAGTTGTGTTTTGGAATGTACAAGAAGGTACATCTTGCAAGTTATTCATGCAAGATAATTACTCATTTATGCTGAGAATTTGAACTGTATCACTGTTGTTAAGAGCAACTGGCAGTTTGTGAAAACTAGTTCTACACACAAGATTAAAAAGATTTAGTTGCAAAATGGCCAAATTCATAACCTGTAATGTGTTTTTTCCTTTTTTTAAACAGGAAGTAAATGAAAATTCTCTAAAGAGGTTAAATGGCTATTTGGAGAATCTACAGAAACCAGGATTTCGTTCCTTTAAGCCAACTCAGCTTACTTTTTACGTAAGAGAAAGAGAACCAAACTCTTCTAATGTTCAAGAATCCTTCAGTGCTTCAGGTGCTTCTATGTTGTGCAGAATGTGTGTTCTTCTATTTGAGTTCCTTCAGATCATTACTTAGCCTTGTGCAGTCATAATGACTTTTAAACTGAATAAATCCCTGTCAAACTGTGAAAACAGGTATTAGATCAGGCAGGTGGGACCATCCCAAGATTTAGAAAACTGGTTGGATGGCCAAGCCCAGAGAGTGGTAGTAAATGGTGTTAAATGCAGCTGGAGGCCAGTTACAAGTGGGGTTCCCCAGGGCTCAGTGCTGGGTCCAGCCCTGTTCAATGTCTTCATCAATGACCTGGATGAAGGCATCGAGTGTACCCTTAGCAAGTTTGCAGATGACAGTAAGCTGGGTGGAAGTGTCGATGTGCTGGAGGGTAGGGAGGCTCTGCAAAGGGACCTAAACAGGCTGGACTACTGGGCTGAGTCTAGTGGCATGAGGTTTAACACGGCCAAATGCTGGGTCCTGCACTTGAGGCACAACAACCCTATGCAGAGCTACAGACTGGGAGGAGTCTGTCTAGAAAGCTTCCTGGAGGAGAGGGACCTGGGGATGTTGGTTGATAGCTGACTGACCATGAACCAACAGTGTGGCCAGGTGGCCAAGAAGGCCAATGGCATCCTGGCTTGGATCAGAAAGGGTGTGACCAGCAGGTCCAGGGAGGTTATTCTCCCTGTGTACTCTGCACTGGTGAGGCCGCTCCTTGAATACTGTGTTCAGTTCTCGGCCCCTCACCACAAGAAAGATGTTGAGGCTCTGGAGCAAGTCCAGAGAAGAGCAATGAGGCTGGTGAGGTGTCTGGAGAACAGGCCTTCTGAGGAACGGCTGAGAGAGCTGGAGTTGTTTAGCTTAGAGAAGAGGAGGCTGAGAGGAGACCTCATTGCTCTCTACAAGTACCTGAAAGGAGGTTGTGGAGGGGAGGGAGCTGACCTCTTCTCCCAAGTGACAGGGGACAGGACAAGAGGGAATGGCCTCAAGCTTCACCAGGGGAGATTTAGGCTAGAGATTAGGAGGAAGTTTTTCACGCAGAGGGTCATTGGGCATTGGAATAGGCTGCCCAGGGAGGTGGTTGATTCCCCTTTCCTGGAGGTGTTTAAGGCACAGGTGGATGAGGTCCTGAGGGACATGGTTTAGTGACTGATAGTATGGTTGGACTCGATGATCCAATGGGTCTCTTCCAACCTGGTGATTTAATGATTCTATGAAGAATGAGAAACTACAAAGTTGAAGTCAAGTCACAGTATGAGGAAGCGAACAGCATAGGTTTATGTAAATGGTATTTTTTTCTGGTTTTAATACCATTGTCATGTTTAGCTGAAACAATTGTTGATTCTCATTGCAGATAACATGTAGTACACAATGTCAGGGTGCTTATAAGACCAGTAGCAACTTACTCTGTAAGCAGTTGTATAATATCCAAGGCTTCAATTTGCCATATTGTCTCTCAGCTTTGAGACTATAGAAAATATTGTTGAGTTTGGAATATTGGCTCTGATTAATTTTATTCTATATCTTTGGCTCTGATGTACCAATATGCCTCATCTAGCAGATGAATAGCATGTTCTGTATCCTGCTAGTCAAAACATTTGAGGAAATTGAGAGGGGGCCCTAGTCCTACAAAACAAAATCATTCTGCTCTTCAAGAAAACAATAGTGTTATGTCCATTCTGCTTAAAGTAACTTTTGAACTGGCAGCTGTGTTCTGCTCTTGAGTCTAATGCTCGCTTTCTAGTGGGGTAGTTAGGCCCAATAGCGAAGTGGTGGAACTTAGTTTTGGCCAATGTGCAAGTGTAGTGGTTTTTTTTCTGAACTTCTCTTTGCAGCTAGTAAGGAATTGTTGTAGTACTGCATTTCTGCAGTAAGTTATACCCAAAGTGATCATCAGTAATAGTGCAAATTGTGTAGAGCTACTGGACAAAACTGCCCCTGCTAAAGCAAAAGCATATTTTTTGGGTGATGCTGCATCTGTAGCTGTTTCAAATTTGTCCAGTGATTCAGACAGTTTAAACAACTCTGTTTATATTTTTGGACAAAAAACAGTTTTAAAGGTTAAACTGCACATGAATTTTGCAGTGAGCGCTGAAAGAACAATATAATAGTAATTTCCAACTACATGCACCTTGTTTGGGCTCTTTTAAGATGATATAAATGTGAATGTATTTTGAATAATTTTAATTCAATAATACCGATTTTGTGGGACCTGTATTTTACAGGATTTCGAGCAGTCAGTTTTACACTGCATACTAGGGATCTCCTGAGCACAGTACTGGATATCCTCAACTCCTGCAGTTTGTCTACAGAGCATATTCAGAGTTTGAATGTCAACTCTCAGCCCCAGAAGGAAGCAAAAAGCACAGTGAACAGACCTATCAAATGGGATAAGACTTATTATTCATTTACTGGAATCAGGGATCCTGAGGAGGAACTAGAACAAGCCCAGAGAGTGGAAACAACTTTAATGTATGTAAGGCTTTCATTTAACTGATATTTTGTAGCCTAAACTGGTCTTATTCTAATGCTGAGGTTTTTAAAGGCAGTCAATAAAACCTCTGAACAATACAAAACTTTTTTGTCCAACATGTAATTCTGTCGTGCTTTTTATAATTAATGAGAGTTCAAATGAGCTCCTGGGATAACTGAAGCATTCTTGTCTCTTTGCCCAGCACCCGTGTTTGGTTGATCTAGTTTTGGTTGATTTAATTTTTCAGTTTTGTAGAATACTGGTGACAATCCAGAAGGAAGCCAAGGTTCCACTTGTTCCAAATAGCTCCATACACTTTACAGGACTTCCATAACACAAAACTGTATGGATATTAACTTTATTGTTAGTATTTTGTTACCACGTTATGTTGGGATGTAATATAAGGCTAGAATGTTGTAATTTGTCAGATGTCTTGGTGTTGTGCTTCTAGTTTGTTGTTCAGCATACCCTAATATTTAAATCAAAGTAGTTATGAATACTGACCTTGCATTAAATGCAGAGTGTTGCGTATTAGAAGTTGGTTGTTTATAAAATCTTTCTGTGCTTATTTTGAGGAAGGGTCAGAAATACTGCCTTGAAAGACTTCTTGTAACAGTGAGACTTAGGTGCCATTTGTTATAAATGCAGGGCGCTGATGGTATCTTCAGAACAAAGAATACCCCTCATCCTGCCTAGCACCTTGCAAATAGAATTACTATAATATGTGCTGCTGTTTAACTTAACTGTGATTTAACATAGAGAATTTTTTTACTTCTTTTTACACATTTACAGGAAGTGCCACGAACAGTTACATATTAACCCTCTGGTTTTAATACCTTACCATTTGGCATTGGACCTCTCTTTTTACTTCTGATGTTGATTCTTTTTGCTTAGAATACAGTACAAGAATGGAAGTATTTGTTTATGAAAAAAAGAGTATGCAAATAAGTTTGTTATGGACCAAAGCTAAATCTCTTAAAAGATTAGCTTTTTCCTAGAGATAGAATGATCTGTTTATTGAAAGTTTTAGATGTACTCGTAAATCATGTTTGCCTGGTTGTGATTATTGACTAAAGACTGTAAAACATTGACCTGCTTAATCTGTATTCATCCCAGCTCTGTAAGAGTTAACAAATTCAGCCCTTTAGTACCACCTTCCTTATTTGGTAGTCTGCTATCACTACTTTTATTGTTTTGGGTTTTTTCAAAAGCAGATGTATGGGAACAACTTTGATTAAGCACTAGGTTTTGAAGCTGACTCCCTAAATGACATTTACCTAAAGCTCTACACCTTTTGCACCGCTAAGTCTTGTAACAATGTCAGTGTCTCATGGTTCAACTTGATACCCTAGTTCCCCCCAATGACATTAAGCACCAGGCTTACCTTTGTAAATATTTTAAGGTTGAACATTTAGCAGTGCCGGTTTCTGTCCTCTCCTTTAAAAAAAAATCCCTTTACCTAGTAACTTGAAATAAAATGTTAATAGTAAGAATTCAGTTACTTGTACTTGTTCACGTGAAAAATAATACAACATGACTCTCCTGTTGTTTTTTTTCTTCTTCTTTCAGATCCTGGTTAGATTATAATGAAGCAAGTGCAGTAAAAAAACTGAAAAAGAGTCTGCCACTTAGGAAAGAACTAGAACGTTTAAAATTTGAACTCTTGCATCAACTCCAACTCTCAGATATCAGGTAATAAATTACATCAGCTGGACCCTCCAGGGGAGGGTCAGGTTGGACATTAGGGAAAAAAAAAAAATCACAGAAAGGGTCATTGGGCATTGGAATAGGCTGCCCAGGGAGGTGGTTGATTCACCTTCCCTGGAGGTGTTTAAGGGACAGGTAGATGAGGTCCTGAGGGACATGGGTTAGTGTTTGATGGGAATGGTTGCACTCGATGATCCGATGGGTCTCTTCCAACCTGGTTGTTCTATGATTCTGTGATTCTATGACTTGCATTAAGACGGTCAAAGCAAGGAAGTGTTGTGTAGTACTATGTCATGAGCTTAAAAGTTTATTCCATCAAAACACTTATATTTCATATATGTAAGAGTGTTATTGCACTGAATAATATTTTTCTAGAAGAATTCTGTTGGGATCAGTTTCCCATTGCAATCTACTCGGAAAGATCTACTATTTTTAATTAATTATGTAGGCTTCAGGTGGACCAATCACATAAGCACTTGAAATAGATCCTGTGTGTATATATGCATTCACACACATTTATGTTTTGCTGGATAAAATTGCTTTTCCCAAATTCAAGTGAATGTCTACAAAGGTAACTGTATTGGCAGTGAAATGCCACTTTGCACATGGTACCTACTGAAGGATCTTTTAAAAAGTTGTCCTTTGTAGTGTCTTGTTTGTCACACTCCAGAGGAGGAGGACATTGTTTGCTTGAAAAGGCTGAGTACAGTTGGTGATCTTCATTCATCAGAATATTTTCCAGAAAATAATTTATGATCCTTCTTTAAATTTTGTGCCTTTGAATGAGCATGTTCTGAAGTGGGTTTTTCAGGATGGGAAAATGACAATGAGAGTATTCTACAGTGGAAGAATAAACTTGGGGATTGTCTGTTAAGTTCTTTTAACCAGGAAAGAGAAACATGGAGCTTCCAAAATCGTGCTTCTGTTCCTTTTACCCTATAAAATACCCTGGCTTACTTTAAGCTGGAGGCTTTTTTTTTTTGACAAAATTTGTGAGCCTGTTTCTGAAAGAGTCTTTGATATTGAAAGAATAGGTTTCGTTTTATTTGTGGCTTCTATTTAGTTTTCTCATCATTTGTGCTTTTAAAATACACTAAAACAGTTGTGTTCCATGAAAAGTTATTAAACTTCCAAGAGTTATATTGTCATTATTCAGAAAAGAATGTAAGCATCTGAAATCTGAGAAGCCAGTATCTTAATAGGAAACTACTACTTGTGATCACACCACCTAATGCTTAGTGCTCACAGAGATCTGGAAAAATAGTAGGATCATTGGCTTTATTCTATGTATACGTTCAGAACAGCTGAAGAAAGGTAGGGTCTATGAGAGAGCTTTTTACATCCTTGTCTGATGCTTCTGAAAGCAAAGTGATATTGCTAGGTAATAGTAAATAGCTTGTAGAATGACTTGCATCGTAATGGACTGAGTTGTGTCCTAAGGGCTGTGGTGCAGTGCCATTATCTGGATCCCAAAGAGTGGGGTTTTGCCTATTAGGTTCCCCTAAATGAGATGATGTAGGTTTACCCCAGCTAACTGCTAAGCACCCGGCCAGCTGCTTGCTCATATACCCTAGTGGGATGAGAGGAAGAGAATAGGAAGAGTAAAAGCAATAAAACTCATGGATCGAGGTGGAAGTTTAATAGGTGAAGTGAAGCAAAACTGTGTATTCAAGCAAAGCAAAAACAGGAATTTGTTTCCTACTTCCCACTGGCAAGCAGCTGTTCAGCCCCTTCTGGAAAGCAGGGCCTCAGCATTTTTAATGATTGCCAAGGAAGACAAGTGCCATAACCACAAGGGCCTGCCTTCCTTCTTCCCCTGAGCATTTTATTGCTAACCATAACATCATACAGTCTAGAATATCCCTCTGGCCAGTTTGAGTTGCCTGTCCTGGTTGTGTCCCATCCCAGATTCTTGCCCACCCCAGCTACTCACTGATGGAGGGGTCAGAGCAGGAAGAAAGAGTGAAAATCTAAACACTGTGCCAGCACTGCACAACAGCCAAAATAGTGATGTGTTGCCAACACTGTTTCAGTAAAAAATACAAAACACAGGTGCTATGAAGAAAACGAACCCCATCCCAGACAGACCCAGTACAACAAGAGAATGTTAATCTCCCATTTTGAGACAATTCTATATCAACTAGAAGTTTGTAAAAGGGTATATTTTTTCATACACTGGGACAACTATACAATTTAAATGCTTTTTTGAAATTTAGTTAGGAGTTTGTGTGGCCTGTCTGTGATGGAAGAGATGTCAAAGCTATGGATAATGAAGTATTTAAGTCTTCAGTGTAACACCTGGCTCTGTATGGTTTAACAGAAAATGGTTCAACTGTAAAATATGTATGTGCATATATATGCACACGCACGTACATATATATACCTACCACTGGAATCATAGTAATGTTTTGGGCTAGGAACTCAAAGGAAAAAAAAAGTCATTTCCTTGTATAGAGTATTTGCTCCTCTAAACATTATGTGATATACAAACTAACTGCATGTCAGTGACTGAACCAAATACTGGGTTGTTTGTTGCTATTTACTTCCTAACTCCCTTAACTTGGGGAGAGATTTACAAGTTTTGTTCTGTCTGCCAGGTTTTATACTTACTTTTCCAATACCTGATTTTATTCCTTTGTTTGTTTGGTTTTTTGGCCCTCACTTTAAGAAAGACTGAAATTTTACTTGGGCTTTTTCTATGATAGGTACAGCTTTTCAGTAGGCCTTTGCTTTTATTACTTTTGAAGTGCTATTTTGAGTTGTTCATAGTACAAGGCTTTCAGCTGCATCTCAAATTCTTTGATTGTTTTTTTTTTTTTTTTAAATAATGTTGAGAATTAAATGTTTTCAATTGTGTTTTTATTTAGGTGGCAGAGAAGCTGGGGTATTGCTCACCGCTGTAGCCAGCTACACAGTCTCAGTCGCTTAGTCCAACAGACACCAGAAGTATTAAAGAATGTTAAAGGTATTTCTGTTGCTTGTTTCATATGTCCTAATATAGTATTGATTCAAAGGTGAACATGAGTTTTCTGTGACTTCCTTTTCACAAATGCTTTTGATAACTGCAAAAACAAACCTGTCAGGCTTACTGAAAATCTGGTGAGAAATTACATTTTAAGCTACTGGGTATTTTTTAAAGTGACCTTTTCATAGAGTGTCTTTGCTACACGTGGCTTCTATTTTACTTTTTAATAAATACGAACTGAGTTGAAGGTACTAGACCTACTACTAGCAATGAAAGTAAAAAATCTAGACTGAGCCTCCGAAAGGATGGAGGTAGCAATAGATTGTTATCCATGGTAGATCCAAGACAAAAACACAATTAGCTCTCTAAAGAGTTAATATAATGAGGACTTACTCAAATGCCTCTGAAATCATATTGTGTTATCATGCTTGTTCCATAAAATACCTGCATTAAAGCCTGTATTTTCTCAGGAAAAAACTAAAATATTCTGTAAACATGACCTACCATTCTTTTCATACATTTGACCTGTGGCAGTAGCTGTTTCCTCTGATTTTGACTCCACATCTTATACCTGTCTGCTGATACTTGGTTTTGAGTGGATTTTATTTGAGGGCACACCTAATCCTTTGCCAAAAGACAGAGTGGATAGAACAATAAGTAATAGTTATAGATTGTATCAGGTTTGAAATTAGTTTCTTTACCTAAGCGTGCTAAGGATTTAAAGTGCTAGAGAAGCCTGTCTTACAAACCTGTTGTATTCTTCATCTGTGAAGATCTCTATTAGTAGCGTTGATCTTGCTTTGAGATACAAGGATGGACTAGATGCCGTAAAATGAGTGTGCGCCCTCTTAAGGATTTTGGAAAACTGATTTCTGAGAGCAAGAGCTTCTATTAAAGCCCAGTTTTATAGATTAATACATCACAGTGAAGGCTTTTGTGGAAGCTTTTTGTGATAAATAGATGCCTGTGCTTTTACCCTTACAGAATTCTTGAGAATCTTTGTCCTTTGCTTAAAAAAAGGATATTTAGACTCAGAACTGATTTGTCCCCTCAAAAGTAAACCTTTTATGTTGTCTCTATTCTTTCTTTAAAAAAAGAGCAAAAACATAATGTGAAAGCGCTTCTTAGAGCTTGCATGTTGCAAGCTTGAGCACATAGCATATATTTTCTAGTGTATATATTATTTGTAGACATTCCTTGAATATGCTGTCTGCTGAGACTTTTATCTTATTTTAAAAGTAGTCTTTGTAAGACAAAAAACCTGATTAACTGAAAAACAATCAAGTCAAGTGCTAGGTAAGGTTTATATGAAAAGAATTCTTGGAGTTTTTGAGAATCACCCTTGCAGATTTTGAGAATAACAAAAGCACCTAGTCATGTCTGTTTGTGCTGCAGAAAGGTATTGCTTGTGACATGTTTATAGCATTGTTAATAGTTGTGGGAATAATTGCAATAACCCAAATTAGTGAAGACCTTTGTTCAATCTTTAGGACACACAGTGGTATTTACAGACCGTTCAGGTATGAGCGCAGCAGGCCATGTAATGCTGGGGACCATGGATGTTCACCATCACTGGACCAAAGTAAGAAGATTTCAAAATAAATGATAATGAATCTTGTTATGACACCCTTTTTTAAACCATAACCAAAATATTAATTGGAGCAGATAACTGATGAGCTATTTAAAGCAAGCACATAGGTACTATATTTTGCATAACTGTGTACATTGCATTCTAAATTTAATCCTGTGATATACTGTTACTAACAACAACCTTTGTCAGATCTTTACTGCTGCTTTCACTACCCCTCTATATCTTTAGATATAAAGAAAACTGATAATTTTTGCAGTATTCCAGTCTATGCAAGGAGCACTGGCAGTATGTTTCATGATCCATAAAGAGCTCATTTCCATGAAAAATTCAGAAATTTTATTCAGCTTCTTTTAAAAAAAATGGGACTTTAAAGTAGTTTTAATGTGATCATTTCAGTCAACAACTGCTAACCAATCCTGTTATTCCACTTTGTTCTTTTAGACAGATAATGTGGATCTTGCAGAAGTTTATCTTTAGTGACTATTGAAATTCTGCTGCCGCTTGTGTAAAGTTTGGAGTTGACAAGCTTTCTGACATCCTTAATGTTTAAGTATTATGTGCAAAGGACCTCAAACAATATATCAGCATATCATCTAAGGAAATTTTCTTGAATCTTGGTAGCTGAAATACTATTGATAGTTCTATCAAAAATTATTCCTTTGTAAAGGAAATGATGAATGGGATGAGATCCAGAAGGGCCTGAACAAGCTTGAGCAGTGGGCCTGTGCAAATATCATGAGGTTCAACAAGGCCAAGTGCAAGGTCCTATACCTGGGTCGGGTCAGTGCCCAATTTCAGTACAGGATGGGGGATGATGTGATTGAGAGCTGCCCTGCAGAGAAGGACTTGGGGTGCTGGTTGATGAGAATCTCAGCATGTGTGCACTCACAGCCCAGAAGGCCAACAGTGTCCTGGGCTGCATCAAAAGAAGTGTGGCCAGCAAGTTGAGGGAGGTGATTCTGCCCCTCTGTCCCTCTCTTGTGAGACCTCATCTGGAGTATTGTGTCCAGTTGTGGAGTCCTCAACTTCAGAAGGATATGGAACTGTTGGAACGAGTCCAGAGGAGGGCTACAATGATGATTCAGAGGGCTGGAGCACCTTCCCTATGAGGAGATGCTGAAAGAATTGGCGTTGTTCAGACTGGAGAAGAGAAGGCTCCAAGGAGAGCTTCTAGCAAGCTTCCAGTACTTGAAGGGGCTGCAAGAAAGCTTGGGGGGAACTGTTTAAAAAGGCTTGTTGAGATAGGACAAGGGGTAGATTTAGACTAGACATGAGGAGGAATTTTTTTACTATGAGGGTTGTGAGGCACTGGCACAGGTTGCCCAGAGAAGCTGTGGCTGCCCCGTCCCTGGAGGTGTTCAAGGCCAGGCTGGATAGGGACTTGGGCAGCCTGGTCTTGTGGGAGGTGTCCCTGCCCATGGCAGGGAGATTGGAGCTGGATGATCTTTAAGGTCCCTTCCAACCCAAACTATTCTATGATTCTAATTTCGTAGTTGGTACTTTCATCCATTAGAAAACCAAAATATGTTATTTCTGTTTTCCAGTCAATGAGTACTACAAAAATTTGTCACCCAGTCTAAAGCTTTCTCTGGTGGTGGTTTGAATTTTAGCCTTTATATGTTTCACTAAGGGAGAAAACAAAACATGGTTTGTTCATATGAGTCATTTACATAGAACTTAAACCGAGAAACTAGAATTTAATGCAAGACTTTCTACTCTGAGATTTGAGGTGGTGATTTTCATTTGAATAAAAGTGTTCTTTTGATTAATACTAAAATAAACACTGTCTTCCTTGGAAAGATAAATGCTTCCTCCTTCTAACCTTTGCTAAAGGGTTTTCTCAAGTGGTTATATATCTGCATAAAGCATCATGCAGATGGGACAATGTGTGTAGTTGCTTGTGGTGATGGTATTTGCTCTGGAAAACAAGAGAATATTGTGTATTTGAACCAGAAATCAAAGGCTTTTTATTTTAAAATACTGAAGATCATGTTAAAAGTTACACAGAAAGTCAGTGAATATCTTCATGAGGGTATTTAGCCACATGGTTTTTAGCGAGCAGAATTTTTTTTCTAGTTCCAGACTGTTTTAGAAAGCAACTATAAGTGCTGTTACTTTTGTTACTAATTATTAGAAAAAGGCAGCAGTAGAGTAGTGTCTAAGTCAGTCTGTGGAGTGTTTGGTTAGAGGAGATGTGTATTCAAAGAATGTATATGTATCAATATATATATATGGAAAGATTATATATCAATATTTTTATAAAAATTATGCATAGGTATATATATTACCTATAACATATGAATTATATAATATAAACTGAAATAATGTCTTTACTTGGAGGAGTTTTTTCAGTTTTTCTCTATTAAAAATGTAAATACTGAATCAATTGATTTTATTATGCCAAAAGCTCTCGTGATTCTACTACTCACTTGGGTTTCAATAGAGGTTATTCTGAAAAGCACTTGACTTGTTCCAGTAGCAGGCATTTATTTTGTATGGAAATCCATGCTTTAGTAATAACTGGGTATGTGGTGAATAGTGACGACTACTACTACAGACTGACCCTTTTCACTTGTGAACAGGAGAAGGCTGGAACAGCACACCTTCTATGCCTTGACTCACAAGTCTGATCACTTATAAGCCTTTTCTCTTACAGGTTTGGGGTTTTTTTTAAGATTAGAGATCTGGTACCTTCTTCCTTTCTTCTCCCCCTTCAGACCTAAGATAGATTATTATGCAAAACCTTGCAAAGAACTAGTTCCAGCAGCAAAGTCTGCTGAGACAAGAGTCTTCACTCTTTCAAGAATTGATATAAATTAAGCAGGCAAAACCAGTTTATACGGAATAGCTCTGCTGCTGTAACCGCTGTGTTGATAAACATTTTATCTAGGCCTCAGATTATATTTTTTCTTTCTCATCTGGGACTATTAATTTCTGTATATATAGAGAAAGAGGGCATCCATCAGTCTTATTATGGCCTTTTTGTGCTTTCTAATATAAATACTATATACTATATAGTATACAAATACTATACTGAAAACACTTAGGAGCTTATTTCTTTATATCTTGCCCCAAAATGTATATACTTGATATTTATGGTTTTAGTTGTTTTTTTTTTTCCTCCCACCTCTTCTCTTGAAGAGAGTGGAAGTTTGCATTAAGTGTCATCTCTTATATTGCTACTTTTTTGCATTTCTTAAAATTAAGTGTTTTACTTTACATCATAGGAAATGTTTCTTTGTGTGTGTACACAGATTTTTGAAAGACTGCCAAATTATTATAAACTACAAAAAAAGCTGCTGTTCCTGGAGGATCGGATAAGCCAACTTCTGGGAGGCATACAGTTAATATATATAGAAGAACTGCAACCCCTGTTGACTCTAGAAGAGTACTACGAGACTCTGAACTCTTTTTATAATAAATTATGTGACAGTAGACTACCTTTTCATCCTCACAGTCTGCGAGGCTTGCAAATGATTCTAGAAAGGTAGGTATTTGCAGGAAAGGCTACTTCCTTTTAGTGGTTTTACTCTTCTTTTTGTTATACTCATGATTGCTCTCAATAAAAAGAAAACTAATATAATCTCAGATTTCCCATCTGTTTCTAAAGGTTTCATGTATCTTAATTTCATTCAAGTTCATCGAGTAGAATCATAAAATAGAATCGTAGAATCATTAGGTTGGAAAAGACTTTTGAGATCATCAGCTCCAACTGTACCTGACCACTACTAAATCATATCCCCAAGCAGTTCATCTGCCAATGCCTGATGACCATTTCTGTGAGGAAATTTTTCCTAATATCCAATCTAACTTCCCCTGATGCAGCTCAAGGCCATTCTCTGTCCTCCTCTCACCCATCACTTGGGAGGACAGACCAACACTCACCACTCTACAACCTCCTTTCATGTAGTTGTAGAGAGCAGTAAAACCTCCCCTCGGCCTCCTCTGGGCTAAACAACCCCAGCTCCCCCAGCCACTCCTCAGAAGACTGACTGACTGTTGGCCTCAGCCCATTGATCCAACCTGTTCAGATCCCTCTACAGAGCCTTCCCAGACTCCAGCAGATCAACACTTCCTCCCAGTTCAGTGTCATCTGCAAACATGCTAAGGGTACACTCAATCCCCTCCTCAAGGTCGTGGATCAAGATATTGAACAGGACTGGAAGTTAGAGCCAGACTTATGTCATTTATCTTAGTGTTGTGCTAGGTTGAATTACAGTGTTTTATTGAGTTAAATTAAAAGTTTTGTGCTGCCAGGTTAACATTTAGCTGTGTATGATGGTGGTGCTGTTTATATTTTTTTAAGTATTGTTGACAGTTGCTTTTGAAATGCCATTTTGAAAAAGCTATATATACGATGCTTCTATATTCTCACGAACCAAACTTGATTATTTTTTATCAATTATTCTGATTGATATTCTTTTATCTTCAGAATTCATTACGAAAGTAACTCATGTAAATACTTGTGTAAAAAAAGATTATACCTTGTTTTTTACTTGCATTGTGTTTCATTAGTGACAGATATGCACCAAGCTTACATGAACTTGGACACTTTACAATCCCAACGGTCTGTGACCCAGCAACCCTTCAATGGTTTATTTTTGCAAAAGCACAGGAAGCAAGGCAGAATCTGAAAAGAAAGGAGGAGTAAGTGTTCATGTGACTCAATACATTTAGCTCATGAAAATCTTTGCATGCCATAGGTTTCATTTGGAGGAGAACTTTGAAAAAATGCATTCATGCTCTTTTGGTGGAAATAAACTTCTGTTTATAAAATAGAACTTTACCCATCAGCTTTACTAAGTCAAAAATTTCAGCATTCAGTGAACACAAACAGTTAATAGAAAATACTCACCCTTCACCTTGTAGAAACAGTTACATTTTATTAAATAAAAGACCTGTGCTTACAGGACAAAATTACATCGTGTTTACTTCCTCAAAGGAGAGATGGGGTTTCTTTTTAAGGAAGAGACCTTTTGATTGAATAAGAAAAGAAACAAGCTTCTATTAATGCTACTTACATTGTGACAAGAAAGCACTAAAGTCTAAACTAAAATTTACCGATAGCAACTAGAGAAATACTATTTCCAGTTGTTTGTTAGTTAGCTGAGGAAGAGATTAATTACCCCTGAACAAGGGGAGGAAAAGACAGGGATAGAGTGGTGGGAGAAATACCTCCTTGAGACTCTTTGACAGATGTGAGTGAGGCGAGAGGGATGACAACAGTGCAGTCACAGCTCTGTACTTCCACGACTTGTAATATCTATCAGAACTGTAGATTTTTTTCTTAACCTTGTATGTGTCTCTGAGGATTGAGAGCGTGCAGTAGAGATACTGATTTTATTTTAAATAAAATACTGAGATAGGTTATCTGGTGTTACTGTCCTTTTAGAGGTCTGCGAGTTTATTTTTCTGCTTTGGAAAGCCTGTAATGAATTGTTGAAATACCACACTGTCATCTGTCTATACAAAATGTATACATCCAGATATTTTTTTTTTGTGAAGGTTATTTTAGGCGTGTGTCTTACTGAAGGTATTATGGTTTTAGCTCTCCAAGATCTGATTACTTGGGAGGATACATTTTGGAGATAGACTTTGGTAAAACATGGAGGTTTGTTGGAATTTTTTCATAACTCTGGTCTGGCTTTGGAGTTAGATTATTTATGCCACATGAGTTGAAACTGCTGAATAGCTCTCTGTATACCCGTCTCTGTGTGACATCTAGGGAAGTATTGTCTGTAGAGATTTGGATGGGTGTTGTATCAAGTGTATGCATTTGCATCTTGGTAGCTCAGTCTCCAAGAAACCTCACACCACCCCATATTATAAGGATACCATATGCATGCATGTAACCTACAGATCATTTGTTTCAAGGTAGGATTTTTTTAAGAGATTAAGTTCTAATTTTGTCACTCTGTGTGGTCTTCGTTTGCTAGGATGATGATTATGGAAAAGGAGCTGATTGATACTTCCACTGAAAAATTTTCTTTGGATCGGCTGTATAAGGAACCCAGTGTTTCCAGTGCACAGATGATAGATTGTTGTAAGCGACTGCTAGAAGAATCCTTGCCGTACCTACAAGGCATGCACCTTTGCGTCTCACATTTCTACTCTGTGCTGCAGGATGGAGACCTGTGTATACCTTGGAACTGGAAAAACTGAGGAAATATCTGATAAACAGATGAATCGTTTATTTTCTGTAAGAGGTTACAAATATGAATGTTTTTAAGAGTAAATTATTTAAATCTGTATTTTGATATCAGTATTCAGCCCACAGTTTCTTCTAATTGCTGCTCAAAAAGGATCGGTCCTAGACAATTTGCACAATACGCACTATTGCCGGTTCTGAGAAGGACATCTGTGCATTCTCCTTTCTACTGTAATGGTCCCAGTGTATGGTAGCAATTGTGAAACCGCATTTTTTGTAGTGAAGTATGAAAATTTATTAAATTGCAAGTCTGCAGAAATGTGCATGTGTATTTTTAAAATACATTAATATTGCCGGATAGTTCATCTTTAATAAAGACACTACTACTAAAACCAAACACCACATGTCATTTTAGAGGATTAAGGGATTCATTGAATGCAGAAGTTAGGTACATAAGTAATCTGGTGGCAATACTGACATTTTACATTGCTACCTAGTACTGAATTTAAAAAAAGAGACATGAAAAAACATAAGACTATTTCTACTTTGTAGAAGAAAGCAGTGCATTAACTTGGTCTTACAGCAGTTTCTTGTGCTAGTTCAGTATTGTTGCCTTAGAATTTTAAAATATGCCAATAGTACTGTCTGCAGTTACTTTAAAGGAGATGTCATTGTCTTTTTGTTTTCCAGCATTTGTTCTAACAATCCTCCTTATGTGCACTGTAACAGACTGCAAATTCTATTCACAGCACATAAAAACCTGAGTAGTTTAGTGTGACATCTGAGGAGAGGATGCATTGATTTGTATGGGGTTGTCTGCAAGAGTAAGTACTTCTCTGTGAGAACAAGGAGTTTGCAGTAAAGCAAATTCATGGATCTTTACTGATACTTTATTCCTTGAAAAAAAATGTGTGAAATGGTGTGGGTGTGTGTCAACACTTTTTCATTGTAATAGAAGTCAAGATGTATTTTGTGTTTGGGTTACTGCTTTGCAAAATATCTTTTGAGAAGAACCAACTGCTTGATGCTTCTGGACTTGAATTCATCTATAACAACTAGCTTCCTTGCCTTGTATTTATATTTGTATTGAGTAGGGAAATCGTTGTCATTCTCTGTTCTCTCCAGTTAAAAGGCTCAGTGTCAAGTTGATGTTGCCAAACTTAAAAACCTCTGCTGTGATCCTCAAACGTGTCTGTTTTAAAACATCGAGACAGCAGCTGCGACTGTCTCAGGCCTTTATTCAACTGAATTACTAGCAATTCTTGTATAGGTTCTGAACATCAGTTGATAGTTCCTTCAAAGCAGTTAACTTCCACTGCACATTACTCCCTCTCACTCCATCTGGCATTGATGATACTGTTCGTGACCCAGTTGCACTAAGCAAGTGAGCGAGTGCTGTCAGTTGTAGCCCAGAAATGTTCCCTGTAACAGCTCTTTGAAAGCAGGAGCTGAGTGTAGTAATGCTTTTCTTTCTTGCTTGAATTGAATGACCCCTTGCAGGTCTTCAAGCGAGAAGCAGCTGTCCAGTTTGACTGCAGAGTTGATAAAAATAGTCTGAGGGAAGGTGAGTAGACTCAACCAAGAACCTAGTGTGATTCTGTGAGGACTGACACTAATGTCGCAGAAAGCTGTGGCTAGATCTAGAGACCTTCTCTTTGTGGCATAGGGAACAAAAGTAGAAGTAGCTGGAGAAGGAGACAGAATCTGTGAAGAGCCTTTAAGAAATAGAACATAGGATGAGTAGGTAGGTATTAGTAAAACAGGGCAGTGGAGCCCCTGACCTGGAATACCTGATGGGAGTAGGCAAGAAGGGGAACAGAACTGAGTTTAAATATGGAAGTAGTGAAAACAGTTACTGTGAAACATTTCCAGTCTGGGATAGAACTGAAAATTATTGCCATTCATTCTAAGAGGAAGTAGCCAAAATCCTCTGGCAAAATGTGTCAGCCCTCCAAGGGTGGCACAGCAGCCTGCTTTTCTGCAGGATGCCTCCAGGCAGGGCTCTCAGGTCTGTGCAAAAAACCAAAGTGTTCCGGTCCTGCTGCTGTCCCCCAAGACAGGTGGTCACCTCAGGGGCTGTGGGAGTGGTCCTTTTCTGTTAAATTGTAGGATTTGTTTTCTTGGGTCCTGAAGGAGATGCATGTCAAAATCCCTAAAACCGCTCAAAAGCTGAGCAAGGTAAAAATTAAGGTTGTATTTAGGTCAGTAATTCAGCATGGTAAGGTCTGGGTCTTAACAGTTATTTTACAGTGTGCTTTCTGTAAACTGATTTTACTGCAGAATGGTCAAGTTGACTTTACAAACATATGAGTCTCCCAACAATTTTTAACATATTTAGAAAAGCAATGTAAAAAAAGCAAAAGAGTACATTTTATATATGTTGTTGGTGTTTATTTTGACATGTTTGACTGACTTTGAAGAAAAAATAAGAGAATTGTCCATTTAATTAGATATTTATGAATTAATCTGGCAGGATTCTGTTTTTGTTCAATGAGATGAGTGAAAAAAAATAGGGTTAGCACTCAGAAAGCCTTTTGTGGCAGTGGCAGGATGGGAAAGGACAGTGCGTTGAAACTTTTATCTGTTTTTAGACTGCACAGAACTCTTCAAGAAATCTTGTTCAACACTCTCCTATAAGCTCATTGTGGGAATTGAATTAATATTAACATCTGCTGTAGTTTTGTTCAGTACAGAATTCCCACTTGCTCCATGGCCAGCAACCAAAAACATGGTTGCTGTGAAGTTTCAAAAAGTGTTCTCTTTAAAAACAATCCTAGTATTGAATTAGCTGGAGTTGATGTCTTGCTGTTTTAATCGTTATTATTTGGCTTAGATTTGAGGTTTTCTCTTGCTTAGTAATTTGTGCAGCAAATGTTTCAAAGAAAAGTGAGAATCTCTACCAGCAATCAAAGACTTCAAACGTGTTCTGGTCATGCATCGTGAGTAAATAAACCATGATGCCCAGATCATGTCCTTCAGCCTCTGAGAATGGTTTAGTGTTTTAGTGCAGCTGCCAGAAGGAAATTCAATGCTAGAATAAAAGAGATGGGGACTTAAGGCAGTATTTATTGCCTTAGTGAGTTATTTTGATGCTGTTTAATACTCTGATCTTGAGATGCATGCATTGGCAAACAGCAGTTTCCATTTTGTCAGTTGTCAACATAATGATTTACAGTATCAGTTCTGTATGAATTCTGGTGTTACAGGCTCCTGTTTGTATCCTTAGAGCTGTATATGAAAATGGTATGAAATTGTGACAAGTAATGCCCATTGTTCTTTTGGCTGTTAACTGCTGTGATAGAGTCTCAGGGACTAGAAGGCTTGTTTTTCTGTTTTATAATCCATTCAAAATGTTATTAATCAATCTTGAGAAAGACTTAAAAAGGGGGAATCTTCAAGAAGATCAGAGCTGATGTGTCAAAGCATATCCAACATTCATCAGAACTTTTCATTGAGAACATAAATCTCATGAAATTTGTGTACCTTACAGATAAAAACAACTTCTGGAGGAAACTGTGAAATTTTAAAGCTTATTAATTTAAAGTTGTCTTTCTGAGAATATATAGTGTTTGTCTGAACAGGGTTGTCTCTGTGATTCCTTGGGCATGTGCATGTATATTGTGTGTGTGTGTGTAGTATATGTGTTCAGTGATGACACTTTCCTAATATTTCTTTATAAGCTTAAGACGACATGGATTTGTAGCAGAGCAGGGCAGATGTTTTGGTTTTAAATATAAAGGCAGCCTAGCTGAGAAAGAGAAAACAAAGCTGTGAATACAGTAAGAATGCTCATTTAATAAATTCAGAGCTAGAGATATTTTTCTATTGCATATAAATACTTGAATAATTTGGCTTTAAAATATGAGATTAAAAGCTAGGACCTTGATTCTAAGCATGGAAAAAAGATGTTTAGTTTTCTTCCTGAAAGGCCCTGTTATAAGCACAGAAAATACTAAAGTAACAGAAAAAATAATCTTGTTTTTCAGCTTGTCCTTTTCAGCTACATATTCCTCACACAACAGCTTAAATGCTGAATAATTTAGTACTTCATTTTTGCTAAATCCTCCAATGGGGCACTGTGTGTCTAAGTACTTGGACTGATTGATTGTGATCTCAGTGACATCTTTAAAACAAAAAGCTTGTGAAGGTATTTTATTTAGTAGAGCTGAAATTTAATATTTTCTCATAATCTTTTATATTCTACAAGTGCCTTTTCTGTCTTCTATTTCCATAGCTTTTGGCTGTTGTGTGGCCCCATAGTTTAGCAAGTTTAAATATCTTTTAACCCTTTTGCTCTTCCTAACATGATTACCGAAAGAGCACAGGTTTAAATTAGCCACATCGATGCTGTGGACTGTGCTGACTACAGACCACAAAACATGCCTTACGTTGAGCTGCTTCAGTCCTTGTAAACTTCTCTTTGATTTTAGCAGGGAAGAAGGTTCAGAAAAGTGATAGCAGCCAAAGGTAGTGGCTGGAATGACAACATGAAATAGCTTTTAACACTGGGATTAGATGAAAAGAGCAGAGCTACGACTTTCTTCTTCATTTAGTTCTAACACCCCTACCTAGCTTCTCAGGAGCACACAAGGCAATTTGATGTAGCTTAAGATACCAGTCAGCTTTAATTCCTTTTTGATTGTTTCTCTTTAATCATCTGCTTTGTCATGTGATTTGTATATGTTGCAGGGGCATAGTTGAGCAGTCAGTTAATGCCTGTGGTGGCTGTGCGCACCCTTTCTCTGTAACGGGATATGCTGGGGCCATTTACTACAAGCAGCAATTGGATGAGAACCTGATGTCCTCCCTCAAGACCTCTCTGTGATCTTGCGGCCACAGTTCAAGATCAAGGCGTTCCTTGGTAGTGCTTTGTCCAACCCACACGTTATTTTACCCGTCAGTTTGTCATGTTTCTGGGAACCTCTTGTCCTGGGTTGGGTTTTTTCAATGGGATGTTTCAAGTTCATCGAGTCGGTGAGTCATGGTTGTAGAGTGAGTTTTTGAATCCTGCTTGTGTTATAGTCCAAAAGGCACAGGTAACTCCTGTTTTCGGCTTGCATGGATTTCAGACAGTCCATCGAGACCGAGCTGTAGCTTCTACACAATCAGACAACGCTCAAAAAAAACAAAGAAAAAAAAATGAAAAATAAGACTAAATCCCTGAATTTCACATGTAATTAAACTCGCTAGAAAGTACTTAGCAAGGAGAACTACCTCTAGCTTTAATTTGATTTCTCTCACCAGTCTGTGTCCAGGGCAATGTTGTACGGAGTCTGCATGATCTGGGACTCACCCTGCTTGCAAGTATCTGCAAAAGTCATGTTGACTGGAAGCATAGATACCAAGGGTCACTCAATGCTGTCGTCATCAGGACTGCCTACCCAGCTCCCAGAGAGGACATCCAGCTGCAGCAGCCTCTCTGGTGGGGTCCAAGAAGCCCTCCTCATTTAAACAAAAACAGGAAAACACAAAAAAATCCCTCAAAACTAAGTCAACCAACCAAAAAGAAAAAAAAAAAAACACCTCCGCAAAAAAAGATAAGTGAGAAATGGCCGTTCTGAAAGTGCTAACTGTTGGGAGAATAACAACTCCTGCTGTAATAAGCCAATTCTCTGGTGCAGTTTTGCACATTTCAAATAAGGGAGGATTCCTCGTGGGTATTGCTACTCCCTTCAAAATGGACATTCCACCTACGAAGGTGGTATTTAAACACAGAGCCGTTGATGTATTACATGATTGGATGCGCATTCCTCTCTGTTTAATCTTCCAGCTTGTGAGACCTTTCTCGAAAGGTCACAAAGCATTAATCTAAACGCGACTAACCAGTCCACAAAGGTCTTGGCAACTGCGAATCTTGTCTTGGTCAGTGTTTGTATGATGCCTGGAAGAGATGAGTCTCTTGCTCTCTGTATTGCCACCAAAAAGAAAAAATCAAATTGATTAATCATAATTTAAAAGACTCTATAGTTGCAGTATTTTTTCACTGCTCAGATCTCTACTGTCCTGTTATGACAGATAAGCTGTGGTGTAAACTGAGTGGTTTTAGCAAGAAATCTGTCCTGATGCCTGAGATTCCTGATTTGATCTTGAGATGGTGAAAAGCAGATGAGACAAAAGGCTCTGCAAGTCTGGACTCCAGACCAAGATCAGGACTTTAAAGAACATATATATAGATAAGTGTGTGTGAGTGTGTGTGTGTGTTTGTAAAAAAATGGTTTATTCCATCTCCACTTGGTATGGAAACCATAACTGTAATCTTCAGGCAGGAACCGCATTTAACCTACTATTTGTGCTGTGGTCTAAGGAAAAGGAACAACAAGGTTTAGGATTGCTGCAGCTAGCACTTCAAGTTTTTTGCCCACCTCCATCCTAATGCAGTTTGTCATGGCCAGTACTGAATATCAGATCTTAAGAGTAGGTTCCATCATGTCACAGTCTGTGCAGCAGCCCTTTGAAAGCTGTGGAGGCTTTACTGCCTTTGCGGGTGTCTTTAGGAGTCTTCAACAATTCGCAACAGATCTTCTCAGCTCACAGGTTTCTCTTAGAAGCCTTGAAACTTAAATATGGTTTAATTTTTAAAAAACGCTTGTGAAAGATATTCTCTCATCAAAGCAAATCTGTATACAGCTGTATAGTGTGTGCAGTATGTCTGCATAGCTCATTGGCGCTAGAAGTTTCTTTCAGAGGAAAGGAATGCTGTTCTGACTATGTATGCATGTCCTGCTTCAGTGGGTTGTTCTTGGTAAGTACAATTGATCGACCAGTTTATTCTAAATGTCCACGTTCAACAGCGGTTAAGAAGAGAGTGTGTTGAGCATGTCTCCACCTTCTTCCTCCCTCTCCTCTCCCTTTGCCATCTAAAGCACTAGTACTGTTGGGCAAAGGCTTCTCCGTCTTCAGCGAACATGGATCACCGGCTGATTGTGATAAAGAGTTTGTCCAGAAAATACAAACCAGGGTTTCTCTAAAACTGCTTTCAGCTTCTGGTGAAATAAAAGCTTTGCTGGGTACAGGCTGTCACTCCGTGCCTCGAACCCTCATGCCCCATTTTAGTTTTACAAAAGGTATTTGACTCTACCTACATTAAAATACATCCTGGCACGCTGCTCATCTCAGTGGTGGTCTGTAGAGATTCTATAGAGTTTTCTATGCCATGAGATGTTTGATAGCTCCTCTGTTCTCTCTTGGTTTAAGGTTTGTGCTGTTTGGTCGTTCTTCATTGTTACCTTGTTTTGTTGCGTTTGTTTATTCCCAAGATGAACCAGCCTTTCTTAGAGACAGAGTTAATATTAGGCGAAACACGGTTACGCAGTGATTAATGGAAGCCTAGGTGCAGTTAGCAATTACTTAAAATCGGCTGGATTTCCTAATGATTACTTTGTTCTCTACAAATTTATTTTGCAGAGAACTTATTACACATTACAGATAACGAATTTGTGAAACATTTTCAGCATTGCCCAAGGCACTAGCAGAAATTGCCTCCTCGGTGACCGTTTGTGACAAATAACTAGAATGGATAGGATCTTGTAAGCGCTGCGCAATTGGAAGGCCTGCACGGTTCCCAGCATTTTGGGGGGAAGACGAAAGTGACCATTTGAGTGAGAAGTACCCTGGAGGATTTCAGCGTTATCATCATGGTGCGCTGTTAAAATCGTGGAATATGTCTTTAGGTAAAGGGTGTGAGCAAATGATATGTGAAAAACAAATCGGAGTACTCCTAATGTTTCCCTTTCTGCTTTGTTAGTCATCATAAACCTCCTGCTACCCGGGTTATAACCTTGGGGTTATTCTTTATATGATGAGCATATTTAGAGTGAAATTTTGTGTCCCATAACTTTAACCATAGCGTGCGTTATTAAAAATTAATTTAATGGTCCTCAAGGACCCAACTCTGGAGGTAGCAAACAAGCATTTCGGTTATATATTGTCTTCAATTATTCATTAAGAACTACGGGGATTTTCTAGAACTTTTCTCTAGTGAAGCTCAGAGCTGTTCTCCTAATGCCAGCAACAACTCTCTGCTACTTAGTTTAACAGGAATGGACATGATTTCCCTGTTGGGTTTCTCTCTTTGAGCTGTGTAATATTTTATTGCATTTAATAAAGTTTATTACAAACATGATTCGGTATGAGAAAAATCCTGGCAGTGAGGCTGAAGCGTCATTTAATTTTGAATGGACATTTTGCTAACAAGAATTTTAATGTATCACCGTGTGTGTGAGCACAATAAATAGTTCAACAACACAAATTACACAGCATCAATATGGATCATTTTCTTGTTCGCTAGAGCCATCTCCCTCGCTCTTCGCACCCCTAATTTTCTTCTATCTTTGGTGCTACTCTGCTTTGGAGTTTGGAGTTGCTGTCAATTGTGGGGTCTTTTAAAAGCAAACCTGTTTTCCTTAAAGAAGCTGGTTAATTAAGGAGCTTCCAATGCTGCATCCTCCTCGTGGGTCTGATTCCACCTTGTGCACCAGACGTGCAGTTGCACAAATACACACTGGTCTATGGGAAGAGTCTGTCTAGGAAAGTGTCACCAGTTTGACAGACAGAGTTGAATTCAGGAGAATTAAAACAGTGTAGCTACTCGTTCCAGTATATTCTTTTCTTTTTTAAGGAAATACCACAAGTAAAAAGTACATACCAGTGACTGGCACAGGCTGCCCAGGGTTGAGTCACCTTCCCTGGAGGGGTTTAAAAAACTGTGAATGAGGTGCTCAGGGAAGTGGTTTAGTGATTGATGGCAATGGTTGGATTCGATGATCCTGTGGGTCGTTTCCAGCCTAGTGATTCTATGATTCTATACTCTTAGCCGTAAGTAAACTTTACAAATATATTAACTGTTCCAGAAGTGATTTCCCAGCAGAGAATTACACCAGAGTTACCCTAAGTTAAATGTAAGCTTCTGATGCTATCACTTTTCTCGTGACAAGCCCTTGCGTGGCTTCAGTGAAGCTGTTTCTGATCTACACCACAGGTGATGTGTTTTGAAATATTTCCCCGTTCTGAAAGGATTACATTGGAGTTTGGTGTTTCTGTAAACCCTGTTGGATGTTTTGCATCAAACAATCATTGTTCAAACAACAGTGCACCCAGTGACCCAGATTTCTTTTTGTAGATGTTTGATTCCTGCTAGGAACAGGTCAAATGTAGAGATTCTTGTGATTTTTTTTTTCCCCTCAATGTCTTATTTTCAAGGGTAGAATTTGCTTTCTCCTGTAATTTTACTGCCCTAGCTGGAAGGCAGAACACAGGGAGGGGGTATGTAGGCAGAAGATAGATTGGTACAAAATTCAATGTATTTATAACTGAACTTTCCACAAAAGCAATGTGACTTTTCTCCTGCTGGAAGAAGGCTCAGAAGAGAATATTGTACCACAAACTTCACACCGACAAACTCCCTCTGTGAAGGTAGACACTGATGTTGGAAACCTTGGCAGCCTCTTGAGTCTGTGTTTCCATCACACGGAAATGTCTTTCCTGCAGGATTCCTCTTGGAGAAAGGTACTAGCCACTCCTGTTCCCAGTGATGTGCTGCTTCCATGGCAGAAGAGCTCGTGGTAGCTGAACTGAGACATTTCTCTCTGTCATCTGCTTTGGGTATGTGCTCACTTATAACTCTAAGACCAGCTGAGTTGCAGCCCCAGTGCTACGTGCCAGCACCCACACCCTTCCCCGGTGGCTCCCCGAGAGCGTGAGTGACTGGTGATTCTGTAAAGCAGGCCTGAGGGGAGCTGATCAACCATCATCTTCATCAAAGCGAAGGCAAGAAAGCTGGGTCGCTGTCAGGGCGCAGCCTTCCCCAGCAGCCTCTCAAGACCCTGAACTGCTAAGGGCACCACTGGTGTGGTTCCTGGTTAACTTCATAGGCAGATACGCTGGGAGGAGCTCTGGATTTCTGGACTTGTATTTCCTTTGGTAAACCAGATTCGTCTCTGACATTGATATGATGCAAGACAATGTCCTTTACCACCACCACCCTTCAAAGGCGGCTTTTATAATCTTCCTAGCCAGACTGTCCCTTCCAGCTTTAGAAATGTTCCTACTCTTTGTACAGGGGCACTTACCAGCTCTTGGGACAGCAGATGTACTGCTAATGATAGTTCCCGTACTTACTTTATTTGTTCATTTATAGTTCATTAACCCATTTTGGTACAAAAACATCATTTTTAGACCAAGTGGACCATCCAAAGACACATTTTCAAGAAGAGTTTTTATGTTCTAGGCATGAATTAATATCACAGGATGGTTTGGGTTGGATGCACCTTAGAGATCATCCAGTTCCAACGCCCTGCCATGGGCAAGGACAATTTCCACTAGGTCAGGTTGCTCAAACCTGATCTCAAAAATGTGTGTTTATTTGCTAATTGTTCCTTACAGAATCACAGAACAACCTGAACTCCTTTCAGGCAGTTATAGAGAGCAAGGAGGTCTCCTCTCAGCCTCCTCTTCTCCAGGCTAAACACCCCCAGTTCTCTCAGCTGCTCCTCATAGGGCCTGTTCTCCAGCCCCTTCACCAGCCTCGTGGCTCTTCTCTGGACTTGCTCCAGAGCCTCAACATCCTGCTTGTGGTGAGGGGCCCACAACTGGACACAGAATTCAAGGAGCAGCCTCACCAGTGCTGAGTACAGAGGGAGAATCACCAACCTGGACCTGCTGGTCACACCATTTCTGATACAAGCCATGCATCTCAGTGAATGCATGCACACAGCTTACTCCTGTCCCTCAGGGTAAGGAAGGCTGCTGAGCAGTCTCTGTGCGTAAAACGAGGCCCTTGGGTTAAGCAAACACCTCAGTTAGTCCCCATGGATACCCTGCCTATGATTAATTTCCAGCTCTTCCAGTTTCTTGAGTAGATGGATCCTCTGTTAAACTTCCAGCTAGCTGAAGATGAATGATGGTACTATATGATAAGGCAGCTCAGAGGAGCCTGGAAGGCTCCCACCCAGAGCTGGAGGGAGGGCTGTGTACACAGGCTGCAGTGGGACTGCTGAGATCCCCAGCCCTCCTACCCTGATAGCATCTTCATTCCTGCTGTGTGGGGAAGGTTTCCATGATCTTTTAGTCTGGTCTTTGTGTGAGGAGATCTATGCATATTATTGGTTTTCCTAGTTGCCATCCTCTCTCCCACCTCTAGGAACAGCATGAACCAGCATCTGAAGGACCCGTTGATCCACACAGAAAGATCAAGAAAGCAATGGCATTGCTAGCAGTTTCAGACCATCATTCAGGTCATGAGCTCTAGGGAGAAACTCTTAGTTTTGTCAAGGTAAGGATCAGAGATTGCCTGGAGCCTCAGCAGACAGAGAGTGTTTCAGATGTCCCTGCAGCAAGTTGTCTGCTGGTCCCCTTCAGACAGCCTGGCTCTGAGGGGCAGCACTGCTTGCTGGTCGTGTTGGTCATGGCCTCAAGCTCTGCCAGGAGAGGTTCAGGCTGGACAACAGGAAAAAAATTTTTCACGGAAAGGGTCATTGGGCACTGGAGCAGGCTGTCCAGGGAAGTGGTTGAGTCACCATCCCTGGAGGTGTTTAAAAGACGGGTGGATGAGGTGCTGAGGGGCATGGATAAGCGGTTGATAGGAATGGTTGGACTCGATAAGCCTGTGGGTCTTTTCCAACCTAGTGATTCTGTGATTCTGTGAACTAAAATAATGCACCTTAAGCTGCATCTGCTGATGCCACGGGCCTGAGGAGCCAGGGAGACTGGGGGCCAGCAAGGAGTGAGTTTGCTCTGGAGGGGCTGGCTAGTGCAAAACCTCTCACCTGGAGCAAAGACTCAGCACAGTATCTATAAGTTCACCCTCTGTGGGGAGCCCAGCCAGGAGATCTGTAGGATACTTGCAGGTGGGGCAGAGGCCACTGCAGGCAACTGTAGGCTTGGAGACATCTACTTTGCACCATGCTTTGTGGGCAGGAGAGCTGCTGCCTCACTGAAGCTGGGGCTGCGGGTCAGCTCCTGAGTTGTCAGTGTCCGGCTAACGTGTTTCAGAGTGTTTGTGGGTCAGCTCCTGGGTTACCAGTGTCCGGCTAACGTGTTTCAGAGTGTTTTCAGGGGTGTCCAGGCTTCTCCTGCTTGCTTCTTGTGAAAAAAAAAGAGGTCAGTCTCTTAGAAACACTTCTTAAAATGGAAGTGTTTAGTTTTGGTGTGGGGTAACTATGAGAATGGCAATCATCCTGTTATGGAGGAGCCACACCTGAAAAACGCACATGGTGTCCTCTGGCTTGAGGCTGCTCCAAGCTCCAAGACAGGGCTGCTTGCGGTGAGCAGGCTCCGTCCTTTCACTCGCATTTTAATAGCTTTAACTTATCTCCAGGCCTTACAGGCTGCTTTTCCTCCCTGAGTAAGGGCAGTGTTAGTCAGCCGGCAGCATCTCTAAGCCGCTACCAATGGAGGACAAAATGGTTTTGAGAAAGCCTGCTGCAGCAGCAAAGCCGTGGAGACCCCTCGCTCTTCTCCACCCCCATCAGGCACCTCTCAGGGCAGGCTGACTACCCCAGTCTCTCCATTATCCCCCCATGCTACCTCTCCTGACCAGGAGGTAGCAGCTGCCTGGTGCTCGCTGGGGCACAGCACCTCGTGCTCCTTGTGCCCTCGTGCTCTGCCCCCCGTGGCATCGCCCCAGGAGCACAGCTACGGCTCTCAGCTCCTTAAGTCGTAATGCAGGATGAGTTGTTTAGGCTTCTGTTAGCCAGCAAAATGAATTTTCTGGGTTTTTTTTTTTATACTATATTCACAGACAGATATATTCAGGTTATTTGTATATCTTGAGGGTTGTATTCACTCTGTCTCTTTGAGTCTTCTTTTTAATACTAAATAAAAAAATGTCTACTTTTAACTTATCTATTTTAAAGCTAAATGTATTGCAAGGTGTGGGCTAATGCAGAATGAATCTCTCAAATGTTTTAATGAAGAGGAGGAGACCTGGAGGTCTGTCTGCTCCTGGAGGAGCAGCCCTGCCAGCGCCATGAAAGATCTTCCACCAGGGGATTTCTGACACACGCTGCCCCTACATTTCTGGTATTTATTATAGAGGGAAGGGAAGACAAAAGCTCAAGGGAAAACAAAAATCTAGGTCTGCCTCGGGTTATTATAAACTGAGAATTGATAGGCAGTCTCAATTGCCTGTTGCTAAGCAGCCAAGAGAATTGGTTGACCATACCCTGGGCCTTTTTGAAAAAAAAAAAACAAAAACCCAAAGCTGAAAGCTCTGTGTGTGTGTGTGTGCGTGCGCGTGTGCGTGTGTACGTCAGGGATATATGAAATAATGTGTAAATATCATATTAGCACACAGAACCTCCATTTTTTTGTTTGTTTGTTGTGTTTGTTAAGCACTGTTGCACGAGTGGTATGAAATCAGTCAGGCCTTAGGTGGATGGGATAACCTTTGCTTTAAAATAAGAAGAAGGAAGGAGAGAGAAAGAGGATGATTCTATGATGTCAGCAAGGTCAAGCAGCACTTTCTTGGGTTTTGAAGTGTCCGTTAGCATGTGATCTTGCAGCACCCTGAAAAGCTGTGCTGACAGTCATGGGGACAAATCCCTGGTGATACAAGTCCCTCCTCTCCCAGCCACCGTCACCAAAGTGACCTTCAACATTATTATTTTTTTTAAATGCCAGTGTAAAGCACTGGAGAGCCCCCTCCCTTCGTCCCCACTGATGCTGGTCCCAGCTTACTTTTGGCCAGAGCTGCAGATAAGGCAGGATGCAAAACTCACAGGGTGAAGCGACGTGTATCCAGGTTCCAGCCATCCCAAGGAGGGGAAGGGAGAGCCCAGACCTGCCTGAGACACCTCCACACATGAGTCCTGCCTAGCTCCCAGCAGTCAGGAAGCTGCGAGGGTAGAAAAACAGTGTCTGCCTGGCAAAAGAGTCAACCAGGAGGTTATGTCGTTGTTTGGAGATTTTTTTAAAATTTTCTTATGGCTCAGCTGAACTAAAATGCTTAAATAAAATAGACATCATGCTTGGTGAAAGGGATATTGTCTTGGGAGCCAGGTTTGCTAATTACACTGCCGCCTTCTTGCTTTTGCAAGCATGATTTTGCCTGTCTTAAATGGGGAAAAAAAAAAAAACCCAAACCCAGAGCCTACATTGCTTTGCGATAATCGCTTTCTACATTGTTGATTTTTGTGTTCTGCCTCTGACATCCCCAAGTCCCTCCTCTGTTCCAGTACCTGCCCAGAAGTCCCTCAGTCACCAGCAGCGCGCGCAGCCTTATCTCAATGTGGAACATACACCTGGCAGTGGCCACGCTGCTTTGCACCAAACCCTGTCATTCTCCCCACCACCCAGTGACCCTCCCAGGAAGCTGCTCACAGCAGAGAGCTGCACCCTGTCCAAACCAGCTGCAGCACGTGTTCCTCCTCCTCATCGAGCAGATGGGGTGGACATTGGACCGCTGGGGATTGGGGGTGGTGAAAGCATGTCAATACCAAACTGGTCCCGCTGGGTGTGCGCGGGGCCATTACTGCGATGTACAAACAGGGGAGGGGACTGCACTATGGGGCAGGGTCAGGCCACCCCTGCCCCCCTCCTCCCCCGAGCACGGGACTAAAAATAGATGTAATCAGGTTTCAAAGAGGAAAAGAAATGGAAAGGTCAAGTGTCATGACCTTAGGCATGCTCTGAGGCTGCTCTTTTCCCCGCGTGGCCTGCCTTCACTGGGCCTCCCAACGGCGTTTCCGGACAAGAAGCGGCTGGGGTGTGCACCTTGGGTACAACCATCAGCTGTGGCCTCTGGTCGGGGGGTTCTTCCTTTTTATGACTCCCCATCTGCCTTCTCGCTGCCTGCAATAGGCTCTTTCCTGGCCTGGGGAAAAGCACCGGCGTGTGCTCAGGGCTTCACCCCTGGCTCCTCGCCGTGGTCACCTCATGAAACCAACCAGCTTCACTGGGGCTTCTGCCAGAGCCGCATCGATTTTGAGGAGATTGAACCTCACTCTGTACTGGGATGGGCGCAGGGAGGCACACGCCTTTGTCCTTTATCTAGCCCACGAGTACTGGGTTTCCATGACCAGCCCACACTGCTCTGTCTGATTTTGTTCAAATCTTAATGTGACGCATTTCATACTGAGAACTCAAGGCCTGAAGCAGGGAAGGCAGAGGGTATGGTGTCTTTGCTGTTACAGTCTCAGTTTTCCCAGCTGGTGAAAGATCTCTCAAGCCTCCTTTACTTTTCCTCTGCTCAAATAACATCTGAAAAAATTGGATAATTGTTTTTAGTGTGTATTTGCGTGCTCTGTGCAGGTATGAGTCGGGACTTATGCTTATGACATATTAAATAAACTGCAGTGTTTCTGAGGTGTGAATGGTTATTCTAACCACTTGAAATATTCAGCACTGTAGCACTCTGTCTTCAGTGCTTTGCTGTCCTTTGCCCCCTGCTTTTATCCTTAAAAGCTCCAGCTGTCACATTGCTAGCACTTTCCTCTCACTTGCTTGCACCTCAAGACCTCTTCCTGCATCCTGCATACCTGGGATCCTTTCTTATGCAAGGCAACACAGGATTTCAAAGCCACCCGTCTCCGTATCAATCCACCCATCCTTGCCCAAAATAACCACGGCACGTGGGGAGGTGGTGGCTGTTGCATGGGAAAAATAACCGTTCTCCCAGAGCAGTGAGTGCACAACGCACTTTGCATAAGCCATCCTGCCAGCAGATAGTGTCCTAGGTGGATGCACCAGGATCTCAGTGAATTCTCCTTTTTTGCTTGCTCCTGCCAGGACTTGGCTCCCCACACAAACCTCTCTTTCCCCCTGCCAAGGCCTCAGCTCCACCTTTGCATCCTACACAGCTGCCCCCAGCCTCTCCCACCATTGCATAAAGATGAGTGCAGTTCCGCAAAAGTTAATCATGAAAATAAGTAAATGAAACAGTTATCTCACATAAGGAGAGGCAGTGGAAAACGGTGAAAGAAGAATAGTGAAGAAGCTAACAAGTTAGAAATGAATTTGTGATTGATGAGCACGGGATGGCTTTGTTCTGCTTTTCAACTAAGTATTTTTATTGTATTGATGCAATAGATCAATAGATCATTAAAATATCATAGGTTCCATGTCAATAATATAGTTGGTACTTGTTTAAAATAAGAAACGTTAATACTAGAAAATCACTCTGAAAGACTATATTTGGAATAATACCCTTTTTTCTTTACACAAGAAGAAATATCTACTAAACAAGTATTTTCTCTGCTTTAAAATATTCATTGCTTCTGCATTTTTCTGCCTCTGTACATTTTAAATGTAGTCTGGGCGCATGCCTTCCCCTGTAATGCCGTGTGGAAAAGTGGTGCATGTCATTGCACTGGTGATTTGCTGAATCTGCAGTCCCAGGATCTGCCATCCGAGGCAGAATTTGCTTTAGAACCCTTCAAAACCTATAGCCCGGCGAGTAAATCGAAGAACTGCTTTAAAAGAGCATTAAACCCAAACCCTTACATTAGGAAGCTTCTCTGTCCCAGATGGGATCTGCCATGCAATCTGATGCAAACGTTTCTGCAGGGGGTCTGTCTCAGCCCGGCTGGTGGTGCCAAGCAGTACCTGGAAACATCAGGTATTGGATGAGTTCTTAGCAATCTGGGTTAAGCATAGGGAAGTTCACAGCCACGGGCATCCTCACACCTGTAAGGTGTCTCCAGGCAGCAGGTGCCCCCCCACTCAGGGTCCAAAAGGATGCGCGGGGACCATTGTCACCAAAACAATATCCAATGTGACCTAGTGGATAAGAGGTGAGGCAGTGCTATGAGAGCACAGGTTTAATGCACTCACAGAATCACAGAACAACCAGGTTGGAAGGGACCCATCGGATCTTCTAGTCCAACCATTCCTATCTAACACTAAACCAAGTCCCTCAAGACCTCATCCACCTGTGCCTTAAACACCTCCAGGGAAGGGGAATCAAGCCACCTCCCTGGGCAGCCTATTCCAATGCCCAATGACTCTCTGTGTGAAAAACCTCCTCCTAATCTCCAGCCTAAATCTCCCCTGGCGGAGCTTGAGGCCATTCCCTCTTGTCCTGTCCCCTGGCACTTGAGAGAAGAGCCCAGCTCCCTCCTCTCTACAACCTCCTTTCAGGTACTTGTAGAGAGTAATGAGGTCTCCTCTCAGCCTCCTCTTCTCCAGGCTAAACAACCCCAGCTCTCTCAGCTGCTCCTCATAGGTTCTGTTCTCCAGCCCCTTCACCAGCCTTGTCGCTCTTCTCTGGACTTGCTCCAGAGTCTCAACATCCTTCTTGTGCTGAGGGGCCCAGAACTGGACACAGGATTCAAGGAGCGGCCTCACCAGAGCTGAGTCCAGAGGGAGAATCACCTCCCTGGCCCTGCTGGTCACACCGTTTCTGATCCAAGCCAGGATGCCATTGGCCTTCTTGGCCACCTGGGCACACTGCTGCCTCATGGTCAGTCGGCTGTCGACCAACACCCCCAAGTCCCTCTCCTCCAGGCAGTTTTCCAGCCAGGCTTCTCCCAGTCTGTAGTTCTGCATAGGGTTGTTGTGCCCCAAGTGCAGGACCCGGCATTTGGTTCTGAATTTGCACTCGCACCCTCTTGACCTGATGTTTGTGAAATGGGATCCATTGATTTTATTTTTTTCAATTCTTCATACCAGTCAGTTCTTGCTAGAACTACAGATGCAAAACACGTCACCCCTGGACCCCCCCCCTCTGGGACATCAGAAATGAAACCACTCAATGCCAGACCATGTGCAGTCCCAGAGGACACAAGGGCTCAAGGAGAGCCGTTCCTGTAAGTTTCCCACAGAACATGCCTCATCTGATGGGGACATTGACAGCAAGACACCCGTGGGCTTCCAGGACCACCAGGGATAGGAGCTCCCCAAAGACTTTGACAAACTGGATTCACAGTCAAGCACTGCATGTGTTGGCTTAGCAGTCCTGTGCTGCTGATGAGCAGAGAATGTTATTCTGGGGATAAAAATCTTGCTTTTACTGAGCTGGGAGGGTTGTCCCAGGCTGTCCCAGGCTCACTCTTCCCACCAGAGTCAAGGTAGGAGCAGGAGGTCATCCACCGAGTTACATCTTATTGGCTACATGACTGCTGAAGTGTTGGGGGGCAGTGTCAATGCTGGGAGTCACAGGACTACCTTTCATCTGGTCCACCAAAGAAGTCTATGAATTAGTAAGAGCATTTCTTCTGAAAGATGATGAAAGCTTTTCCCAAAAACTGCCTTGCTCGCGCAAGGGAAAATTCACTCCATGGCTGTTTTAGCTGAAAATCTCAAGCAGCCTGAACGTGGGCACCAAGGCTACCTGAGGAGGCTGACCCCAAACCTCAAGACACAAAATGTGACCTCTCCAGACAGATAAAGACTCACACTGGCAAATCAAGCTCTGGATGTTTTTCCTGAGTCTCTTTTCCACAGCATTTACTGTGGAAAAGAGCGGTGACCAGTTGAATTGTCCTGGTTTGTCAATCACTCTGCTAATCCCTCCATCTCTGGTTTTATCCATAGCAAATATAATATATTGTTCTTTCCAGTCCCTGACTGGATTGGTTTCCTCCCTGAGAGGAGATGAGGCATGTCGCTGGGCAGTTATCAAATGGCAATACCTGCACAGGTAGTTTGGCCATGTTTTCATGCCCTCCTGAAGGTAATGCAGCTTTCTCATATACACAGACTGTTGCTCAGCAAATTAAAATGTGACTTGTTCTGCTTAGTTTGTCATGATAGACCACTGGTTGCAGACTGGAAAAGATCTGGGAGTGAACCATGCTTAAAAGAGGAGAGAAATATCTATTTTGTATGGGTTACGCTTCCCAGTGCTTGATGAGAGGAGCAAGACAGCTCTGACAACATGGAACTCGTATTTCTTTCTGCTGCTTTGTTTTTTGGCTTAGAATGAGAGGACTTTCATCCAGATTGCAGAAGTGTGATTATCTATACTAATGCCAGTCACCAAGAGGACAGCATTGGTTACCTGAGACAGTACCATCAGTGGAGGGATCTGCTCTTTCTAGATATGATTCCTCAGGACCTGGCACCTTTGCTGATGCTGAGAGCCAAAGCAGAGTCCTCATGCCCTGGCCTTTTGACATAGACGCGTTTGTAGTCCATAATGCAGCAAACCGATGCCTCCAAGGTGCATCCAATCCACCAAGACGGACCTGACATATTTTAACAAAAGCTTTTTAATTACCCTTTGTGAAACTATGATATATAATCAGGAGGAAAACTTCTTAGCTGGGCATTCCCAGAAGGCGAAGAGCAGCTCCCAAGGAGGGTGGCAGATGAAACTTGCTGAGCTGTTCAAAGTCAACTGGGGTTAAAAAGTGAATGCTACACAGCAGAAAGTAAAAGAATGACGACAGTGGGTCAGATCTGGTGTGTCTCCTCATCCCAAACCTCCCTCCAGCAACAATGAGTAGCAGATGTTCGAGGAAAGATTAGAAACAGGGTAAATGCAAAGTGATCTCCTTATACGTCCTGCCGGCTTTCAGCACACAATGGTTCGACAAATCTGTAAGTCCCAGGGAAAAATCGTATATAAGATACATTTTAATTCTCATTTCTGCAATGCATTACTATGGTATTTCTGTCCTGAATCCACATGAGCTCATTCAGCCACTGAAGAGGCTTTTCAGAAAGACAGCATTATTGTAACAGCCAGATCTTCTTTGTGGCTTTCCACATGACTGCTGTGAGAGGGCAGCTTGCCAGAGTACCTAAATCCAGCCAGGAACCCTATGAAATATCGCTCAACAAGTCACGTCAACTCCAGTTTCCTAGTGGTTACACTTACGGTTGCAGCTCTGACCACAGGGGGAATGATATGTACTCCTCTGTGGCATGAAAGCAAGGCCACAACATTGTGTTGCTCAGTTCTCCAGCACTAAAGGGCTGTTAAGGTCTGCCAGCATGGCTGCAGATTTCTCTGCAGCTTGGTTGACCATCCTCAAAGTTTTGTGAAGAAGGCAAATGCCTAGAAACACAGGAGAGAACATTTCATCTGCAAAGGGGAGGCTCTACTCATGGTCCAGTGGACAGGTTTTGAAAAAGATGGGGTCCTAGAGGCCAGTCTACCTGCCATGTCCACCCTGCACACGGAATTGGGTGAATACCTTTGCACGATGCTCCGGTTTGGCCCTGCGCATTGCACAGCAGAGGACAGGGTGGGTTGTGAGCTGTAACCCCAAGAAGATCTTGTCCCAGTGCCCTCGAGCCATCTTGGGGCACACTCCTAGATATCAGCTGTTGTAAAGCAGATGCAGAGATCAATCTGATCAGTCAGCAAGCACCTTTATTCAGCTTAGCTGTCTTTCTATATACCCCATTCGGTTACATAACTGTGTGCCCAGGAGGGTGACTACAGTGTACTATTGGCTAAAGGTAGCTGTCCATAAGGCTATTACCAACATTTTATTGGCTAAGCTACCGTGCATGCCAAGAAACCAAGTTATACTAAAGTTAGCTATGTTGACAGTTCATGTCCATTGTTTTCCTTTCAGGTGGTACTCGTTCCCACCGAACTAGCTGCTGGGTTCCTCCCAGCTGGCCTGTGTTTATCTTTTGGCTCTCTGCTTCAAGGTCTTCTTAGAGTTGCTCAGTATCAAGCAGTCTCGCAGCATCCAGGCCTTCTTCTCTGTAAAATCTTCCCACAATCAGCCACCTCGAGATGCTCGGCTACACAGCAGATCGGCAGGTCAAGGAGAGGACATGTCAACCTTGAGGGACGGTCCCAGGCTGTAACCCACACCGGCGACAGCCTGCTTCCCCACGCTGAGCTGTTGGTGGGAAAAAAAGGGAAAACTTGGGCCACCCTAATCCAGCATTAAAGTCCTCACTAATTCTCTCCTTCCTGAGGACACCTGAGCCACGGGGCCGATTTGTGGGGGCTGGCGGCTGCTGTCCCAGTTGGTTCAAGCAGCTGCAGTGTCTGCAGTACTTGTCTCTGGTTAAGGCACAGTTTCTGTGGGTTGGATGCCCCAAGGTTGGATTTCTGCTCCTCGGGAGCCCCCCGAGACCTGGATCTTTCTGGACAAAAAGAGAGGGAATATGTCACATAAACATTTTTGGTGCCAGGTGGGAGATGCTACACTTTTGTCTCTCCAGTAGTGTTGCCTGGGAGGACGGACTGCATGGAGCAGAGTTCTTCCCTTGTCCCAGTAGTCTGGTCCACTGCGAGCCAGGAGAAACACAGACACTGTATTCAAATCTCTGCAAAGGGCAAGCAGAGAGAATACAGAGTAGTCATATCCCATGGGGGAAATAGGGCAGGTGATGTTGTAAGCAGTTCACCCAGACTTTATCCCCAGTTGCAGCCAAAAACTAATTGGTAAGTCTGTGAAAAGGTGAGATGAAAAAACTCAAAGTGTCTCTTAAATATATGCTTGTAAAGTAGAATTTATCTATGAAATGTGGCTTTCCAGCTCTGGATCTTCATAACGTGGCAATGCACACAGGGTCCAAACTAACAGCAATATAAACTGACCTGAAAACAAACCAGTCAAACTGGTGCAAATCCCAAAAAATGAGAAAAGTCATAAGAATAACATGTTTCACATTTCTCTGTCCTTCTGGGCTGTTAGACCCACTGAGGCTGAAGCAGCTTTCAAAATGTATAGATCGATCAAAGAACTAAAAATAACACATAATGATTATTTGTCCAGCCATATATTCACAAGTGATGATCATTTTTAAAATAAAAGTGTTAAGATTGGATTTTTAAAATCCTTACCATGTTATTTAAGTACACTATAGACTGTGGTGAGTATACATATCTATATTCTTCATTGATGCTACCCTTCACACTGACTTTTTTATTCCTTAGCTTTATTTTCTGCTGCTCAGAGAATGCAATCAGCCTGGTCAAAGAAGTTTTCTGGTTCTTCTGCCCTCACACAAAGTGGTTGGGCCAGTGCTCACCAAGGCACGAACATGCATCCATCTGGGGGCTCTCACCAGCCAAAGGGACAGGAGATGAGGTCCAGCCTGGAGGACACTTGTCTAGAGTAAGGCAGGTGAGGACAACATGGCACAGACTCTCATGACTTTCAACTGGTTTCACCGCAGAATTCCTGAGCACTCTTGTGGAGGTCCTGGGCTGAGTCCTGGGCCACAGTCCCATGTCTGTAAAATAGGGATAATGTTTTCAAAACTGACACGGCTTTCTGGAGAGTCTTGACTATTCATGGTCACAAACAACTCCACCATCGCGGAGATGTGGCCCTTATAAGGACTGTTGTCTCTCTCTTAAGAGCAAAGGCTTAATTCAAATCAGCTGTCTCCACTGCTATTAAAATTGTTATCACTGTTCTTCTTTTGGCTGCCTTAGTGCAATCTTTCTCCTTTTAGAACGAAAACTGCATTTTAAAGCTTTAAAATGCAATTTGACCTTCATAGCTTGTCCAGACTACTTGAGAATCTTGAGATCTTACTTTTGATTTTCTTCTCAAACTCCTGGGCACGACTGGGCTTGAAAACATAAATACCGATCATCAGCATTCAAATAAAAATTACTCTGGAGTCTGAGGAAAAATGGTACCATTATTTTGAAGCCACACTACAGACTGCTGGCTACTCTCCTTCAGAGCAATAAAACATGGATAGTTTTAGTGAAGAAGTAAAATTAGCTCCCAAGTTTCTGGTCTGAGCTTCCTACCCCTGACTGCTATTCCAAACTGCAGTTTAATTCAGCTGTTTATGTGAAGATGTCCTACTGGGATAAGGCGGTGAAACCAGCCAAGGCTGTGGAGATGAATGCCTTTATTCTTCTTGAAGTAAAAATGGTATCATGGGATCTTTCATGCATCCCCGCAGACAGAAGTTTGATTTAAAATGTCATCTGAGGGATCGCATCACTAGAAGCACATATTACTTCCTAGCTCAGTGCTGGGGTATTGACAGAAAGCAATAAAATGTCCTCAGCCATGACATGCAGTTAGACATCGCGCTCCAAAGTGCAGCTCAGCACCTGGGCACCTGCGCCATGGCTCTTGAGTGCCTGGGCCATGACGGCAGGACTGCATTCCTTCACTGGAGATATTTTTCTATTTGATTCGGTATAAGTATGGCTTTGGAAAGACCTAATGAACTTGAAACAGTCCCACTGCAGCCTTTACTCAGCTCGGCTTTTGATTTACTTTTCCCTATCCACACTGCTATTTTCAGACAGAATTAGTACTAGTGTTTCAAGTTTAAAGATCCTTGCTAAGCAGAAACTTCCCTGTAATTTCTCCTTTATTTAAATCCTCTCGTGAAATGTGTTTGCTTAGTGGTGTTAGCGTTCCCCCCGCTGGCATCAGGGACCCCAGTCACACCCCTGTGAGGGGTTGGTGCCTGTGGCACTGGGGAGCAGAGATGGCCACCTCTGCCACCAGGAAAAGTGGAGCAGCAGGCACCACCATCCAGAGTCAGTTCAGATTTTGCCTGTTCAGAGATTACTTTGAGATGAAATGTGCTGTTGCTAGCAGTTTGTGACTCCCCAGGCTTTGGAAAACAGCCAGCTTGGGGAAATGGAGCACAGTGTATGGCCAGGTACATTCGCGGGAGTGAAATTTTCACTGAAGTTACCAAAACAGCATTTTGACAAACTGCCCCTCCCATTGCGTGGTGTCTACAGTTGGACTTGATGATCTTAGAAGTCTTTTCCAACCTAAATGATTCTATGATTTAGGAGAGGCAGACAACAGGCACCTAGAGCATTGCTATAACAAACAGCCATGAGGCTGAAAGCTAATTTAACCACAACACGGAAATCTCAGTTGCACTGAGATCTCTTCCAGTAGACCTGTCTCACCACCACCTCCACCACACAATGCACTCAGTTTTCTGTCCTGGAGCCCAGGTCTTCTGGATCAAACCCCTTCTCTGCTCCTATATCGATCCCCCAGCTCTTTGTGAGAATGTGCTGTGTTGAACACTGGCTCAGGGTTATTTTTTTGGCATGGGGCCTCAGAGTCAGCTCTAATTCATAGTAGTAAGTGAGGTGAATAAGTAAATTCTCCTGAAAATAAATGCTTTCTTTGGTGATTTTCTGTCTTTACAAAGAAGACAAGAAGTAAGGGGAGGTGGTTGAGTCACCTTCCCTGGAGGTGTTTAAGGCACTGGCGGACAAGGTGCTGAGGGGCATGGTTTAATGTTTCATAGGAATGGTTGGACTCGATGATCTGGTGTGTCTATTCCAATCTGGTGATTCTATGATTCTATGATAAATAAAATAAGCAAATGGCCACATTTGTGAAGCAACTCATCTGAGAGGGAAGAAGCTGAGCTGACAACAGAAATATTTATCATGTGAAAGACTTTACATGGCACTATCTCCTCAGCACTGAAACCTACTGCAGTTCTTGCTGTTCACATCACTCTGTGGGCAAGTACTAGCCTGCATCACTGCTGAACATTTCTCCAAGCAGGGAAAACTGCTGGACAACAAACTCTAATGTTTGTCTGCAGCCAAATGAAGGGACAACATTTGTGCCTCTGTGCAGCATTGCTTTGCCTGCAGGAGTGAAAGGGCAGCTTTTGCTCCGGGTCCAGTCCCAGGAACAGTTTCTGAGTCCAGTCTCAGAAAGAAATCCATGAGAAGTGTGCCAGCAGAGGCCAAGACACCAGGCACCCCTCTTGCGCTCCTACAACTGCTGCTGCTGAAACACAACCCTTGTTTTAAATCAGCTACAGTGAAACGGAAGGCTTTGAGAAAACAAACTCCCTCCAAACATATCCTTAACTTCATTTCCTCTGGTAGCCCTCCTTCTTTCTGGGCTAGGTTTCATGGGTCACTTTGTATTTTTTTTCTTCTTCTAATTTTAATTCTTGTCCCACCAGGGGTTGTTCTTTCATAGGATCTCAACCACAAATTCTCAGATGGCAATGAGACTGAGATGGGGAGTTGCCTGTGTTGTCTGTTTTTTACTTTTCTCTTTTTTCTAGGTTTTAAGCTGAGTTCAAACATATCCCATACTTTATTCATTTAGGAGGATTACTTTACACCACAAGAAAAGTAGATTATCTGACTAGTCTGTAATCATGCTAAAAAGATTAAAACTGATAATAAATACCATTTTGAAAAAAAAAAAAATTTCCCCCAAACTCCGCTTCTATTGAAATGCGGCTGTTTGAGCACAATTTATTTATTTATCACATGTCCAAAACCACACATGGATCATCCTTATCAAAAGTCTTCTCTTACAAAGACAAGAATGTTCAATGCCTTAAACAGGAGTAGGGTTAAGGTCTGCTCACCCTAGGAGTTCAGCTACAGTAAAAACAGGAGAGCCTGGCATCTTTTCTGTTGGAGCTGTCTTCAGCATGAGACCCAGAGGAGGAAGGTGAGTGATGAGCTGGTTCTTGCTCTCCTGTTTACTCTCTCCCTGATGAACTTGGTGGTCCATGTGCTCCCACGGCTGCATTGCAGTAGACACCACCTGAACTTGCTGTGGGCTTTGGGATTGGGTCACTCGAGCATGCAGACCATTGCTAGGCACCCTTAACAAGTTTGCAGACACCACTAAGCTGGGTGGAAGTGTAGATCTGCTGGAGGGCAGGGAGGCTCTGCAAAGGGATCTGAACACGTTGGACCACTGGGCTGAGACCAATGGCATGAGGTTTAACAAGGCCAAATGCCGGGTCCTGCACTTGGGGCACAACAACCCTATGCAGAGCTACAGACTAGAAGTCTGTCTAGAAAACTGCCTGGAGGAGAGGGACTTGGGGGTGTTGATTGACAGCGACTGAACATGAGCCAGCAGTGTGCCCAGGTGGCCAAGAAGGCCAATGGCATCCTGGCTTATATCAGAAACAGCGTGACCAGCAGGTCCAGGGAGATTATTCTCCCTCTGTACTCAGCACTGGTGAGGCCGCTCCTTGAATCCTGTGTTCAGTTCTGGGCCCCTCAGCACAAGAAGGATGTTGAGGCTCTGGAGCAAGTCCAGAGAAGAGCAATGAAGCTGGTGAAGGGGCTGGAGAATAGGAGCAGCTATGAGGAGCGGCTGAGAGAGCTGGGGTTGTTTATCCTGGAGAAGAGTAGGCTGAGGGGAGACCTCATTGCTCTCTACAACTACCTGAAAGGAGGTTGTGGACAGGTGGGCAATGACCTCTTCTCTCAAGTGCCAGGGGACAGGACAAGAGGGAATGGCCTCAAGCTCCACCAGGGGAGGTTTAGGCTGGACATTAGGAAAAAATATTTCACAGAAAGGATCATTGGGCACTGGCACAGGCTACCCAGGGAGGTGGTTGATTCCCCTTCCCTGGAGGTGTTTAAGGCACGGGTGGACAAGGTGCTGAGGGACATGATTTAGTGTTTGATAGGAATAGTTGGACTCGATGATCCGGTGGGTCTCTGCCAACCTGGTGATTCTATGATTCTATGATTCTAATGTGGGTTTTTTTGCTCTAAGGCAGTGGATTAATGTTTTTTTGCCAAAACTCTGTTCTTAAGTGCAGTACTCTCAACTCAGGTGCTCTGGTGGGCTCAGCAACTCCTCCAATGCCACTGAGTGGGATTTGGGTTAAGTCTTACTGGGGATTTACGCATAAAAGCATGTAAAGATACTGGAGAGTGACCAGAGAAGGCCGCAAAGACAGTGAAAGGCTTGGAGAGGAAGGTATATAAGGAGCAGCTGAAGTCACTTGGTCTGTTCAGTCTGGAGAGGAGGGGATTGAACTGAGAACTTATCATGGCCTACAGCTTCTCACAAGGGAAGGAGGAGAAGCAGGCACTGATCTCTTCTTCCTGGCAACCAGTGACAGAAGCCAAGGGAATGGCTGGAAGCTGTGCCAGGGAGGTGGAGGTTTGGGTTGCATATTGGGAAAAGGTTCTTCACCCAGAGGGTGGTGGAGCACTGGAACAGCTCCCCGGGGGAAGCAGTCATGGTGCCAAGCCTGACAACATCCAAGAAGCATTGCGACAACACCCACAGACACATGGTATGAATTTTGGGGTTGTCCTACACAGGGACAGGAGCTGGACTCAATGATCCTTGTGGGTGCCTTCCAACTCAGGACATTCTACGGTTCTATGACAGGTTTTGATCTCCTCTCCCATTTCTCTGGTTGGCAGCGAAGGCTGTGGTTTGCCTCTGCTTTACGAGGCTGGGAGTCCCGAGCTGGACCCCCAAGCCCTCCCCAGCTTTTTGTGGTCCCTGGAGAAGCCTGGCTGGAAAACTGCCTGGAGGAGAGGGACCTGGGGGTGTTGGTCGACAGCCGACTGAACATGAGCCAGCAGTGTGCCCAGGTGGCCAAGAAGGCCAATGGCATCCTGGCTTGGATCAGAAATGGTGTGATCAGCAGGTCCAGGGAGGTGATTCTCCCTCTGTACTCAGCACTGGTGAGGCCGCTCCTTGAATCCTGTGTTCAGTTCTGGGCCCCTCAGCACAAGAAGGATGTTGAGGCTCTGGAGTGAGTCCAGAGAAGAGCAACGAGGCTGGTGAAGGGGCTGGAGAACAGACCCTATGAGGAGCGGCTGAGAGAGCTGGGGGTGTTTATCCTGGAGAAGAGGAGGCTGAGAGGAGACCTCATTGCTCTCTACAACTACCTGAAAGGAGGTTGTGGAGAGGAGGGAGCTGGGCTCTTCTCCAAAGTGACGGGGGCAGGATGAGAGGGAATGGCCTCAAGCTCCACCAGGGGAGATTTAGGCTGGAGATTAGGAAGAGGTTTTTTACAGAAAGGGTCATTGGGCATTGGAATAGGCTGCCCAGGGAGGTGGTTGATTGCCCTTCCCTGGAGGTGTTTAAGACACGGGTGGATGAGGTCTTGAGGGACTTGGTTTAGTGTTAGATAGGAATGGTTGGACTGGAAGATCCGATGGGTCCCTTCCAACCTGGTTGTTCTGTGATTCTGTGAGAGCATCCCTGTGATGGAGCCACCAGCCGCTGGGTGACACTCTTGTCCTGCCAAACCCCGCAGAGATGATGTTTCCCCACCTTCCTCTTGTCGCCCTCCCTCCGGCTCCCCGGCCGCCTCCGCCTTGCCAAGAAAAACTGTGAAAGTGGGCACAAAACCAGCTCTTCTCTCTCCATCCAGGGTCTTTGCCGTGAGGGTGGGAAATCCCAGTCGCGGGAAGGGCACAACCCCTCGGAGAATCACCAGCCTCACACATTGTGGGGTTTTTTTTGATCGCAACAGTTCCTCTATCTGATTTCTGACTCCTAAGCACAACCTGGGAGCTCTGGAGTCACTGACCTGCACCGTGATGGAGTTGGTGATCTCCCACCCCATAGCCAGAGAAAGGTACAAGGGGCTCTGCCTAAAGACCTGCGGCACAGGGACACTTTTTTTTCCAATCTTTCCCATCAGAAGTAATAAATTCATAGAATCACCAGGTTGGAAAAGACCCACTGAATCATCGATTCCAACCATTCCTATCAAACACTAAACCATAACCCATTAGCTCCTCATCTATCTGTCCCTTAAACACCTCCAGGGAAGGTGAATCAACCACCTCCCTGGGTAGCCTCTGCCAGTGCCCAGTGACCCTATACGTGAAATATTTTTTCCTGAAGTCAAGTTTAAACCTCCCCTGGTGGAGCTTGAGGCCATTTCCTCTTGTCCTGTCCCCTGGCACTTGAGAGAAGAGCCCAGCTCCCTCCTCTCCACAACCTCCTTTCAGGTACTTGTAGAGAGCAATGAGGTCTCCTCTCAGCCTCCTCTTCTCCAGGCTAAACAACCCCAGCTCTCTCAGCCGTTCCTCATAAGGCCTGTTCTCCAGCCCCTTCACCAGTTTTGTTGCTCTTCTCTGGACTTGCTCCAGAGCCTCAACATCCTTCTTGTGCTGAGGGGCCCAGAACTGAACACAGGATTCAAGGAGCGGCCTCACCAGTGCCGAGTATAGAGGGAGAATGACCTCCCTGGACCTGCTTGTCAAACCATGCCCTGATGCCATACCCATGTTATACACAATGCAAAGCCAGAGACCCTCAAACTAAGCTCTTACAACAGTATTTAGATGCCCTTTGGATTCAAAAGAGTTTGATATTCAAATATCTCTCCAGATCAGAGTGTTAAATTAAACTAAGAAAAAGACAAAAGAGCAAAAGTAAGCTCACATAGTTTTTGAAGCTCTTCATCTTTGAAGCTCTCAATGTTTTACATCATATTTTCATAGAATCATAGAATGAATTGTAGAATGAGTTGGAAGGGACCTTAAAGACCGTCTAGTTCCAAACCCCTGGCCATGGGCAGGGACACCTTCCACTAGATCAGGCTGCCCAAAGCCTCATCCAACCTGGCCTTGAACACCTCTAGGGATGGAGCTTACACAAATTCTGGCTTCTCTGGGAAACCTGTTCCAGTGCCTCACCATCCTCACAGTAAAGAAATTTCCTCTTAATATCTAATCTAAACCTCCCCCTTATCAGTTTAAAACTGTCTCCTCTTGTCCTATCCCTGCACTTCCTGATAAAGAGACCCTCCCCATCTTTCCTGTAGCCCCCTTTAAATACAGGAACAAATATACTTCTGAAAGGTCTCCCTGGAACCTTCTCTTCTTGAGGTTAAGCAAATCCAACTTGCTCAGTCTGCCCTCATACAGGAGGTGTTCCTGCCCTCTAATCTTCCCTGTGGTCCTCCTCTGTACTCACTCAAACAGTTTTGTCCTTCCAATAACAGTAGCTACTGTGGGGGTTTATGGTTTGGGTTTTTTTTTTTTATTGAATGGAATGAAATTCTAGAAATAAAACACCGAACCCTGTAGCATCAGGATAATACTTGAAATCAACATCTTTTCTTATTACTTGGGGATGTTTATTTTTAAGGTGTCAAAGAGCAGTTGGGTGACCGTGAAGAAATACTGGATAGTGGCAAGAGGAGCTGGACAATACATTAGCTCCTCTCTGTTTAAAAGTAAATGGGACTTCAGTATCAGAATTCATGTAAAAACAGGAAGCAAGTTCTTACTGCAAGCATCAAATGGTCCTGTGTTCATCACTGGACAATATTCAAGCCTGACAATAGTCAAGAAGTGTTGTGACAACCCCCTCAGACACATGGTGTGAACGTTGGGGTTGTCCTATGCAGGAACGGGAGTTGGACTCAATGATCCTTGTGGGTCCCTTCCAACTCAGGTCATTCTGTGATTCTGTGACTCATAAAGTTCAGCAACCAGCTGTACTCGTGAGCATTTTAGTCTATTTAGAAAATTTACTCTGACAGTTTCCAAAGGAAAAAAAAAAAAAAGAAAGAGAGCACGGAAATTACTTGGTAAGTACAGATTTCACATGTAACATCTACTGAAAAATTCATTAAGTATCTGTTTGATCCCAGGCCCATTAATCCCAGAGTGAAAGCTCCAATAACTGCTTCTTGGTGTGCGCTTTTGGAAAGGTCTTTCGTCTTCACACACATAGTCCCTCACAAAAGAAACCCCTATCCCACTTGTGCACAGCAGCAACATCCTGATGTGAATTTTAGATCCACCATTGATTGACAGACCTAGATCTCCGCTGACTTTTTGGCCATTAAGCTCTGAGGTACCTTTCTCTGCAGCTGCCAGCTATGCTCAGTCAGTGGAATTCCCCCTGGAAATGTGTATATTGAAGGGAGTGTGGATGGTATGGGATTTTATATGCTGTAGGATTAACATTTACTCAGCCTGTATGCTGGGGAGAAATATTTAAGTGATGTGCTGGAAAATGTCCCCTGAAGATACTAGTCTTTTTCCCTTCTTTCTTATTTCTCCTTAAGCCTTCTTCAGGAAATCACTTGTGGTTTAAAGGTGAGATCTCTGATCTACCAACAAATACGTCTCCCAGGGGCTAGAATCTGCGTTTTACTCGCACAAACCACTTTAGCTCAGGTGTCAGAACACCAGCGTGTAAACTAAGGTAAAGAGGAGATGCAGAGAATAGAGAAACATGTTCCTGGAGCCATGGCAGAAAAAAAAAAGAGCCTATCTTGGGGACTCAGTGGGAAGCTCTGAAATCTGGCATATAAGACCAAAAAAAAAAAAACAGTTTGAAAGGCCAAAGAAACGATTATTTACCTGCATGAAAAATTGTTGAATGTTAGGCATGCCTTTTCTAGAGCAAAACTGTATGTTATTTTTTGTGTGGTTTGGATTTCTGAAGGTTGGATTTCCCATGCAGTCCAAATATAGCCTGAGTGGGAGTTAAGTCATTTATCACTCTGGGAATATAAATTATACCACAGACTATCCCCAAACTGCTCATTCTTGTAGACTAATCATGAACGTGAAGCAGGTTTACGCACTTCAAAACTGAGCAGCCAGTACTTAGCACAGCAGGCCAAAGTGCATTTATTATCCCAAATCCCGCAGTGAGCTGTAAAGATTTCAGTTGTCTCCAAAATATAACATTAGGCTTTCTCTCAATTTTTGATAATTAGAATCTTCCCAAATATCTCTGAGCATTTTCATTACTTCGTAAATTTCCCCCAAATAGTTTAGACAAATTATTTTCAGCAGATGGCTTGTTATGAATAGCTTGTGAATTTTTCACATTGACATCTGTACTGTGTTTACTGGGTGGTTTAATCAGTTCCTGGGCTGAATGACTAAAACGTTTGCAAGGGAGGAAGAATGAAAACAGGATACTAAACAAGAAACAGTGCTTTTCAAGGACAAACATATTCAGCTGACTGTATTCGCAAACACTTGCAGGGATTTCCAGTGATCACTGACTACCCTGTGGGTGCTGGATGCCACGGTGTACATGTACCTGCAAATCAAACTCGCCTCACTCAGCCAAAAGTGTAATTGTGAACCTCTTCTGATTTTTAGCAGCCATGTCAGGTAGTCAAGAACTCACTAGTAGAATTTTTCGCTCTGAGTTATATTTTAACCGCATGTCCAATCCTGACAGTCTCACACTGGAATGGAGGTATCGTTAAGCAGAAGCTGCATGTCTAAATGGGCTAATTTTATCTCTTTGCTTTGTCTTTCTCAAAATAACATTGAAAGATAAGGCTCGCTCTCTCTTTGATCAGTAATCTCTGACTCTTGAATTGTAACCACAAAGGATAAGTATGCGTTGAATAGAAGTCATAATGATCAGCACATGATTACAATTTCAAGGAATGGGAAAATTAAAACAGAAAACTGAAACATGGGGAAGACTGGAAAGGAGGGAAAGAGGGCCAGTGTAAAAACTTTAAAATACCATCAACAGAGCAAAATCGTAACACAAACGTATACATTTGCTGATAAAAATTAGCATATTTCTGCTTTAGTGGTATATTGTCCTACCTGAAGATAATTAAATTAATAAGAAAACATAGTAAGAAGGAGCAAACCATTGGGACACGGATTGACACTCTGCTATGTTCATATGGCACATGGTACAAAGGGGTCCTGGCTCCTACCACTGCCATCATGCAAATTTTAAATAAAAATAGCGCTGGGGGGAGTGGCAGGAGGTTGTGAGACAGCAGCACCAGTGGCAAAGCCATCTGCAGCAGCATAGGCTGCAACACGCTTCAAGCTCCAGCTGTGATTTTTCTCACACCAGATGCTGCTGTGCCCACCACCTTGTCTCACCCCCAAGTCCCCAGGATGTCTGGCAAGACACAACTGGCCTCGGGTTCCTTGAAGGCTTGTGATTTTCTGTGCTGAGTTGCCATCCATGTGGTAAGTAATAAACACTTTAATAATTCATAACCAGTCGGTAATATCTTAAGTAATTCAACAAACAATTTGTCATCTTTCCTAGTGTTAGAAGATGCTGGCTGAGGAGCAGCTGAGAAGGGTTTCTTGTCCACCTCAATCCATCTAAGGCATCTTTGCCCCAGTCCAAGCTCAGCCAGGTGGACGCAGCCTGCAAGGGAGCAATGGGAGCTCAACCAAAGCTTAGGGGCTGCAAGTGCAGACCCACAGGTCAGAGGAACAGGGGAAGTCACATTCAGCAATCTTCTCCTGTAGAGATTAGGTACGCTCAGAGATGCATTCTGGAGTTGTTCTCCTACCCACTGGACCCAATGATGAGACAGTGAATTTCTGTCTCCTTTGTCCCTGCCTTCCTGCTGCACAGATCCTGAAAGACACAAGCTCCCCTTTTGTCACTCAGGTTGCTAAAGGATCACACTAGGTCTAAGGCAGCCTGTCTAATCAAATGGCCCTTCATTCCCATGCAATTTAAGCAGCAAGTCCCAACAAGATGGATGTTATCTTCCAAAGGCATGGAGGAGACCTTGGTGCGACGCTTAGTGCAGAGAACCATCTCAGAAGATAAAACCCCAAGCAAAAAAAAAAGAGAGCAAACATGTTTGAATCAAAAATGGTAGTTTTCACCTGGCTAGACATGTCTGCAGCACATCACCAGCATCCTGTTAAACTCAAACAGCATCAATGAAGACACCCGAGCTCTCCAGGTGCTTAAAACCATACAAGTGCTTAAGACTATAATTGAGCAGAGCACCTAGGGAACTGTCAGTTTAGGCATAATGAACATGTAATAAGTTATGGAGAAGCACTCTTTTCATTATGCTTTAGAAGAAATCTCTTCTCTTATTTCCAAGTAGTTCCAACTTAATGATGGATACAATCCCCTGCACAGAGGCTTTTTCAGGACAAGTTGTTGTGTTGGCTCCGGTGAAGTTATGGTGGAAGAAAGCGTGTTTCTCTGCTACTTAGCTGTTACCCAAAAGACCCTTTAGCTAAAGCATTTGCCATATCTAAATGTGTACTTTCATTCAAGAGGTGTATTTTCATTTAGCAGTGACCACCCTGCTACTAAAAGCATTTAGCCCTCTGACATAGGGCTAGAGCAAACAGGGAGGCAGCCCACTGGAGCACTAGTGAGCACCACGAAGGATGGCAAGGGGAACGGGACAGAGCATCAAAGAGCTGCACTGCCCAGAAAACACACCAAAAGGAAGCATGGCCCATTCCTGCCACCACAATCTCCATGTTGTGCTATAAGGGTCAGAGCTCAGGCTTTCTGCAGGGCTCGCTCCCAGGAGACGGTCTAGTTCAGAAAAGCCGGGGAAACTCAAGCAGCATCATTCTTACCTTTGCAAATGCCTCTGTAGCTACTTGGCATGGCACAGCACTTTTCAACAGCACCAAAGCAGGACTTAGGATCTTCACCCATCCCCAAACAGATGTAAACTCCTAAGCATTAAATCACTTTAAAAATTCCCTCTGGGCTTAAAGGTCACTTTGCTGACTCATGACAGGAGCCTGCTGTTTCTGGGCCTTTTTAATGGAACCCTGGAGAAGAGAGAGCAGAGAAAGACAAGCCTTCCCCTGCATGGGAGGGTGCTGGTCCACATCCTGCAGGGAATCCCCTCTCATGGATATACTTTTGCAGAGACCCAGCCGGTCCCAGAGGACCCTGGGCTCCTGGGAACAGCCCCAGCCCAGCAGGAAAAGGCTGGAGGTGGTAGGCAACTAGACTGAAACAATTCTGGAGATTTATTTGAATCAAAAGGCTTGGACTTTATCCGGTAACGCCTTTTCCATAACGAGTGACATTAAATTATCTCTTGTATCAGCTAGTATGTCTGTTAGTGCTGGCTGGGTGCTGCCATTCACCAACAAATATACATGGCCTTGCTCACAGGTCTGTTCACTCACAAACACCAGGGCAACACTAACTCCTCAGAAAGGAGGAGCCTTAGACCTCAGTTCCCGCTGTCTCTCTCCATCCTTGCTGTTGTTTCTTCTTTGACAGATTTTACTGTGCTCAGAAGAATCCCATTACTGCAAGCTGTGCACAACAGCAGGACTGTCCCAAGACTCACTCCCATTTGATGTCTGCAATAGGCTTTGACTCCTTCTGGAAGCAGCCCTTCCTCCGCCTTCCAGGTTTTTCCCCCCAATAGCCCCAGAACCTTTTTTTCAAAATGATACAAGCAGATGGAGTTAGTCGATGTCAGGAAAACCGTCAGTTACTCTATGGACAGGAATCAGCCTTCTGGGAGACGCAATACATTATTCATCATCTTCTGAAGATCATCTAAAGGTCAGGTTATTCTGGCCTCAAGGTGGATAAGATATGCATCCAGCCTTATGGACTGGCTACAGTTGCTATACCTGGAAGCCTGAGGTATTATGCAAGGTGCTTGCATCACAAACCTGAAAAGCAGAGATGGCTTCATAGTTTTGCAGATCACTGTTGCCAGGATCAGATAGCTATTTACGGGCTTTTGGAGTCACCCACAGTCTACCATGTCGGGAGTGAATCAGCATTTCCAGCTTTGCAAAAACTGTAGCGCTTTTCCCTTAAGCTGCTTAGGAACTACAATTTTTACAGTTTTTCTCCTAACTTTAGGACCTGCGCAGGCAGAGAATAAAAGTCTAATGAAACTTCATCTTAGAAGACAAATATATGCATTCAGTTCAGAGCAGGGCCAGCACAGCAAGGTGCCTGAGGGCAGTTAAAGTAGGGCAGATGTTGCCTCAGCTCCTACTGTCGGTGTTGGGTGTTTTAATTTTCTGGAGCTGCCCAGTTTCTAGGGGTGCTCAGTCCTCTGGGAGTTTAGTATTGACAGTCATGTAGTCAATCATCCCCCAGCCATGCTTTTGAACAATATTCAAAGTATACTCAGGAGGTGTTTTACTGGACATTTAACACATTCTCTTCTTAAATTAAAATAAGATTACCCAGCTAGATGGAAGATTTTAGGGTGCTGTGTCATGATATATATGGAAAAGATACAAAATTAATTAAAAAGAAATACATGTTTTCCATATCTGAAATTTAAAAAAAAAAAAAAAGACAATGACTCAAAGACGATTGGCTCCAATATAGCCATTACCAAGCAGAAATACTGTTCACATCCAGGAATTATAAAGCATTCCCTCGTACCTCATACCTCTACGATATTTTCTGTGTGTTCTGACGCTGCCTTTGTTTTTACTGGTGAAGACAGTCACATTGGAAGGGTTTAAATCGGACCAGATTCTCATAGCCAGACCTGATCTTCTCATTCACTCTGCCAGGTACATGCAATTAAAAGGACTAACAAGTACAAGCAGAAATGGAAACACATCAGGCTAACTGTAGCAATGGTGTAGAATAATGGGTATTCTTCTTCCATTTGATGAATATCTGTAAACCCAATGCAGTAATTTTTTCAGTTGTTTGAAAAATAGACTGTAACACCACATCAATTGGTCATTGGTCAAACTGCAAAAGTTCTACAGTTTTAATTGCAGTCATTAACTGTCACTGTCTTGTGTTGTCCCCAGTAAGCAGTCTTTGTTGGGTTGTCATTTTCCAGGCTGTGCAATCTCGTGTGATGCCGTGAGCAGTGGCTTCTACAGTAGTAGTTGTCATATTGCACAGGTATCTTCATTTGTTCCTTTCATTTTACTTCAAGGCTGCTTTGTACATTCCTTAATTTCAGCCAGATCTGTGTTTGGTCTGTTGATGAATGCTCTGTTTGAGGTCTGCTGCTTCCATCAGCCCATGCACTGTTCTCTTTGGATTTGGCTGGTGAGACATAAAACACGGTATTGTTCTGCCTCTCTGCTTGGATAAGGGCAAAGCACACCTAGCCATGATGGAAAATGCAATACGTGTGCACATACACCACTGCTGGTGAAGGGCATTCATCCATCCCAAATTCAGACTTAGAAACATGATGAATAGCTCAGAGTTACGCCGGGGCCAGCTCTGCTGTCCCCCACCATCAGGTCCACACAGCAAGACAGGGCTGGGTGCTGTGGGTAGACCTGGTGCCGTGCTGACTTGCAGTAAGAATCTCCACTGTCCATATAAACTGAGATGGTTTTACTCCGCAGCAGCAGCAGCTTTAACCTGAGAGAAACGCAGAGTTCATCTGGTCAGGCAAGAACTCTAATAAGCTGCTCTGTACTTAAATGACATCTAATTTCCTGGCTTGCATATGGGGCAGGCATCAACCCCATCAAGCTGTGATGTGCTCTGGCACACAGCTTCCTACCTAGCTGACACACCTGGAAATGCCTCATTCAATGCCTTCTTTGCCTTAATTTTACTAGCAAGGCCTCAGCTCAGTTCCACTGACTGGAGGAGAGAGGTGCTCCCCATGCTACTGGAGGGTCAGGCTAGGGCCCAGATAAGCTGCACATACACAAGTCTAAGGAACCAGAGATGCCCCCGAGGGGCACTGGCATTGGTGGCCAACATCACCTCTGGAAGGTCATAGTAATCAGTCTCTGACGACTGGAGAAAGACACTTGCCTTCCAAAAAAAAAAAAAAAAAGCAGAAAGAAAAATCTGGGGAAGTACCAGATGGTCAGACTCAGCTCAGTGCCTTAGAAAATTATAAAGCAAGTCCTAAGGGACTCTGTGTCCACATCATGAAGGACAGGAAAGTGACTGGGAACAGCCAGCATGGGTCCTCCAAGGGGAAAGTGTGCCTGAGCAGCCTGCCTACCTTTGTGATGGAATAAGAGAGCTGCTCTGCAGGGGCAAGGAACATAGTGTATGTCACTTTCTTTGGCTTTAGTAAGGCTTTCACCAGTCTCCCATAACATCCTTGTAGCCAAACTGAGATGGTATGGGCTGCATGGATGCCTGTCTGCGTGCTTAGGGTCCAGAGGGAGTGGTCATGGATCCAGAGTCCATCAGGCAGCCATTTATGAATTTTGGGGTCAACACTGGGGCCAGAACGGATTTACACCAATATCATAGAATCATAGAATCATAGAATCATAGAATAACCAGGTTGGAAGAGACCCACTGGATCATCAAGTCCAACCATTCCTATCTAACACTAAACCATGTCCCTCAGCACCTCATCCACCCGTGCCTTAAACACCTCCAGGGAAGGTGAATCAACCACCCCCCTGGGCAGCCTGTTCCAGTGCCCAATGACCCTTTCTGTGAAAAAATTTTTCCTAATGCCCAGCCTAAATTTCCCTTGGTGGAGTTTGAGGCCATTCCCTCTTGTCCTACCTCCTGTCACTTGGGACATGCACAACAGGAGATAACAGGAGATCCTCAGCCAGTTCACAGTGTCAAAGGAGGACTGTTCAGAGGAACCTGGACAAGCTAGACAAATGGGGCAACAGAGACCTCAGGAAGTTCAACAAGGACAAATATGAAGTCCTGCACCTCATGTGGAAAAAATCCCTGCAACAGTGGGAGTTATATAGCAGTTTTGCAGAAAAGGACCCAAGGGTCCCAGTGAGCAACAGGCTGAACATGAGCTCCCACAGTGACAAGGGCTAATCCTGGGCTGGGTTGGATCAGCAAGAGCGTAATTTGCAGGTCAAGGGAAATGCTCTTCCCTCTGTTTTCAGCACTAGCGAGACTGCACCTGAGGTACTGTGTCCAGTCTGAGGTTCCCAGTGCGAGAAAGATACGAACATACAGAAACCAGTGCAACAGAGGGTCACTAGGATGGTTAGAGGACTGGACATACATGAAGCAAAGATGAAGGAACTGGGTTTACTTAGCCTGAGAAGGCTAGAAGGACAAGAGGCAGCAGTCACAAGTTGCAGGAAGGGATGTCCTACCTGGATGTAAGGAAAAGCCTTCTGTATCGTGAGACACGGGTCAGACATAGAAGCAGAGGCACAGCTGGGAAACCTCCACCCCTGGAGATTTTCAAAGCTGCCTTGGTAGCATTTTCTCTGCCTGCTACCAACGTAACAGCCACTCCACGCAGGACTACAAGAAATAAACATTTTTACTTGTCTTATCCTTAACTGTCTAGCAGAAGCCAAAGCAACAACGAATACCATTTCCTGACAGAAGACCTGAAGATGTCTTACGAATAGAGCATAAAGGCAGGGAGACAAATGCCTGGGGCTGCAGCAACACCTTCATGAAATGATTGAGAAAGCTGCTAGTGGCCATAGTTTAGTTGGAATTTGGCCTGGAGTGAAGTCAACAAGAAAGAAGAAAATCCTAACATCAAAGCTTTCCTTTCAGGGTCAATTTACACCCTCAAATTTTGTGTTGTCTAAGTCAACCTAGCAGCTCACGGCTGAACAAGGAGCCTTTGCTTACCTCCAAGGACCCTGACCTTCCCACCTACTCTGCTTGAGCACTCATCAGCCCCTGCTGTCAGCCACCTGGAGTGTCTAGAGACAAGCAGCAAAGAACAGGAGCTAGAGGGAAGAAGGACTTGCCCCTTTCTGAAGTGTTGAGCTGTTGGATCAGCTTAGCCATATCCTGTCACCTCCTGCCAAAGGGCTGGGTGAGACGGAGGGAGAAGCAGCTAATGGAGCTGTCTCACTGCAAAATGAAATCTTGCTATTAGAAATGCACACGACCAAATTTCCCTGATCTAGTACTGGCAAGATCACTTGGACAGGTTTAGCATGGAAGAGATTCCCTCGTATGCATTGGCCGCAGATATAGCCGTGATCCTTCCTGAACATTGACCCTGTTGTGCCACCAGCACTGGCTGCCCTGCTTGGTCTCTGCACAGCGGACTGTAGGGGCACATTTACCACCCACAGAGGGAAGATCACTGACTCTGTCCTCTCAAGAGCCTGTAAGGACATAATCGCAATTCCTAGATAGAATGGTTTTCTTCCAGCTACCTGAGGTCAAGAAAGCAGGATCTACAGCTATTTAATGTCTCCCAGCATAGACCCTGGAGAGGGGGATGACTGAGTAACCATTTAGTTTTACATCAAAAAAGCTAGCAACATGCATGGGTCAAGTTGTCTTTCTACTTTACGCATCACAACCCAGAAGGGTGATTTTCTATCACTGCTGCAAATCAATCCTCGAAAAGTTTCCTGGTTCAGCCTCCAAATTGCTTATCTTTGACTATTTCTAGTTCCACTGTCTAGTCCATTGTGTCTTGAGGCCGCGAGACAAAAGCCAGGACTCCTACAGTACAACCGCTCACTTGCTTTCTTGGGTGTCTTCCCTGCTGATACATAGCAGAGATTGGCAACTAATCTATATATAGCGTAGCACCACAGCCAAGACACAATGGCTGCATTCAGCATGTATGCATGATGATGTCAGCAATGGCTGTTTAATTGCATCATGGGAAATAAGGGCAGAAAAGAATTGGAATTAAAAAAAAAGAAAGGGGGCCCCTGGCCCCTCCACTTTACATAATTTCCTTCACTGCCAGATGGGAATGCATGGGAATGCTGGCCCCACATCTTGGGAGCTCCCTCCCTGAAGCCTGGCACAGCCACATCTGTTTCCCTGATTTCCTACGCTTCTGATCTTCTTCACCTGCCCTGCACCCCACCACCTTGGGCGAGCTTCCTGAGATGCTGCTACCGCCATTTGATTTGGCTTCCTGAGGCTCACTCTCTCCTTCCTTATTTTTACTTCTCCAGCTTGCAGTAGCATCCAAAGGCCGGTAGCTGTGAAACACTGAGGAAGAGTAGGGTCTGCACTGCAGAGGCCACACAAGCCCCGTGGCTGCTTTTATTTAAACAAATGAGCATCTGTACTGCCAGGCAGTGGTTCACAAAAGGGGCTGTCAGCCTCAGTGCAACTCTGCTGCTCCGTGGCGAGCAAACAGAAGTTACACAAACTTCTCTTCCCAGCAGCCATTCATCATCATAAATGTACATGGGTTTTATTTCAAACAAGAGACAACACCCTGCTATAGTAAAGCCAAAAAAAAAAAAAAAAAAAAAAAAGGAAGAGAACCCTCCGAGTGACAGCATTTCCCTCTGAGACCTACAGCATCAACCAAGTCAAGAGCTTTAAAATTTCCCTAAATCCCTGCCTTCCCTTGAAAGTTCCCGCTCCTGCAAACAGTGCCCATGGTATCCTCCATTTTAAGCAAACTCCCCTTTGTCTTATCCCCCAGTCTATTTATAGCTCCTGTGGCAGAGGTATACTGGGAAGGATTTACACCAGCAGGCCCAGAGAGGAGGCATGCTGCAAAGGGACATTTAATAGCCTCCAAGAAACACGCAGCTCCTTGGGGCACATTTTCTGGGAGGAGTCTCTGGCCCAAAGGTTTTTGGCTGCCTGTTTTCCCAGTGGCACGTGAGAAGAGCTTTGGGCTGTGACGTGAGTGTTGGGCTGCTTTTGTAAGTCCACTTTTACAAAGGACTATGGGGACATTGTGAGTCCCACCCAGGAGAGGAAAAAAAATCACTTGCTCCCACTGCCAGGGAAAGCTGCCCAGGGAAGAGCCTCTCCATTCTTGGTTCCCTTGTGGAACACTGGGAAGGGGGAAAGTATCCTCATGGGCCCCTTCATGGTCCCAGAGACTTTGCAGAGAAACTGGGATCGGGAACTCCAACCTCTGGCAAACCCCAGGAGCACACAATTGTTTCATCCTGTAACCTAACTTTGGAGGAACTGTATGATACAAGGTAGTAAAAGCTTCTGCTGAGTCCACCTTACAGCTTTGCCTACAGAAAATTAAATTAAAATCTTAACAAATACTCAAACCAGCCAGGAACTTTGATTATCACCCTGCATGGCTGCTGGCTTGTTCATGTACTCGCATAAAAGAGTGTATTCCCTTTGCATGTACCGTCCCTGATCAGCACTGGTTTCAGCATTTAAACCCTTAAATATTTCAGGTCTGGATTAGCTCAAAAACTGTTTCCCACTAAGGACAATGCAGAAATACGTCCACTTTTCTCTCTCAGTATTCAATTTATACCTCTGGAGCTGACCTGCCTTGGCAACGGCAGGAGCAGGAGAGAGCAGCACCTGAATGCAGGGCAGGATTAGTGCTACACACATTCACACATGACACAAAATCATCTGAGTATGTGTGCAGCTTCCTCAGGGTCACAGCTTGGCACTGCTCAGGGAATTACACCGTGTGGCCCTGAGGGAGAAACCGGCTGTCCAGGTCCTGCAAGGAATTGGTTTAGTGTTTGATAGGAATGGTTGGAATCGATGATCCGGTGGGTCTCCTCCAACCTGGTGATTCTATGGTGATTCTACGGAATGATGAGGAAGCAGAAGGGGCAGGGCAGCACTTGGACACAGAGAGCCTTGACATGCAGATGAAACCTGTTTGCAGTCAGGCAAAGAGATGGAAGGTGCTAGTGTCCCTCCGGGAAGGCTGCACACGTTCCTCACCCTTCGCTGCACAAGGCCAGCCACCATGGTGCTGCAGAGTGTCAGGGGACATTCGCACGTCCCCGTTCGGTGGCTTAATTGGGGGCTGGTAACAAATAGCTGAGGGTGCCGGGCTTCCCAGCTCCCGCAGCCAGATCTGGAGGGGAACAGCTGCCCTCACCCAAAGTTTACACAGCTGTGGGGAAGCCTTAGCAGCTGACAAGCTCTTCTCCTGTAAGCCTTGGCATATACCACCTCTCGCAGTTAAAAGCGCTCCCCCAGCTGACTAAAAGGATCTTGTGGATGTGAACGAGAATGAAAGTAGGGCAGACTTTTGAGTCACAGCTGGGTTAACTGTGTGGAGAGGATAAACGCTAAGTGAGGTATCGGACAGCAGCAGCATCAGGAAATGGGAGGCCAATAGCAAAACATTTGCAATAATTAGCCTATAATGTTGGCACCTGCTTTCTACCTCCAGCTGCTCAGAGCTTGCATTTCTTGACCTGCAGAGCATGTTCACAAGACATGGCTATTCTGCCAAACATTTTCTGAAGGGAAAAGTGATCTGGTGGAACATTTCATTGAAGGTGAGTTTGAAAACCTTTACTACTCCTCCAACACCAGTTTGGATGTGTGCTTTTTTTATTTTTAAGTCCAACATTCAATCACCGAAGTCATTTTTTGTGGACCAAAGGCTGGATTTAGACCATTCTTAACACTCGTCATCATGTTTGAAAGCTGGGACAGGGTTGGAGCAGAATCAATGTTAAGAGAAGAACAGACTCCTGCGTCTTCTGGCCTTGAGCCCATCTCATCCTGGGGGGCAATAGTTGTGCTGTCATCAGTAGAGATTAAAGCCAACACAGGTACTTAGTCTAATGAGAGATCTGATTGAACAGATGGTGAATAGAGAGAGACTTGAGAAGTCTGGAAAAGGAAACTGGTTTTAGAGATGCAGGCATCTGGAAGTATAGGTGCTAAAAGCCCTTGCGACGCTAAATCCAACTGTGTGGTTAGAGTTGGGTGATTTCCTGCTAGAATTTCTCAAAGGACAAAGGAATAAACGGGGAACACGGAGGAAAAAAAGTAATTTAGTTTCCTTTCAGATGTGTACTAAGGACTAGGAGAGCTGGAGTGAAGCTTCATCTTAAAGGCACTCTGAGAAATTCTGTCAATAGAAGGGGAAAAAAAATCTTTCCTTAGTACATACAAAAATGGCACTTTAGCATCAGTTGCCTGCAGAGATCAGTGTTGTAAGGCAACATGGGAGAGTTTTATTTCTCTCTGGGAACAGAGGGCAGAGGATCGATCCCTAAACCTGGTGGTGTCAATGGGGTTAAAAGCAATGACAGCTGTTTGAGCACAAGATCCTTGTTTCCCAAAGCCACCTCTTGAAGGGCACAGAAAGGCAAAGATGCACACCAACAAGAACTATAGATTTGACTTGCACGCGTGTAAAAGGGAAACTACCTGTTCCCCTCTGGATCCCATCCTAACGAGCACATCTTCAAACTCAAAGTAACCCTGGTGCAGGTGAGATAGATGGGTGGAGGAGAAGGTGCCAAGAGCTTTAATTAACACGCTGAGCAAGCCAGTTCCCAGTGATTTATACCATGGGGACAACACTTACTGCTTCTTTGCTCCCCAACTCTCCACCCGGCTCGAGATGCAGCATACCATGCAAGAAGCTCAGCAACACGTGTGGAAAGTTGAACTTACTACTGCACTTACTAATGGATCCAATGACAGATATACAGTTGAGCTCGAGCCAGTATGCAAGATCAGGCATAGCAAATTTGGAATCTGAGGCAAATTCAGAAGTTTGCACTCACAAGGGGAAAAACGAGGAAGGGGGGGGAAAAAAAAGCACAAATCAGCACTAAAGTGGCTGGACTTAAGTGGCACAGTTGTCCATGAAGTGGAGACGTGGTGAAAGCAAGAAAAAAAAGGATATCCCTCTGAGTGTAATGAATAAGTTGCTACCAGTGAGCTAAAAAACAACAGCAAAACTTTCCTCTTTAATTTATCTCCAACTATTCAACAAATGCGATATCCCTGAAGACCATGCCAGCATCGAGGTCTTGCTGAAGCCCTTCCCTGCAGATAGACCTGTTGGACGTGTTCCCTTCATATATTGATTTACTAGTTGAATTCTTGAGGGGGGGGGGGGGGGGGGCAAAGATCCAAGCAGGATGCAGCGCTGTGTCTCTTGCCTCCTCTTTAACAGATAAAGAAGGAAAGAGATTCTCAAGTGCACCGGCACAAGGAGAGTTTTAGGTCTTTATGATCCCTAGAAAATACCACACAGAACTGGGAGCAGTGAAGTGCTGTCTCTACTTTTCACGCCTGCAGACCGATTTGGTACAGCATTATAGGAGATGGAAACGTTTTCTGGTCCTTAGGTGCAAACCAGAAGTCGGGTCATATGCGTGTATTATTACCTGTGCATGTTCAGGGACTTGCACCAGCTACTCAGCTACAAGCCCTGCCAATGCTTTAGCTCTCGCGCTGCCTTAGCGCTCAGTGCAGCAGGGTAAATGCTGTCTGGCTGCTGGACCATTTCACGCAGGTGGTATAAGGGAGAGCTCCTTATGTGAATGTTTGCCTCTAAAATTACAGTAAAATATCCCCAAACCCACAATTACTGTACCTGGTTCTATTTAACAAAGCTTTTAACCTCAAGACCCTTGGCTTTTCCAGCTGTATTGCTTTTGGCAGGAACACCATTCTATTTGTCCTGCAGTGCTGCTGGCAGAAAGCAGATGCTTTCCTTCAAGTAAATGAAGCTTTCAAGTATGGACAGTGGAAATCATATCCCAACATTGGAAGCAGATGCTAGAGAATGACTCAGGTGCAGTCTTCTGCCCCGATGTCCTACTTTCCACTGAAATAAAAGGGAAAAAGGGGGAAAAAAATTGTGTCTTTAATGCATAGTTTAGCTGCAGTGGCTGGGCAGTTAGTCAAAGACAGGCAAAATGTTGCCAAATAGAGATTTTCCAGCTAGGTAGATGTTGGCCCATATCTTCGGAGCTATTTTGATGCTCTTTATGTGTCTCTAAAGATCTGGCCAGTCATGCTCAGATTTTAGCATTGTTAGAATGTGTTTTATCAGTTAATATTTTAACACAATTCTGTTGTGAACTCAACGCAGTTATGACTTCAACACAGTTTAAATGAAGCCTGTAGTGCAAACCACGCTGATCCAAATTCAGACCAGCAACAGCATATGACTGGAGGACAAAAGAAAGATGAGAGAAATGGGTGTGGAAAATGCTGGAGAGAAGGGAATAAATGCGAGAAACCTCAGCAGAGCGACACAAAGGAGAAAGAGCAGAATGCAAAGAAATGCCTCAGACGCTCACGTAAGCAGTGAGATTTCATTTATTTGGCACAGAGGGACAATAGTCTCGCTAACCAGGATAGCTATTGTTCCTTTGTTTTTAAAAAAAACCAAAAAGGGTAAATGCAAAGCGCTAGCTTCCCAGGGAAAAAATATAAATATAAGTTCTCATCCTGCTGTCTACAGGAGAACGAGAAACCTCTTGTTCCTCACCTATCGCCCGCACACTGTTGTTCGCACACGTTTGTCAGCATGGAAAACAAATTAAATATATCAAGGCCTTTTTCTGTCTGAGGAGAGCTGAGAGGGGTTTTGTAGCAAAACAAGATAATCGAATCAAAAACCATCAAGTCAATGTACTAAGCAGAAAAATGCACAGTGTTATCTGCTGCGTAGTTGAGGACACAAGTGCTTTAGCAGCTAATGTTTCAGACTGTAATATCAGCGTATTCCCTATCGCTTTATTTCAGCGTGCCTCCTGACAAAAACAGAAAGCCATCCCTAACGGAGGAAACCCCAAAACGTCGCATTCCTTTGGTGGTGGTGGTGAAGGGAGAAGAAAAGGAGGACTTTGATTTAGAAAGACAGAGGTGCTCAGCCATGAGGATAGCAGCTGGGGAATAAGGACCCCACTGTTCAGGGACAGTGAATTGCTTATAGGCTTTTACAAGCTTAGGGAGGGTGTAAGCTGTAAACGAGGTTTGGGAGCTTTGGCACAAATACAGTGGCTCCTGTCAGCAAAAAGGACCTTCCATAGTGTACAGGTAGCCTTGTGAATTTGTTGGAGGCATTTGAAGCATGGACGTGCAGAATTCCCCTCTTCAGCCGGTTAGCTGGAAAGCAACCAGCTGTCACTGAGGAAGGCAGGGGTGTCAGATATGCCTGGAGACACGCATCTGGGAATTTCTGCCCAATTAAAATATTTCTGAACGCAAAAGATGATGGTTTCTACTGAGGGAGCTAGCGGAAACCCGAACAGATCAACCACACGTTTGTTATTTGAGGAGTTGCCATTCTTCATAATTAACTGGCTTCATCTGGAAAAAAAAAAGACAAGCTCCACAGCATCACAGCCCTCTGTGGCAATACAAACAAAAAGAGCTGAGGCAAGACTCGATGATTTTTTTTAACCTCTTCTAGTCAAAGCTGGGGTGGGTTTCACCTGCATGCTCAAATGTGAATATAGGGATACGCAACGTAAAGAACACAGTCCCTGATTCGAATCCTTTAATGATGAATAAGGCAGGTCCCCAGCTGAATATGCTACTGAGGGGCATGATAAGCATTCATTCTTGTTTACCACGTGTGTGTTAGTTGACCCATGGACTTCACCAGCAATTCCCCTTGCTTGGTCTCACATAAGGATGATGGTAGCCATGAGTTTGTTAGTTCTTTGAAGGGCTTTTGGTAAGATCTTCACAAGCATGACTTGTCCCTGTGTGCGTGGCCTGTCAGTAAAAGACGAAAGATAATTTTATTGTTAACTAGACAATTTAAGTTAACGATATTTGTGTGTCCAGGGCCTAAATAGTGCACATCTAAGGCCTGAACAGAGGAGGAATGTAATTCAACATAGCTGAGAACCTCTTTTCCTTTTTCTAGCTTGTTTTCTTTTTTTTAACAAAATCGTTATCATTACTTCACAGTAATTTGTTTTGAGTTTATTTTGCTTCTTTTCAGATACTTTCATTCACAATCTCGTCTGTATCTTTATGGAGGTGGCCACTCGGCCTCCCCAAAACTTTCCCTTAGCCGCCGATCATAGAATCATAGAACAACCAGGTTGGAAGGGACCCATCGGATCATCAAGTCCAACCATTCCTATCAAACACTAAACAAAGTCCCTCAAGACCTCATCCACCCGTGCCTTAAACACCTCCAGGGAAGGGGAATCAACCACCTCCCTGGGCAGCCTATTCCAATGCCCAATGACCCTCTGTGTGAAAAACTTCCTCCTAATCTCCAGCCTAAATCTCCCCTGGCGGAGCTTGAGGTGAGGAGCCGGAGCTCGCCCCGCGATTTGGCGTCGGAAAACAATTAATTGAGCAACTTCATGTTTTTCGAGCCACGCTACACGAGGAGCATCCCCGAACGCTTTCTAAGAGCGTCTCTAAGGGGAAGAGGGACGGGGGGGGGAAGGGGGGGCGAGAGGAGTCACAGTGCTGGGGGGTGACTGGAGTCTGAGGGGAGACCTCATTGCTCTCTACAACAGGGGACAGGACAAGAGGGAATGGCCTCAGGCTCCGCCAGGGGAGATTTAGGCTGAACATTAGAAAAAAAATTTCACAGAAAGGGTCATCGGGCATTGGCAGAGGCTGCCCAGGGAGGTGGTTGATTCACTTTCCCTGGAGGGGTTCAAGGGACGGGTAGATGAGGTGTTGAGGGACATGGTTTAGTGTTTGATAGGAATGGTTGGACTCGATGATCCAGTGGGTCTCTTCCAACCTGATTGTTCTATGTTTCTATGATTCTATGACTACGGGGGGGTGACTGGGAGAAGGAGGGAGGCTGGAGGGGGGCTGACTGGGAGAAAGGGGGGTGAGTAGGGGGGTGATTGGGAGAAGGAGGGATGATTGGGAGAAGGAGGGGTGACTGGGAGGGGAGGGAGGCTGGAGGGGGGCTGACTGGGAGAAAGGGGGGTGAGTAGGGGGGTGATTGGGAGAAAGGGGGGTAAGTAGGGGGGGTGATTGGGAGAAGGAGGGGTGACTGGGGGGTGATTGGGAGAAGGAGGGGTGACTGGGTGGGTGATTGGGAGAAGGAGGGGTGACTGGGTGGGTGATTGGGAGAAGGAGGGGTGACTGGGTGGGTGATTGGGAGAAGGAGGGGGTGACTGGGAGAGGAGGGAGGCTGGAGTGAGGGGGTTGACCGTGATGGGTGGATGAGGTGTTGAGGGACATGGTTTAGTGCTTGATAGGAATGGTTGGACTCGATGATCTGGTGGGTCTCTTCCAACCTGATTGTTCTAGGATTCTATGACTACGGGGGGGGGTGTTTGGGAGAAGGGGTGACTAGGGGGGGTGATTGGGAGAAGGAGGGGTGACTAGGGGGGTGATTGGGAGAAGGAGGGGTGACTGGGAGGGGAGGGAGGCTGGAGCGGGGCTGACTGGGAGAAAGGGGGGTGAGTAGGGGGGGTGATTGGGAGAAGGAGGGGTGACTGGGGGGGGTGATTGGGAGAAGGAGGGGTGACTGGGAGAGGAGGGAGGCTGGAGGGGGTCTGACCGGGAGAAGGAGGGGTGACTAGGGGCGGTGATTGGGAGAAGGAGGGGTGACTGGGAGAGGAGGGAGGCTGGAGGGGGGCTGACTGGGAGAAAGGGGGGTGAGTAGGGGGGGGTGATTGGGAGAAGGAGGGGTGACTGGGGGGGATGACTGGGAGAAGGGGGGTGACTGGGAGAAAGGGGGGTGAGTAGGGGGGGATGACTGGGAGAAGGAGGGGTGACTGGGAAGGGAGGGAGGCTGGCGAGGGGCTGACCGTGCCGGGGGTGCCCGGAGCGCCTGGTCGGGCGGGAGGGCGAGCGTTCCGTGCCCGCCCCCCGGCGGAAGTGGAGCCCGCTCCGTCGGAGCTTTAAAAGGCTGGCGCCGGCCGCGCCGCCCCAGAGCCGGCGGCCGCAGCGGGGCCGGAGCCGGAGCCAGCCCTGGGGGCCCTGAGCCGCCCCAGTCAGCCCCGAGGGCCGAGCCCGCCCGGCTCTGCCCCTCCGCTCCCCGCCGGGCAGGGGGAGGCGCCCGGCGCGATGGCTCAGCCCGCATCCCACGCCGCCCGGGACGGCGCTGCCGCATCAGTGAGTAATTCCTGCTCCTTCACCCCCCCGGGGGGGGCTCCTCAGCGCGGGGGGGTGGGGGGTATTTCCCCCTCTTAGTTTGGGTTTTTTTTTTTTTTTTTCCTCTCTCACCCCCCCCCCCCCCTCCCCATCCTTTCGGCTTTTATATTATTTTTGTTTTCTCAATTAAAAACCCCACGCGAAGAGGCGAGATGACAAAGGAAACGTGATCCTAAGGCGCTGCAGGGGCTCCGAGCGAGCGAGGGCGAGCAGGAGGAGGAGGAGTAGGGGGGGGGGGGTTTGGGAGGGAGGGAGGGTGGTGAGCGCTCTCGGATAGCATTTGCGCAGCGGCTCACTCCAATTTGTGTTGCGAGCGAATATAATACACCCCCCATGAATAATTAAATGGGCGGCCGGCGGGGACCTGCCGCTGGCTCCTCTGCCCGGCTGCCTGTGCCAGCCCCGAGCGGAGGGGCTGCTCCTCCTCCTCCTCCTCCTCCTCTTCCTCCTCCTCCTCTCAGCCGACCCCGCAAGCCCCTTTTCTTCTTCTTTTTCTCCTCCTCGTGTGTCCCGGTGGGGTGGGCACCGACGCCGCCCTCCATCCCCACACCCCCCCCCCCCAAGTCATGCGGTGGCGGAGCAGCCGTCGAGGGGGGGTGGGGGTGGAGGTGGGGGGGGGAGGGCTGGAGCCTGGAGAAAGTCTGCTCGGCCACTGTTGTTTCAGTGCCTCTCTCTCTCCTAGAGCTGCTCTGGAGTGCAAAAGTGGAGGGGGACACTGAAACGAAATTTCCCCCTTCCCCTCCCCCCCCGACAAGCGCAGGTTTAAAAGGAAAAGAGGAGGAGGAGGAGAAAAAAAAAAAACAAAAACAAAAACCCGACGCCCCAAGAAGAAGGAAAGAGCGAAACTTGAGTTAAACGCCACCCCCCCCAACCTCACCCCCCCCCCCCACCAAATCCATCCCCGACCCCGCGACCGGCCGAGAGGGACCTGCGCTGCCCACCCGTGGGAAGCGGAGGAGAGGGGCTCGCACTCCGCTGGATGCGGTGGCCACCGGGCGACCGGCGCCCGCGCGCTTTCCCTTGAGGAGGAAGAAGACGAAGAAGACGAGTAACCGAAGCGCGTTGTCAAACCGCTGAGCCCGGGGGGACATGAGGAGAAGACCGCGCCGGGGACCGACCGAGCCGGGAATCCCTACAATTCGCCTCACGCGACCGGGGATCGGGGGTTAAGCCCATGCGAGGCCAGAGAGGAGCCGTTCGCCGAGAGGGAGCGGGACGGCGGATACACCTTGGTACCCAAACCGCCCCCGAGCCCGGACAGGGACGAGGCGAGGACCCGGCTCCCTGCGGAACGGCCGATCCATGACGCCCGATTTGCAGACCCGGCCGATCGAGCCCGCTTGGCAAAACGACTGATCGATGCCAGCTCCCTCGTGAGCCGCTCGCGCGGCTACCTTCTCCCCGCGCCGCTCCAAACCACCCCCGCCTCCTCTTTTTTTTTTTTTTTTTTTTTCCCCACACCCCCCACTTGACTTTTTTTTGTGAGAGAGGGGAGAAACTACTCTTTCTTTCTTCTTCTTCTCCTTTTCTCTTTTTCTTCTTCTTCTCCTTTTCTCTTTTTCTTCTTCTCTCTTTTCCCCCCCCTTTTTTCTTCTTCTTCTCTCTTTTCCCCCCCCTTTTTTTCTTCTTCTTCTCTCTTTTCCCCCCCCTTTTTTTCTTCTTCTTCTCTCTTTCCCCCCCCTTTTTTTCTTCTTCTTCTCCTTTTTCCCCCCCCTTTTTTTCTTCTTCTTCTCCTTTTTCCCCCCCCTTTTTTTCTTCTTCTTCTCCTTTTTCCCCCCCTTTTTTTCTTCTTCTTCTCCTTTTCCCCCCCCTTTTTTCTTCTTCTTCTTCTTCTCTTTTCCCCCCCTTTTTTTCTTCTTCTTCTTCTCTTTTCCCCCCCTTTTTTCTTCTCTTTTTTCCTTTTTTTTTTTTCTTTTCTTTTTTTTAAACTTCGTCCCCCTCCCTCGGCGCGCCGGCCCCGCCGCCGCCGCCGCCGGCGGCCAATGGCTTCTTTCCCCGAGTCCGACTTCCAGGTGTGCCCTCTGTGCAAGGAGACGTGCGGCTCGCCGGCTCCCCTCTCCTCCAACTCCTCCACGTCGTCCTCCTCCTCGCAGACCTCCAGCTCGTCCGGGGGCGGCGGCGGCGGCGGCGGCGGCTCCTCGTCGTCGTGCGGGGCCTCTTCTCGGCGGCTGCACGTCCTGCCCTGCCTGCACGCCTTCTGCCGCCAGTGCCTGGAGGCGCAGCGGCACCCGGGGGCGGGGGACGGGCTCAAGCTGCGCTGCCCCGTCTGCGACCAGAAGGTGGTGATCTCGGAGCCGTCGGGCATGGACGCCTTGCCCTCCTCCAACTTCCTCCTCAGCAACCTGTTGGACGTGGTCGTCGTGGCCGCCGCCGCCGACGAGCAAAAGAACGGACGCCCCCCCGGGGCCGGCCCCGCGCCTGGCGTTGGAGGAGGAGGAGGAGGTGGTGGTGGTGGTGGTGGTGGAAGCAGCAGCAATCGCCACCACGGCCGCCCCCCCGCGCCGCCTCACCGCACCACCGGCTCTTCTCCCGCCGCCGCCGCCCCCCCGCCTTCCTCGACGTCCTCCTCCTCCTCCTCGTCCTCCGGAGGAGGCTCCTCGGCCTCCCTGCTGCTGCGGCGGCCCCACAGCCGGCAGGGCGAGCCCCGCTGCAGCTCGTGCGACGAAGGCAACGCCGCCAGCTCCCGCTGCCTCGACTGCCAGGAGCACCTGTGCGACAACTGCGTCCGCGCGCACCAGCGCGTCCGCCTCACCAAGGACCACTTCATCGAGCGCTTCGGCGGGCCCCTCGCCCTCAGCACCCCTTACTCCGCCGCCTCCCCCTACAGCATCCTCTCCGTCTTCCCCGACCGCGCCAGCTACTGCCAGCACCACGACGACGAGGTGAGCCCAGGGGGTAGGGGACAATCCGTCCATCCATCCTTCCATCCATCCATCCATCCCTCCATCCATCCATCCGGCTCTCCGAGCCGGATGGATGGATGGAGGGATGGATGGATGGATGCCGCCCCAAGTGCCTGGGGACAGGACGAGAGGGAATGGCCTCAAGCTCCGCCAGGGGAGATTTAGGCTGGAGATTAGGAGGAGGTTTTTCACACAGAGGGTCATTGGGCATTGGAATAGGCTGCCCAGGGAGGTGGTTGCTTCCCCTTCCCTGGAGGTGTTTAAGACACGGGTGGATGAGGTCTTGAGGGACTTGGTTTAGTGTTAGATAGGAATGGTTGGACTCGATGATCCGATGGGTCTCTTCCAACCTGGTGATTCTATGCTCTGCCTAACTGATGCATGAAGGCATCAGTGAAACGTGGTGATGCTCTTTGTCTTCAGTTTGCCAGGAGTCCTTTCCTGTCTCCTCTAGTCCAACTCTACCCCTAAACTGACTTTCTAGGAAGCTCTGGAAGAGCTTTTCTCGTTTCTTTAAGTTGCTAGTGGCAAAGGGGACAGAGTATGAATTTGGGGGGGGGGGGGGGGGGGGACGACGACCCAAAACACTTTAAAATGGCGTTTTGAGGGGTTTGGGGTGCCCCGAGGGGCAAGAAGGTTTTAAAAAGAATGACAACAACAAAAAAATCCACCCAAAACAGCAAACCAACTCAAAACCTCATTACTCTCTACAAGTACCTGAAAGGAGGTTGTGGAGAGGAGGGAGCTGGGCTCTTCTCCCAAGTGCCAGGGGACAGGACAAGAGGGAATGGCCTCAAGCTCCGCCAGGGGAGATTTAGGCTGGAGATTAGGAGGAGGTTTTTCACGCAGAGGGTCATTGGGCATTGGAATAGGCTGCCCAGGGAGGTGGTTGCTTCACCTTCCCTGGAGGTGTTTAAGGGACGGGTGGGTGAGGTCTTGAGGGACTTGGTTTAGTGTTCGATAGGAATGGTTGGACTAGAAGATCCGATGGGTCCCTTCCAACCTGGTTGTTCTGTGATTCTGTGAAAACCTTGTTGGCAGTTGTGGCTCCTTTACAGGGTTTGGGTTTTGTGGTTTGTTTTTTTTTTTTATGATACCCAAGTGTCTTCCTGCTGATGGGCTTTCTAAAGAACGTGTGTTATACTGAACATCAGAATGAATGAAGCGTCGGTGTTCTTAATACATTAAAGCCATTTCTGCCTTCAGTTTGGACTGTAACTTCGGATTTGTGGTATGGGCTGAAAAAAAGCTTCTACTTCTTGCATTCCCAGTACCGTAAAGCTTCTCAAAGTGTGTGACATGAAACAGTGTTGGCCGTAGTATCCAACTTCTAAAGCAAATATGTTCTCCATCACTTGAAGAGTATCTGGGACAGGAGCGCCAAGGCATTTTGTAGACTTATTAAAAAGCTGAAGTTGCAAAGGAAAGAACTGTACAGCTTTTCCAGAAGCACTTCTAAAAAAAAAAAAAAAAATCTCGTTAACCTTATTTTACACAACCAATATTTTATTTTCAGCAGCATGGTTTGAAAAGAGTACGTGACTTGGAATTGGTTTTGGGTGTCCTTGTGTCCTGTAGACCTAGAAATTGTTTTAAAACAAGTGAGTATTTTCAAGCCTTCGGCTCCCGTTGAGAAAGGCTTTTATGCTGCAAATTAATGATCTGCTGCTGTTCTTGATTAGTGAGTTTTGGTGGTTCCTTAATGTGGGTGTGCCCGATCTGTATTTGTTAATATTTATCATTCACTCAAGGGGAAATGTTTGGGAGAGGCTCTGACTGTTTGGAACAGTTTATACTGCAAATCTTTCTCACTTTGGCTTAAAAGTGTGGGTGAGGTGTGCAGCTTTTTTTTTGAGAAAGGGTGGCTGCAAAACTGTGAGGGTTATTGCTTGTTTAATTCTAAGAATGCTATTTACAGCCTCATAAAAGGAACGGTAATAGAAAGGCGGCCTTCCAAGAGGGCGCTTAAATGATGCGCTAAGTACTTTGGCTGTCTTATAGCCTAAAACCAAACCTAAAACGAAAGGCTGGAGTGGTAGCTTGAAACCTTAGTTTTAGTAGTTACAAACTTTGGTTCTCCTCAGTATGTAGGTGTGGAAAAGTTGGTGACAGAGCAGGATATTCACTCGGACTAGCGTCACGCAGGTAAGTTTGAACACAGGTAGATCTCACCTGTAAGCTGCTAGAATATAAGTTCTCTCAGATGGGAAGATCTCCTTCCTTGAACACAGGTAGATCTCACCTGTAAGCTGCTAGAATATAAGTTCTCTCAGATGGGAAGATCTCCTTCCCCGTGAGACGTGTCCTCCTTCCCCGTGAGACGTGTCCTCCTTCCCCGTGAGACGTGTCCTCCTTCCCCGTGAGACGTGTCCTCTTCACCCCACTTGAGATCAGTTATTAGAAATTGCCTCTGAACCTGTCCCTGAGTTGTTTCTGAGCCAAAGCAGCTGGCTCCCTTCTTTTCTACCTAGGCACCTAGATCATGGTACTCATGTCCTTCCAGCATTGCTGCCTCACTTCTTGCCTTTGGTTCTGTTCCCTTCTGATCTTTCCACTCCTTCTCCTGCAAAAAATTGTCCATTTCCCATCATTTTTTCCCCCTCAGCCCTATTTTGAGACTCCCTCAAGTTAGGAGGGAAATGCCACTGTAGGTGGTTACTTACTGGGTGTTCCAAGCCTCAAGACTACAGATTTGCAAGATGTCTCATCTCATGGACTGAAAGAGCACCTTTAATTTTCTTTTCATGGAATTCTCAATAATAGGGTGCAAACCAAACCAAGTTGCTTAGACAAATGTTGGAACAGCTGTGGGACGCTTGGCTTGTATAGATAAACTACCTGGTTTCAAATGACTTTGCTGTTGCAGAAAGTGGAAAAGGCCACAAGTCTCAAGTTAAATAATGCTGGGTTTCCTTTATTCCAACTCCCAGCTGTTAAACGCTTTAGTATCGCTTGGTGATAACAGTGGCCGATGGTCAAAACACTTCAACAGCAGACTTCTAACACTTTCTAGGGAAAGTGTGGAGTTGCCAAGTTCAGTCAGCTTAATGGTCTGTGACCCCCTAGTTCTCATATTGCTTTGTCGATTCCATTTTGGAAGTTGTTCACAGACAAGGCAAAACCCTGTAGCACCATGGCTCCCTTCCCCACTGCAAAAAAGGGTTTTAAAGTCATTTCTCCCTTTGACCTTAGCCATGCTTTCCTTCCTTTTCGTTGCATCTGTTCTGGCTTCAATCAGCTTGCTCTTTCATTGATCAGACAAATACACAATCTCGGAGCTTTCTTGCCAGATCGGTGAGTTGAAATGGCTCACGGGGATGTCAGTGCCTGTGGACAAGGCTGGATAAAATTGGATTGCTGTACTGAGTTCTGGAGTTGCCTATATTCTGAATTTATTGTCTTTTTAACCTGCTTGCTTCTCCTTGTTGTCTTGGACTAAAAGGTGCAACTTTTGAGGACCTGTCTGAACACTTTCCCCGTCATACACAAACACGTCAGCTGAACTGAAAGCTGTTTCTCTGGTACCTTGGCTAAATTTGCTGATAGAATTTATACCTAAGCAGCCCTAAGGTAGGGTAAAGCTCTGGTTTCGCAACAGGTAGTGAGATTTAACATCTCACAGCTGCTCAAGGAAAGGGATCTTGAAGGGGCTGGAGAACAGATCCTATGAGGAGCGGCTGAGAGACCTGGGGTTGTTTAGCTTAGAGAAGAGGAGGCTGAGAGGAGACCTCATTGCTCTCTACAGCTACCTGAAAGGAGGTTGTGGAGAGGAGGGAGCTGGGCTCTTCTCCCAAGTGACAGGGGACAGGACAAGAGGGAATGGCCTCAAGCTCCGCCAGGGGAGATTTTGGCTGGAGATTAGGAGGAGGTTTTTCACACAGAGGGTGATTGGGCATTGGAATAGGCTGCCCAGGGAGGTGGTTGATTCCCCTTCCCTGGAGGTGTTTAAGGCACGGGTGGATGAGGTCTTGAGGGACTTGGTTTAGTGTTAGATAGGAATGGTTGGACTAGAAGATCCGATGGGTCCCTTCCAACCTGGTTGTTTTGTGATTCTGTGATTCATCCTCTGTACTCACCAGGCTTGGTTATGTGCACTCAGGACTTGCTTCTGTGAGCCAATTTAACTCGCTCACTTTATCAGAAAACTTTCTTCGCTTCCTCCTTCTAGTACTGGTAGAAATGTATTTGAATTGCAGAATCTAGCCCAAACTGTACTGGTGTGTGAGGAGAAGATGTGACTAGGAAGGAAGAGTAGGTTAGGTATGGTCCCTTTTGTGTGATGGCTTGCCATCCCTGCCGAACACCGAGGTTTAATTTGTGGTGCTTTTAAGACTGTTCAGCCATACATCACCAAAACAGCCGGCTAATAGAAAGGCAATATGCCTGCATCCCCACTGCTGTGTCCCTTCCTCAAGGGCTATTTATATGAAACTACACTATGTGATAACAAACGTGATGCAGGCTCTTGCTGTTCCTTTTTCTAATGGTCAGTGCATTTTGCCCTCTTAACAGGGATGAAAACTTTTGGTTCATCCTGGAGGTACTGGTCTTAGTATGTAGTGCTTTATGGTGTTGCTGCTGTTGTGGCTGCTATAGCCTCAGCTTTATGGGAGAATGTATGCATCAGCTAGAAAAATACGTACTTCCAGCATATTAAGAAATTGTGTATGTACTTTATACTGATGTTCCCTTCACTTCTTTTACTTGCTGTGTCTTTTCTGAGATCCAATGCACATGCAGGTGCCCAATCTGAAGATAAAATGTCAGTTACTGACACTTGTGTTCCTTTCAATTTTTTTTCCTGGTGGAGAAAGGCAAGGCAGTGACTTATTTTGTTCATATGTGGTCTAAGTAATGTGGATTTATAATCCTTGGAATGTCAAAGGGTTTTAACAATCTCTAGTTTCACACTTTTTTTTACTTGCAAAAAATGTTCAAATACCTGGTACCAAACAGGTCCCCACTTAGATTACTCTGCCTTAACTTTCCTTTCAGCTGCCCCTTCCCCAGCGTATCTTTCTTTAGCTTCTGGATCTTGCCTGTATGTAAAAGTATTTAACTGCTTCTCATTTGTAAGAGAATGAAAACTTTAGGTTTGGAACAGCTTTAATACCATACTGGGTAAAAACAAAACCTTTCTCCTCTCCTGTGCTTTGCTGTGGCTGATGTTCAAGTACTCACAACATTTTGGGGTAAAGCAAAGCAGCGATTTTTTTTTTTTTTCTGGTGATAATCTGATACTATTATACTACTGGCTTAATTAAACGTGAATTCAGATAACTTCCATTGGAAGAATCAGAAATGCTTTGTGCATGAGAGCTGCCTGAGCAGACTGTTTTTACTTTGAGGACATCGGTTGATACTGATGGTTTTTCAAAGAGTGAAAACTTGCAGGCTGCAGCATAGACCTCTGAGGTTACAGTAACTTTAAGCAAATGGGGCTGGAGATGTGAATACAGTAAATAGACATGAAACCAGACTACTCTATACTGAGAATTTAATTTTCTTAAACTTCAGTTTTGCCAAAACCCACGTCTTGAAGTATAGCTTCCAACTTGGAGGAGGATTCTTGAGTTTTGCTTTGATTTAGTGATGAAATGTTGCATCATGTGTAGGAGGTTTTTTTTCCTTTCTACTAAACCTTCAGAGCATGTAAACAAGCTTCGTAGACCATGCTTCCTTAGAGGAAAACTCTGTTTTAAAGTTAAGAAGGTATCATTCCTCTTTCAATACTGTCTTGACCCTGTCTCTTCCTAGTTCTCCTCCCATACTCCCTTCCTTCCTGCAAAGTCCTTGGTGTCCTTCCATCAGACAAAGAATCATGATGTTGAGAGCACAGATCTTAAGCTGTACGAACAATACACCGAATGCAAGACTAATGTTACCACAGATAAGATTTCACAGAAGGGGTTTATTGTCTTTAGCTGTAATCCAGTTTCAACAGAGCAGTTACAAATGTAGTCTTGCTTCGTAATTATGCACTACATCTTTTTTAGTAATGCTTCTAATGCTTATTTCAAATCTCGGTTAGAAATGCTGGCTGGGAATGAGACTGCTGCCTGGCAATGCAAGTATTGGTTAACATAATGAATGGATGTCCCTGATCCAAATATGCATTAGGACTATATCCTTATTTTAGTTGTTTTTGTTTCTGTAAGCTTAGCTTCAGTTCCTTCCATGGGCTGTTTTCTGCTTTCTCTGCCTGTGCCTGTTGAAGGGCTATGTGGGTGGGATGGGTTTGGTCCTCTCTTAGCTGAGCAGATTATGCTCGTTGCATCCAAATCAATTTTGGAAGTCCCAGGAATAGAACAAAAACATGTTGAAGATTTGATACTACCAGCTAAATGTTTTCTAACTTGAGTTAAAAAGCTTCTTTGCACAACTTCGTTTCTTCTCCCTTCCCTCTTGCATCTTACAGGAGAAAAAATGTATGTGACTCATACAGGAGTAGTATAGTACTTCTTTCCTAAGTTTCTTTTGACCCTAAGCTACTTTATTCTTTACCAGCCCTCAACAAAATAACAAAACCTTTACACTGGAGTCTGTAGCTGATAATCTTCTCATTTAGGAACTGAAAATGCTTACTAGCTCTGAATGCTCTAGCTCTTTAGTATGAAAAGGAGCAAAACTCCAAAAGCTACCCACAGATGAGGCTTAAGAATGTGTGTTCTGTGTTGTCCCACTGCTCCCTCTTGGATATGTGTGTCGTACTGGCACTTTCTTACAAGAATTAATTCATAGGTACACGTTCAGCTGTAAGAAATAAGAACTTAATACCTGCTTTTTCACTTGGGGGCATATAACATGCATTTCTGAAGCTTCGGATGGTAACCTCGTTCGATAGGATGTCTGCTAAGCGGTTTTTGTACATGTGTAAGTGAAATTTTTTTTGAAGTGACTAAGATTTGAACTGGAAACTTCAAATGAGAAGCCTATTGCTTTATGGTTCTGGGTACTTTTTTACCATGCTTCTGCATTGGTGCTAACTTGGAGAAAATGGCTTACCTTTCAGCAGCGGGTAGGCTGCTTGAGGCAGTCTTAAAATTTGTCTCACTAGCAGTAGGTGAAGGTAGCTTTTTCAGAGCTGAATATTTAAAATTGTGGAGGTGGTGAGGTATGTCTTTGGTGCTACCGTGGATGTGGTCTCTGCTGAACAAAGAAACGTGAAACATCTTTAAACATGCTTTTGAAATGAAGAGATAAATCTAAATCAAAGGCTGCTGTCACCCTGTTACCTCAGTAGTTATGTCTCACTCCTCTTGGTTGCTATGGTATAGTCTTCACTAAGGTCTCACAAGCTATCACTGAGGCTTCTCTCGGTACCTTTACATTCTAGGACTGTCAAAATAGCAACAGCCTGCCATTAGATCTCAGTGCTTTAGGGAGGAGAAGGGTCCTTTGATGAGATAAAGGTAATAGGTAAACTTCTCTTGCATAATTTTCCCTTTAATGTTGGACCCCATGCATAACCAGCATTTAAAGGTATTCTGTCAAGTTTGCTAAACCTTATCTTTGAGTTGTTTGCATGTCCATCCCATACGTTTTGTGGATGGCTGATGTTATAAACTACTGTCTACTGTAAATATTTCCTTTCCCCGGTTAAGGTATTGTAAATGTAGAGAACCATTAAATGCTGTGTTTGGCTAGATTTGAAAGGCTGGGAGGAACCTGAGAAGTAGAACTTCCAACAGGATTCTCAGATAGTAATGTTAGAGCTTGTTGCTGTATATTCCCCTTGCCCCATGTTATCTTGAGTTTTGTGGGTTCTGTTTAGATGTTTAGGTACTCACTGTCCAGAATGGCAGGCACATGTGAGAAGACTGATTTTATACAGCCTTGTTTTCAGTTGCTCTTGGGTAACAAAAAGGAAAACTATTACTTAGGGAAAAAAAGTCGTATATCAAAGTTTAAAATCCTCCACTTTCTCCTCTCTCCTTCTTCGGGTGGTTCTTTCTACTCCCACCCTTCACTCTGGACAGTTAAGTGTACGATATAAAAATCCCTAGCCTTAAATCTTTGGTCTAAGCAAAGCTTGAAAGCTGTCTGCATTATGGATGCCTTTTGGTTTTGTAATCCAAGGTAGCTCTGTGTTGAGGAACTAGCAAATGCTGCTTCCTGATATGAGAGTTGGTAGTGTATGCAGTTTGTGAATTGCCAGTGAACTAGTTGGTACTGGTCCCTGTTGCCTGACAAGGTTACTACTCCTGATCTTCTGTAAACATTGAATAATGCCATGTCAGGTGATGGAGGGTGTAAGAGATAAAGATCAGGTAGCTTCTGGGGGACTTGTTGCTGTGCCTTCCTGTGGTTTGCAAGCCAATTGTATAGCTCTACAATGTTTTAATAAGCACATGGACGTGCAAGGCAGAGCGAGTCACTTACTTTGAGTCAAAACTTGCTAGAGAATGGGAAGAATCATCATGCCTTCTGCCTCCTTTTTTTTCCTTTGAAAGCAATACTGGTAGAGAGTTTAATTCCGCCCCCCCCTGCAGCACACCCCACCCCCACTGCTATATTTGGTGTGCCCAAAGGCACTGGGGATTTAATACATTGAAGTTGGAGCGTGAAGGGGGGTCTGCAGGCTGCTAGACAAAGTCACTCAAATTTCAGGAATACTTGATCCATAGAAGGATGTTACTTGAGAAAGGCTTGACTTCTCTGTAAGAAACTGGTTGCCAAATGAGCCGGCTGAGTGTGTCCTAAACTCAGTTTTTGTGGCTAGATGAGCAAATTGGAAACCAAATTTTCTTTAATTGATGACTGCTCTGTAAGCCAGCCAGAGCTGTTGTGAGAACCGTCTCCCTTCTGAAAACAATGAGTTTTTAAGGAGAAAGTGTAAATTGTGATATTTCCACTGAAGTGCTTGCAAGTTATAGAAAATATTGTGCAGATAATTTAGTTATCTGTTGAATTATATCCAATTGACAGGTCATTAGACTGAACAAATAGCAAATCTTAACTCTCCCTCACTAGTAACTGCAGAAGCAGCTGTAATATTGCCATTGTGTCCCAATAATGTGCATTTGATGTCAGCTTCTTCTGTAAAAGGCTTTTAAATTGATAGGCAAATATTTTGGGAAAAGAGGAAGGATTTTTTATAAAATAATTACTAAGAAAAAGAAAAAATTAGAACTAGAAATATCAGACAGTGATCTGGAATGGGTTCTGCCCTGGAGGAAATAACCAAACTTATAACAACAAAACCTTATAGAATTAGAGAGGATTAAATACTAAAGAATTGCTGGAATACTGAGGTTCCAGTCTTTCCAGTGCCACTCGTAATAAAATGGTAAAGTGTGAGTGTTGCTCTTTTGCCCTCTTGTGCCTAATACAGTTTTAAGTACAAGCGATAACCACATAACCTCTCCCCACAATATCATAGAAGCATTGATAAGATTTAGATTTAGGAATTGGATTAGGGCTGTATATAAATGGTGGTTGTTGACAGTGTTCCGAAAGGTAACATGCATTTTAATTGACAATTACTGTTGCATGGTAGCTCTTGCTCTCTTCTAGCATAACTTGTTTTCTCTTGCTAGATCAGAGATAATGAATTCTTGAGCTTTCTGTTGTTGAAGAATAGCTCCTGTGAGTTCCCCTGTTGGTGGGTAGTAAGTATGGAGGTTAGCGGGTAGTCCGGGCAGTCGAGTGTGAGCGGCAACAAGCCTGGAGGCCATGAGCTGGCTTCCTGTGCATAGTGAGCATCCTGCTGGAGAGCTGTCTACTCCAAACCTCAGGCCACTCTTCAGAGGGGCCCTTTGCGGCGACAGACTGCATACAAACGTATACAAATTAGATATATTTGATGGGGTGAGTTCTAGACAATTGTGACTTGTCAAAACAAACATGACTTTATCTTCATGTTATTGCTTTTCTGGCAAAGGTGATGTTATCCTATCTTTGCGTCTTGTCAAAAAGTATTTTGATATGTACTACTGAATCAAAATCGTTTCTCTCTTAATAGCAGCAACTGTGTCAAGCCAGCTTAACTTGTTTGTCTCTAAACCAAAGACAGGTGGAAAAACTCTTGCACAGTAGTCGTGCAAGAGTGAATGGAAGCCCTAACCCCTTTGGAGTGGCTTACTCTTGCGGATATTTGTCGGGTTTGATTTGCTTGTGATGCTGCTAGTTATAATCAAAATTCGTTTATTACTCAGGAAGGCAGGCCTTACAGTGAGACTTTAGAGATTCTACTAGAAGTTCTGAAGCACTGTGATTAAAATTAACATAACGTATACATCCATTTCCTCTTGCACGGGCCTTTGGCAATGACTGGATGTAAGTAAGGTAAGCGTGTCTCTGCAAAGACTGGAATAGTTGGGCTCTCTGGACGGGCCACTTATAGTGGCATACTCTGTGCTCAGGCTTGAATTGGATCCAAGGGCTCTTCTTTCACCTGTAAGCTTCCTTGTCAGTTCTTTCATTACTTTTACTATGCCTCTCAGCCAGTGAATTGAGTTGAAGTAGTATGTGCTTACTGACTGTATTTACTATAGTAGTGTTTGTATCTTGCTCTCTTGGCAACGATGCCAAAAAAACCTTTCTACATTGAGAGTATAAGTGGGAGAACCTCAATTTAAAAGTGCAGGTTAATATTAAGCTTTATTTTACATCCTGGAACAAAAAAAAAAATTGCCTTGAAGAGTTCTTTCAGTTCATAGCTTCATTTTCATGTTTCATCCATAGATGCTGCATAGCAATTTAATTGTATTTATCAACAGAAAGGGCCGTAACTTTTATAGCTGTTGTAGAAGTAAGTAATTTAGGATGTATAAGCTACTCATTAGCTTTATTTTCACTGGTTTCTGATTGGCCCTTCTGGCCGCAAACGGTGTGGAGGATCTACTCATTTGGCAACCAGCTTCTTACAGAGGAGAAATCATGCTATTCTCAAGCCAATTACACGCTTGTAAATGCAATTAAAGGTTAGTATATTCATTCTGTATGTGATATCACCTCTGAAGCCTTTTCTTAATGCCAACCTATTGCCATTCAGCAAGGAGCAAGGCTGCTAAGGAACTCGAGCTGATGAAACCCCTCAAAGATGTTGACCCCTAGAAGGGTTTATGGTGGAGAGTGAAGTGATATACTCTTCAATGTGCGGGCAGGGTGACAACCCAGCTGGCTGCCTCACTAGCCTTAACACAGGTATCCCGTGTCATCTAAATCTGGATTTCCTTTCTGCTTCAGCCTCCTTCGGTCTGTGTCCTGTATCTCATCCATTCACACGTTGATTAGGAACAAGTAGCAGGGTGGACTGACTCAATTCTAAGAGGAAGAAAGCCAGTGCCAGGCAGACTAAAATCACTGGACAATGGCGGTAGCAAAATCCCGCATGGTTTGACGATCTTGTAGGGAAGAAAAAAAAGTATCCTCTTATCCAAACCTGGTCATCTCTTCTCTTTCCCCAGCTCTCCCTTGGATTTTAATCCAAACTTTGAAAGGGAATTAAATAACTTGGATACTCTGAATCAATTTTTAGGTAAAGCCATAGTTCTGCTTTTAATTTATAAAGCACTGTTGCGACTAAAACATCTCACTCTAGGTTTTCTTCTCTTTTGCTTGTGCAGTTTACTAGAACATGGAGCATGCGTTCATTCATCTCACCTGTTTAGTCATAAGCTTTCTCTTGCTATTCATTTGTCTTTATTATGTATTGTCAGTAAACCTATATAAGCATCATTTTTTATACAGCCTTTATAAGGGTTTGGCTAGCACAGTAAGGCTGACTTACTTTTCCTAAATGCAAGATAAATCATGACAGTTAATCAATCTAGGAATAATGTATTGAACCGATATCCTGTCAAGAACTACTGTTCTACCTAAACCAATGTTCAGTACAGCTGTTTCAGAAAAGCATGGAATAAGAATGGCAGGAGTTGGAAGCGATCCCTGGAGATCATACAATCTAAACCCCCCTGCTAAAGCAGGTTCACCTGCCACAAGTTGTGCAGGTAGGTCTTGAATATCTCCAGAGAAGGATACTCCACAGCCTCTCTGGGCAGCCTGTTCCAGTGCTCTGTCACCCTCACAGTAAAGGGTTTTTTTTTTCTTCTACTAAAGCATGACTTCTGTGTTCCAGTTTATTCCTGTTGCCCTTGGTTCTCTCTGTTCTGATGGTCACAGTTGAGAAAAGTCTGGCCCCGTCCTCTTAGCACCTGCCCCTTAGATACTTATAAGCATTGACAAGGTCTAATCTTTTCCAGGTTAAATAGATCAAGCTCTCTTAGCCTCTCCTTGTAAGAGAGATGCTCCAGTCCCTTGGAGCTGTATAGTATATAGTTCTAGAGTAACTGGTCTACAACTGTCCTTGCATTTTTATTTATATTGAAAGCTATCATAGGGAAGCCTTGAAGATATGCTGTCTTATACTGTTCAATGTTAGTTTTCTAATAGGAGCAGCAGAAAAAAACATGGTCTCAACTGAAAATATCATATAATGCACAAAGCTTACTATAGTCTTAGATAGAGAAGGCAGTGTTTTCATCACTGTTTTTGTTTAAAGTTTAGATTCATTTTCATGCCGGCCAAGGTGTGTGTAAAGAAACGGTTGCCACCTGTATTAGTAGATAGTCATTTTGGAAATAGATTGCCAATTTTCCATTTGGCTCATGTGGCTGATACTTTGACAGACAGCACTATAGTTAGTCTCTTGCCCTTAAGGAGGGGGAAGTAATCCTAGGTGACTTCCATGGCTGTAAATCTAAAAATTTGGTTTGGATGCACATATTCTAATGAAGTAGCGCCATGTTTTTGAACAGTGTGATATAAAAAAGGAAACTCCTTTATAGAGACCCCTGTCTGACCCAGGCAAACTGTTGCTAGCAGTTCACTAGGAGCAAATGATACCCTCTTAAAAGATACTCTCAGAAACCAGTGAGAGTCAGAATATCGTGGTGTGTGGGTTGTTTTTCCCCACTTCATGTATCTGTTTTCCTCTAAGCAGGGGAGACATTCCTGTCAAATGTGTATGCCATGGATCTTTTTGCTACAAATAGGCAGAACTGCTTACAGAATGAAAGATCTTTATAAATGAAAGTTTAAACAAACAAAACCCTCAATACCAGCCTAATTCTCAAACCAGCAAACTCATGTGGTTAAAGAAGCTACTTCTCCAAGTAAGCTTGCTCATTTCGTGTTTGATCCCATATGGAGTTACGAGGGAAACCATTCCTTGAGTGCTTTTGTTAAATAAAGCTGTTGCCATGAATTAAGCAACTCTGCCCTGGAATGTTTCTGATCATGGTCTTGCCGAGCTTGTGACCTTTGCACTGAACATGTGAACTGAAACTTCATCTTCCAGTGTTCAATAACCATGTTAAAACCTCAGAGGTGAGGCAGTCTTGGGATTTCCTTAGGCTATCTTAAATGCCAAGTGAAATTTAAGTACTGGTTTACACAGTTACTCTTCCTTTTTTGTAAACATAAGTCAAATTGAAAAATCTTTATATGTTCTAAAGTTGACAGTTCTTTGTCAAAGCTAAAAACTGCACAGACAATTTCTTACAATGCTGTCACTTATTGGAGCTTGCTAAACCACTAAAATATTGCCACCTTGTACAGCGCCATTTACTGTTAATGCAGATTTTTGTAATGGTGTACTGCTACTTAAAACAATTTGCTTTAACCAAGAACTGCATGCGGTGCCTGAAGAGATTCTTCAGTTTAACTAGGCTACAGCTGAAAGGGTGAGCAGAGCAGTTTGAAAGCGTGCGCTTCTTGCAATATATCATTTAATGCCACTTCCTGTCCTACCAGAATGCTATAAACAATTAGTTTAATTTTTTTTGTTGTTGTTCATCAGTTAGAAACGCTGCCATCTCTTGGCTATTCATTGTCCTGACCATTTTAAAAATAGTTGTTGTAGTTACTTATGATGTCTTCTGAGTAATCTAGTTGCACGGTGAGTCTTAATATTGCATACTGTAGACTTGGTTTTGTATGGAAACCTTAATCATTTTCTGGCCCTGGACTAAAAGGAAGAGGGGAGTCCCACTTGGTTTGGTGACTCATACATAGAGATGGGTCAGAAAGTGTTATCTCCCTGAAAAATGTACTAGGCTAAGATGGGCTTCTGTCTTTGCTAGACTAACTGACTAGATGGTTTGGTAACTGCTGGCATCTGAAAGAAATGTCTGGCACGGGGGGGATTCAGCAGTTATGCCTTAAGAAGAGACTGACATCTTAGTTTTGACCAAATTCAAATAAAACAATGCTGGCCAAATATTAGATTCTGCAGAGTTCAGGAAAGAGTCATGTAAGATTCTGACCATATTTCTTGTAGTGGTTTTGGTGAAGCTGGCTTGAGGAGTTGGTTAAAATATTGCAGCTTCAGTATTGCCTATATTTTGTGGGATTATAGTAATGAGCCCTTGGTTCCAGAAGACTTCCCAGTTGAGAATGAAGTTGTGCTTCTACTCAAATGCCTTTTAGTGCTGTAAGCAGCCTTGTCTTTTCCTAGAAACTTGCAGTGTTGTGCCAAGTGTTTGCCTGGCTGCACAGTGAACCTTGTCCCTGAGAAAGGCGACTTCTTCAGCCCAGTCAATTTGCCAGATATGAACCCAGCCCTGGGTTCTCATTTTAAGACCATCCAACCAAGTGCTGGGAAGACCTCCTGCTTAAAGCCTGCCTGAGTGAGAGAGAAGTCTGACTCGCCGCTTCTCAGAGGGCTTTTGCCACAGAACTGTGGTGCGAAGCAGGGATGACTGTAGTCTGAAGAGTGTGTAACGGCTGTAATACCAGTTAGTGCAATGCTTACCCCAAGCAGCAAGTTGTAGTGGAATACAGAAACTTGAGACAGACAAGGTGCTTATAGAACATGAGAGGACTTCAGTCATTGAGTGGGATTGTCAGGATGCTAACAACATCCTGACTTCTATATTGGCAAATGGAATTAATTTCTTGGTATGTAACTTAAGCTCCAGGATGGAGAGAGAGGAGCTGGGTTTCCAGCATCTGTTCAGAAGTTGTATCTCAAAGCTCCTTCCTAAAGGTAGTTGTCTTACATCCCCCTGCCCAAGCCCCTTCAAGTGTTGGGGGTGGGAGGTTATGGTGGAGAAGTGGCTTTGCTCAGTCACATCCGTATTGTATGCACTTTCAAAGACGAGGTAGGTGTAAATCCAGTTTCCTGTGAACGAACTTTCAAGTCTAACTTCTGAGATGATGGTTTGGAACGTCTCACGGGAGCTGTTCAGCTTTATAGAGCAGAACCTCAGTGACTGGCACAAGAGGGCAAGGATGATCCTGGCTTCCTCCTCAGCAGGAGAAGGAGCAGTGTGTCTGTGGTGCCAGTGTGGTCCCCAGGGGCTCTTATTTCATATCACTAAGTCCTTTATTGTGACTTTAAAATAAAACAAGCGACTTCAACTTCTGTATTATTGTAGTACAAACTAGAAAATTAGTTGGAGTTGCTTAAAACATCCTGTAGCCATATAAAATAATGTTTCACTGTGCAAGCTCTATGCTCCCTTTTCACAGGTTTTAGGGTAGGGAAATGGAAAAGGGTGAACGATGCTATACAAGCCTTACTAAGCCCTCTCTTGCATCTTGACTTCGTGTTAGCACTATTAGTTGTCTAGCCTTGAATCATAAGGTTTATAAAAGCTCTGAAATTTCATTCTTGGGTTTAACTGGCAAGCTGTATGACAGTCCCAGAGGTCCTCGATATATATTTGTTTAGCAGCAAAAAAAAAAAACTGGTTGTATTTGGTTTTGACGCATACAGATGAAAGGTCTATTTTGCCGAGTGCTGATGTTTTGTCACTAATAAAACTTATATTTAGTGCCTTATTTTCCAGCATCCTTACTGCAGAGTCAGTGTAAGCAGGAGTGACTGATTTTTAAAATGGAGGTTTGCTGAAAGGGTTGGCAAATAAGGGGCATCTGAAAATTACTGAAAAAGGTAATTTTCACGAGGGTTTTTTGTAGGGGCAGGTTCATTAGGCTTAAATATTAACTGAATAGTTCCAGCTAATTTGTGATAAAAGTGAACAGATAATGGAAATTTCAGCATTGCTCGCAGCCATTATGGTAGCTGAGTGTTTTGAATGGAAGAACAAAAACCTACCTTAAGATTTTTTTTCAGTCTTTTTGACAAAGCTTAAGAGTTTTTAACATCTCAAAACATGTTTGACCTCCCCACCCTTAAGCCATTTTGACACTCTTTACCATTGCATTTCAACAGGAAAGAAAGATCCTTTTTTATAGCCAAATGGCTTCCTCTTCTCTTCTCTCTTTTCCCTTCCATCCCCCACCCCCAAGTGCCTTTCTAGTGCTCGGGCTTCAGCTGCTGCCTGGATACTGGTTACATCTGTCTTGCTTAGATGGTCCTAAGGAAAAACAGCACAGAATGTGACTGGAGGGCCAACAAGATATGTTTCTTTTCAAATTTCAAAGGAAGCTCTGCACTTGCTTCTGCCTGTTTGCCTAAACTGTTTTTAAATCAATCATGGCTAGGGCTGGTGCTTGCCCGCCCTCCCTCACTCCCTGAAATGGTCAAATTAAAAAAAAATTTTTTTTGAAAAGTCTAACGAGTTAAATGTGATAGCGTTCACAGGACGGTTTCCCCTTGTACAACTTCCAGTTTGATGAAATAAACTTCTTTTTGTAGGCTTTTGCTTTGAGACAGCCATTGGGAAAAGTTTCAAAGAGGATCGTTGTGCTCTGGGTGGAATTTGGAGGTTTGCAGCTCCATAAAATGCTTACATTGACAGCAGACCGGGCTTTTGTACTTGTATTAAAACGGACCGCGTTAAAAACTGATTTTGGGTTTGAGCAGTGCTTGATGTTTCATGGGGATTGATATAAGCACGGTGACATTCAAGGGAAAAAAGTAATTATGTGGGGCAGACGGAGGACATTTTGAGGACATTTTCTGATAGTTTTTAAGTGCTGGATGAAGGCTGGGATGATAACAATCTATGCCAATCAAGAATGGTGTTACAAATGTGGGGTGGTGGTTCTGTTTTTAAAGGCTAATCAGTTGGGGGAGATGCCGTGTGTGGCTTGATCTTGTTTGTAAAATTCAGCTATAGTTTAAATGGATTTGCCTCTTTGGCAGCATCTCAGCATTACACGCTAAATGGGAGTGGACTGTTTTAAAACATCAGCATGCCCTCATGCATTTACATCGCAACCCGTGTGTGTCTGGCTGTTCTGAGGTGCTAACTTTTGGTTAGCAGTCCTTTTGCCACCCCCTGCCCTGGATAAGCTTGTGTTATAATGAACTGCAAGGAACAGAGGAGAAACCTCTTGTAAGAACTCATGTTCTTACATGAGAACCTGTTTTAAAAATAGAGTCACTACTATTATCTGTTTGAAACCTTATTAGCAATTTTGGGTTTTTTTAACAGACTTCTACGGCAGATGTACAAGCTTTATTTTATTGTTTATCATGATGGTTTAAAGAGTTGTGGAATTGAGGACAAATTAATTATGTAGGCTTAGGACGTGCAGCCTAAATAGTTTGCATATTACTGGTGTGACAGAGGTGCCTGAGAAGGTATTCCTTCAGATTTTGTGGGAACGTTGCTAGAGTGAGATTGTGGGTTTTGTTTTGGTGTTTCTTCTGTAGTAACAGTGTTCGAACTTTGGAATCCACTTTCCTGGCTTTTGTGTGAGGAGGCAGAGCAAAATGGATGTTTGCACTGAACTCTGCACGTGCACTGAGCCCCAGATAACAATTATTTGGCTTTTTAATATCCTTGTATTTGGCACGTTGATCTGGCCATGCAGGGTTGTCCTAAGTATTAGTGAACGAGCTGCAGAAAGCAACCTGGTTCACTTCAGCTTTCGTTAACCGTGTGTTGTTGAAAACTGGCTTGTGATTCTGTGCAGAGGTGCGTAACCTAACCCAGCTCTGAGGCTTCTTTGGCTTGTGCTGGGGAACAAAGATTCTGAAGCTTTTGTCTAGGATGTGTGATAAGGACAGGCTCTACCTCAAGGCAGTCTCTCTTAATACGTGTTGTTGAATTAGCTTTAGAGTGGGTAGCTTAGGCTTAAAACGAAAGGAGTGCTTTTAAAATCGGTTTCCTCCTGAAAATGTGGATTAGAGAAACATATTTGCAAGAAGTGAATTCAATAACTCTGACTCAATATCCTCCAGACTTGAAGGGGGAAATTTCAGTTCCATTCATTGATTTAATAAAAATTAGTGGCCTAACATCTGTTGATCCTCAGCAAATGTGGAAGGAGTGACAAACTGGAATAGGCTGTGCCTGTTAACTGTGCTTCTACACTGGCGTAAACTAGCATTATCTAGATTCTGTCTTAACCAAAGGAACTGTGGAGGCCACAGAGCCTTAAGATGCTCGTAAATGAATTGTAGCTTTGTTTTCAGCCTGGTTTTGGGAGGAATGGATGAATTGACCTGCTAATGCCAAAAGAGCCTCCCTGGTTTGAAACCTATGTACTGTCCTATAGGCTCTGTCTTTCCCCTGAACGCAGGGTGCGGGAGAAGAATGCAGGTTACTATATGAAAATATATTAGGGAATAAATAATCAGTTAATGCAGTAAATGCTGAGAGATAGATTTTTGAGTTTCTGCCTTCCCAGGATCCTGCTAAGGATGGATCTTGCCATAAAACCTGTGCTTGGCCCTTAGCTCTGTGTGGGGTAGTCAGGGGGCTCAGTGCTCAGGTTCCTGGGGAGATGGACTTGAAGTGTAAATGCTCTATACTGGGAAGCAGCATGTGGCTGGGAGGAATGCTGCCATTTTTTTTTATTGCTAGTGCTAGTTTGGCCCCGAATTGAGCCTCCAGCTCCTCAAAATGGAGGCTGTTTGCTGATACAAAGGCAATCAGCAATGCTGGCGGAGGGCGTTCCCTACCCACCACTTTGCCTCTCCAGGCTGTGGTTCTGCAGTGGCCCCAGCCAGCCAAGAGCTTACTGCTGCGGGGAGGAGGGGCAAGCCCCTCTGGCTCTCCTGCTCCCCGCCTGGCTGTTCCCAACACTTGCTTTTACCTCAGCATTGGCTTTTTTAACACATGTAGTAGCATTCCCATCACTTCCCTGATACCTGTGGTTTAAACCATATTAAGAAACTGAGCTGACTTGTGAGCAGCTTTACCATGAATTTGCTTGCCCATCATCTATAGTCCCCAGCCAGATTGGTGTTCTGATGGCTCTTAAAGGTGCTAAAGTTTCTGTCAGAGTTGACTAAACTGGGGGGATACATATGGGGTGGTGGATTTTTAGCAGAAGGGTTTGCTTGGGTCAGCCTTGAAGCAGTTGTGAAGCTCCCACTGCATATTTTCAACCCCAGATCTGGGGTTGGTACCATGCGGCGCATCATGGAGTTGATAAATACTTTATTTGAGTTTGGAAGCAGAGCTGACTTCCCCCTGGTGCTTCCCCAGTGAAGCCCGGGGGATTTTTAATGCTGACTAAACTAGAGGGGAGAAAAGGCATGGGGTTAGGATGATCACCTGAAGCAGATTGTCTCTCAGGGTTGCATTGCATCTCTTTTAACTCCATGAAACCGCAGTACTAAAAAGCTATCTCTAATATAAAACCTTGAACCACTTGCACCTTCAAGTCCAAAGTATTGCCTGCAGCGAATTTGCATGCTTTTTTTTCTTCAGCACATTAAACTATGCTGCAAACAGAAGAGCAGCCTTTATTGAGAGAGGCATTGCTCCACTGCATATGCTAACAAGGTGTGACAACTGAAACCTGTAAGAGTGGGTTCTTCCCTTCTACCTCAGTTTACTGAAACTTTCAGCAAATACTACCTTGGAATGGAGCTTCCAACACTTTCAGAGTTGTTAGATTTGTAATCCTTTCAGATTAGCTCTTTGTGTCTGGCACCATACCTTTTCACCTGTCTAATTCAACACTTTTAATCTGGCTTTAATGAACAAATTAACTTTGGGTTAAGGGAAGAATATTGATGTACAGTGTAACTGAGGCTTCTGTTCACTGTAAGGGTCTTTTGACCTGCTTATTAGTGGGGGCATTGTTCTGGTAAGCCATTCCAGGACCCATCCTGCCAGTCTTCTGCAGAGGATTAATCATTTCCTCTTGACCTCCTGCTCTCTTTTCCTAACATGTTGCATTGATCAGAATCCTTAACTCGCAAGTTTGCTCCTGTTTTTAAAAAATGAGAGGAAAAGGAGGGGGGAAGGAATGCAAAGAAATTAGATATAATGTCTGCTGTTAACATTCTTAGTAAGCTTTTTTTCTTGACTCCTCCCTTTTTTCCAAGAAAAGAAATCCCTTCCTGGTGTGTATTAGCTCCAGATCTCAAGCATCTTGAGTGCCTCTGTTTCACTGGAAATGCCTTTTTTTTTTTGAGCATGCAACTTCCTGCAAGATGAGCTTATGAAGGTCACACTTACTTAGCTGAGGCTTTCAGCTACTGATGTACCAAATCTTATCAATCTGCAGTATTTCCATCATAGGTAAGTTTGCATCAAGATACCACGTGTGACTTAATTTCCTCTTTTTTTTTTTTTTTTTAAATGTCAGCAGAGGAAGGTGTTTATGAGGTCATACAGGATACCTTCTAACAGGGAAACCTCCATGTTTGTCTTTGAAAAAAATCTTAGTTCCGCCTTTAAGGGAGCTGTTGACTTTAAGGTACAAGGGTCTGCTGCCAGCCAGTCCCAGATTATGTTGATAGCAGAAAGGAATACTTGTTCTCTTCAAATCACCCACGGGTCTGTGTACTCCCCTGCTGCCTGTGGTTGGTAGTTGAACCAAACTTCCAGGAGCAGACCTCTGGACCTCAAATTTCACTTCTGTCTGACTTAGTTGCTCTGTGACCTACTGTGTCCAAGCATGATCTGGCTTGTGAGAAGGCTGCTGTGGCTTGCGCTTCCTTTTCTAAGGCGTTAATGGCAGCTTCAGGTGGGAGAGCAAAGCTTAAGAAAGCAAATGGGGTAAAAGTTGTGCTCTGTTTTCTCATAGAACTGTTCTGTGAGGCTGCATGTCAGAGGTAGTTTTTTCTACTCTCAGTCCTTCCTTTTCGCCAAGCAGGGAAGAAACTAGTGGTAGGACTAACATCTCCTGGAAATAAATAATCCTAACTTCTCTTGTACTTCTGAATAAACTGATAGTGGCTGATAAGCTGTTTTAGGTTTGCAGCCTGCTCAGATCAGTGAAGTGGTAATGTCTGCCAGTTCCTGAGAGCACTTTGTGCTAGGCTTGAAATGTCTCCAAAAGGATCTGAGCCATGTTACTGATCAAGGCATAGACCTGAACACGCTTCCGAATAGCAGAAGTTACAAAGCTAGAAGGTAGACCTGGAAAGTAAAACTGGAATGTGGTTCTCCTAGCAGAAGTGAAAATTTTGGAAGCTCTGTATCTAGTGAGTCCCGTGGAGTGAACTACAGTGCCTAGAAAGCCCATCCACTAAGCCCATGGTGCCTGAGATTGAGACAAAATAGCCCGTTGTTCTTGAAGCTGCAGGGGTTATTAGCTTTTGTTAACTACTTGTTTTGGAGGAATGTCTAAATTCCATTGTTTCCTGCTCAGAGGTAGGGTTATGGGATCATCCCCTCAGAAAACTATGATGGCTAGGGCTGTCTTCTCAATTCCCAGAGCAGCATGTTAGGGCCAAGCAAAAAGACCACATAACAAAATAACATATTTTTCTTGCTTTGTGTATGTCACAGAGCATTTGGAGGCAAGAGGGCCTTTCATGAAAACATATCTGTGGAGATGTTGCTTGTTTGCTAATAGGCAAAGTAAGCCAAACCACCTGCACTGAAGAGGGGGTTCAGGCTGATGGTGCTGTGCAGGGGAGGTCTGGGGCTATGTGGGGGGAGCTACCTGACTTTCCTGGCTTCTGTTCTCAGAATTTATTGTGGGGTGGGAGTGCTCTCAGCACTCTCAGCCATGCCCGAGACTTTGCGTGGCAGTGGATGGAGTTAGCTGCTGTTGGTCACCACACCCGAACATCCAGGCTATTGTCCTTGGCTTCTGCTGCTGTTGTGCCCTCCCCCCCAACATCTGGCTCTACTGATAAAGAGGCACAGCAGCAAACATGAGGAGGAGTATCCAGGCACAAAAGGGGCCTCTTAGTTGCCCCTGGTCCAACTCTCTGGTCTTCATTCTCCCTAACCTTGACTTGAGAGTGCTGCGCAGGTCCCTTACTGTCATTATGTGATATCAAATTGGGCCCTTTACTTGGGGTGTGGAGAGTGATAGTTCCACAATAATCTTATTTTCCTGTGTTACCTTGATGGACTATATTGGCAGTTACTACCCTGCTCAATCCAAAAAGTGGCCCGTTGGCTTATTTCTAAAACTGAGTGAATGCACATAAGATTGCTGTCATCATTGAGGCTGGATGCTTGTGAAAATCATTGTCTTTGTGATTCTCTCCAGAGCTTCTCATGAATGGTTTCAAGTTCAGGGTGGTTGTCTTCCACCGTAAACTTGAAGTCCTAGCTTCTAGTCTATTTGTAGAATTGAGAATGGATGTCTAATGGGAAATATTTTTCCTAGCGTAAACATAGAAGATATTCTTTTCAGTTTCACAGGGCAGCTAGGATAGTCAGTCATCTGGATGGTTCCTGTCTTATTCCACTTCCATGCCATGTTTTAGGCTGGAGATTAGGAGGATGTTTTTCACACAGAGGGTCATTGGGCATTGGAATAGGCTGCCCAGGGAGGTGGTTGAGTCGCCTTCCCTGGAGGTGTTTAAGGCACGGGTGGATGAGGTCTTGAGGGACTTGGTTTAGTGTTAGATAGGAATGGTTGGACTAGAAGATCCGATGGGTCCCTTCCAACCTGGTTGTTCTGTGATTCTGTGACTACCTACATTGCTGGTCCAGCATTCAGTTGCTGGTTCTAGTCCAGAGAGTAAACCTGAACCCCTAAAGAGCTCTAGGGCTTGCCTTTTTTTCTACCTCAAACAATAAAAAGAAGTATCTTTTCAGGAAAGAGTAGCTGAATTTCATAAGTTTTCATGGCAGAAGCTGTGTCAGTATAGTACCTAATGCCAGAAATAGCTTTGTTACACAATCTGAAACAATTTAGTGACAGGCCTGTTTATGAGAACAAGATTTTTAATTAGAAATGTAAGGAATAGCTGTTGTTAGCAAGGGCTCTTTAGCTTTGCATATCTTGCACCCCTTGTAGGATCTTGGAAGGTGGTGCGGCAGCAACTGTAAGTTATTAACAGTTAGACTGTTAACTCAAGTTGCAGCTTGCAGACCTGATACAAGTTTTGGGCTTTCTTGGACAAAAATTTGCAGTGGTAGAACTATCCTCCGTCTAGGAAACGGTGGGCAAATGCAGGCTTCTTGAAGTGAGGATAATGTCCATCTCTCTCCATTTGAGCTTGTGCTAATGTAAGTAAGACAGAATGCCAACCAAGAAAAATCACTGACTTTTTTTGTCCTCTGATAGGTCTTGATATGTGGAAATGTGTCTTCCAAGTCTCTGTAATAATTAGGAGGCTTCTGATGCCTTGCTTTGCTCTTTGCTGCTACCTGAATTGGGTACTTGCAGAAAAAATTAAGATCGGCTGCTATCTGTATCTCTTAATCTGTCAGATGGGTCAACCTTGGAGAAGCTTCCTCTAAGACATTATCTGTATGGCCTTTCAGTGTTCTGTTTTGGCAGTACTTGTTGTTAAAGCAAATTTAAATATTCTTAACTCTTTTTCTGATTTGAGCATTATAAAATTTAGCTCTCTGGTGAGAGAAGTCCTGCTTCCTGTCGTTAGCTCTGTGATCTGTATATAAAAGTCAAAACATGTTATGTTTATATTGGCTGTCTGATCTTGAACCTTTCCTAGAAAGAAAGGGTGTGGGAGGAGAGGTTTTTCTGCCCATCCTTATTCACTAAGGTATTTAAGCGTGATAATGTTTTTCACCTTGCTAGTGAAAATACTATATAATATTTAATATTTACTATTTAAAAAAAAAACAAAAAAAAAAACCCAAGACAAAAAAAAAACCAAACAAAACAACACATCCGCCTGCATGACAGCACAGGGATGTATTTTTATTCAAGTGATTAACGCCTAATGGGAGTTTTCAGAAAACACTACTCCCCACGAGTTGTGGATATATAATAACTCAGTTCATGCCGAAGGTTGCTGCTGTGACTTAGTTTCTGAGGTGAAGAGCTTCTAGTGACTAATCCTTGAACGCTGGCCCATGAGATGGGGAGTGGGCTCTTTATGTTGTGTTTAGGCAACTTGGCTACTCCCTGAAACACAAAAGAAAGCAATTACTTTGAATTCTTTTGTGGCCATTACAATAAGCTGTGGGCTGGATGACTCTTTAGACTTAAGGAAATTGCTTGAAATGTCTTAAATAGGCAGAAGTATCTTCATAGCTGATTGCATGCAAACAGGTTTTGCATGTTTTTGTGCGTGTGCTTAGCTGCTAATGGAGGATCAAACATGCTCTTCAAATGTAAATGTACTTTGGTTGCCTGTGAGACACCTTTGATACCTGTGCTGCTCTTTGCCAAGCAAGCAGCAGTAAAACCAACCCTTTCTAGGAACTTGGAAGCAGCCGGACCAGAACTCTGGCATGTACAACATGGACGTTAGTTAAGCAGGGCAGTTTGTAAGACTAGTCAGGAACAGAGGACAGTAGCAGGTGAAATTTAAGATCATGGAGGTCAGAAATAAGAAACTGATACGAATAGGCTAAATGTAGTGTTCTGATCCTTCTCAGTTTGAAGAAGCACGATCTCTGTCTTGGATATATTGTTTTAAAAACAAGTAACTAAGTAAACTGTTTTATACTGTAACTTCTGAAAATTCTAAATCATTCCAGGAAAGAAATACAATATTCTTGTATTCTCTAAAGTGCATTCATTGTGTTCTTAAATTCTACTTCTTGTCCCTGCTAGATGAATAAAAGTTACTTGAATGATTCGAATGCTTGAGTGTCTTGGCTTTTAAAGTGTGGTAATTTCATATTCGTCATTTGCACGTAGAGCTTCACAGTGCAGATTTGGTCTGGAGAGATTAAAGAATTAGTTTAATCTTTGCCTGCAAGACTTTAAACTTCTCCTTCCCTCTCACCCACCCCTCTCAAGGATAGTATTCCACTGTGCCAGATTGCCCATATTGCCACCAGAAAATTGCTTGGACCGCTTCTTACAAAATCAAAGGTCACCTCCATGCCTTGGTGGCAGCTGGGAAACTAATGATTTAATGCTGCTTTGACCTTTGGCTTCCTAGTCCGTTTGAGCCTGACCCAATGTTTTAATTTTCCAGTACTGCTGGGCAGTTGGCTTTTGTCTGTTTCCAGATGTAACTTGCATATTGAGGCCTGGTACTGAAGCGAGAACAAAACAACAAAACATCTCAGCCCACAAGGGGAAGAAAAAATAACAGCACCTAAGGGTTTTAATGCTACAAAATACAGCTGTCGAGTGAGACCCACTCCTACAGCTAACAAGTTCAGGTTTAGAATAACAAAGTGTGAATATTCATCCAGCGTTTGCATCTAGAGTTGAAGCATTTTAACAGCAGTCCTGCAGAAGTGCTGCCTTTTTACAGGTCTGTAAAATGTAACAAGAGTAAAAACAGTAGCTCTTTCCTGTTCTGCCCTCGATCTTTCCAAATAGTTTTTTTTTTTTTTTTTTAAAAAATGGAATTAAAGTTGTATGTTTGATCTAATACTGGGAAATGCCAGAAAAATAACCAAATGGTAAGTGCAAAGGTAGATGGAAAGCAGGACTGACTTAGGCTTTTAGTATGATGAGGTTAAAAAAACAAACCAAAGCAAAGCTCTGCAACATTTGATTATTTTGTCATGGCCTTTTGGTGTCCATACAAGCTGAATGTTGCTTTTGTTTTTTCTAGTACGGGTGGTTTTGCAGCCATTGCTGATACAATTTGAATTTGCGATTAATGGTGTGATAATGGTGGGGAATGCACCCTAGGGTGGCCAGCCTTTCCTTAATGAAAAGGCTGCTGATTGCTTGGAAAGATTCCCCTTGAGTGCTGATGCATATGGCAACTCCCCTCTGAGTACTGATGCATATGGAAACTCCTCTTTGCCCCAAAGTGCAAATTTCTCACTGGTCTGGTCTGTTTGCCCATAGCGAGTACCAATCAGACTTGATTCCTGCCTGAGCTGTGCTCTCAAAGGTCACCTTATACCCAGGGTTGTGTGCGAGAGGTTGGTTTTCGCAGAGCAGATGGGCTCCTAAAACTTTTATGGTCTCCAGTCAAATCACCTCAAGCTGTAATCTCATTAAATCTTAAGTGAATCAGTGGGGTCTGGTTATTACTTGAAAGCCGAGTTACAGGAAGCGATGTTCCTGATGCAGTAGGTCTGTCTTGGTAGGAAGCTAACAGAGGTGCTTGCCTGTGTGTGGCTCTTGAAGCTGCCCCTGCTTTGATAGCAGAGGTGGTTTGCAGGGTGCAGCACGCTAACCTTTTGGCACAGGACAAAGGTAGAGATGTAGCTTTTCCTGTAATCTTCGTTGTAATTTACAGAGCTTTAGTTCCACCTTGGGCTTGTGATCGCACACCTATTATGCTGTCCCATTTCTGTCTTAGAATAAACCGACCTAAACTTATTTAGCAATGGTAGCAGAGTGCTTACCACTGTGCACACAGTTGCTGAAAGAAATGTGTGACTACTGTCCAAAAGCCTGGCTTTCCTCTTCTTAGTTCTGCTTACTGTCCTTGGGAGCTCCGGTGATAGTGAACACTACATAGAAGAATATTCAAGAGGCAGACGAGTAGCTTTGTGAAGGTCTTTTGACCAAGCAGATGTGACTCAATAGGTTAATTTTCTGGTGCTTGGAAATGTGGTTAAACATGTTTTGTTCCTCTGCTCAGATTGCAGAAGGTATTTTTCTTTTTTTAGACAGGATAAACTTATTCTATGATCTCCTCGAACTTTCTTTTTGGGAGGCAGGGCTATAGTCTGGCACTACACGAAAAATGATCATAGCTTAACATGCAAGATCAGTGTGTACATGAGAGTTTTCACAGAAACGTCCCACTGGTTTTGCAGAGATAACAAAATTTCTTCTGCTTTGCCTACCTGCTTGCTCCCTTGGGTTGGGAAGGTGGAGAGATAAAAGGAACCCTATCTTGTGTAAACCCAGCCTTTTTGTCAGTTGATGTACCTAAATTGCAGTCAAACTCCTTCTGGTTCTTTCTTGTGTATTTCTAGCGTGGATCTTGATAGTGCACTTACATATGCCATTCAGTATAAGAATAGTCTTTTCCTCAGAATTGTTTTTTGTGCAACAAGACAATGTGGATTTTATAATAAAAAAGAGTGGGTTTTTATTTTTGTAGTAAGAATAGTGGATATTTTCTTTTCAAGAAATGGGCAGGGATTTAGCCTTCTTAGGTGTTCCTTCTTTGGTAAAGTGAGTAATATTTGACTCTTCCCCCTCTAGTTCTGCCTGGATAGCTTCACTGATGATTGAGCAAGCCTTCTATATTTACATTATCGTGATTTAAATCTCAAACAAGGCTACAGCTGAAGTTTAGTGTAAGGCTAACTTGCCTGCAGGATATAGAAACCACCTAAAGCTGTTATGGGAATGGTTGATGCTATTGAAAAGGCTGGATTCAAAATATTTAAGCACTTTAAAAATTCATAATGCTTTCAAATTCTTGAGAGGTCCTAGAATTGTCACTGAACTGAGACAGGGTGGTACCAAACCATAGTTTGACCAGACCAGAACTATAATGCTCTACAACAGAATTTAAGTGGCAGTATGAAAAAATATATCATATTATTGATGCATGGGAGCCCTGTGGAATGGGTTAAATACAGAATGCATGCATCAATCATAACTTAAACCTTGACCGGGATGGAAGTTTGTCCTCGCTTTCCCAGACCTGAACCTGCTTCTAAACAACGATGGTAAAATGACATTTTAAAAGTGTGTTTGTTAGTATTTCTTATTAATTGCGCTTCAATTCTACCCTGTAGTGTACATGAGTTGTAATTCTAGTCTTAAGTTTTCACTTGAATATCCTTCCCAGATTCATCTCTTCCTCTGTCTCCCAAATTTAAAAGGAAAGTAATATTCCTGCCCATGAGGAAAAGGACACTGTGCAGCACTTAAGTCTATGATGGAAAGGCAGAAAATTGGGGGTTAAAAATTAAAAAAAATCTCACCACTTCGGGGGGAGATGAGGACATAGACATTAAACTTGTTTGTACCTGTATTTCTCTGATCTGGAAATAATTCTGGAGGAGGTAAGTGATTAAGTTAGAGTTCTGATACTTCTCTTGCTTCCGTCAGAGGCAGACGGCTAGAGATATATGAAGACATACTCAAATTGTCTATTAGAACTTGTCTGAAATCTTCAGATAAAAATTAAAATGTCTCTAGTTTTGTGTTAATGGGTTGTAAACAAAGTTGATCTGTTCTTACTGTTGAGATGTCATCTCACTTCTGATGTCCCAGAACAGATCTCATTATTCTTGGGTAGTTTTCTTTTATGATTTACAATCCCTTTTTGGCAGTAACCGTAGAGCTGTGTCATTATATGATAGATGGACAGGAATTTACTCATTCACTTGCGAGGGATTAAAGAGTAACCTGTCGTAATGTTTGTTATATGATTATTGAAATGCCTTGTGGCTGTTAAGACAGCTAGGTCTTCCAAAACAAACATTAAATACTAGAGTTCATTTGGAAGTAATCGTGCACTTGCTCCCGTAGGATAACACTTCCACGAGGAGTTGTATAAGTCGCCTGAAAATTAAGAGGAATTGTAACAAGCGTATTAATCTGACAAATTTAGTCTGGCATTCTACTACAAGCAGCTAAGCTTTGATCCTCAAGGACAGCATTGTTTCTCTGAATGACATACCCTAGTGTGCTTGCCAAGTCCTATGCTGGGAGCAGATAATGATTATTTTTGACGTGGATGGTACAATTTGATAGTGTTCATTGAGAAACCCTAATATGGTGTATGTAATACACTTTTAGAAACTACAGCCTGAATCTGGAGCAAACAATTTATTTTCCTTTCAATGAAATCCAAATTTGGGTTTGCTTAATTAAGATTCCTCATTTATGAGGAATCTCAATTGAAACCTCAACATGTCGTAATTTTTCTTCCTGCTCTGAAACATGTGTACGTAAGCTAGTAAAAATTTTACACTTGGAATATTTTTAGTATGAGCTTTGAGAGGATGATGGTATAGAGGGAGAGCTTGAATGCTTTTCAAAAAGATACCATCTAAATGTTCATGTTATCTGTTTTTTATGTTTCGGTGCAGAGAAGTTCCTTCAAAGGTCTTATTCTGTAGGAACTTGGTATATTGGCATATAGTTGTAAAAAATAGCTTTTGGGACAGAAGAAGGCAAGAGGAGCAGCAGCAAAGCAAAGAGCAGAGGGGGCTGGTTCACTGCTGCCTTTGTGCTTTCCAGCAAGCCTATTCCATGTAAACAGTAACAAAAAACATTGCAGTATAAAACACTTGAAATGGATTTATATGTCAGTTTTCCCAGACAACCATTGTGGCAGTATTTCCTAATAAAAGGCTATGGTTGGTTATATTCACTTTGACCTGAGTTAGATGTGCATATGGCACTGGTGGTAACTGGACTTGTTTAATAGGCATGGATTGTTTCACAATTAAAGAAGGAGAAAAAAAATTAACAGCTCCTGCTGTGGGGGGTTCAGTAACCGTGGCTGTTCTTGTTACAGCTTTCCTCTGAAGATGGAAGAGGTGGGAGGAGCAGGAGAACTGCACTGTTCCCACCAGACACCCAGGGTGCAGTAGTAGCTGATGCCTAATGCTGGGATTTGGGGGGTGGGGGGAAGAAGGAAACAAGAGAAGGATGGCACTATAGCCCATCTTCCCTGTCTGCCTCTTGCTTGGCCAACTGGGCAGTTTCCCAGTGAACTTGTTAGGAAGCAGGATTTCGTTCCTATAATATACCAGGAGATCAGCTTACGTCCAAATGCATAGTTCTGTATTACTGTTCTTTGTTTTTATTCCAGGTAGTTCATAGGATAGCTGTGGATCAGTTTCTAAATTTAAACTGATAGAAGTATTTAATTTTTGGGGTTTTTTTATATATGCAGGAGTCTTACTCAAGGAGTCATTGCAAGCAGTCTAATCCCTTCAGTAATTGGTCTCTCTGTAGTGACTCTATCTCGCTCAAAGCTAGGTAAAGCTCTGAAAAGCTGACACTGTCAGGGGCATGAAATAGGGACAGTGGCTTCTACAAGGACCACTTTGCCTACCAGGCTATTATACAGGCTGTAGTGATGGTGTTACGAATCTGACTTCCTTAATTTTATTTCATGTATGTTAACAAACTTCTTTATTAAAAGGCCTTCGATATTTGTTAGTCAGAAAAGTGGATGCATTTATTTCTTCATCCTAGTACAAGTTCTTCTTTCTAAAAAAATAACTGTGAAGAGATCCCTTGGTAATTCTGTAGAGATCATATAATGTTATTCAGATTATTTTAATTATAGGTGTGGAGACAAACCTCCCAAATAGAGTATGCACTTAAAGACAGATATTAAAGGTGATGAGCTATCCCATGCTTACAAAGCCATTTTTAGGTGGAAGTACTGTTATCAGAGATGCATTACTTTAGAGTGCCATTCTAAGCACTCTTAAGTTGTTTTGACTCTGGGTTCTTGTGCTTTTACATTGTTACTGGCAGTAAGGACACACAGGCAAGTGGCAACAACTGCACAAGAAAGCTGCAAAATGGGCTTAGAATTCACAATTGCTTAATTTCCTAGTATTCTCTAGCCACTGTGGTTTTAATTCCAGTTTTAATTCATGCTGTGGTTAAACTGGGAGTTTTCCAATGTGCACTTTCAATCATTTCTTTTGGTAACAAATAATTATTAGATAAGGTAATTATAGCATTACACTGTGGGACAGAATAAGAGTGAACTTATGTTCTAAAGACTGTTTTTCTGAACTAAGATTTCTAAGGCTGCTTAAAACAAAGGAAGAAAAACCACCAACCCAAAACACTCCCATGAAACAAAACTGAGATGGAACCTATTACAGATTTAGAATAGGTAAAGCCCCAGTTTCTCTGTATAAGTGTATTATTTGTCCTTATACTCATTTTTTTTTTCACCTAACAATAGAGCATTATGAATTTAAGATGTCTAGCCTGATAGGCTTTCTGATCCCCCATTGTAGCCCCCTAAAAGTACTAATAGGAATATGTTGCACCAAACTAAATTGTCTTGGGTGGAGGTGATTTGACTACAGACTATCTCTATAAGAAAATTAATCCTACAGGAAACTGTTCTGGCTCATCAACTTTAAGATGTTATTTCACAATTGGCTTATCTTCAGTATGAGGACTCACTGGCTCTTGAGTGAAATCTGGGAACTTTCAGGGTTTGCTTCTCTTCCCACTCCCTTCCCCCATTAATTCAAAAGAAATAAGGTTTACTTTGAGTATATCAAGATACAGAAGCGTCTTCAAGCTATGTGTTTGGAGGGCCTATAACTGCATCTTCACTGTTTTTTGTCTGAAGGTGAACAAGGTCCTGAACAGAGGTAATGTTCTCTGCAGTGCTGTAGGAACAGTGTGGAGTTCAGGAATGTAGATTTTGAGAGGTGATGCTTATATTGACTTTAGTCACAGGGCAGCACTCGGGAGACCTATGCTAATCCTTCCTGTGCGTATAAGGAAAAATTTCAGAAGCATTAATGCTGAGCTATGCAGGAAAGGAGAAAATGTGTTATGTAAATGGTTTGTAAAGATGTTGAAGTTTGTTCTCTAAGAAACTAATGTCATGTGCAATAGCAAAGCAACTGTCAAGCTGTTTGTGATTTACAGCATCATTGAAATTGTGGCCAAGCTTTGGCTGAAAGCTATAAGGCTCTGTGGATTTTTTGGAGAGCTGAAGAGTGTAGGATTTGCAGGGACTTAAGGCGGTGACTTGGACAGATGGGCTTGAAAGTTGAACCTAGGTCCTGACCCACTCCAATGTCTGCTTCCACAGCAGGCTATTAGCTTGCTGGCTTGAACTGTTGAATATTTAGATCCACCCACTGTCCCCTGTGCCAAGACCACCCTGCTGCTACTCCTGTCATGTAGATTTGGCACAGAAGCTGCATTTAAACAGCTAATGAGTTGCATGTTGAAGCACGGGGCTGGTCTCCTCTATTGAAATCTGTAAAAGAGCTGATTTAGCACTGGCTAAGTAATCTAGCTACTGATACTATTGCATCTTTTCGTAGACTGGCTTTACCTGCTTTAGCGGTGAGGATGATCTTGTGATTTTTTTTAAAACAAAAAAAATTGCAGATTTTCTTACCCAAAACAATTTGTTTAAAAGGAAACTGGAATGTAGGCTTTCTATTATGCAGTAATTAAATGGTAGCCAGCTGTGGGATAATTGTACCTGTGCCACCTCAGTATTAACATTAGAAGAATATTAAGCCTTGTTTATCCCTGTTCAGAAGAACTCAAGTGAGGAGTTAAGGTGGATGTGAGATGCTGTTTCCAGTCCATCAATACCAGGAGTCTCTGAGGTAGTACGTTATATCAGTTGGCCTTGTGGCCAAGAACTTTTTAGAAAGTTAGGTGATGAGATGTTAATCCAGGGGAGTGGTGTAGTGCTCCCTCCACATTTGGAGTGGATAAACAGGGTGGTACCTCACCTGGCAGAAGTGCTGCTGTGAGAAATGCTTAGGATGCTGCAGTGCCAGGGCTTCAGGTGGGTGGTTGCCACCAGCAGCTGCAGTCATCACATGAGATTTTATTTGTAAGATTTTAACTCGAAATGCATAGGATGCAGTTTTTATAGTGTGCTGGAGCAGGCAAATCCTTAAAGCAGGTTTACCAAAGGTGTGACTTCAGGTCCCCTTGCCCCAGTTGGCACCCTGTTGTCACACAGTTATAGTGATGGTGTGGCCTGCAGAGTTAAGTGGATCTTGATTGTCATTTCTAGCCCAAGTCCTTTTGAATTTACAAATGCTGTTAACATTTTCCAAGACAACTTAAATGGTCTTTGCTGGCTCCCAGCTGACTGTTAATACTCACTGGGTTTTCTAAACTTGATTAAGTTTAAGTTTTATCTTCAAAAACCCCTTTGGTTTTAATCTGGATGATTTGACTGACTCCACATTGTTATATCACCACTTTAAAATATGCAGATGTTTTTATTGGCTTCATTGCATCAGAACAGGATTGAAGAAAGTGAACATCAAGAATTTTCTTGAAGAGTATAGTAGTCTCTTTGGTTAACAGTGCTCAGCTTACCCAGCTCAACTCTGGTTAGATAGATAGTGCTCTTACAGTTAGAACATAAAATGAATGCTGTCAATGAGATCTACATTGATTTCCAGCTGTGAGGTTGGCAGAATACCAGAACTTAACCATGTGGCTTAGCACCGTAGCTCAGCTGATATTTAATATATATTTGTCATCAGATGTCCTCATGTCCCTAATTGTGGGTTCTTCCTCCCTTGCGCTGTTCCTACTGCTCTTCTGATCCCAGGGTCAGCTGATTGAATAAGTGTTTTTTTTAAACCCAGTTATTTGTAATGATCCTCAAATCTCCTCAGTGAGACTGGAGGAGCAGTGAAGGAGACAGGAAAGAAGAAAGGCAGGAGATACATACCTTCCTCTTAGAGTGGCTCCATTTAATTATGGAGTGAAATGACAGCTTTGTGCTGTGTGGTTCAAACTGGGAGTGGTGCTGGTTAGATTGGGGGTTTTATAAATCATAGAATGGATTGGGTTGGAAGGGACCTTAAAGACCATCCACTTTCAGCCCTCCTGCCATGGGCAGGGACACCTCCCACCAGACCAACCTGCTCAAAGCCCCATCCAAGCTGACTTGAACACTTCTGGGGAGGGGGCAGCCACGGCTTCCCTTGGCAACCTGTGCCACCGCCCTCATCATGAAGACTTTATTCATAATCTCTAAATCTTTCCCCTTCCAATTTAAAGCTGTTCTCCCCTCTCCCATTACTATGTTACCTTGTAAAAATCCATCCTCAGCTTTCCTGTAAGTGAGCTTCCTTCCCCCTCAGCTGCTGGGCCAAGAGATACTTGTGTTGGTGAGAAACGAGCCAGGAACAGAATCTACTGGAGCATCTGGAGAAGGAAGAGTATTAAGACTAGTGCTGGAAAGAGAGCATGTGGAATTACAGCTTTGCTTCCTACAAATAGACTTGCAGTCTTAGTCATCTGTTAGTTGGGCTTTTATTATTCAGTGTGGGGTAAGGAAGTGAAGCTGAATTTAACAGAAGGGCTGAATGATCTACTTGCACTTGATGAACTTCTAAATGGACCAGACCACATTTCCATTCTTTGAAATGGCAAAGGAAGATAATAAATAACTGTGTTTTTGCTAATTCCACTTTGTACAACTTTCTGTGTGTGCTGTGTGCTTCATGTAGTACAGACTGTAATGCTTCAAGTTGCCAATACTCTTGTAGAAATTTCATTATTCAAATATTGACCTAAATTTGAGAATTAGCTCTTCTCTGTTGTGGAGACCATCCAGAACTGGTATAAAATTTCTTATTACCACTGGGTTCAGTGAGGAAAACTGGTGTTAAGCTAGTCTCTTCTACACCAGAGAATTAAGTGAAAAATAACAGATTCCAGGGGTAATTTCATCACTATTTTGTATACAGAAATGTGAGGCTTTAAGTATCTCTGAAAGCAAAACATTTAGTATATATTAGGAAATAGCCTGTATTTCTGATGCATATCACATGGCTTGCTCCTATCTTCAGTTTTTATAGTTTTGTGCATAAATTTCAAGAGTTACATCAGTTCAGAAGTTAAAAGTTCCTAAAACTCTAATCAAGGTGGGAAGCAAGTTAATTGCAACAAATTGCTATTAAAATGGAAACTTAAGGACCAGCATCCCACAGAGTAAAAATACCATGTCATTCCACTTAATCTTGCAACGATTATCTGTGCCCAACTCTGAACCAGTCATCCTGGGTGGTTTACTTACATTTAAAATAAAAAAAAAAAAAAGCTGCATCGTGATGCAGGGAAGCAGCTTTTTCTCCAGTTTGGGATAAGCGGTGGGGGCAGGGAAAGAGGAACAAAACACAGTGCTGAGGGAGGAGGACCAAAATTCTTTGGAAAATTGTTTGATGCTGAAGTCTAAGTGATCTAAGACTTATACCCCAGCAAACAAAGCCACTGGTGTTTGAGGGATTGTCAAGGGAACTAGATAATAAAACACCTTTAGTAATGGAAAACTTAAGACTGTGGCGAGTATGAGTATTTTTTTTTCTGTGGCCATAAACTGAAAATAAGTTAATTTACAAATGCTGTACTGAAACTTTGCCAAAAGCAGAAACCAAGAGACTACTGTTTTGTTTGTAGGTTTTTTTTTTTTGTTGGTTAAGATTACGAGGTAGCTTTCAGAACATCAGACTTATATTTTAAAATAATTTGCTTATGTGTTGCTGCCTTTTACAAAGGCTTAACTCTGTGAGCTTAAATAAAATAATTGCAAGACACTGAAAATGTCATGAGGGAAAACAAATACTTGAACACGGTTAGATTCCATGTGTTTATTCGCTGCTGTGTGCCTATATGTGCTCTTAAATGTGCTCTGAAATGAGAGAAATCTAGTGTTTGCCAGCTGGGAGAAGGGCACTGAATGTTGATGGAGGAACGTTTATTTAAACACAGGTTAAGCATAAGCCTCATCAACTGCTGTTTCTGTTGAGTTTTCCTCTGTCATGGTGCCTACTACATTCCAGTGCTTTTGTCTGGGCTTGGTATTTAGGAAATTTTGGTGAGGGCAGGGGGGGAAGCTGGGGGGCGTGGGGCACGCTGGAAACTGGTCAGCAGCAAGGAGAGGGAGCGCTGGTGTGGGAATTGTGGAGTGGGGTCAGGGTTTAACTTCAGTGGCCATTCATCAGATGATGATTGATTGCTGTGCAGTCTCAGGGGACGTTTAACAACATCTCCGCCCATCCCCCTGCCCCCTTTGAAAGCAGATGGACCAAAAAATGGGGAGAGCGACACCCAGGAATTCCTGCTGTTGTAAAATGTTTTTACGGTGCACTGTACAGCCTTTCCTGAAGCAATCACATTTATGGCCTTGCTGTTGTATTTCTTGGGCTGCTGTGGCTGTAAAAGATGAATAGCCCTGTAATATGGTTCACTGATTCTGTTTAAATTGAAGTAGGCTCCCTTTATTGTTTTGTGTCTAAAATTGTATGCCACCAATTCAGGAAATATTTCCTGTTTGGGAAATAATCAACCCATAGCTGATTTATTTTAAAATAAATCACTTTTAACTGTCTCTAGAACTATTCCACTCTCGCTTCTCCCTTCGTTTAATTTTGGTGGAAATTCTAAAATACTAATTAATGTAGTGAAACAGTTCTTTAAAAAAAAACCAAAAAACCCCACAACATGAATCTAGTGAACTTGTTTATGAATCTTTTTTCCTTTACTAGATAATTACCAGAGTGGATGTTGGAAAAGCACTAATTTTAAGATAAAAAAACAATTGTATTTTTACATAACTATTTCACATTTACTACAGAAACGATTCATTAAAAGCAACTCTCACAATTTTTAATTTCTTTGAAAGGAGAAATCTCTCTGCATTCTTATTTCTTTTTCCTCACTGCCTATTAAAAGACTTGTGGGGTTTGGAAAAAAACAGCGTGCTTGAGGGTTTTTGCTTATGAGACAGTCTTTCATACATTTGGGAAAGCGTTGAAATTAACAGGACAATAGTTAATTTACAGCTTGATGGGGCTTTTGATTGTGTCATCTCTGGCTCCTCAGATAAGGTGGAGGAGGGGAAGTTTTAGGAATTTTTAAGTACTGGGTTGTCGGTTTACTTCTTTTAAGCTGATCTGTTATGGAAGACTTAGTGTTACTCTTCCCTTCTTTCCTACTGCCCCGTCCCATCTGCTTTTCAAGCCCAGCCTTGTTTTTTGTCACATAACGAGCATAGAAGGAGCAGTATGTTGCTGTATTAACAGCGCAAATGAAATCTGGGGTGGCCTTTTCACTTTAAGACTGGAAGGGGGGGAGGCTGTGCCAGCCTATTGGGTAAACTGCAAGTGCATCAGATATGAATTGAGAATAACACACTTGTATCTTCCTCCTTTAATAAGAAAATATATTGTTTGTATGAGCCTTTCTTCAGGGGGTTGCTTGTCTTCCTGGATTTTTGGCTTATTTTCTCCCCCTTCTATTTAGACACAGTCACGTAAACTTCATTGAACAATATGTGACTTTATGACCATGACCTAGGGACTGGGATACAAGCAGACTTAAGCTTAACAATAAGTGCCTGGTTGTGATTGCAAGTGCAGGCAAGCTGGGTGCTGTGTTCCAAGCCCCGTTAGCCCAAATCCCCCTCTCTGCACGCTGCATACCTAGGTGTTCTCCAGTTTAATTCCTTGGGATTGTAGCCCTACTGCTGGTAGAGCCAACACACAGCCTGCTGGGTGTTGTTGACAGTGACCACAGGAGGAGAGTTGCCCTTGTACCTTTGCATTTATGTCCAGAAAGGAGTTTCTGGGGGAGGGTTCCTGTTTAATCTTGAAGCTGGCCAAGTCTTCTAGTTCACTTGTGGTGACTGGCTCTCTCCCACACTGACAGCAGCAGGGGCTATACTTGTGTGCTTTCTCCTGTGTGTTCAAAGTACTTGCGTTAAATAAATGTGATATTCATCAGCCCATCACTGTTTGATTCTTCCCTCAAGCCTGTTAACTAACTTGCTATCGTATTCAGATTGTTGCTCACCATTTCATTTAGTAAGAAGCAAATAGGAGGTTTTGGCAATGATTTTGCAGTTGTTTACCCAGAAGATTTTTCCTTTGTCGTCCTGTGTAATCTGCATACTTCTGAAATGAGATTGTAGTTCTTGTCTCTCTTAGTTCAAAATTCTGGAGTGGTGTTTTTCATCACATTGTGGTAGATGGTAAGAGGCAACTGAACAACTTAAATTTAATTTCTCTTTAGTCTGAACAGCTTGATGACTCTTATCAATGGTGTTACCTTGCACCAAGAGTGCTTGGGTGACATGACTGATCTGTGGTATTTTGCCAGACTTTTGCTTCTGGTATTGACTTCTGGAGGACTAATCACAGATTTAACTTTGTTCTAGACTTCTGTTCATATGGTCATCATTTTCCTTTCAGCTGCTCTGTTTGATTGAGGCCCCAAATCCCTGCTGTATGTTTTTAAGATATATCAGATTCATATGACTTAACTTGATACCCTGTCTTGATTTTCATTCTCTCTCAACTCCTCAGTTGTTTAAGTGGAGACATTCAACAACATGTAATAAACATTCCCTGTAATTTCAACAGTGAAATTACAGAGCTACAGGAGTGGGTGAACACTGTATACAAATTTAGACAACCACAGCGTAAAGACAAGGAACCCTCTAGCTGGGGAAGATGATGTATTAGAGTAACACCTTTCAGAGCCAAGGGAGCTTTTTACTTGAAAACAACAGGATCTGAGATGCTGCTTGAGAACTCGGTGTTTGGATTGAAGCAAAACATAAATCTGTTCCAGTTTCCCTCCAGAAAAATTTTAGCAAAAAAAAAAAAAAGAGTTGGTAAAACCTGACACATGTGCACACACCCACACCCCCCCCTTTGAGAAATTAGTCCATATGCCACTTCAGAAGCTTAACATGTCACTTTATGCAGCACGGGCAGTTTGAGAGAATTGCCTGTGCTGTTCTTCCCCTTCGTTTTGGAGGGAGGAGGGAAAGGAGGATGATATACACCATATTATGAACTGTTAGCTGGAATCAGGAATGACTGGATGACCGCTGTGAGAAGACAGGCATATCAAATACTTGTCCAGTCTTTGCTCTGCTCTTGCTGAGGTACATTTCAAGTAGCTGGTGATGCAAAAATGGTTTGAACTATGAAACCTTGTTTGCCGTTATTTAGAGGTTTTCTTACTCTTCTATGGTATTCTAGATTTTTTTTTTTTTTTTTAACATTACATGCTAACAAATAGCATATGTAGCTAAGAATAAGACTTTGAATACATAACTTTCTTGGGTTGGACTGTTGTGCTTTTTCAGCTGAGTCTGAAAATGTAACAGCTGATTTCTGCTTGCCTCTAAGAAAACACATTTAAATGGAATCTGCTACTTCTGTGTGCTGCTTCCCTCTACTGGGTGGAATGGAAACACTTATGACTGGTAATGGATGCAGGTCCTAGGCCAACATCTTATCGGAATTTCATTGTGATTTGCGATATAGGGCTTTTAAGTGCTTTGTGAGGGTTTTTATGGTTACCCACAGTTCACTGTAGCATTCAAATGCTTTGGGCATGCTAGTGTTCTGGTCTTGTTATTCTCCAACTCAAGCATCTCTAAGTATTTGTAGCATAGAAGCACTGTCATGGCAAAGAGTTTTTTGCTTTGCTGTTGGGACTGGCAGAAAGGAGTCTTGTCTAATATTGCCAGTGAACATAAGGGATTTGCATATTTTGGGAACAGGATGGTTCTTGGGTGCGCGTGCCTTGTTTTCCTCTTCTGGGAGGTGGTTGTGCAGGTGCTGCTGCTCTCCAGTGCAATGGTTATTAAATGACCCACTTAAGAGAATGTGGTGTTAGTGTGTGCAGGAAAAATCTTCACCTGAAACTTGCCATAGTTGACATCTCCAATCTCCAAGTGTTGGCAGATGGCTTCCGCTCTTAAGAGGAGCTGATGTGGACACTCTTCCTAGTATTGTGTTGCAAAGAAAACAATGACTCTTCCATCTAACTGTAAGAATATGTTTTGGAGCTTACTAGGAGGAATAGCTCTTCCTCTGCACAGAAACTATTGTGATGCCAACCTATTGCTGGTGCTTCTGCCTCCTTTTTAGTTGAACTGTTGGATATTTTTCATCCTGGTGATATTTGCTCTTCAGTTCTTCAGCAGAAATTTATACAGGTTGTATTTAAGGTTTTTTTTAATTTTTCCCTTCAAGGTACTGCATTTCTACTGTGATACCTGTTCTGTCCCCATATGTCGGGAATGTACCATGGGACGACATGTGGGTCACAGCTTTATCTACCTCCAAGATGCCCTTCAGGACTCCAGGACCATCACCATTCAGCTCCTGGCAGACGCTCAGCAAGGACGACAAGCTATTCAAGTAAGATACTCCCAACTTGAGTTTTTTTATTTTCCCCCTGCTTCTTTCTCCTACAGCTTGTCTGTTACAGGGCAAGGTGTCAATGCAAAATGCTCTCTGTCTCTGCTGTCAGTCTTCTCACCCCTTCTGTTCTTTCAGATCTCTGACAGAAGTGGCTGCGGAACTGAAAACAAAGTGCTGTTATGTGAATTTTGCATTCTTGCAGCATAATTCTGTCATGTAAATCACAGTATATATGAAGCTCTGTACAAATGCACTTGAGTGTGAAGCATTTTGAAGAAAGTTCTGATCTCATATAGCAGTGCCAAGCCTAGTTTTGTTTTCACAACCGAGGCTCATTTTCGACTGTCTGTCATGCCTGTACGGCATCTAGCACTGTGACTACCTATGACTCTGCTTATGTCTTCAGTGTTGCCACCAAATATAAAATGCCAATCAGCTGTTGGATTAGGGTGACACTTCTAGCTTGCCTGTGCAAAGGGTCTGGAGCCACCTCCATACAAGGATTGTTCTGCACACACAGGTGCACACTAACTGCCTTCTGCCTCAGCTGTTTTATAATGCAAACATAAATACCAGCTAAGGACTAGAAAGAAGCTGGTACAGTCCTTGAAGCTATAGAAGAAATTTACATAGGGAATTAGCCTACAGGGAGATGTAGATAGTTACTTTTGCTGAATAATATCTAGCAGTAACTGTTATATGGTTTTAGCTGTAGTTTTGCCTGTATAAATATACTTTGGTGGGGAAAGCATTGTGGGAAGCTATGCTCCACGCTATTCTTGTTTTGTTAGTCTCAAATGCTCTAGATCTAGGCTTGGTATTCTGAAGCTCAGCACTTCTTTGTGATTTAATGGTTAAGATTTTTTTTTTTTTTTCTTTTTTTTTTTTTTTAGTTAAAGTTGATAGAATGCCATGTATGGGAAGTAACCTTATATTTTGAATTAGGTACGCTTTCCTAACACATACATGGTACAGATAGCTTAAACAACATACAAACCCATTGTCCAACCACCATTGCTTGTTCCTAGTAGATAAGGATTTGAGTGGGTCTCTTAAATTTTCTTGCTAAGTAAAATCTGTTAAATCTCCTCCACTGTTATTGGCAGTGACCACTTCTTCAGTCTTTCCTAGCTCTCTTTCCTGCAATGCTATGGAATTCTGCTTCTAGTTACGTTACTAGGTGTAGGGCTTGTGTGTCTTGGGGACTGGCTGTTTTGAAGTTGTATCCCCTTCTGTGATGTGACAGTTTTTCTGCCATACTGAGTTGTGAGAATAAACCATAAATTTTAGCCTGTCAGATAGTTTTAACTCTAAAGTTAGCTTGTTCAGTGGGACAGGAGCAGCTGCTTCTTCTCTCCTTCAGTCTTTGCACCTGTGGGATGAAATAATAAGTATTGTGATGGGATAGATAGTAAACCTGTTGTTTGTCTCCCTTTAGCTTGTAATGCTAACTTGCTACAAAAGAACAGCAAGCTCCAAGTTGTTGGAGCCGGATGGTAATTTAAAACAGCACTGTAAGACAGAATCTTGCAAACTTTAGTTTATTCCAGAATTTGTTTTAAATTTAATCTTAAGGCTCTTCTCTTCTGCAGTATCCATTTGTTCCAGAATTTGTTTTAAACTTAATCTTAAGGCTCTTCTCTTCTGCAGTATCCATACTGAAACAATTAACATATCCCCAAAATGAGCAAGATACTAGTTTAAAGAACCTCACTGGTGCAGTGTTCTGAATTTTTCCAGGCTGTCCTAGACAAGGGCTTGTCCGTTATTAATTAAATTACTGCTTTAAATTACTCCAGGACTCTTAATCAAACTGGTGTGGCTGAATCATCTAAGAAGGAACTGACTCTTAAAGTAGAAACTAGCAGAATAACATTGAGTGTCACTTTACTATTGCATGAATGCTTTTGTGCCCATTTGCTTCCTGCTGGGTTTACTTTGTTTATTCCTCCCCCATTTTTTTCTGTCTTTTGTGTTGGAGGCTCCTGCCACTGTGGTGAGCTGACTACTTTATAATGATACAGGTAAAAGGTGGACGGTACTGGCTATGCTTATGTAACTTGAATAAGTGACTCAATTTGTGCAGTTTTACCTTGGTCTATCTTCAACCCCATCCAGTTTAAGAGGCTGTCTTGGAAGTGTTAACTGGGTAGCTTCTGTAAAGAGTCTGTAAAATTAATCATGCTTTTTATCAGATGAACCATGCTTTTCAATAACTGAGTTGTTGGTATAGAGGACTTTTTAATCTGGACTGTTGTACAGGATAAAGGTTGTAGTGAGCAAGTGATAGAGTTGAAGTGGTCATCTGAGTATTGTGTATACAGGAATGGGAATGTAGTACAGCTCAAGACAGCTGCAATCTAAGCAACATCAGCAATAACTGCAAGGGAATGTATAGCAGTTAAAAGCAGAGGTGCTTGACTGAGAGGTAATACAGTGACATGCTACCTAAGAAAGTTTTCATGGAGCAGAGCTTTCCTTGTTCTTGGATGATAGGGCTGCGAAGCTATATATTTGTCCTAGGGAGAAGGCAGTGTGTCAGCATGAATTTAAAACCCAAGTAACTAGGCTCTGTATAAAAAACCTGGTTTGAGTGCTTTTGTTAGTTTGAAAACTATTATGGAATTAAATGCCAGCATAAGCTGCAATATGAGGAACAGACTGGAGCTCTGTAAGGCTTGAAAAGCATTGTGGTGTAGTAACACTCAAGTGGGACTGATTGATACTGCTGTATGAGTAACTCTTAATACGCTCTGAAAGTGATAGCTCTCAGCCACAAGATGTTGAGGATGAATGAGGAAGGGTAGTTGAGAGTAAAGGGGAAAAGGTGGAATTTAAAGGGCATTGCAGGAGAGAGGAAATCAAGCCATGAGTCAACTGACTGGAGAGTATCTGGTTAACCAAAGTTGAAACCTTTTAGGAAGAAATGTTTATTTAAACTCTTCCTGCGGCTTTGGAGGGAAGATTGTTTTTCAAACTTGGGGAAAAAAGTGCTGTGACTTGGGATACATTTCAGCCTCTTGATCCACTGAAGCCTGATCTGGTCTGTCACCCCTGAGAAGTCCCAACATGACTTTTCCAAGGAGTTGAAGTCCTGTAAGAAGTAATAAGCCTGACAGCAAGAAGCTTGTTGGGGTTTTTTGGTGTTCTTTGGTTCTTTGACCGTGATCATGCATTTCAAAACCTATTGCTGACACGAGAGCTTAGGCACATGAGCACAAGTGGTGAGCTGATGCATCTGAAAGCACAACCTTTCTGTAGGTTACTTTCTGGCTAGATAAGTCCCTGGGCTGGTTCACTGCCAGTGGTACCAGGGGATGAAACAGAAACACTCAACTCTGCTTGCAGGACCTCTCTCTTGTCACAGTGGAAAGCCTGTCCTCCTTGCTGGGGTGTTTTTCTATTTTTTTTCCAGAGTCTTGAGTTGATTCACATGATGATATGAAAGCCAAAGTTGATGTTAGATTTATGGGTGGCAGAGAGCAGGACTGCTGCCTCTCTATATGGGGGAGCTTGTCCTGCTGCCTTGTTTTACCTCACAGAAGCACACACTTAGCTGTCTTCTTTGAGAATTTTTTCCAAGGACTAGGTCACAAACTGAACGTAAATCTGTTACGCTGAAAGATAGATGGCTTTTTCAAAATGTCATGTTCTTAAAATACATCTATACGTGTGTAACTGTATATATGAATGTATGTGTGTGTAATCTAATGCACTTGCGTAACAGTAAAGCATTGAGTGCTCATTCCCATTTAGGGTCAATTTCCAGGTGAACATGTTGAAATACCAGTTGATCTGTCCATGTCAGTTGTTTTTAAAGTAGCTTTATTGGAAAACACATAAATTCTTCCTCAGCTGAGCCTATAGTTTTTGCTGGGATGTTTGTCAGTGTGTTAAGTTAAATGTGGAAGCCTGCAATGAGGCTGATCATGTGCAGTTTATTAGAGGAAGTAACTCACTTACCTACCAGCATGAAAGGCTTAAGAATAAGGTAAGGTGGGTCAGCCACTAAGGCAATGCCTCTTCTTTCCTAAATTTTGAGGGACCCAATATGAAGTAGGCTAATTCTGGGGAAGAGGGGGAGGGAGGTATTGAAAGAAACTTGGCCAGCCAGAGGAGGAAGCTGATCTATTGACTTGAGCCTCTGCCCTTTGCTGGAAGCTTCCCTGTGGGTTGCCATATGGATCTGTGCTGCTGGGAGGTTGATACCTGAGAAGGATGGCACCGCTGTGCTCCAAGGGATTGTCACTTTGACTTAGCTCAGGCGCCTTTGCGTGTGGCTTTGAAGTCAGGTTTGAGAATCTGAAATGAAGCTTTGTAAGCAAAACGAACTCAATTTGGCTTTCCTAAATCTAGGAGTTATATCAGTAGAGGCTGAATTTCTTTGTACTTCTAGTTATTTTGTATTGTGTGTTAGTGAGTTCCTTAGTGTAATGTACGAGCAGATGGTTAATCAGAGGGGAAATGGATTTGACATGTATCATTGCCCAAACTACTGTTCTACCTAAAATTTTAAGTGAAGAATCTGCTTTTGAGGTACAGACCAAAGTGATTGATTGTTGGTTTATGTTATGAGTTTAACTGGTGTCTAGCCTTCCCTCCATCAAAGCTCCTTTTGAAATTCTCGTATGTAAGAATTTTTTTCTTCAAGTGAGAGTTTTCTAGTCTTTTATACTTTTTAAATTGAAACCTTTAAATGGGTCCAATTACTGTGATTTGCACTGTAGCTGCACTAATATTGCAAAGCTGCTGCTAAGCTTATTTATCCTAGTCTCTTTACTGCAGCTGTACTTTGTATAGCATCTTCCCATTAATTTTTCTAGTCTAAGAACATTTGGAAGCTTATATCCAGGTCTTAGTGCTGGAGAAAGCTGGCTGTCATGTCCTGGTTGTTTTATCCTGCTCCGAAGCAGTGATGTGTAACTGGAGAAGTTCTTTGAAGCAAGCCCTCTGTGGTTTTTTTGTTGCCATAACTGAAAACAAACTGTTGATGGATGTAACAGTTTTTATTGGTGGAAGAGGGCTAAAGTGAGATATACAGAAATGTTTCCTTAGGGGTTGTTTGTATTTGATATGCTTTTAAAAGCTAGAGGGAATTTGGTGCATTAGAAATTATACCTCCCTCTTGTCTTTGGATGGAGTTAACATCCTAAGGACCTTGTTAAAAAAATAAATAAATAAAAATTAAGAACCTAGTGTTGATGGGTTGTAGTACAGTTATCATAAGCAACCTTTACACATCTCCTCATGTTGCCACAGTGGTGTCTTATGTCGGTTGTTTTAAAAGGATGATTTTCTGAACTGAAGTGATATGTCATTGCTCAGCATATGGATTAACAGGCTTTGTTTCAAAGGCATAAATTAGCCTCTTCAAAGCTTCGCTGTGTGGACGTACTGTGTGTAACTGCGGACATACTGGTTCTCATTTAAGTCTTGGGCTGTGGAAACCATGCAGTGAGGGCATCAGAACCTTTACAGTAGCTCTGGATTTCTTTTTTTCTTGTCTGCAGTCCATCAGAGCACATGCTTCATAGTGACTTCTTTCACCTGGAGTGTTACATTATTCTCCATTAAAAAAAAAAAAAAGGCAATGCTATTTTTAACTAGTTCGTTTGAGGTTCTAGTTCTCAATGTCCAGTGGAAGACAGGAAATGTGAAAATGGCTGAGAACTGTCAGCCTACAAAACGGCAAATCCAGATTTGCAGACAAGTTCAGTGATACTGCTTTGCTACTTCTCGGTCTTGCAGGTGGTTTCTTAGTAGCCTGGTCTTGTAGCATCCTTGTCCTGTCAGAGCCACTCTAGCAAGCTCTTTACTAGTTTTTCCTGCAGCTGGTCACATGTAGCTAGAGGGCAGCTCAGAGGTGGGGCTTGCAAAGCATACCTGGGGCACAACATGACTTGGCACTTTCTTTTACTCATAAATGGTTGGAACATGTTGGAACTGACCAGGTGTGCCTGGATCTGCTGTCTTAATCTGGAAAGGAGTGTTTGTGTTGGGTTAGCATGTTGTACTTAGGTGCTAGCAACCTCAGAACCAGTGGCATTTTACATAGGGGTGTGTTTATGCAGAGCTAGGTCTAATGAGATGTAAAATGAATTATATGTCTAATAGTCTTTATTAAATGCTTTGAAATCTAAAAGTACAGGTAATACTGTATGTCACTGCCCTCTTCTGCTAAATTGTGTGTGCTTTAGATGTTGTTTGTTGCTATTTGTGTATGTTTGTTGAAGATTAAGAAATTCTGAAATGTGCTGGTAGCAGTGGATAGCGATGGGTGTCTGCGTTGCTTTCCTTCATGAAAAGATGCTTGTCTGTCCCACTGGAAGCTCTGTTTGCAAGTTATCCTTTTGTTATGGACCACTGGAACATGTCACCTGCACACACATTGTCATTACTTAAATTTTACTCTAAGGAATCGGAAGTTCCAGTTTTGACCCTGAAGTCTACAAAGTAAACTGCAAAGTCCTTTAATTTTTTTTTTTCTTTTAAACAATGAGATTCTGTGCTAAACACAGGCCTTTATCTTCTGTTTCCCAAGCATGTTAACTGGTTGACCTTTTCACTCACTAGCAGTGCAATAATTATGACATACCATAAGAAGAGTGCATCATAAAAGCTGCTTTTCTTTAAAAGAATTTGTTAAAAAGATTGTGTGGTGCCTGACCAGAACAAGAAATGCTGCTGTTCACCATGTTTCCTGAAAAGCTGACCTCTCTGAAGACAAGTTCTGCACAGGAAATTCCTGCAGAACAGCAGGAGAGAGTTATCATGACAGAGCTGTGATATCTTAGAGTAATCAAAGAGAACAAGGGATTTCCATGTAAAGAAGGCTTCCAAAAGTTGTACTTAAAGCTCTTGACTTTCACTTCAGATAGATAACTTGCCCACTGCTGCTCCCTTCCCACCATATGACTGCCTGCTTCTGTGTTTGGCAGCCTTTCTAGGCTGTTCCGTACATTAAGGCAGAATGCGGGATCCATGTGCTTTTAACCTAAACCTGCCAATGTCTTGAACAATGTTGGAGCTTTAGTGTTTTGGACACCCTTCATTGATCTGAACTATTCAGACTTGGGCAAGTAAAAATAAATTGAGATGGTGACGTGGGTTGTTAGTAGGCAATCTTGTGTTATCGATTATGGTTATTTGCCCTGCTGTAATTGATTCCTGCAGTTGAAAGATCATAGGCTCCACAGGGAATTAATTCCTTCCTTGCTATGATGGAGTTCTTGAAAGGGGGGGCTCTGATTTTGGTGAAGAATAGCGGGAAGTCAAGACTGCTCTTGGCTATGAGGGAAGCAAACACACGGATCTCTGTCCTAATGGTACTGCTATACAAAAAACTCAAGCACATAAACCAAAATTTCTCTGCTTTCACATACGTGCTTGCTAGAATTGGAATATGAGTGTACAGCTTTGTTTCCTGAACACTTCTCCAAGAGATACCTGTTTCTTTTTGCAAAGGGAGGGTACTTTACTGTACTTGACAAGAATCCATGTCAGTTTTGGGAAGAAATACGTACCTTTTACTGTCAGTACAAGCAGGTTCTGTGTTTGAATGGCAAAATAGAGGTGATAGAGGCACAGTATTCTTACCAGGTTCTGTGTTTGAATGGCAAAATAGAGGTGATAGAGGCACAGTATTCTTACCAGGTTCTGTGTTTGAATGGCAAAATAGAGGTGATAGAGGCACAGTATTCTTACGTGTGTACTCTTCCAGCTAGGACTTAGCCTTATATGAAGCCTTAATCTGTGACCAGTTATGACTTCATGTTGTCTTTTGTAATTGTTTTGATTTTTCACATCCTATCAACTTGAAATTTTGAGTCAAATTTGTCTGCCAGAAGCTTTGTGTGAAGGAAGGTCAGGCCTGCTTCCAGTGGGGCTAGAATACTTGAGCTGCCTTTGGGTGTGAAGACATTGCCCATTAAAAATGGTAGGGAAGGTGACTCTGACCTAGGAGTTGCATGAAGGAGAAAGAGTGGAAAGGCATACTCTTCTTACTGAGCCCTGTGCTGCAGAGAAGGCTGTCAAGTAGCCTTCCTATTTTCCTCTGCCAGTTTACAAGAGACTTCTGGATTAAAGATCAGAAACATTGCTTGTCTTATTTTCTCAGGGTTGTCTTCATCTTGTCTCCAGAGACTAATCACCTGTTAGTCTTCTTTTTCCTCTCAGTTCACTTCTCCTACACGACCTGGAAGAATACCTCCAATTCAAGCTAGTTGTCTTAAAATAAATACCTGGAGTGAAAATGGCCGATTAATATGTCTGGTTTTGTTTTAGCATTTCAACTGTTGGCATAAACTAGATGCTTCTGAACTTGCCAGATCAGACTTGAAACTACTATCAACTAATTCCATAAAAGATAACAAAAAGCCTTGCCTGACTTTAGAGGCAGAGCTGGGTCACTTTCACAGATTGTTGTCAGGTGGTTCTTGGATCGGTACATACTTGTATACAAAATTAAACTGTGGATATTTTCTATGAGGCCCTAGATGTATGGGGAAGCCTTAAGTTACATTTCTGCCTACTTTATCAAGCCTACACTTCTGAAGACTTGAGATGTTTTCTGCAAGGACATTCCCTGGCTACCTAGTCTGAAACAGCTCAGGAGTTCTGAAATGGACCGGTTTTTTGGAGCAGGGTAGGGGAAAGTCTTATCTAAAATGGTATATTTTAAAACAAATACCAGTGGTGATTTCCATGGCTTTCAGTATGTAGTGTGGAAAACAAAGGTAAATTTGAGCTATGTTATCAGCTGTCAACTATTTACGTTATTCTCTGCTGAGCTGCTGCAGTCATATCTAGTGTGTTGGTAGGGGGGTAGATTTAGATGTCTTTTGTATGTTGATTAGTATCAAAATTGTAGAAGTCAAATACTGTGTACTGAGCTTATCAAAAGAGAAAGAATCTTGATATTGCAGTCACAGAACCTCTGGATGGTTGAGGTTGGAAGGGATCTCTAGAGGTCTTGTCCAGCTCCCCTGCTCAAACAAGGACATAGAGAGCCAGTTGCCCAGGACTGTGTCCAGGCAGCTTTTGAATATCTTCAAGGCTGCAGATTGTGCATCCCTGGGCAACCTGTGTTCACCCTCGCAATGGAAAAAATGCTTCCTGAGGTTCAGAGGAAGTCTCCTGTTTTTCAGTTTGTACCCAAGGCCTCTTGCCCCATCATGAGGCATCACAGAAAAGAATCTACCTCAGTCTTCTTTGTGCCTTCCCTTCATGTGCTTATATACATTGAGAAGATCCCCCTCAACCTTCTCTTTCCTAGGCTAAATACCTTCACATACTATCACTTTTCTCTAGAATTTTGTAACTAATAAGAGGCTGAAATATACTAGTTTAAAGGTTCACATCTGCATGTTAATTCTGTTTCACTGTATGGCAGAGGTGTTGAAAAGATCCACTTAACTGATCCTATTGAGCCTTTTCCATCGGGAACTGTGCCTACTCTTTATCTTGCTGGGTTTTATCTTTTTTTTTTCCTATAATCTGAAACTGAGAGTAGTTTGGAAAGGATTTTTAAAAGAAACAATTCTCTTTGAGGGGAGAAACGAAGCTTAGGTGGTCTGTGTGGTCCTTCTAGATGTATTCTGCAGAATACCACTACAGAATGTTTTTAAAATGCTAGCATTAGAAGGCTATGTTAGAAAGAATTTGCTCCCTATACAAGGTGTGACTATACGAATGTTTTTTAATGATAACCACATAAACCATGGTTTTTCTTTTAAAATTTATTAACTTCACATTCTGTTAGGAGTATTTGTGCCCAGCTCAGATGCGTAGATAAAACCATCTGTTTGCTACAGTGTCATTTCTTCCTAGAAGTGGAACCATCAAACAAAATTTTTGTGTGAACCGTTTGAGAAACAAGGCAAACCAGGTTCCCTGTATGTAGGAAAACATGAGTGAATTTCTGTGCAAGTCTCTTGTTAAAAGGTCACACTAGCTGCTTGCTGGAGCTGCACAGGGAATTTAGCCCTGTGGTGGTGATGCGTGGTATGATGAAGGCATAAACTCCATGTAAAAGATGTATTAAAGAAAACAAGCATTGTCGCTTTAAGCGTTTACCCAAAGGTGTGGTAAATGTAAGCAGCAGTCTTTAGATGCATTTCTGATCGTGTTGAGCCTTAAGTGTGTTGTCTTTTTTTTCTTCCCAGCTGAGTATTGAACAGGCCCAGGCCGTGGCAGAGCAGGTTGAGATGAAAGCAAAGGTGGTACAGTCTGAAGTCAAAGCAGTGACTACTAGACATAAGAAGGCCTTAGAAGAGCGGGAGTGTGAGCTGCTCTGGAAGGTATGCACCTTATATTTGTGGTTTGAACTGCTGACAAACTTTGCTGTTTCAAACTAGAAATGTGTTTAATTGCTCCATGGCCAGATTCCGGTATCTTCCCACAGAACACTGAGTTGAAACACTATGGTCTAGCGTGAACTCACTCTTTCTTTTATAGATAGCAGGATCCTGGATTCTGACCCTGGTTGGTTTTGTGTTAAAGGCATCTCTTAATCTGAGGAACTGATTGTTTTATGTAGGGACTACAGTATCCTCACACAGGCTCAGCCCCAGAAGTAGAGTGGGTACTCCCTCTGCTGGCTTAGCAGCCATGTCTCACATCTCTGTGCTGACCAGAGAAGAGGCTGTCTTTGAACATCTTATTTAAAGAATGTCTTCAAAACCTCTGTCATATGTTGCTGTAGAACTAGGTATGTAGTATGTGGATTTTCCTACGAGGTCCACTTTTTATAAACTAAGTAAAGGAGCCAAGATGTATATGCCATTTTTTTGTAGAAAAGGCTTGTAGGAGTTCTGCAAGACTTAACTTTCATTGTCCCTGCGCATAAGAAGTAACTTTACTCTCAATCAATGTAGTGTCCTTCAGATTTTTTTTCTCCCCTTCTTACTACTAGTAGAAGAAAAGGATACTCTTCAACAAGAGTATCTGTGCTATTCTGGAAGTAACAGCAAAGTTTCTTATTCCGGAAACATGACTTAGTGGTCATGCTGCTTCTCTGCTTGTTTAGACACAGCACAGTTTAGACTGGGTTTGCCCTTTGGGCGCCACTTAAAGAATTGACCAGAAACCCACTCTTGGCTAGTGGGTTGGGTCTTTTAGATCAGTGAGTCAAACCCAATTGTCTTGTGGACATGTGATTGCTGCTACTGGTATAGGGGAGCAAGACTGTAGTGCCAAAATGGGAAAAGTCTAGGAGTAAATGGGAAATGCTCCTATGATACTCTATCATACCAGATAGTGTGGCAGGAAGCCAGGCTCTGTACAGCTGTTGCCTGTACTAGCAGAGCCAGGCAGGACGGCACATACTTGTGGTTGGTGAGGCAAATCCTGCCAAGAAGCAGTGGCATTCTGCTGAAGTTCTTCTCCCCTGCCTTTGCTTCATCAACACTGACTGAAATATGGAACAGTTAATTTTCAGGTTAATATCTGTTGCCAGCAAAATGACTACTCTTAGAGTTTATTGTAAGGAGTTGTTCCACGTAGAGTGAGACTGTCCCCTATAAGCCGCTTGTTTTTCTGCAGTATTTCTACAAGTGTCAGTGGCAAGATTAAAAATGCACTTTGTATAGTTACTGTACTTCATGCTGTATTCTGAGGTATATTTGAATTGAGGGAGTTAAGTTCCCTTTTTACTGTTAACCTTTCTCAAGAAGCTTGATGTTCTTCTCTTGAGATATTCGTATTGCAGGAAAAGTAAGACTTGCCCCTAGGCTATTTGTATCCCAAGAGGCTGCATAAATACGCTTTATTAGATAATGTCTACACTGAAAGAACAAGTTCTCTTCAGGTTAAAAAAAAAATCTTGCTTCAAGAAGGAAACTTGGTGGTGGTAGTAAATCAGTCTAGCAAAAAAGGCTTGAGTGTATTAAGCCCTAATGTGTGAGGAGTGTTAGTGAATAATTAAGGGATATCAAAGCTAAAGCCAAGGATTAAGCAAATACCCTAAAATTAATAATTTATTTTGGAAATCTCCTGGAGGAAGCATCTCTATTTCAAGGCAAGCAAGTTTTGCCAGACTTCCCTTTAAATGAAATAGCATGTTTGTAGATCTGTTACCAAGTCAGTATGATCAAGGAGCCTGCAGACAGTAAGTTGTCGGTCTTTGAAATACATTGCTGGTATTGTTCTGCAGCCAAGCAGGTATTCAAACATATGTAAATGTACTTTAGCAATAATAAGACAATTACATGTTTCATTAATTTTACAAGACTCATCTTTGCGAGATGTTCTAAAGTGATGTTTCACAAGTAGAGGTACAGAGGCTTGTGTAAAAATAGTTACAAACAAACCATTTTTGCTTGAACTTAAGTTCCCCTAGCAGGGACTGGCAGCAGCCTTCTGTGTTATTTGGAGTGACATTCTAAAGCATCCTGTTGTAGAACACTAGCTTGGAATGACTGCCAATATTTGCAAGAAAACATTAAAATAATTGAACTCTAAAAATCCCTGGAGATGGATGTCTGGTATTATCCAGTCACACACAAATGGTTTTGGCAAGCAGGGAGTGACAGGAGCCCATGTGCATTAGCTGGTGCTGACTCCTGGCCTCAACTTTGTGCGATAACGGCCTGCCTTCGGAAATTGGTCTCAAGTCTGGTTAGAGAAACCTCAGCCTCTGCTCTTTCTTGAGAGAACCTGTGCTGTAACCTCTGCCCTCCCTGGAGTCCAAATAAAAGGTGTTCCGTCAGATGATCTGTCAGGTACCTTACAGCTAGAAAACAGAATACCATTTGAGGAAGCAAATCATAAGCAAGTGACCTACAGGAAAGCTGGGGAAGGGCTTTTTAGAGACAGTGCATAATAGGATGAGAGCTTAATGGGTTTAAGCTGAAAGTGGGGAGATTTAGATATTGGGAAATAGTCTTACTGTGAGGGTGGTGAGGCACTGGAACAGGTTGCCCAGAGAAGTCATGTCTGCTCCATCCCTGGAGATGTTCAAGACTAGGCTGGATGAGGCTGATGCAGTAGATGTCCTCTAGAGGAGTTGGAACTGGATGATTGGTAAGGGTCCCTTCCAACCCAAACTGTTTTGTGATTTTCATAGAATCATTAGGTTGGAAAAGACCTTAGAGGTCATCAACTCCAACTGTCTACTAAGTCATGTCCTTAAGCAACTTCATGTACCTTCTTTTTAAACAACTCTAGGAGTGGTGACTCAACCACCTCTTTGGGCAGCCTGTCCCAGTGCTTGATACCCTTTCAGTGAAGAAATTTTTTCTAATGTCCAATCTAAACTTCCCCTGACACAACTGACGCCATTCCCTCTTATCCTATCGCCTATTACTGGGGAGAAGAGGCAAACACCCACCTCTCTGCAACCTCCTGTTATGACTCTTCCTTTCAAATGACATTCTGATGCAGCAGATCGGCAGAGTGAGAGAATGATTTTGGCTGGAGGATGGAAAAGGGGAATAATCCTTGATTTTGATAGATGATTACTTTTCCTTCATTTTGCCTTCTCGATATCAGAGCTTTTACAGGCTTGTTTGTTCTACAGTTATGTCAACATTCCTCAACAAATGCACAACCAGTTTTTATGTAGAAGAGTGACATTAGGAAATGTTTGTATTCGGGGTTATCTTTCTCAATGTGAGTGTGCTTTTCTCTCCTCTCCGTCCCTCTCCCCCATCTCTCCAAGGTGGAAAAGATTCGTCAAGTCAAGGCTAAGTCGCTCTACTTACAAGTTGAAAAGCTACGTCAGAACCTAAATAAGCTGGACAACACTATTAGTGCTGTTCAACAGGTCCTGGAGGAGGGTCGTACCATGGATATTCTTCTGGCTCGGGACCGCATGCTGGCTCAAGTGCAGGAGCTGAAGAATGTAAGAGGCCTTCTCCAGCCACAGGAAGATGACAGGATCATGTTCACGCCCCCTGACCAGGCATTGTATATGGCCATTAAATCAATGGGCTTTGTCAGCAGTGGGGCTTTTGCTCCTTTGACCAAAGCCACTGGGGAAGGCCTGAAGCGTGCGCTGCAGGGCAAAGTGGCCTCTTTCACAGTAATAGGCTATGACCACGATGGTGAACCTCGCCTTTCAGGAGGTGACATGATCTCTGCAGTGGTGATGGGCCCAGATGGAAACCTTTTTGGGGCAGATGTCAGCGATCAGCAGAACGGGACCTATCTGGTCAGCTACCGTCCACAGCTAGAGGGAGAGCACCTGGTCTCCGTGATGATGTGCAACCAACATATTGAGAACAGCCCCTTCAAAGTCGTGGTGAAATCTGGGCGCAGTTACATAGGCATCGGGCTGCCGGGGCTCTCCTTTGGCAGTGAGGGAGATAGCGATGGCAAACTTTGCCGCCCCTGGGGCGTTAGTGTAGACAAAGAAGGCTACATCATTGTTGCTGACCGCAGTAATAACCGCATCCAGGTGTTCAAACCGTGCGGGACCTTCCATCACAAGTTTGGCACACTGGGCTCCCGGCCGGGCCAGTTCGATCGGCCCGCTGGCGTCGCCTGTGACATCTCACGTAGGATCATTGTGGCTGACAAGGACAATCATCGCATCCAGATCTTCACGTTCGAGGGACAGTTCATTCTAAAGTTTGGGGAGAAAGGAACAAAGAATGGTCAATTCAATTACCCATGGGATGTGGCTGTCAACGCAGAGGGCAAGATCCTGGTCTCTGACACAAGGAACCATCGCGTTCAGCTTTTTGGGCCCGATGGTGTGTTTCTCAACAAGTACGGCTTCGAAGGGGCACTCTGGAAGCACTTTGATTCCCCCAGAGGTGTGACTTTCAATCACGAGGGCCACTTGGTAGTGACGGACTTCAACAACCATCGCCTTCTGGTCATCCATCCAGATTGCCAGTCAGCACGCTTTCTGGGCTCGGAGGGCACTGGGAACGGCCAGTTCCTGCGCCCTCAGGGAGTGGCAGTGGATCAAGAGGGGCGCATCATCGTGGCCGATTCCAGGAACCACCGGGTGCAGATATTTGAGTCAAATGGTAGCTTTTTATGCAAGTTTGGCACTCAGGGAAGCGGCTTTGGTCAGATGGACCGTCCTTCAGGTATAGCTGTCACCCCTGATGGCATGATTGTTGTGGTCGACTTTGGAAACAATCGAATTCTTGTTTTCTAATCTGTGTTTGAATTAGGAAGAAACTGTCTCAGGGAAATTCTTCTAAGAGAAAATGAAAAAATACAACGTTAATTCAAACCTACCTCATCTTTAATTTTTTTTACAGATGAATGTACTTACCTTTTCTGCAGGGAGTGAGCCTGTAAAGTTAAATTCTATCTACCTCATTGTTCTTCCTTCCTTCCCTCCCTGGTTTCTCACCCTCTCCCCATCCCCACACACTCACAGTTCAGAACATTTTACCTCTCCCCTGATGGGGTTTCATGCACAAACAAGTGTTGCTGTGCACATTAGGTGGTTTGTGTGATGAATTCTGTAGACTAAGCCAAAAAAAAAAAAAAAAAAAAGGCTCTTTAACTTTTGTAATGGAGAAAATGGTCGTAGGTGTTAGTAGATAAGTTGTGTTCTTGACCATACTGCAGTTCTGTGGGTGGGGACATGGGAGGGGGGGGATTTTTGTTTTTTTTTGAATTGCTGCTGCAGCAGAGAACTTTTTCCTGTTCTCCTTTTTATACCTCAGTGTGTTTGATTTACTGGCGAGCACAGCGTCTTGTTCCCAGACGACTTTGAACGTTCTGCGAAAGTGAGTGGGATTCACTCGCAGGAAAGAGCAAGTTTGCATCTTTTTGGCATTTCTGTGTATTTTTTTTCTGAAACACAGTAATCCAACAGCACAAAGTAAAGTAAAGCTGATGAAAATGCACAAAAAAAATTCTTTAAACCAAATCGTTCATTTTAGTGGCTTAGTGCAGTTGTAAAGTTTAGATAAAAAGCAAGGCTTCCTTTAATGTACCCTGTCATTGAGTTTCTTTTTACCCTTTCACCTGAAAGTTATATTAGTTCTTTAAAAGTTCTGTTTCTTTTATCAGTGCACCTAATCTGGGTAACAGATGAGGTTACAAGGAGCATTAAAATAGGGATAATCAAACCCTTTAGATTTGTTTTCTCGTGAAATGGCTAGCTTTTTTTTTTTTTCCTTTCCCCATAGAGAGACTTTAAAGGAATAACGCCTGATGGATATGATAGAACAAAAGTGGTACCTTTTTTCAGAAGAAAGAAATAAGCACAGCTTTGGAGATTCAGGGTGTGTTTTGTCACACTATGTCAACAGTTTTTTGTGTTTAAAGAGGGTTGCAATAACTGTCAATGACAAAAATATATATATTTTTCATCTAACGGCTTCCCCAAAGAGCTGGACTGAAATTTGGGAAGTTTTACTGTAGTTTTTAGGGTGGGTGGACCTGAGGTTCTGTGTATCTCTTGCTACAGATCCATGTGAAAAATTACCAGTACCAGCATAAGGCAAACTGCATGCAGATGAAACTTTGCTGCTTTTTTCCCAGGGCAGTACCAAAGAAATCTGTGTGAAATACATGTATGATCCTTAAAAGCTTGGAGGCAGGGGGAGGTTAGCCCTTTCAGGGATATTAAAGCAAACAAAACGGCCTTTCTGAGAAGCGGAAACTTCTTTGTGGAGAGTAGATATCTCTTTAGCAAAATGTGACTTTTGAGCCTCTGAAAATATTTGGGTTTATTCTTCAATCTCTTGCATTCCATTTTAGCCGTTAACCTAGATATGGTCTCTAGACAGCTATTGCTTCACCCTCAGGATGAGGCCTTTGGTGTGGTAGACAAGAATGGTTAGAGAACAGAAGGCTTTTCTGTCTCTCTGTGATGTAAAAAGTCATGTATCAGTACTTTTAGGCTTGGAAATGCCATGGGATTTACCTTAAAATTTGCAAGAGAAGATCTCTGAGGCATGAACTTGGTTGCTGTCAAGAAGCTTGAAGAGCCTTAACCATCCTCCGAGGAAAGGGTTGATCTCTGCCAGCCACCATGCACAAAAGTGACCTGAGATTGAAAGGCTCTCTGTAAATTTGTGAGAAATCACAAGGTGCACTTTCCTTCTTGCTGCTTTTGCCCTCCAAGTACTGTTAACTTTCTGGGTTTTGTAGAAATCCTGATGTGTGCAGAGAGCTGCCACTTAGAGGAGGCTTAAATGAAAACACCAGAAAGATTCGTGAGATCACAAAACCTCTTTGGAGAGAAGGGTGAGGAAAAGACCACCAAAACAAAATGAGACAAAGTAACTGTGCTGCTTTTCAGCCAAAGCCTCGAGGAAGCAAACTCTTCAAAGCAGTATGTTTCAGCTAGGCTTAATCTTAGGGATAGCATGGTTTAAAAATCGTCTTCAAAGGATTATCTTTTATACAGATGTCTGTCACTACATTTATGTGGCTACTCAAAATATTGTTATGAGAGAAAGCTGGTTTACCTTCAAAAAAATTTTCAAGTTCTAGTTGTATACATGCCTCCCTTGTTGGGGGTGACCTTGCAGCTGTGACAGATGCCCATGTTTGCTTTGTATTATTCAGCCCAAGAAATATTTGCAGCTTGGGCTGTGAAAACCTATAGCCTGTAAGACCTAGATACCAAAGAAAACTGGTTTTAAAAGCTTTAATGTTTAGTTTGCAGAGTCCTTGCATTTACCCTGTTATGTCTTAAAAACGCCAGGTTTCTTAATATCTTGACCAGAGTGACCGACAGCACTGGCATATGCTAGAAACGCTGTTGTGCTTTAATGCTTGGGGAGTTCCCCTTTCTCTAGGACTGGAAGGGAGATGTTCTCCGAGCATTAGAAACAAACATTAAGCGTGCATTCAGGATCGTGTTGAACTGCAGAAACCTTTTTGCCCCTCTCCAGCCTGCGCTGCATAGAAGGTACCAGGCACTGAAGTTGCCCCTTGCTATTCTGTGTAGAGCCATTGCACAACCCCCTAGTCCAGCTCTGTCAGGAAGAGGAATGACCGACTCTTTCGAAGTTCTGTCTAATTCAGTTGAGATTTGCTTTACAAACTAAACCTCAAGTGTTTGACCTCACGTGTTGGGGAGCTTCTTCGTTTTAAAAACACTACTGTTTAGCTACCCAAAATAATTCATTTGTCATAGATAGTGCTAAGCACACTTGGTCTCATTGAAAAGTGATAGTGTAGCTTATAAAATTGAGTGGTTTATATGCAATTAAAATTAAGTAGCGGTAACATACAATGCCAACAGCAGATGCCCCATAGGGGCCTTCAAAAATAATACTTAGTTGAGGTTCAAACCTTGCTCTCTTTTTTTCCCCATGCGTGTTGTAAGGCTATGCATGTTCTCGGGTTAATGCCCAAGTATCATAACATACATGCAGAGAGAAAGAAGCGAGGCTTTGAAGCTGGATCGCAGGCTGAACAAGCGTTCGAAGTAATCTTCTTAACTAGTGAGAAGTGGCCTGGAGAAGGATGATGTGTGTGCCTCTTTCTCTTGGCTGTGACGTTGGGGAACAACAGATGTGACAGACCTGTCTGCTAGAACTCCCAAAGGAATTTCACTGTGCCAGGTTAAACCAGCAGCTCTCAGTACTAAGTCTTCGCTTGACAAAATGTTATCAGCAGTCAGTGTGGCTGGTTTGTGTTCAGCCTGCGAAACAATCTTGTCCTTTCTCAGAACTATTTCAGCAGGAACTTCAGTGGCAAACTGAAGCATGCTCAGTACCTGATAGTGCAGATCGTTCAGATCTTTTTATTTAGTACTTTTCAAATCTAACTTATTTAAGGAAGCCCATAAACCTTAAACTTGTAAAGAAAGTGAAGGAAGGAAGACGACACCTAGAGGATAACGCATGTTGGGGCCAGACATAACCTAGCTGGGAGAAAGAACAAGGCACTTGGATGTGGCATTCCCTTGGAATTGCAGGAAAATGGGCCCAGTCTGTTACGTTACAGTTAAACCAAAATTAATTTCTGAAGAGAGCAGGCTTGTAGGCTTGTCTTACCATAACTTAAATCATAAGATTTCTTTGTTCGGTTCTGGTTTAAAAAACAATTGTGCCAAAGTGTTTTGTTTATTTTTTTTTTTTAAAGGAGTGTAAGCCAAATGGTGCCAAAAGGTAATAGGGTATTTAAAAGTAGAGCTATTTAGACAAACAGTTTGGAGCTGTATAAAAAATGAACACTGGTACTTGCGTTAGACAAATATTGTACCTCTGGTCTTTGAGTCCTTGGGAGTTTAAACCCCACTTTGCTGTGGTACAAAATGCACACTAGAGATGCCACTATCTTTTTCTTGAAGTTGTACTTCGCTTTGCAGAAGTAAATCATCTACCTCAATTTAGCATCAGACAGGTTTGAAAAATAAGGGAAAATCTGCCTGGGGGAGGGATTCATCCTGCCTGTTGGACAAGCGTTTTAATTGAAATGGAGATACTAAGTGTGTACAATGTGGTGACTGTTTGCTTTTTTTGTTTGCTTTTGGTTTTGCTGCCTGCCCATGGAAATATTAAGCTGCCCTTGCTAGAGAATCTGTAAATAAAACCAAATGTTCGGGCGAACTGAACTGAGACATCTGAAACACTTTTGAGTTTGTTTTCACTACAAAATATCGAAATGTAAACTTTTTTCAGTATTAACGACACTACTAGCTGACGTGATGAACTTCATGTTCATTTGCAGTGTTTTTATGTCCGTAAGACCTTTAGGTCTTCTCTCTACAAGAGAAAAACTCTTCTGCATGCCTACAAATATGTCCTGTTTGGAAAGACTTAACGTTACGATTGCTGTAAACGCAATGCTATACCAAATGCTTGAAGGGAATAAGATCCTGATTTTTTTTTTTTGACTTGGTGATTGTATTTGTAGCTTTCTTGACTCAATGGGCGCTTTTTCCACCATGACAAAGCAACCGAGTTCCTATTCCTGGAGAGCAGATGAAATTCAGACATTCTCAGGAGAGGCAGTTTAAAACCTAGTATGTTGGGGGTTTATGCAACTTTTAAGAGTGACAGGAAACATGGCCTTTGCTTTACCTGTAAAGTTGCAGAAGCACATTTTCAGATTGCTATATTGTAAGAAACTCTTTGCGCCCCCTGCTTATGAGGGTGTCAGAAGTGGGTACAGGAGACCCCAATAACAATCGGCCGTGTTGGGTTTGGTAAATGTTATGGTGGAAAACGTACATTGATGTCTCTAAGTGATCTTACGGGTGAACGAGCCAGACTGGCATCTTTTTCCATCATTGTTTAACCAAGAATGGTTCTAAAAATGCTTTGTGTACCTGCATGGTCTTAGACCTTCTATTAATGATTGTATCAACTTACAAACTCAGGTAGATAATTTTTTTAAGCTCTTTTCATAGAGCCTTACTGACTGAATGTTAAGTGTCTGTGTAGTGATGTAGTTAAGTAACTTCCTTTTTGACTACCAGACTAGTATAAAAGAATAAAGTCCTTTTATAGGTTTGTTAGAGTATTTTTCAGACAGTGTAGTAGTTTTTCCTTCCAAGGGAGAGCTGTCTGTTTCTTGGTTTTGTTTTTAGTTTCTTTTCTAAAACAACTAAAACGTTTTTAACTAGTTTGTAAGGTGTGCATAGTCACCGGAGTTGGTGGGGGTTTCTTACTGTATGTGACTCTTGTTTGTTCTGTGCGTTACCTGTCATGCCCTGCTTGGTTCGTGCATGATTTCTTGGAGCAGGGAGGATGTTGAACACATGCCTGCAATTTAAGTCAAGCAGAAATTGGAAGCCTTGAACAAAATGGAGGTCGTCGGTGTGAAACCAACGTCAAACGTGCTTTTTTTTTTCTCCCTTCATTTAATTGACTCTGGATGTACGGCCTCATCTTGTACAACTTCATTACCCGTGTACGAGTAGCATCGCCCTGGTGCGGGTTTGCATCGGGATCCAGAATGATTTTGTCAGCCCTTGGATGTTGGGCATCTTGAGCCGTTTTGAGTTTGTCGTTTCCTCTTACATTGCAGTTTTTTCTTCTACTTTAGCGATTAATCCTGCTGCCCTCCCAGTAATAATATAAATGTCTCAGCAGGACAGACAGTGCTCTGATTTTAATGAGCCGCTCAGAGCTTTTGTATCTAATTGATAATGAAACAGGCTGTGACAAGAACTTCCATGCTCCAAAATGGGCATCACATTTCTGCTTGGACAAAAAGTGACACTTGTAGATGTCAAATGTTGAATACCGCAGAGAAGAAAGCATGACAGGTTATGTGCAAACTTTTACGTAGAATAAGTGAACAAAATGTTAGAACCCTGGTGTTAATGGAGGCTTCTGAATGTATCTTTGTGGTCCATAGGGAAGGCTGAAGGATGTAGCAAGGAGACAATGTATCAGCTACTGGCAGCCTTAAAACAAAGTCAGTGTCTCTCTGGACTTTAAAATGTTCCTATGCAGTTTATTTTATTTTTGTTTAATCAAATAAATGTGAGGAGGTTTTTTTTTTTCATGGCAAACCCGTGTCTGTGTGTTTCTTACCCAGCCCAGGCCTCCTCTTCTGTTGGGATGCAAAAAAGAAAAAGCTCTTGCCTGAATTTGAACCTGTGCCGCCTCCAGCGGGTGACTGTGGGAAACTTGAAATTAGCATCACCCACTTCGAAAGCAGGAGAAACGTTGGGACATTTGGGGTTTGGGGGTTTTACTCACTGTCAAACTCCTTGTTTTTGTTTGTTTGTTTGTTTGTTTGTTTTTTAATTGACCAGACAACTGCCTCACCTTCATGACTGGAGGAAATGGTTTCGATACTGGGCTCACCACCTGCACTTCTTCAACTATTTGCCCAGATAATGTCCAGTGTAGAGCTGGGAGAAAATTCAGGATAGAATCACAGACTGGTGTGGGTTGGAAGGGACCTGAAAGATCATCGGCTTGCAGCCCCCCTGCTGTGGGCATAGACACCTCCCACCAGACCCTCACCAGGCTGCTCAAGGCCCCACCCAACCTGACCTTGAATATCTCCCTTATCATTATACCACACTGCAGAGCTCTCCTGAGGGCTGTTAAGGGCCTTGGTGTGTCCTTAGCTCCTGGTTTCAGCCAGAACGAAAAGGTTATTTGGAAGACCCTCACTACCACCAGGCACTGAGGCCTTGCCCTGTAACCACTGGAGCTGTGCTATTTCCACTTCAAGTAACCTCAAGTTAACTACAGGAAACGTGGTGGCCAGGGGAAAGAGGGGGACACATCTCTTCCACTCTTGGTTATGACCTGCAGAAAAAAAAAAAAAAAAGCTGCTTTCCTTGCAACTAATGCCATTTAACTGCATCTGCCCACACGGGCACCCATCCCCTGCTGCCAGGGCAGTTACAACTGCAGCAAACTCCCAGCTGCCGCAGCAGAGTGGACTCCAGCTACATCAACATAGCAAAGATGCCTCTTCATGGAAGACAAAACCACAGGAGCAAAGTGTCAAAACAGCAGCCAACACAACCCCAGTGTTACTTCAGCAGGACTTTAGTTCAGTAAGTGGCAATTCCCCTGTATTCTCTCAAAAAAAGAGCAGAATTGCACTCAGTTAACCACTTTTCATTGCGAGTAAACTGCCACTCACATTCTAAACAGATAGAAACTTCTCTTCTGTCATGAAATCACGTTTAAGAACACCTCCATGAATGCCTTTTTTGTTTAGATGTTTTATTAAAAATTTACAGAAATGAACACACTCCAGCAATTGGGGTATGCAGGTGTCCTAGGTGAAGAAAAAAATATACAAAATCCCAAGCCCTCCTGGGCAGGGCAGCAGCAGGAGCTGCCAGGATATCTAAAAAGAAATCATACGATCAGTTAAATACCATTCAGAATCGGCACTGTAACACCTGCCATCTTCTCTCCCTGCTGAGAAAGCTGCTCTCGAACCACTCCGTGGGGAGCATGAAATTGAACTACAGCATATGCAAAGTTAATTTAATTTAACTCATTTAACAGATTTTTGAACAGTGGTGAAAGCTGGCATCTGAATGGGCTGGATTGAGTGGACCGGCTGAAAAACAGGCTTCTTCCGCATGTCGGAGAGTGTTTTCACAGAGGGGAGAAGCTGGTTTCTCTTGATGATCTGCAGGGCCAGCTGGGTGTTACCTACAAGACAAATTTTGATTAAGAAGAATAGGAAAAAGGTACCTCTTTACAACTCATTCTATCACTACATGGCCTTGTAAAAAGTCATTGTGAAACATTCTTCCTGTTATCAAACTTTCACTACATTTTTATTTTCAGAAACGATGCCCCATTCTGCGGCCATTTATAGAACAAACAGATGCCTTCAGGTCATTTTGGTTTGTACTTGGAAAAGTAGGTTTTCAAAATTCCAACTTAGAAACATCTATATAAGCAAAGCTTTGTAGAGGTCTCAATTCTGAATGCAAATGAATGCAAGACAATGGAAGAAGCACACTGAACATTTCTCAACACAAAAAATTAAGCCCCAAGGGACACAGGTCCACAACCATGACAGCTTCAACAGGGCAGCTGCACCAGTCCTCTCACAGCAGAATTTAAGTGCAATTTTTCCTCTTTGCCATTAGGTAGAGTGGTTTTTTTACCATGCAAAGACAGTAAACCTTCAACGGGAAGGATTTTGGAAGGCAGAGCTGTCAGTATTACAAGCTACATTAGCCTTGCTGTGGTTTCTCTGGGAAACTTGGACTGCAGTTGTCTTTTAACGACAAGCTTTTTCTAGCCCTCTTCATAGTATAAGTCTCATCAACTCAGCCTATCCAAGACTGCTGACTTCTGCACAAAGCATAGAAGATTTCAGCTCAGAAGATGAATGTTCAGGACAGGAGAGCAAACAACAATGGAAATGAAGGTGCAGATACATTGATCCACAGCAGTGTGAAAAGGAGACAGGGCCTGAAGGGCAGCATTCAAAATTCTAGCACAACTCTACAAAGACTAGATGATGACCACAACTCCTCCCCTTACATCCCAAGTCTGGGTTGGCAAAACATTTGAAAAGAATCTGGTTTTAAACTTAAGGGAGGGTAGATTTAAACTGGATATAAGGAAGAGGGTGGTGAAACACTGGAATAGGTTGCCCAGGAAGGTAACAGAGGCTCCATCCCTGGAAACATTCCAGATCAGGCTGGATATGTCTCTGAACAACCTGATTGAATTAAAGATGTCCCTGTTCCTGCAAGGGGGTTTAACTAGAGGACCTTTACAGGTCCCTTCCAAACCAAAGCACTTTATGATTCTATCTATGAATCTGTTCTAAAACTTTGCCTCGCTGTAAAATTCAAAGAAAAAATGTTAAAACATGTTAAAAAATACCAAATCACATTCAACACTGCAGCCTACAGGGTAAAATAAGGTTTTTATTGTTGGGGGAAGAGTTCATTTCCTTACCATTCTGTAATTCAAGATATACAGCCAGCAGAATAGCCTCTGGAGGGATCTCCTTGGGGTGGATCAGTGAGGCAGCCTTATTGAAAAAAGAAGTAGGGGGTGGGGGGGAAAAAGTGCTTAAGAGAAGCATCCAGCAAGTCATAAACTGAGATAATTTTTTTTTTTCAAAGTAATATACTCCCTCAGATTTATGCATGCAAAGAGAGACTGAAAGATTATCTACTTTGCAAGACCGCTTCATGCTAATTAGCAACATCATCTGCTGTATGCTCGAGTCTATAATTGTTGGGCAAATCTACTATGGTTTCCTGGTGAGAAGGTGAAGAAGGTGGAAACTCCACTGCTGTGAAGTTCAGAATACGAAGTCAACAAGTATTGTTCATTAGCTTTCCATACACAAATATTTTTCAGCTATGAACTCAATGAATTTATTGTAGATGCAGAGATCTTCTATACTTCACATCTACAGATGGCGTTACCCTCCTTTGGGCTTCCCACATATGCTATGGAGCCCAAGCAGGGACACCTGCCCAATCTTAAAACGTCTCAGGAAGGAAAAAAGGAGTAAGGCAACTGCCTTAAGCAGCTGAGAATGTCACAGAATTTGGACCTGTTCACCTAACAAAACGCTATGAAGTGATTTGGAAGACTGCTGTTTCAGTTTGCAGATGACCAGAACAATGCATTTGAGTGGTCTTCCTGGCAAACATGAACGGCTGCAAACAGACAACATCATCATCCAAAGAGATGAGTCCCAGCTGTAACACAGATCACTGACACAGGCCAAGTGGAGATGGAGTTTCAAAAGCAGTAGTTGAGAATTTTTGGGACAGGAGGCAGGCAAGGAACATGCCTCCAGCAGAACTGCAGTTTGTTCTCACAGCCCTGAAATTAATAGCTTAGCTGGACAGTTATTAACCAATTAAGAGAGAAGTAAGCTCAAAATTCTCAAGAGCTTTCTCCTCTGAAATCTAAGTTACTACTAGGCTACTAAAAAACACCAAACAAACTCAGGAAAAGTAAAAAGGCCTCCAACTCATATTCCACTGTTTTGACCTAAAAAAAAATGCTTACACAACTCATAAATTTGGAATCTTTCATTTCATGTTACAAACAGAGATTGGTTCATAAAGACAGAAGGGAGCTGCCACCTCAGCGACTTCCACAAACAAACCTGGGCTACGAAATCACCAGGATTTGCTGTAATCTAAAGGGCACTCTGAAGGAAAGACATTTGTGTCTCAAGCTCTCTCAAGATCTGTTTTTCATACCTGATGAAGACACTTTCGAGCTTTGTCATATTCACTCCTTAAACAGTAAGCACTTCCAAGGTTAAATAACATCATTGTTCGTGCAGATGTGACCGAACTGGGGTAACACTGTGGTGTCTGCTTACCAGCTGCAATTAAAAAAAAAAAATTCCTTTTTTTTTCCTTACACTTTTATTCCAAACTGGTCAAGTAAGCTCCTGTTCTCTGTTGAAAACAGTGGCTGGTACTTACAAGATTCCATTGCCTCATTCTCTCCTTTGTCAGACCCTGCAAATGAAACAAAACACAAAACCCACCATGTTTTTTGAGCTTTTTTTAGAAGCTTCTTACAAAAATAATACAAAGATACAAATATTCTTCACAGTCTGGCATTAAAGAGGGCAAACATACCAGTGTGCTCAAGATTTATGTCACTTAAGATTTCCCATCTTCAGTGTTTGGCATTTAGATTTGCGGATGAAGTATGGTGAAGTTTAAACTGAAATAAGAGCTGCTGTAGACTTATCAATTCTATATATGGATGGGCTCTAAACTATGTTTCTGTTACAGAATATACACCTCCAACTGGAAGATTAAGATACAGATTAACTAAATTCTCCCCTCTCCGGTCTCTCACTAAATGCAATTAAATAGACTTCACTGGTACTTCAAAGCCTGCTTTAGAGACTAAAAAGGTGGAAGAGGAGATATGAAACCCAAACTTAACCATAACTGCACGTTTCACAAAAGTAGCTTTCAAAAGTTACTTTAAAATAAGCCAGAATACCACAATACACAGTTGTGTTTATGTTACAGAATTAGCTACTTCAAAGAAATGACAAACGAAACACAAAGTAAGACCAAAAGCCAGAAAACCAAAACCACAACAAAAACAAACAAAAACCCAACCCCCAAACACCCTATGGTCTCAAAACAAGATATCTTAATCATCATTATATTTGCATACAGAAAGTTACAGCAGGAAGGCTGCTGAAAGCATAACCAGCTCTAATGAAGTGTGGATTCATTAACCTTGATCCTGCTCATTCGAAGAGATCCCAAGGGAAACATCAGTGACATTCTCAGGGTTCAAGTGAGTGATGGCATCAGATATTCTGTCTAGAGAGATCAGAGCTTCTGCTGCATACAAATGCCCAAGAAACCTACAACAGCAAAAGTTAGGTACAGTTGTCAGCCTAACAACCCCCACAATTTGCTACATAAGAAATTGAATGCAGTTTTTAACCCCAGCACACAGAAACTATTTCAAGTAATATCTGCATGGAAGTTAGCTTGTTTATAAAGTAATGTTGTAGTACCCAGTTCTGCCATTTGCTGCTTTTGGGCACTAACGTTGTAGGAAAAAAATATCTATACCCGAGCAGTGACAATTCCTTCATGCACAAGAACTGTCATTCCAGAAAGATAGTACCTTGGTATGGCTTTATCCCAGAGAATTAAATCGGGAATCCTTAAAAACACCCCAGAATATGGACAGCTCTATAATTTGAGGCGTTAAGTGACTTTACATTCAATAAAAATCAAAAGAATTCTGTAAGATTCTGTAAGATTTAGATAGGAATGGTTGGACTAGAAGATCCGATGGGTCCCTTCCAACCTGGTTGTTCTGTGATTCTGTTCTATGTCTGCATTTCTAAGGACAGCAACTATACAGGCCTGTTACAGGGCACAAACACCTTTCCAATGGCAGGTTTTGCAAAAGAATTAAGCAAGTCTGATGTTTGCCACTGTAGTTCCACTCTGCTAATCATCAGCTTTCCTTTTCAACTCCAGAACAGAAGGAATCCTGTTGATCAACAGTATAGTTCGCAAACATTTAATCTGAAAGTTAAACAAAAAAGCTCACACCTGTTCTATGTGGCTACACACACATCTACGTGGCTGCACACAGTAGACTTCATCACAATCAACTATACACTCAGTTTGCATTATAAAACTTCAGGTAAAATACCAGTTCAGTCAATCATCCAGAATAACTTTCGCAATTTAGATCTGATGCAGCAAATGTAACTTTCTACATGTAACTTATTCACTTAACAGGAACAGTTCAATATTCCCGATCTGCATAAAAGCCTACTTTCCTGGGACCAGGTGTCCTGCCTTTGCAAAAACCTATGATCTGCATTACGTAATGGTAATGCTGCCCTCACTAAATTACATGTTACCTTGCAAACTCCTGTAAAATCTTGCTTATACAACTATGCAAAAAGATGAGCTTCTGCAGTAGTTTCAAGCATGGAAGCCAAAGAATTTAATTCACTTGGACTGCTTTCAGGTACACTGCTAGCATATAAAACAAGCACAAGTTAACTTGATTTCTGCAAGCACATCACCGGTTTTGAAAAATATCATTACTCCCACAAAACCTCTGCTATATTTTATGTTGTTTATGACACAGGAAGTGAATGCACAAACCAGGTCAGATGGATGGGGTGAAAGTTTCCTCTTTGAATTTGTACAAGAGCTGGTGGCTAGAAACAGCATGAGCTTTGAACATCCTTCCAAAAAACTGTAGTGTCAAATGAGAACTGAGTAAGAGAAACTGAAGAATGGAACTCATAAGCAACAGCAGCAGGTGAAGTGACAGTCCTGCACACCCAAGGTCTGGAACCCAACTGACCCAGTAAACTTTCTCTAGGATACTGTTGCTTCCTAAGTGAGCTTTCAGCAGCAGCACACTAGCTTGAGCTGGTGTTGTCCACCGGCAGCTGCTCATTCTTGCCCCTTGTGCTACACCAACATGAGCATGTGCATCCCCACAGTGAATCAGGACAGAGACTTGACAGTCCTGCCACTGCATGGCACCCATAGCTGGAGATTAACAAACAGCAACAAAAGCAGCAATAGATTCTGAATTACATGGAATTCATACAAAAATGAGGGGACTGATGTTCCTGTGTGTCAATGAACATTTAGTCAAGGCATCAACAAGAACAGAAGCGGGTCAAGCAATTTTTTGTATCAGATACAGAATTGGCAAGCAGCTACAGACATTGGAAGCTCCAATTCAGAACTCTCCAGCAAAAAGCAGGGCTAAGAAAGAAGAAGTGACCACATCAGACTTACTTAAGAGACCCTGACAACTTTGGCTGCTGAAGAAGTTTATCTGCGTGATTCAACGCCATCAGGTTATCACCCAAAGCCAGAGCCACGTATGCGCTACACGCAAGTATTGAGCACCTGGAGGGGAAAAAAAGAAAACAGAAAAAAAAAGGGGGGAAGCCAATACGTTAAACAGAGAATTCTGTGATTCTAAACGCAGCTGTTAAATTTGTTTCTTATTGAATGCTGAGGAAATAAATTTTCAATAATGTCTTTGCATCAAATTATGAAGTAAAGGAGCTAGTGCTTTGTTACCTATGCCCTCAATCACGTTCTCTGAATTAGGAGATGATGTTCTACCAGAATACACCAAGGGCCACGAGGATGTGCTCAGTAATGTTTTGCAACTTTAACCATATCTAACAGACTACAAAAGATGCAGCTCATTACATACATCATTTCTCATGGACAGTCTACCTTCCTCACCCTTTTTTCACTCTTTTTGCCTTGCACCCTCATTTGTACTTCCCCACCCTCTTCTGCTGCAGCAAAAGGTACCAGATTTGTAGATTTCTATAGGGTACAATCTACAAACACATAGTAGCAATCAGTTAAGTCGCAACATATTTCACTCTTATATTGTACAATGTTTGCACAGAGGGAGACAATAAACACTACAGAATTTGGCATTCCAGTTTTATGCTCAATTGAGAGCTACAATCTGTTGTCAAGACTCTGATTGATATGTGGCATTTTGTTGCTGTCACAGACTTTCTTATCTTTCCAAAACAGAAAAATCTCTGACAGATCCTGTAATGTAATCTGAACTACTCGCTTTATCCGTCTTCTAACAATAACCCCATGTCAGGATGCCATCATTAGGCCAAGCAAGCTCACACTTTGTGGTAACTACCCTCCCCTCTTAAACACAGCACTTGGGGATATTTTCCACTTCATAAGACATCATTCAGCGCAGGCTCCCTTGTTCTCTAGGAGCAAGCCTCTGCCTGAGACACCTTGCTGTGAGCACGGACTCTTATCGTTCTCCAGGGAGGAAGAGCAGATCCTCTCAGTGGGGTTTCACGATGACAGCGATGGGAGGAGAGCCTTCGACTCTCCTGCCAGTAGGTGGGCTATGACCGCACCAACCTTCCGGCAACTGTCAAGCCCACTTTTGGTCCAGCAGTAAGTCATGTAATTTGTGGCAGAACCTGGGGTGCCTTTATTCCCCTTTCCCAGGAGGCATGGTCCTTAATTATGCACAAGCAGGATAAGAAACTTCTCCAGTGTTTCTCCCTACCCCCCACTTCCTCTCCACGGTGCCCAGATGTCACATCAAATCTGAACACATACAAAAGCTTGTGAGGGAGAGGAAAGTTTCCCCAGCTCAAGTCCCAAACCTAAAATATTTTTGAAAGGTTATGACTGGGGAGGGGGGGAGGCATGTGGGGGGAAATCTCTGTAATAACAATCTGCTTCTAACTTGCCTCTTATTGTCTCTGCCTCAAGGAAGTACAGCTTTTAAAGCAGCAGAGATGCTAAGCATCACCAGCAAAATACCCTTAAACACAAGTCAAGGCCTGCAGAGTTGGTTGCTACTGCCCTTTATGTCAATTTGTGCCTTCAATTTCCCACAACTTTTCTAAAATCTATTTTTATTTCTGAAAGTGTGAATTCCAACACAAGACACATTCCAATGACAAGATAGGCAAGTCCAGCAAAACCGAAACCTGTTCCTCCTCCTCTAAGGACTCATGACAGTTCAAGCAATGTAGGAGTTGGCAGAATTCTTCAGCAACAGCCATGTAAAGAGGAAATTATCCAGGTTTTCTTCCCTGCAGTACTGTTCTTGCACACATGGACCCATTGTTGAGCCAGCTAAACCAAACACTCAAGAGAGCTGACAGCTAACCGGAGCAGAAGAATTGCACCACAAGGGAAAAGACAAACTAGTTTTTCACCCCGGTCAGGATTCTGACAAAACTCCACAGGTCGCCTTTGAGCACGGCAGACTTCCAGCATCACTGAGACTCTGCATGCCCTAAATAAAACTGCCTTTGCACTAGGAAAAAGAAAAATGTTTTTTTAAACTGCCAGATTATGTCAAACAGCCTCTTGTGTAGGTCTAGGCAACAAGATTTGTCAGCCCACACTGACTGCAGGTTTACAAAACCCAAACCCCACATGTGACTTGGCTTATTCTCAGGCCAAGGGTGAGGCGAAGTAAATCCAGTTCTTCAAAATTTACTACCAAGGCACCAAATATGGCATTTCTAAACCACTTAGAAAATACCACTAGTCTGAAATAATTTAAAATAGCTATCCAATATTGTGCTTAGAAGCTATACACTTTTTACGTTTCAATGCAGACAAAAAAATCCAAAATATTAGAAACATGGATTGTGCTGACTTAATGGGGAAATACAGCACTGGTGAAGGGGCGATGAGGGAGAAATTTGCAGTGGCTGACAGTGAGGGAGAAGAGTAGAACAGCTACTGGTGATAATCATTGTAAGCTTGTAGTATCATGGCAGGGTCAAACAGACTGCTGAGATCTTCAAGCAGACAGAAGAGGTAATGTGAGGCAGGTGTGGAGAAGAAAAGGTATTCTTGTGGGCAACGGGAGTCTACAGTATTACCTGTAAAGTTATTAGCAACGTCAGTGATGCTCCTGTAAGTACTAGGATGCACAAACTTCAGAATTACATAAGTAAATAAAGCATAATGATGGGGTGGAGAAGGCCAATGAAAGAGCCAAAAGAAAGCAAAAATAGTAAAATTTGATTTTGTGCCTTATAGTAAGGGTTTGCAGTTCAAATCTCTTCAGGACTAAGCAGCTGATCAAACTATTCTTTTACCTTTAGCTGCTCTGAAGCGGAAAATAAACATTTTCACACAAACTTATTCAGTCCAGGGAGAAAAAGGCTACAACAAGGTCTGGTGCTTTCCATCTCAATTTTTACAATAAAATCCACATTTTCTAAATACAGCACTGTGGCCTACCAGAACTCCTTTACTCTTGGGATATTTTAACAGTGCTAGGTTGTTCTGGTGTGGTGAGATATACCACAGACTGAGAGCAGAGCAAGGGAATCAGCTTCTCAGAGGGTGAGAAGAGGCAAGGAGGAGAATTGTTTAGAAGAAACACATAAGAAAAATTTGAAGTTTCTACTTCTATGCACAAATTCTTAGGAACATTTTACGTCCTCAGATTTCAGCTTGTTGCTTTTAAAACCTTGCAATTGAATTACTACTTATTACAAGGACAGTCTGACTAATTCATGCACGAGTACCAAACATTACACATGATACACAAACCTTTTCTAGATGGCATTTTTTACTTTTTTAAGAACTACTTAGGAGCTAAGTCAGTCATTTTAAACTCTTATTAGGATGTGCAACTGTACAAAATCATGTCAAAATACCACTTAAGCTCCAAATTTCAGTTCTAGAAGTGACAGTTTTTTCAATACAGTGTCTTAACAGGGAAAACTTGACTTGAACAGACAACTATTTCTATTCCTCAGGATAATCCTTGCTAACATTCAGCATTGTTTCTTACCTTTTCCTGACTAGGTAAGAATTTAAATTTTCTCACTTAGGTCCTTAGTGAGCAAGACTATCAAGATTTGAGTGTACCATTCTGCTTTTCACAGCTATCTGCAGAAACCTAGAAACAACTTTAGCAGAACCACTCTCTAGGGCTGCCTAGTCCTCTGCATTTAACCACCAAAGCAACTATTGCAAAAGAAAAATGCTTTTTGTTTCCTTATATGATGTTCTTTACCAGAAGCAGTGTAGTCCTTGCTAAATTGATAAGTCTTTCCTGACATGTTGTCAGGTTTCATCAGTAGATAACAACAGCTGATGTGGGGGGGAAAAAAAAAAAGACAGACTATGAACTAGAAAAAAAATAAATCAGTGTGTCACCATGCAATTTTGACATGTGGCAACCATGTTTTCAACAGTCAGGAGGAAGAAAAATCCCACAACCAATCCACATCACTGTTTTTAATCCACTGCTTTCTATTTCAAGTAGCATACTCTGGTACCACTTCAGAATCATCAAGGTCTCAATAATGTCTCCTCACAGATTCCTTCTAAATTACTTTTAAATGAACACAAGTAGTTTTGCTACACATACTGAAGCAAAGCAAAAGTTAAGCTGGTCATTATAAAACACAGGTTACCTGGGGTTAAGCTGGAACAGAGTGTTTAGCTAAGACTAAGGGGGAAATTACTGTATTCTTTGTCCATGCTGGAAACATAAACCAGATTTTTTTTTTCTAAACAGGTGCAAGCTTAATATTCAGAGATATTTTCAACAGGCTGGCAGCCAACTGTAATAATTAATGTTGCCAGCAGATGATAAGCTTGTTGGGGAAAAGTAAAGAAGTTCCAGATAACACAATATTTATTTACATGTATGGGACTTCCTCTGTCTGGAGAGCACTCAGACTGCTGAAGAAGTTTAGGGATTTCTGAGAACATGAAAAAGTCTCTGGTCAAATTTCACCTTTGTGGCTCCATGGTGAGGAAGTGAAATGCTTGGATAGAGACAATTTTTCGTTCTATTTTATGCAAAGTGTGGATTTACTTCTGCTGAAATTAGCATTGGTCATGAAAGCACATAGCTTCTTTTACCACTTTTTTTTTCTTTCCTTCCAACAAGCATATAGTGTTGTGGGAGTTGAATTCCCAAGTAGCCTTTATCGAGGCCTTAAAGGGAAAAGGTATCACACAGCAATTTCCATCCCTTCAATCAATCACAACAGCCACTGTCAGGTTTTTAGCTTTGTTATTTATGGGACTTGATTTTTTTCTTTTAGTTTTGTCCAATATATAATTCCAAGCATACAATTGTGGGATCTGAGTGATCTACCTTCTGAACTGAAATTCTGTATGGTTTCTATTTGTTCAGACTCAAAGCCCAAAAGGAAGGAAGCACATGCATTTGAAAATCATTCTTAGACTAACAGCTACGATTCAACATTGCTAGTGCCTTAAAAAAAACCCAAAAAACAAAGAGTCATGAATTCTCCCAGATTCACAGCATAGTTTAAGAGGGGGCTCATTTAGTGGTGAATATTTTGTATTATATACTTGCCTTAAATTTTCCAATTCCTGTTTCTTCAAAGGTGAAGAAGGTGGAGCTGCAATGAATTTATCCCCTTCATGACTTTTATTGCTAGAATAAAATCAGTGCATTAATTATGAGCAACTGTTAATAATTAATTTAAAAATACTCAGTGTAATAAGCATTGATATTTATTCGTTCCGGTTTAAAGGACAGCAAAAAAAATCTATAGCCTAAAAAGCAGGGAAATGAAGCTATGCAGAAATTGAGGCACATGCTCATATTCTAACTCTTCTGTTTGAAAAGGGGGACATTTTCTGGAAGGATCTGACTGATAAACTGAACAACTCATTCTCTACAGCCCTGAGTTATTTCTCAAGTTCAGTGTAGGACAACTTTAAACTGGAGAGATACAAAACTCATTGCATTTTCAACCCCACTTCTTTTAGCCTGTACGAAAGTAGTAAACTTTCTCTCTCCCTAGACATTTTAAAAACTAACTATATAACTATTCTAGAAAGAATAACACAAAGTGCCACGGCTTCCTTTAGACTTAGAGCTGCCCTTTATTTTTATTTTTTCCAAAGTATCTTTTTTTTTCTTTTTAAATTAAGTTCCACTTTCTTAAAATTACAATTAGCTTTTTTTGCAGGAGCAAGTATTCCCTCTATTTAAAAAGTAAGCAACTTTGCTCTCCAATAAGTTGAAACAACCTCCTTCTAGAATAAGAACTGAAGAGAAGGCAAACAGCTGCACCTTGGCAGAGAGACACAAAGGTTTAGAAATAGATAAAAAAACCCAGAGGTGAAACTGAGTCTGTTCACTTAACAAGAAGTTTTTAATTGATGTAGTTTCATACTCGTTTCTTACAAAAAGGTAAGATAACTCCAACTTAATCTTCCAAACAGACAGCAACGGACTTGAAGGAAACTTGTACTCAATACTCTTTGTATATATCCACTTCACGCCTTTGCCAAAAATCAGATTGAAAAAATACTCTTAACCACTGAAAGTATTCACTGTTTTCTTGTGAATAAGAGAAGAATCTGTCTCAGAATCAGTCTGCTCAATTAGCAGGATTTGCTTCAAAACTATCCTGTTCAATTAGTGTGATTTTCTTCAAATGCCTTATATGTTTTACTGTTCTCTTATAGAGAGGGTCCCTTGTCAGAAGGAACAAATCCTTAGAGAACCTTTCAGAATGTGACACATGAATTCAAGAACACACAAATTCTTCTTTGTTGCTGGATATTCTGAAATTGGCAACAACCACTGGGAGATATGAGGGGAGTCTTTTTTCAATTTTTTTTTTTTTTTTTTTTTTTAAGCTGAAGAAGCATCTGGTTTTGAAAGCAGAAGGTAATAAAGGATCTTCCCGTACAGGGCATATTTTCCTTTCATTACTCCTACAAAAACAAACCCATCCTCCCTCCCCCTCAACAAAACAAAAAAGGATGTCTTGTCTGAGTAAGGGCCACCATTTTGTTTTCATCACTGCCCCTCAGTGGGCCCCATAAGCTTAAAACTGAAGTCCCATTTAAACCATATGTGCTGGGGGAGATCATTTCACAACCTCCAACCTCAGTATCAAAAAAGAAAATACAAAAATCTCCCAAACTTTTAGTAATTTGGTCACTTGACAGGAAAGACTGTCATTGGGGGGAAAAAAAGGGAGAGAACAGAGAACATCCTTCAAATATTATTGTAACAGTAGCAGCCACTGACTCCCTGCCCTAGTCTACCACCAGGCAACCACAGAACATATGGGGATGCACCTTGTGTCTAAGCAAGACAGTATACGTGCAGTCAATCCTGACAAATGGATCCAATCTTAAAATTTATATGTACTTGGCTCTGACAAAAAAAATGTGGGTTTTTTCATTACTCTAAGTAGTGCTCCAACATAGTCACTTATTTTTTTAGATTAGTTATTCTAATTCCTCTCAAAATAGTTATTAATGAAGGTACAGGCTATGGTCAAAGGAAATTTGGAGTGAGTGCATCAATGCAAAAAGTTAAACCACATTCCTGCTATTTCATATTTAGCATACATTGTTTCTAAGTTACTTTCTCTGAAGCTTTAAAAAAGAGGGGTTTTTTAAAACTCTTTCTTGTAAAATGCTATTTATTAAGCAATAGCTCCATGCTGTTTTCCTACTTATCTCCTAAATGTAGCTTTTCCATTTCTAGTCTAAAACACATAACAAAGCAGAGCAGGACCGAGGAATGTCACATCTGATCACGGGAAAATGTTTACAACTGAATCGCTAGACGTTTCTATATTGAATCAAGTACGTGGTGCACATGCACGTACAAAGTCACTGTAAGACGTGAGACTTCACTTACAATTAGAGAAATACCAATATGCACTGTGGGAGGGTGTGGGAAAACAGCATTTGCAGCACAGAAAACAGGGTGGCCAGTGAAAAAAATTAGACACTGACTTTCTTTTATTAAGATTGTTAGGAATGGCAGGAATCAACTCAGTGTTTCATTCTTAACTTAGCATACTGGCAATGAAAACAACAAGCAGCTAACCAATTTCTTTGGAAATTTCAACACTGCTAAGCGCATTTACAAATAATTTACTTTTTATGCTGGTCACATAGGATATGTAGCAGATAAACTGCCAGCAAAGAGTTACTTTGGACAAAGAGAAAGGTTTATATGCACTTTTGTTTACCTGCATGCTTCACTGCTTTCACTGTTTTCTGTATTTCCACCCAGCTGATTACTAGTTTTAGATCCATTTTCCTGCTTTGGCTCCTGCTGATCTTCTGGCAGTAGCAGCAAAGCGTTTCTTAGACAAATCGCTGCAAATTCCATACTGGCTACAGGTATTGCAGAGGACTGCCCATCACTTGAAGAGACACAAAAGTTAACCAGTTAGTAGCAAGCCTACTAAATTAAAAAAAATAAAAGCAAAGCTCCAGGAAAATATGAAAGCAGAGGAAAAATTATCCTAAAAAAGTTAAATGATGTTTTAATATTACAGATCTAATTTATGAAGACTTCCATATTGTGATATTCTTATACAGGAAAAGTACATCACGATGTCCAAATAGAGTGGGCAGATTCAACTACATAATTACAAGCAGTTCTCCTGTTTGATTTTTATTTCACTTCCTTAAGTTTTATGACAGGCCAAATAGATTCTTCCTGCATTTTTCTTAGAGTGGATTACTGAAAGCAGTTTGATTTTTTTTTTCCCCAAAGTGAGAGAAAGAAGACAGATTTAGAGAATAGGAAATATTTCAGAGGAATCAATTTTAATTTTTAATAACCTTCTTAGTTACAAAGAATACAGTTAAGCCCTCTGCTGGCCATCACAGAGGAAGCATCCAAAGGATGTTTAAGTGGGATTCGGCAAGCATTTTAGCATGCCCCTTTCATCATTTCATTGATAATTCCAAAATGAACATGTATTCTATGAGTTTTGAAAACTCTTGTTAAACAGATATGTGACCTTAAAGCTACAATAAAATAAAGAGCCCATGGAAAACATACTTACTTATAAACAACATTCTGTATTGACTGAGATGCAAGGACTATCTTACGGTGGTAGCCTTGACCTACTATAGATTGCACAATTCCCTTTTTGCTAGGAAGACCTTTAGTCTCTTGTTCTGATGTCTAAAAGAAAAAAATAAAAAGGATTAAAATATCAAGGTTTTTGAATGAGGGCTGAATAGAGCATGGGAAAGCTGGAAGTAGACTTTGAACCCTGCTAAAATGTAAAAATTAATAGTTTATATGCATACAGTTTTAAATTTTAAGTATCATAAAGTATCAGGCACCTTCTATTGTCTTTGTGTTGCAGAGGGATTTTACTGCACACAGTGTAACTACAGATTAGTTCTGACAGCTTGTCTGATAGCCTACTGACCTAGTTTCTTGCTCTTGCCTGTTTTGAAAGCAAAAGAACAATGAATCCCGTAGTATTAAAAGAGCTGCCAGGATATCTAAAAAGAAATCATACAATCAGTTAAATACCATTCAGAATCGGCACTGTAACACCTGCCATCTTCTTTCCCCGCTGAAAAAGCTGCTCTCAAACCACTCCATGGGAAGCATGAAATTGAACTACCGCATATGCAAAATTAAATTAAATTAACTCATTCAACAGATTTTTGAGTACGCAGACATTCTCGGGGTCAAAAAAACTTAGAGCACCCTAGCTATCAGCCCCAAGAATTGCCTTTACACCATATTTACTGGTGTTGGTTTGTTCTGCCACGAGCCATCTTAACTTTTTGGTAAGCAAAGTTAGTGAAGAAGAGTCACAGTTTTAAGGAAAAGGTTACCCTAGATTTTATACAGCTATCAGTTTTTAGAAAATTTATCAGAATCTATTGTGAATAAGAATATTGAAGTTATAATGCTATTTACTGTCACAATACATACCATGAATTTACAGTTTAATTTTCTTCTCTTAAGATTACAAACTCAGGTAACAGCAACCTGGTTTTATGACCTGAATTCAAGCTCCCTGTTATACAACACATCACAATTGTAGGAAGAGGGAAGCTAGGCTTCAGGAGCCTGTAATGATCCACTGCTTTGGCTAAGCCTATAATAAATGAAGTGCTCCATGAGGGTCTCTTTCCCTTTTCCAGACAGCTAAACACTGTCCTTTTAAGCAGAATTCTAGTTATCTAAGTTGTTTCTGTGCATCAAGCCTCAAAGTGAGTATCAAACCTCAAAGAACAGCTACAAAAATTTTCCTTCCTTGGATACTACAAATGGTCACCAACTCCAATCTCACCTTGTTATTTCTGCAATCCAGGAACAGAAATCCTTGGAAGTATAGAACTTAGTACAGAGCAAGTCAGCTTTTCCATTCACACAGAAAAAGATATTATTACTTGTAGGGTTGTTTTGTTGTTGTCATCGTTTGTTTTCAATATATACCATACATGGTTTTATACAGGGTTTATCTATCTATAAATACAGATAAGCCCCAAGATTTTGCAACCACTATGAAATTATAGTGAGGAAAGCGGAGGCATCATAACATATCCATGAATAGTCACATTTATAAATTTAGTTAGCTACATTTAAGTAGAGAGCATTCACTACAGAAAGAACACATTGCTTCCTGTTATGAAGGGGAGCCTCATTAAAGAATAACACAAGTCTATTTCCTAATAACAATATTATGTTTATTTCTAAAACTATTTCAAGACAAAGTAAGGTAAACCAACAGATGACTCTGAAAAACCTAATGTGCTTCAAATCACTTCAGGATTACCCATTCAGATTATGAGTTGGAATGCAAAAGCAGCGTGATGGTAAATTGCCAACACAAAATCATGCTTAATCAGTCTCACTGGCAAAAAACTTGTATTTTTATACAAAAACAGCTCTAAACAGCCACTTATGTGATTTCATTTCATCTCGTGCCAATACTTTGAATAGCTTACTCTTCCAATCTTAGAGAAGCCAATTAATCACTGGGTCTCAAAATACTGGTTTTATGGTGTTTTTTTTCTCCACCTGCTGCCGCTTCAGATTAAACACAAACACACATACACACAAAAATAATTAATCTGGACTTACAGAATGGTGTTGCAACGTCAGGCCTTTAAAGAACATAGTTCAAGTCTGTGCATTATTTCTTCCCTTCAGTGATCACGTGTAGTTCATAACAATAACCAAAATAAGGAATCTGTAAATCTACTCACCCCTTTGTTGGCAGCAATACAGCATTCTGCTATTCTCAGCCAAAGACGAGGGTTTGAGTGATAAACCTGGACTGCCTCAATCAGGCATTCAAAGGCAGCTAAGGGTCTCCCAATGTGCAAGAGCTGAATTCCACAGTTGTAGAGCAACTCATATCGTTTGTTAGTTAGTAGTGTACACATGGGTCTCCCTGAAAATTTTTTACCTGCAGAAAAGAATTATGTCATGTGGGGTGTGCAACTCAGGAGAGCAGAAAATATAACTGTGGGAGAAGGGAAGCTATGTGAAACACTGAAAAACTACCAAACCCCACTTTTATCACAGAAATTCCCTATCTTCCCTCTGTAAATATATTTTTTCTATGTCAAAGCTGATATCAAAGACAAATTAATTGTCTTCTCAGTAAAGGTTGAAGTACATTAAATGTTTACTATGCACGTTCCTTGTCCCTTGAGCTACATGTTATATAACTATACTGAATTCCAGATTTGTGAGAAACCACAACTTTGTTACTCATATAAATTCCAGAAGAATACTTTGCTGTTAAAAAGCATAAAACGCTTTGTCTTCACAGCAGTACCTAGGACTGCACTTCACTACAGGGCCAGGGGAAGAATACGGAAGACAGTAAAATGCATAATAGTAACTGTTCTGAAGATTTTAAAGAAATAATTTTTAAAAAAATAAGAAACAAAAAATTATCACTTCATCATGAAATCATTTAATTGGAAGATAAAAAAAGATCACTTTAAGTATTAATAATCAAAGCAAGAGAACTTATGTTTATCTTCTTGCCTTTTGTATATTTACAACAGAAGTACATAGATAAAATCAACCATAAAACTAAATTATAGATGAATGTTTCTCATACAAGTCTGGGAATTGTTCAGTGAAAAAGTCTGGGATATATACCATCTTCCAAATGATTACTTAACGGTATTACACTGCACATTTTCCGTAGCTCCCAAGCAGAAATAAAACCAATCAACCAATCAGCCCCCGTTGATCCTTCAAGTCCTGATGATTCTACCTACCATCAGCAGGACCATAATATCTCTAATGATGCATAATAGGCCACAGAAACTTTATTTTGTTGTACCTCCCTGACTGATAGTCAAACTATAAACAAGGAAGAAGCAATTGCCCCAGGCCAACAGCAAAGAAAACAGTAAAAAAAAAAAAAAAAGCATATTTCATCATCATCCTCTATTTTTGAATAGTTACTGTTGACAGAAATAAAGTTACAATAAAAATTCTCTCTCCTTATCCTGTCTTCTGAGAAGAGATGGAACAGGAATGTTGCTGATAATGACTGAAAGCTTCTATCTCCTACTTTCTTGATTTGCCAACCCCTCTTCCACCATCTATACTCAGCTCTTAAAAGTCTTACCTGGATCTGAGCTTCCAGTTCCTAGCTGTGCACATGCATTATCATTTTCTTGCAAGGCTTTTTTAAAGTAAAAAATTCCTAAATTGTGCTTTCCCATTGCAAAGTGGATGCAGCCAAGATTGTTCCAGAACATACACCTTAAGCATTCACCTGAGAGAACAGCAAAAGACTGGTTTTGTAAACTGAAAAGTGTGACTGAGCCCATAAAATGCCCCCAACTACTCTCTCACAGGTCAGCATATAGAATATGATGGTAGTTCATTAAGCATGTTCTTCAGAAAGATGTTCATGGATTTTGCAGTTACCTCCCTGCCTCACAAGCATTTCAATAACCTACATTTCTGTACACCATTCTGGTTCTCTTGGGCAACTGACCTGAAGTGACCTATATATAAGCAGAAATGGATTTCCAGATCTTACGCATCACATTCCTAAGATAGACAGGTATAAAGGCAAATTGATAGATTGCAAGCTGAAGTAAGTTCCCATGGAGGTTTTTGTAGCACTTAGCATACAACCACTTGCCCAGAGAAGTCACAGCTGCCACATCCCATGAGGTGTTCAAGGCCAGGCTGAATGGAGCTTTGAACAACCTGGTCTAGGGGAAGGTGTCCCTGCAAATAGCAAGGAGGGAGGGGACGGGAACTGGATGATCTTTAAAGTCCTTTCCAACCCAAAGCATTCTATGATTCTATGAAATTCTGAAGTTATATTTGTTTCTCAGGCAGATAACATATCTACCTAACCATACAAGCAGAAAATGCACTCTCCTTCCTACATACATCATATATTCAGGTAATACTGTAAGAGGCTTCTAAATAATAAAGGCCAGAAAATTAAGCATTTTGCCTATGTCCTGGTAACTGAAACTTTTTACCATTGATAAAAAAACAACCCAATGTAAAAATTCAAAAAGCCAAGAAACAAACGATGAACAAATCAACTAGACATTATTTTAATTGTAACCTAGGAAGACTGTAAACTGAACCTTATACTGTGCAAAAATGTTAGATGAAACTAGAACATTCCAGAAAGCATTAAGGTATAAAAAGAACACAGAAATTCCAAAAAGATAAGTCACATTAAATTCTAAATATGCCAGATTGGGCATTACGGCAAATATTTGTAGTGTTTTCCATGAAATGCATGTCTAAATACAAAAGCTAACATTTACTCAGCTTTGTGATTTCCAGCACCAACTTTGTGACTTCTATCACCTAATTGCAATCTACACAGCAATATCTACTAAAAGATCCACACATCACAAGAAATTAAGAGTACCATCACAAACCCAGCACTGAACAAATTAGTAAAAAAACTGAGTAGTTTTACAGTGCTAATTGTAGCTTCCTACTGACACAAGTCCCAGCTTTCTCTCCAGATTTTTCAGTTGATATTTTAAATAGTCAACTAAAATCTCAAACATATTTAATACCATACACAGTGACTGTTTGTATCTATACATACACATTGTATATATTTATATATACACTTTCTAGATATATAAGTAACTTAAAATGTCATGCAACAAAAGAAAAATGTTGAAGTTTATTAAACATTTGCATTTTCCCCACAATAATCACTAGAACTGCTACAGTCACCTCTCAGTACAATCTCAAATCTTATTTTTAGATGTAGAATGTTGCCTTTTGTTTCATGTCTTGATTTAGAGGTCCACATATAAGCCTTATAAATGCTACATTTACACCTTCAGTAACCCATTTTCTCAGACAACCACTACATTGTCTATGAGAATGTCCAATGAAAAACACAATAGTGTTACATGAAGGAGCACAACAAGAAAGATGAAAACATATCCAGAAAATATACCCATGACATTCAGGGCCTACTCCCTGAAGTAATCATTAAGATGCTTAGAATTAATATCAATGAGTAGTTCGTTTATATTACACATTTATGTACTTGCAGGATGAAGGTTTTCTATGTTACCTGTTTTCATGAAGCCTGGATGTTCAGCAATGTTTGCACTGTTTAGAAGTTTCACCGCCTTACGATAATTGCCCCTCAAATATTCAAAATTGCTTTTAAGAAAGAGAGAAGGAGCTGACTGTGAAGGAGAAACCAACAATTAATTATCTCATTTTATAATTTCTACTGCTAGCATTAAATCACTCCACAAACACCTTGCCCCTGCCTCCATTTGAAGAATTCACAGGCTTAGGCATTAATACTTTCATTAAGTACCATTTCCTTGTTGAGCACAATTAACACTCAATTCCTCTGAACTACAAATCTGTGCACACCATTTGATACTGCTCTAACACAACATTATTCAAGAGAACTCTCTCATGGCAAAGGTTAAATGCAGAGGATCTCCTTTTTGTTTAAGAGGATCTTTCTCCAATCCATCTTCTAGTACACTCCCCTCCTTTCTTCCCTCCTTGCAGAGTTCAATGAACTTCCTCCCGGACTGTGATCTTCCTGGTCAGTCAACAGAGATCTCATAATCCAGAAGGATTTCTGTTGAACTAGCAGTTGTTGAGACTGGCAACAAAAACGAAAGCACTCTCCTCCTATTCCTTGCTCCTCAGTTAATGTAAAATTTATCTGGTATGGTGGACATAATTCTAAGTTGAGAACTATATAAAAAAAAAACCTGCTTTCCAGAAAGCCTACAAAAAAATTCAGTAAAAAAACCCACAACCAAACCTGCATAACCCAGTATTAATCTTCTATGAACTGGTTTAAGACCATCAAGGATGTCAGAAGTTTGGATATCTGCAGCATTTATAGTAAACTAAAGTTTGCTTTGCGCTGCTTACATTATAAAGCAATCTGAACCTGTTTATTATATAGTGCTTCACTGTTATTTTGGTATCGTCAACAATCAAGTGCATTTATTCTGAGCAACTGAAAGCAGCACAAATAATAAAATTTACCGTGATTGCATTTGCAGAAAAGAGGTTACAAACCCCACTGACAACCCAAAGCATTATTTCAGACATCCATGCCCAACAGACCTTTTTATAGCAAATTCAGTTTTAAGATACACAACAGATCTAGAGCAGAAAAAAACCCAATAGTCTTAAGAAGACTTACATTCCCAGCTGTATTCATAACAGACTTGATCTCCCTTTTGCATGCTTTTAGCGACTTCATCTGGATATAGGCTCTCACCTTATACTGTTAAAAATTAAGATTTTTAGAAGTAAAAACAATAACATGTACAGGTTTGCAAGATGAACCATATGTAGAGATTTATAACAATCTTTTATATACATCTTAAAAATACGTAGTAAAAAGCCTTCCTAAAAAAAGAAATTCTATTCAGACTTTCAACAATAAATTCATAGGCTTCATATCTACACTAAGCAGATGCACAATTTATTCAACGCTCAACAGATTCCTTATGTTCAAACACAGATACTAGCACTTACAACGACAAACTATGTAAAATAATCTAACACCTTAATCCCAGACATTTACCTACTAACTGAAAACATCAGTAAGTGAATGCTGATATTGAGAAGTATTTTGTTACTTCATGTGGTTTTCCACTTAATAGTACAGCAAAATAAAACCTCAGGTGATTTAGACCGTTGTAAGTCTAAAAAATATGAAGTCGGTGCAGCTCACTGCAATCGAAAAAAAACCCCATGATAAACTGCAGGGATTGAGATTAGGGGTTTTTCTGGTGTTAGGTCAGTTTTTCCTGTGCACGGATCTTACAAAAAAAGAAAGTTAAATTCATTCATTTGTTTTACAATGTGAAATTCAAGAACATGGCATCACAATTCCCGCTGAACCAGATTTGAAGTAGATGGCACTCAATTTTAAGAAAAACTTGAACTGATATTCTTGCATAAATAACACACAGACACTTACCTGATGTATCTTCGATTTAGCAACTTCTATTAAAGCTCCACTTTCAGCTTTTTGATTTGAGGAATCTTTATTTGCATTATTACCAGACTGAGTGTCAAACAAAAAAAAAACCGTTACTATTAGTCACCTTTTAAGTTCAGTTTACAGATTCTTTCATAAGCTACTTCTATCGATCTTACATGAAGAAGAAAAATCAGTATTTAATAGTCAAGGAATACACATCCCACTAAATACTGTGATTTGAGCTTAACAACTAACATCCAAGAACAACCACAGCAGCCTATGAACAGGAGAATTCTATATTGACATTAGTGTTATGCTTTGCTGCTCTGTCGTTGAGGTATTTTAAGAATTGTCTTACCCAGAAAGGTGATAAACACATTCTAGAGTCTCTAATGTTTTCTTCAGTAGAATTACTATAAACTTAAAGATAAAATGTTTTATCTCAAGTGTGACATTCCAGCAACAAGAAAATACTGAAGTGTCCTCTTTTCACTTCCAAGCCACTACTTATTCCAATGATTTTTTTTTTCCACAAGGCACACAGAAAATATTTCATTTCAAAATGAGACATACTTTCAGAAACTATGTAAAAAAGATGGTTGATAACCCATGCTATGGTAAATAATAGCAATTCCCCTCTGACATCGATTTCTCTTTCAAACTTAGTCTCATATGGTCATAAACCAAAAAAAAAAAAAAAAAGGAACACTGCATATTTGACCCTGAAGACAACAATCTTTCCAATGTATGTCTCTGACTTGAGAAATACACTTCTTTTATTCTAGAAGAGAAAAGGGTGAGAGAGGGAATAAAGAGCTACTGAATATAATTAACTCAGTTACAACGTGTATTAATTAGTGTCAGAAGTTAGAGGTCATGTAACAGTTTTATAATTCAAAAATATTTTAAAAGAGCAATTTTGGACTGAGTTAAACCATACTTCTGATACAGACTCGGTGGCATTCATGAGATGTTAAGCTTACCTCATTTTTTCCATTCTTGCTGTTATTGTTGCCCTGTGAAATCATCTTTTCTAGAACAGCAAGTAGATGCAAGGCTTTCTCAGCTTGGTACGTCAGCAGGTATAAGTCTACAAGCAAGAAGCATACAGCCTGGGCAAACTTCTCTTCTGTATAAAGTAAAGTGATAAAAATTATTTTCCTGCTCTAACAACAATCTTTCAAACATGACTGACGGAAATAAAAAAAGAAATCATAGAATAGTTAGGGACGGAGGGAACCTTAAAGATCATCTAGTTCCAACCCCACTGCCATAGGGAGGTACATGACATATCCATAGGAACACTAGATCAGGTTACCCAAGGCCCCATCCAACATAGCCTTAAACATCTCCAGGGATGGGGCAGCCACAACTCCCCTTGACAACCTGCTGTGTCTCACCACTCTCATGGTGAAGAAATTCTTCCTAACATCTAGTCTAAATCTGCCCTTATACCTGTTCAGCCTCATCCTATCACCACAAGTCTTTATGAACAGTCCCTCTCCCTTTCCAGTGGAAACTCACTACAAGCTCTCCTCGGAGCCTTCTCCTCTCCAGGCTGAACAAGCCCAACTCTCTCAGTCTGCCCTCATATGGAAGGTGCTTCAGACCTCTAATCATCTTTGCAGCCCTCCTCTGGACCTGTTCCAACAGTTCCATATCCTCCTTACACTGAGGATTCCAAAACTGGACATAATACACCAGGTGAGATCTCAAAAGAGAGGGATAAAGGGGCAGAATCACTTCTCTCAACTTGCTGGCCACATTTCTTTTGATGCAGCCCAGGACACTGTTGGCCTTCTGGGCTGCAAGTGCACACATGTTGAGATTCTCACCAACCAGCACCCCCAAGTCCTTCTCTGCAGGGCAGCTCGCAATCACATCATCCCCCATCCTGTACTGAAATCAGACATTGCACAGGTGCAGGACCTCACACTTGGTCCTGTTGAACCTCATGAGATTCTCACAGGCCCACTGCTCCAGCCTCTCCAGGTCCCTCTGGGTGACATCCCATCCTTCCGCTGTGGCAACGTCATCTGCAAACTTGCTTGGGGGTGCACCCAATCTTGCTGTCCATCATTGATGAAGATATTAACACCAGTCTCAGTAAGGACCCCTGAGAGACACCACTTATTATGAATCTCCACCTGGGCTTCAAGCCTTTTTGAATATGACCCTCCAACAAGATTTCTATCCACTGTACTGTTCACCCATCAAATCCATATCTCTCCCAATTAAAACAGGAGGATCTTGGTGGGTGGGAGGGGGTGGGTGGGGTGGCGGGGCATGTCAAAGGCTTTACATACATCTAGATAGATCACATCCATTGGTTTATCCATGTCGACCACTGAGGTTACCCCATCATAGAAAGCCACTATGTTGGTCAGACACAATTTGGCCCTGGTGAACCCATGCTGGCTGCCATTAATCACCTCCACATTCATCATGTGCTTTAGCATAGCTTCTAGGAGGATCTGTTCCATGATATTCCCAGGCACAGAGGTGAGGCTGACAGGTCGGTAGTTCCCAAGGTCGTCTTTTCTGCCCTTTTGAAAAATGGGCACGTTATCCTTATTCCAGTGACCAAGGATTTCTCCTGATTGTCATGACTTTTCAAATATCACGGAGAGCAGCTTGGCAACCACACTTGCCAATTCCCTTAGGACTCTGGGATGTATCCCATCAGGTCCCACAGACTTATATATGCTCAGGTTCCCCAGATGGTCAAGAACCTGATCCTTCTCTACAGTGGGAAGGAGTTAACCTCCCTGGTCACCACCGTGCCATCCCATGTCCCAGGAGGGGCAAGGAGAGCAGTTCATCAGTTAAGACTGAGACAAACAAGAAGTGTATCTTTTTATATAAAGTGTACCTATGCTACGCTGAGAAAAATCAATATCTTACATAAAAAACCCCAAACAGACATCTACACAACGTAGATAAGTACATATACTGAAAAAGGTAACTCATTCAAAGAGCATCAGTACAAAAGCACAGACTAAAGACAGCTTAACATGTACTCAAGTTTGTAGATTTTTGAGAAGTGGTTTAAGCACATCAACACCAATTTTGAGGTGAAACACAGCAGTATTTACTTAATTTACTGAGATACACACCTCTAAAATTCAACAAGGATTATAAGTACAGTAATTCCACTATACAGGGTGCCATAGTTAATGGAATCTGGGGACTTTATATTCAAGCATAAGCACATACAATATGCAGGCATTTAACAATGCGAATATCCTAATATATGTACATCCAACTCACAAAGTTGTACAATGACTCAAAATACTAGATATTAAATAATTAGCCTGTATGTATTATTTACATTAATACCTCTTAAAGCTGTCAAAAATCCATTTCATTTTTTTATATACTTGTCTGTTAAACATCTCTGAAGTTCCTCCCCCTCAAATTCAACTGTTGTCCTTGATATAAGTAAAACATTCTTCAATCCACAGCCTACTTTTTTAGAACCATATTAGGCAATTTACAAATCACTTGTCTGACAGTGAGAAAGAATGAATATTCTGTAGTTATTGCATGAACAAAACTCTTCTTTCTCTCTACGTACCAAAAGGCTCTATAAACTGGTACAGCTTCTCCCCAACTGATATAGCTTCAGTATACTGACGCAGATGATACAAAATAACAGCTTGATTGTAGTACAGCATACTATTTTCAACGTCATCTAAACCATCCATTTCTTCAACAGCAGAGTGAACCTGAAAAAAAAAAACCCTCCGCTTGTTTCATTAAACTTTCAATACCTACGATATTGAAAAGTGTCAAATACGTAAAAGAAAATAATCCAAAGTTATTAATTTGTCTAAAGTTAGGTTAGTAAGAGTTATAAGCTAACAAACTTGGTTGTTCAACGTTGTCATATATTTTTTTTGCATTTAACAAAAAAATCACTGATTGAGAAGAAAAGTAACATTTTCACTATTTTTTATTTCACAAACTAGTTCAGATTCAGAAGCTTTCTTTTCAAAGAACATAGCAGGTCATTCTATGGTTATAATCTCTGAAACGTGTCAGTTTCAGATCAATTATAAAAACAGTGTCCTAAATGATTAAATAGCCTCAGAGGTTTAAAAGTAACGTTAATTTTTTATTCCTTTCTTAAATCTAGGGAACAACTGGCAAAATTTTATTCCTATTTCACTGGAAGACCTCCCCAGCATTAGTAATATTCAAAATCAAGTACCACATCAGTGTGTTTGGATTACCTGGTTCTTCAGCTGGTTAAGGGTTTGCCTCAAATTGTCTGTTGTAGTCTGGTTACTCTTACAGAACTCTGCAACAGCAGTATTCAAAGTTATTTTGTAGTCATCTTTGTTGATGTCTTGAAGGGTATTTAGGTGTTGTAAACAAGCATCATAGTTTCCAGCCTGGAAATGGCAAGCATACCAGAAATATTCATTAGATGTTACATAGTTTAAACTAGTCAACTAGTAAGTGTTAATGAAAGTAGCCTCTAAGTTAAGAGAACATTTTATTTTTTTTATCAACACCAAGTGAAGCCACTTGAACTTCTCACAAATACATATTATCTTGCATAACGAATGTAAGGCTACAAGTTGACTTCAAAAAGAATTCTGAAGGACAAATGGAATAGTCAATTATCATAAAACAGATGCTTCCACGTAAAGCATTACTTTGATTCCCCTTCATCATATTATTTTGAGTTTCATGATTCTTTATTTCCTCAGTTTTCATAATCTTTCCCTATCACATGTACACTGACTATAGTTGCTTACGTAAGTTCTAGTCCATCATTTTATGTTCATTCTTCACTTCATCTGGAGAGAATGCGAGTTACAATTTAGTCTGCACAAGTCAGCTTAGGACAGGTGGGAAAAAGGGGATGTCACTTTCCCAGTACAAGTTTAAATAATATTTTTACAAGTTTTAGTTGTTGAATGAATCATGGAATCAATATCCAGGTTAGAAGAGACCCACCGGATCATCGAGTCCAACCATTCCTATCAAAGTCCAACCATTTATATCAAATTGAAGGCATTGAATGTACCCTCAGCAAGGTAACAGACAACACTAAGCTGGGTGGAAGTGTCGATCTGCTGGAGAGTAGGGAGGCTCTGCAAAGGGATCTGAACAGGCTGGACCACTGTGCAGAGTCCAATGGCATGAGGTTTAACACAGCCAAATGCTGAGTCCCGCACTTGAGGCACAACAACCCTATGCAGAGCTACAGACTGGGAGAAGTCTGTCTAGAAAGCTGCCTGGAGGAGAGGGACCTGGGGGTGTTGGTTGACAGCGACTGAACATGAGCCAGCAGTGTGCCCAGGTGGCCAAGAAGGCCAATGGCATCCTGGCTTGGATCAGAAAGGGTGTGACCAGCAGGTCCAGGGAGATTATTCTCCCTCTGTACTTGGCACTGGTGAGGCCGTTCCTTGAATCCTGTGTCCAGTTCTGGGCTCCTAACCACAAGAAGGATGTTGAGGCTCTGGAGTGAGTCCAGAGAAGACCAACGAGGCTGGTGAGGGGTCTGGAGAACAGGCCTTATGAGGAACATCTGAGAGAGCTGGGGTTGTTTAGCCTAGACAAGAGGAGGCTGAGAGGAGACCTCATTGCTCTCTATAACTACCTGAGGGGAGGTTGTAGAGAGGAGGGAGCTGGCCTCTTCTCCCAAGTGATGGGACAGGACGAGGGGGAATGGCCTCAAGCTCCACCAGGGGAGATTTAGGCTGGAGATTAGGAGGAAGTTTTTCACGGAAAGGGTCATTGGGCATTGCAATAGGCTGCCCAGGAAGGTGGTTGATTCACCTTCCCTGGAGGTGTTTAAGGCACGAGGAGATGAGGTCCTGAGGGACATGGTTTAATGTTTGATAGGAATGGTTGGACTCAATGATCCAGTAGGTCTCTTCAAACCTGGTGATTCTATGATTCTATGAAATGAAGTAATTCAATCAAGTAGGCATACCTAAACAGAAACTAGGACCAAAGCATGATGCTCCTCTGAGGTGTGATTTAATAAAGAAAGCCTTTTCTTTGACCTTAGGAACAGGCAAGGACTTCAGAATGGCTCACCTCTTTCTGTTTTCATTTTTAGTCTTCTCTGTGTTTGTGCAGGAGGAATTTAGCAGCATTGAAGAATGAAAGAACTCCAGAGACTTTCAGCTATGTTAAGCCTAAATGATCCTTCACTCTCTACTGATCAGTTCTGGTACAGAAATAATTACCTTCACCCCTACTGTATCAGGGCTCCTCCCAACCTAGCCAGTCAGATAAGCAGATTCATTTCCATCACTGTCGATGCTTCACAATCACAAGCTATGCTCTTGAGTACTGCAACGACTCTCCACTTCCTCCTCCTCTTTATGTGCTGGTCCATGGAGCTTCTCCTAGGCTCCTGCCTAACTTCCTCTATTCAGGGAAGAATTACAACAGAGAAAGGTTCTGTGGTCCTTCTGCTCTTCCCGATAAAGTTGCCATTCTCCAGCTACACTCAATAGAGCAATCCCAGTCCTCAGCAATCCTTCAGCTTCCTGTGGAAGCACAATTACTCAATACACAGAGAGATGTAGCAAGACATTGACACACTATTTCCACAGTTCTTAAGTATCAGCAACAGGGATTGTTTAGTGATCACCTGCAATAACACAGGGACTTTCAAATCAACTGTTCACATGCTCTTCAATTAACACAGTTCATCTCCCAATGATTTTCTTCATGTTTCACACAATAAGCTTCAAGAGGAGTAGATTTCAGATTACAGTAACAAGAAGTTTCTAACCACAATTGGACTAAAGACCTTTAACTCTTAGACGCTCAGCTTATTTTGTGATGTTTTTCCTCACCCAACAGTTCTGTACTCTACTAGACGTGATCTGGAATATAATATCTACTTCACATTACTTCTATCTCAATTGAAATTGGAAATGCAATATGACGAAGTAGCATGCAAGGCAGTCTGCAAAGCTATTTACAGCAATAGTAAGGAAAATGGGCAAGCAAAGCATCAGACTAATTCTGTTGACATCTGTCACCACTTCAGAATTCCATGAACTTAAGAGAATTCTTAAAGCAAGAAAAAAAATAAGTTAAACAAGATATATTGATCAGTATAAAACTAAAGATGAAGTCATCAGCAGTTCAAAAGTATTTTAGGCACAGATCTGTGGGCAAGGTGGAAAACAGATGACCCTTTCCTGTGCCTTCAGTTCACATGATCAAATAGTTACTGAAAAAGATTAACCAAGCATGAAAGCACTCAAGAAGACACCAGTAAACATCAGCTGTAGTCAGCTAAAGGACCAACTTAATGCACAACGCTCCAGACAAAATTAAAGAGTGAAACATGCAAGCAGGAGCTTCAAAAGACAGTATTTTATTTCTTTCCCTGATCTATTCCAAAACTGAATTATGCAAGGCATTGTGTAAATAGAGATACACACGCTGCCTGCAGGTGTTGTGTTGAAGAACATGTTTTAATGTAAAGTGACAGAACAGCATACAATGCTTTTTGTGAAAGAATATAGCAAGAAAAAGGGTTGCTTGGTTGCTGTTTCTTCAATACATGCAATTCCTTTAAACCTTTTAAAGCAAAATCTTTGGCCTGAAGAGATTAATTCTTCAGAGAGATCATGCATTTCCGAAGCTAACACAGAAGCAGTCTGCTTCTTCTAATTAAGTCATTATACATATTTTAAGGCTATCGAGTTTTGAGAATCAAGGTTAAACAGACCCTTGTCCACTTTGCTGAAGTATCCCCTTCATTCTTCACACATCATAGCAGAGAGAAAATGCAAATGTTGACTTTGTAACACAACTAGCACTACTTTTGGTATAATAACCTGTTAATACATTTGCAGCTGTGCTAAGCAAACAGGGAAAATAATTATATAAGCCCATTTAGAAGTGATGTAGTAAATTAGAAGTCTCAATTTGGCTTTGTCTTACCAGAAATGCTTGTAATGCATTGCTTGACAATTCCTTTTCCTGATCAGTAATCCCAGAAGTACCTGCGCCTTCATGTTTCTCAGAACCTTGATCTGTAAAGTCGACAGAAGATTATAAGAAAGTTAAAATATGTGATGACAGCTATTTAGCTTAAAAATTTGTTTCTTCCAGTTCTCCAGATCTTCGTGCCTGAACAGGTAACTTTCCAGACAACTGCAGCACTGCCTCCCTATTACAGCAGAACATGTCAAGTTATCCTATACTCCCAGTGAACTGCTTTCCAGAAAATATAAATGTAATAGCCACAGCTAAATTACTGTGCTCAATCAATAACCAAAGTCATACAAGTTAACTGACAATGCATATATTTTAGATTTCTCTTTAAAGTTGCTACCATATGTTAGTCTTGTCTCTATTTGCTCAAAAAAATGAGCAAAGAAGGCCACACATCACAAAATAAATATCAGACTGGGTTAGATGAAATAACCATACATCCAGTATGCTGCTTCCTGAACAACAAACAAAGAATGCTTTAGTGAACAACAAAAAACAGAGCAAACACCCCATCCAGCTCCCTGCTTTGGAAGAATAAGCATCCCTAAATAAGAGGCTGAAATCGGACTAACATTGTTAATAATCACTGACAGACATTTTGTAAAAACTCTCTGTAATGTACTTTCCAACATACTCCATCAAATGCTACCTAGTGATTATACCACAAGACACAAACAAATGCTGCGTATTCACTTTTTCAGCCTTGCTCCCTACCTTACAGATCTTTCTTTGACTCAACTCTCATCCAAGGTGAACACAAACAGTTTATTCTGCATCTTATTTACATGCTTTTTGCCCCGAATATTCTCCAGCTCTACTACATCCTTTTCCAGACTAAGAGAAGAACAGCATGTAGCAATTATAATACTGGTCCCCTTGAGCTTCTATATAGCAATATAATAACATTTTAGTTGTCTTCACTTTCTTTTACATAGAATCCCTAATGTTTTACCTTTCAGTTACTATGGAGCATGTTTCTCAAAGAGTACCCTATATCCTTTTATCATTGTGTAACTACAGTTCAGTGAAGTCATGAAAAAACACAGTAGGCACGTTCCATGCCAAAGCAGATGAGAAAAATCACACCAAACCATTCCTTGTACAGAACACAACCCAATGGGAAAAAAACCCAACAAACCACCAACCCAAAACACCACACAACCACCACACCAGACAGTTTACCTCCAGAAACATTAAGTCGTGTGCTAGAACATATTAAAAAATGATTTAATGCTTTTGAAACTTTTCAGAGTTTATAAACCAGCAATGGCTTCCACTTTTGCAGAAAAGTATTTCTTGACTTACACAGTGGAAGCTCTGCTCTGGCCTACATTTTGCTACCTTTATAGTTTTGGTAGGCTTTGTAAATCCAATGCCTTCTTCCTCTTCTCTAGAATTCAGAGAGGTAATGCAGACTCTGCTAATTTTATTTTCGCTTTGAACAACTGAAAACACATATATGAGCTCCACTGCAAAAATCCACTCTCCATTATCACCAATACATCTGGATCATCTGCTGCTGACTATGAAAATTAACAAATATAGGACAAACAACAACATTACAGGGCAATCCAACCTGGGAAGATTCATCAGTTAACATCCACAGCAGGAATAAAGCAGACTTAGTAATCTATTCACAAGTCTGTGCTTCTTGCTGGGAAGACAGTGAGATCCCTTCCATTGCCCTGTGCAATAACACATTTGAGCAAGAACTGTAAATACTTGGTTGTGACCTTCATACTGCATCAAGATGCCAAGCAAGTCAAAACCTTAAAGTCTCAACAATCTCACGCCTTCAAGTTACAAAGTGATTTAGACAAAATTCATGTTTCCTCTATTTCAGTACTCTGAAGGCGATGGGTCCTCGGGGGGTTACAGAACTGCATGCACCTGCTATTAAATCTGTCTGCGCTCAAGGCATTGATTAACACCACTTGCACTGCCTTTTCCTGGAAATGGAAAGTCAGGAGAGACAATTAAACCACAGAAAAGCCCAAAAAAATTTTGATGAAACAAAGTTTGCTGTAGCAAAAGAGGAAAGGAACAAGCACCTCTCCTTCAGGCTAAATGCAGATATGGTTCTTGTTCTAAATCTTGCAGTTGTACAGCTGAGTAGAAAGCTATTGCCCTCCAAGTATCCGTAGAACAGTAGCGAATAAGCACACTCATTTTCTCCTCAAACTTTCATAACAGTAATGTCACCTGCTGTACTTGCTTAGCGCCCCTTTCAGAATATGCTAGTGAAAGTAACCTTAGTACAGAGACTTGAGACTCTAAAACTTTCGAAGTTGGTAACACTTGGTCTTGTCAAGGGTTCTTCATGCAATAGTTTAACTAGCAGAGTGTCATCAACTACCAAGTACGTTAGTGATACTACCATGGTATGAAGGTTTGTAAAAAAAGCATCTCAGATGAAGGTGAGCTGATGGAAGTCTGAATCCTGAAGTAGAATGTCTTCGGTTAATTGAACGACAAACCAAGGAGACTTTTGTTCAAGTAGTGCAACAAAAGCACCACTTATATAGCTGTTTGATATATTTCATAGGGAAAAATCAGGACAAGTCTACAAATTTCACTGGCTCTAAGTCAGCTGGTACACTTTAAAAAAAACCAAAAAACTAAAACCAAAAAAAAACCACCTACAAAATTAAACTGAGGACTACTTTAAGCAAACACAGAGCTGTTTCTTTTCCTGTAAAGTCAGTTTTAGAGCTGTAAGCAAATCAATTGCACCTACTACAACTCAGTAAACAAAGCAGTTTTGCACGACCCAAACTGAAAGTTTGTAGAGAAAGAATAAAACTAAAATTCAGCTGATGTAGGTCACTTTGAGGAAAAAAAAAAAACTCAAAACACTTTGACTGCTGTCTCTGCCTAAACACACCTGAAACCTGTTATAGAGCTGCAGTCCTTCTAATCAACTGTAATCATGCCAGTCTTGTTTAGACTGGGATCTACTGCTTCAGTAAATCTTCATTATCAAGAGATCTCACAGACAGGAATCTGCCTGGTGCAAGATACTGAAAAGAACCCTCCATTTTCACTTAAATGGGGGGAGGGGAAAAAAAAACCACATACTTTTGCTCTCTTGGCTGCAAATGGCTACCAAGTGCTTGCAAATAAACTTATTACCATATTTCTCAAGGTATCTGAAAATGAAACAAGTAGGTACATTGCTCCCTGGCAAATCATACAGCACACCAGTTGCTCACTCTGATCTGGGGATCTTTGGCATTATAGTAGAAGCACGTGCTGCAGGTAACAAATGACACCAGCCACTGCCAACATTTCCCTGTCCAAATGGCAGCTACAATTATCAGCTGAAATAACTGAAACAGTGCAGATTCTCTGCTTTACAAATTACAGGACTTCCATTTATCTCTGTAAATTATACTTAAACATGGACCTGTTCAGCTTTTCATTTTGTCCAACTTCCACAAGTACTGAGCAACTCTAAAATCAATACTTGTCAGGCTAATGATGGGGGAAAAAAGGGGTAACCTGGAAGAGGATGTAAACATCAGATTTTGATCTGGAGAAGGTTGCTGCTCTGAGTTTGAAGTTAAAGCAGCAAGTCAGGAAATTATCTTCCTAGTTAGCAATCCAGAGATCTGAGCAGCAGAAACATTAAGTCACGGAAGTTTGTTTGCCTTGCACAAGCAGCCAGTTGTTCCTACTGAAGACATAACACCACGGAGGACAGCAAAACTTTGGGAAAACTAACTCTAGAAGAGGAAAAAAAGGAAAAGCATTAGATTGCTACCAAAAAGAGAGATTGCATACCTCATCAACTTTCTGACACACCATTTCAGCTACAAAAAGCCACATCTCCCACATACACATACCCTAAGACACCTGGACAGTGACTGTAGTCATTATCTCTCTCACACCTGTTCTCCACATCTCCAAGGACTGTTGTTCCTAAGCTGTCCTTTTCCCAGGCCCTGTAAATTTTATCTTAAATGAACTGTGCTGTTGAATACCAGAGCATCTCTGGAATTACTGTTTCAGTTCCAAACTCTACAGGCAGGGGGATAATGTCTTTCTTGGAAGAGGAGGAATCCATCACATGATTCTTGTTCCAGAAGCATTTTAAAGGGTACGAAGACCAGCCAGAGTGTTCAGCCTTTATAACAGATGACTGTTTATGGCACCAAGACTACATTTTTCTATGCACTGCACCGTTAGTATAATTATACTAGACTTCAATGCTGTACACTAAAAAGCAAATACTTCTCAACAGAAAGTTATTTGTAATTCACTGCTACGAAGGAGTAAGGCAAGCACAATGTTTTGCCATAGCTCACATCTTTGATCCATTTAGGCACACACTTTCCTTTTAAGCAAGTACAGCTGAAAAGTTTTTTCAATACTTCCAAGAATAAAAGCCATACAAAAGAAAACATGTCAACTGGCTGGATGGCCGGGCCCAGAGAGTGGTGGTAAATGGTGTTAAGTCCAGCTGGAGGCCAGTGACAAGTGGTGTTCCCCAGGGCTCAGTGCTAGGTCCAGTCCTGTTCAATGTCTTCATCAATGACCTGGATGAGGGCATTGAAGGTACCCTTAGCAAGTTTGCAGATGACACAAAGCTGTGTGCAAGTGTCGACCTGCTGGAGGGTAGGGAGGCTCTGCAAAGGGACCTAAAGAGGCTGGACCGCTGGGCAGTGTCCAACAGCATGAGGTTTAACACGGCCAAATGCCAGGTCCTGCACTTGGGGCACAACAACCCTGTGCAGAGCTACAGACTGGGAGAAGCCTGGCTGGGAAACTGCCAGGAGGAGAGGGACCTGGGGGTGTTGGTCGACAGCCGACTGAACATGAGCCAGCAGTGTGCCCAGGTGGTCAAGAAGGCCAATGGCATCCTGGCTTGGATCAGAAACAGCGTGACCAGCAGGTCCAGGGAGGTGATTCTCCCTCTGTACTCAGCACTGGTGAGGCCGCCCCTTGAATACTGTGTCCAGTTCTGGGCCCCTCACCACAAGAAGGATGTTGAGGCTCTGGAGCAAGTCCAGAGAAGAGCGACGAGGCTGGTGAAGGGGCTGGAGAACAGACCCTATGAGGAGCGGCTGAGAGAGCTGGGGTTGTTTAGCCTGGAGAAGAGGAGGCTGAGAGGAGACCTCATTACTCTCTACAACTACCTGAAAGGAGGTTGTGGAGAGGAGGGAGCTGGCCTCTTCTCCCAAGTGACAGGGAACAGGACGAGAGGGAATGGCCTCAAGCTCTGCCAGGGGAGATTTAGGCTGGAGATTAGGAGGAGGTTTTTCACACAGAGGGTCATTGGGCATTGGAATAGGCTGCCCAGGGAGGTGGTTGATTCGCCTTCCCTGGAGGTGTTTAAGGTACAGGTGGCTGAGGTCTTGAGGGACTTGGTTTAGTGTTAGATAGGAATGGTTGGACTAGAAGATCCGATGGGTCCCTTCCAACCTGGTTGTTCTGTGATTCTGTGAATTTCTTATTGTAATTCAGGTGATGTTTACAGTGTTTACAAATAAACACAGGATAATTTAGTACTCATCACACTAATTTTTCCCACAATTGTTTTCAGATATTGGGGAGTTTCACATTTAACATCCAGAGAAAAAATGCTTGAAGTGATTTTAAATAATGCTGCCACTCCGTAAAACCAGCTGAAAAAAAAGAACACTAGTAGATCCTGTTAGCTTTCCTCCACATCATGCCCTTTTCTGTCCCCACTGAGCTGCCATCCAATGAAAGGATGCTTGATGCTTCCTGCAAAGAGGTCATCTTGCACAAAGAGTTTTCTTATGGGGAACGTTCAAGCAGTCACTTATCAAGTGAATGAATTACACAGCAACTGCACTTCAAAGTTTGTTTCAGGTGTTCCACAGAACCATTGAATGGTTTGCATTGTAGGGACCTTAAAGATGTCCAGTTCCAACCCCCCTGCCATGGGCAGGGACACCTCCATCTAGCTCAGGTTGCCCAAGGACCTATCCAGCCTGGCCTTGAACACCTCCAGGGATGGGGCAGCCACAGCTTCCCTGGGCAACCTGTGCTAGTGCCTCATCACCCTGAGTGTGAAGAAATTCCTCCTAATGTCTGATCTAAATGTTAGCCCTTACAATTTAAAGCTGTCCCCCTAGTCCTATCTCTCCATGCCCTTATAAACAGTCCCTCCTCAGCTTTCTTGTAGCCCCTTCAGGTACTGGAGGGTCGCTATAAGGTCTGCCTTGAGCTTTCTCTTCTGCAGACTGAACAAACCCAACTCTCTCAGCCTGTCTTCTATTTACTAGATGATTTATTTTTTTGATCTCAGTGATTTCTCTCTGCCATGCCTTTTCCGGCATGAGTTTAGGCAAGACCCATTCATCCCCTGAAACCAAAGTGGCAACGCCGAAGGCACCAGACTGAGCTCTGGAGTTTCAGCACTAACAGGAAGCGCCCGAATGTCCCCAGCACCACCTGAACGCCGCAGTTTGACAACTCAACCCAGTAGCCCAACTCCTGCAGCGCTTATCAAACTAAGGGCGACCCCCTGCCCTCACCAGCCTCGTCCATAACGCTGTCCCCACCGAACCCTTCCAGGTAGGACGGCTGCCACAACTCAGCCCTCTCGCCGAGGGCACGGAGAGCCCCGTCCCCGGCCGGTGACCCCCGGGACGCGGCCCCGCGGCTGCTCACACGGGGAATTACTTTCTCGGCGGAAGGAAAGGGCGCAGAGCCTCGCGCCGTTTCTCCTCCGCACCAGGGTCGCAGGACTCTCATAGAATCATAGAACCACCAGGTTGGAAGAGACCCAGCGGATCATCGAGTCCAACCATTCCTATCAATCACTAAACCATGTCCCTCAGCACCTCATCCACCCGCACCTTAAACACCTCCAGAGAAGGTGGATCAACCCCCTCCCTGGGCAGCCTCTGCCAGTGCCCAGTGACCCTTTCCATGAAAAATTTTTTCCTAGTGTTCAGCCTAAACCTCCCCTGGTGGAGCCTGAGGCCGTTCCGTCTCGTCCTGTCCCCTGTCCCTTGGGAGAAGGGCCCAGCTCCCTCCTCTCCACAACCTCCTTTCAGGTAGTTGCAGAGAGCAACGAGGTCTCCCCTCAGCCTCCTCTTCTCCAGGATAAACACTCCCAGCTCTCTCAGCTGTTCCTCATAAGGCCTGTTCTCCAGCCCCTTCACCAGCTTCGTTGCTCTTCTCTGGACTCATAGTGTGGTCCAGCCCAGTGTGTGCCTGTGGGCTGGGACCCGAGTTACAGCAGGCATGGGTTCCATCAGCTTCTTGAAAGCCAGAATGACCAAATCCCAGAGATGAGTGCTCTAGTATCCCTCCGCACCTGGCGGCCCGGGCCCGCGGCGGTCACCGCACCGGGTCCCCTCGCAACTCACCCGCAGCCTTGTCCGCCGCCATCTCCCCGCGCTGTACGGCCGACAGGGACGAGGGCCTGACCGCCTGTCTAGGGTCGAGCAGGTGGCAGCGGCGACAGCAGCAGCAGCAGCACGGCCAACCGGGACGCCTGTCGTCGTCCCCCCTCTCGCTCTAGCCCCGGAACTACTTTTTTTGCTGCCGCCCCGCTCCCAGACACCCGCTGCTTCCGGGTTCCCGGCGGCCTACGCGACGTCCGGCCGTTACCTGGACGGCGCGCGCGTGACGTCAGCGCCACGCGGGGAGAGGGGGGGGAAAAGGAGGAAGGGGTGCGCATGCGCACAGCGGGAACCAGCAGCGCGGGGCGGTTGCCCTGGCAACGCGGGGCGGTTGCCCTGGCAACGCGGTGCTGGGGGGACCCTATTGGAGTCATGGAACTATAGGCTTGGGTTGGAAGGGACCTTAAAGCCCATCCAGTTCACGGTCAGGGAAAACCTCCCACCAGGTCAGGCTGCCCAAGGCTCCATCCAGCCTGGCCTTGAACACCTCCAGGGATGGGGCAGCCACAGCTTCTCGGGGAAGCTTCTACCAGTGCCTCAGGACCCTCATCGTGAAGAAATTCCTCCTTATGTCTAGTTTAAATCTGCCCCTCTCCAGTTTATACCTGTTCCCCCTGATCCTATAACGACAAGCCTTTATAAACGGTCCCTCCTCAGCTTTCTTGCAGCCCCTTCATGTATTGGAAGGTTGCTATAAGATCTCCTCGGAGCCTTCCCCAGGTTGAACAACCCCCACTCTGTCTGTCATTGTATGGAAGGTGTTCCAGCGCTCTGATCATCTTTGTAGCCCTCCTCTGGACCCATTCCAACAGCTCCACATCCTCCTTATGCTGAGGATTCCAAAACTGGACACGGTAGTCCAGATGAGGTCTCACAAAAGAGGAACAGAGGGGCAGAATAACAACACTTGACATGCTGGCCACACTTCTTTTGATGCAGCCCAGGACACTGTTGGCCTTCTGGGCTGTGAGTGCATATTGCTGGCTCATGTTGAGCTTCTCATCAACCAGCACCCCCAAGTCCTTCTCTGCAGGGCAACTCTCAATCACATCATCCCTCATCCTGTACTGAAATCGGGCACTGCCCCGACCCAGGTGTAGGACCTTGCACTTGGCCCTGTTGAACCTCATGATGTTCACACAGGCTCACTGCTCCAGCCTCTCCAGGTCCCTCTGGATGAGATCCTGTCCTCCTGGTGTGGCAATTACACCACTCAGCTTGGTGTCATCTGCAAACTTGCTCAGGGTGCACATGCACTTGATTTCACTGTCAATATCATTGATGAAAATATTTGTAGCCCTCCTCTGGTCGCATTCCAACAGATGTAACATGGAAGACTTGAGAAAAGCTGGCTTTATGAGAGAAAAGCACGAGGCAGCCACCTGAAAGGAGAGATTGCTCTCCACATCAGCTTTCTGCCACATCATCGTGCTGAACAGATGGCTTTTCTGTAATCACCTCTGTTTGCAGTCTTTATCTCACATGCAAAGCCAGACAGAGAACTGTCTCCAAAGCTCCAAATTAGCGAAAGACTTGACTGTTGTGAAGTTCATAATAACATTTAAGTCAGTCCTTGAAAACTAATGAGATATATATATATATATAAGATTTCTGGGAAAAATTATACATATGCAGATAAGAGGGAAATATATTCTGTAACCAGCTCTTTTCTCACTGCACATGATTGATGGAGATCAGTCCATCATGTTGCCAGACCTGATAAATGGTGCTTGCTTTCTGAAACTCCAAAATCAGTCTTAGAGACTTTATTTGCCTGCATTATCAGAATCACTCATTCTTGCACCTGTTCTCCATATCTCCAAGGACTGTTGTTCCTAAGCTGTCCTTTTCCCAGGCCCTGTAAATTTTATCTTAAATGACCTAAGCTGTTGAATACCAGAGCATCTCTGGAATTACTGTTTCAGTTCCAAACTCTACAGACAGGTGGATAATCTGTTCTTTGGAAGGGGAGGAATCCATCACATTATTCTTGTTCCAGAAGCATTTTAAAGGGTATGAAGACCAGCCAGAGTGTTCAGCCTTTATAAGATGATGACAGTTTATGGCGCCAAGACTACATTTTTTTATGACACACTGGACTATTAGTGTAAACATAATAGATGTATTCAGTACTGTACAATAAAAAGGCACACCATGAGGGTGGGTGTCAGCCAGGCTGGGAAGAGGCATCCAGACAGAAGTGGCCATAGGCTGCTTCTGCAAGCATTTTTTTTCAGTTCTTCTTCTTAGAAGGAGCAGGTGCTAATACCTTCTCTCTGGCAACTAATGATAGGTACCAAGGGAATGGCAGCAAGATGTGACAGGGGAGGTTTAGGTTGGATATTAGGGAGAAGTTCTTAACCCAGAGGGTAACAGAGCATTGGAACAGGCTCCCCAGGAAAACAGTCTTGGCGCCAAGTCTGGCAGTATTCAAGGAGTATTTTGACAATACACTCAGACACCTGGTGTGAATGTTGGAATTGTCTTGTGCAGAGGCAAGAGCTGGACTCAATGGTCTTTGTGGTCCCTTCAGACTCAGGGCATTCTATAATTCTGTGACTGAATTAATTGGCAAGTGTCAGCTGCTGTCTTGGACATATTTTGTCTTTCTTTCCAGTTCAGATGCGCTGGCATCCCCTCTGAAGCAGGCAGTGGTGACACTTTCTTCAGGTCCCTCTTGGTGACAAGGAATTCTTAAAGCTCTTCTGTGTTTCTGGGGTTTTCTGTGTATTATCATCCTATCTTAAGCATTGTTAAGTAGCTCATCACCATATCAATGAAGACAGGTAAGTTGGCTCCTGTCTGCATACTGAGTGCCTTTTGAGATGGGTGTCTGAGCATCAGTTCCACCCCCCCAGAGACGCCAGGTAGCCTGATTTCACACTCAGAGTTTGAAGTGTCTTTGGCATTCCACAAGGTCAAAGTAGCCAAAGTAGTCCTCATTTAACTGGAGACTCCAAGTAGTGTTTATTGTTGTCATTTGTTGTCATTAAAGTAGCCAACATGGGATAAATAATGCAGCATTATAAATATTAAACATTCTTAAATAATGATCATTCTTACATGCTTTTAATGACTTGGGAATGCTATGCATACTACTTAAGGGCTCACCTTTGCTAAGAGTGTTCCTTGTAGGCTCAGCAGCCACATATTGCTCTGGCTCTTGGAGCCTCATCTCTTTGGAACCTCTGCTGTTATATACAAGGGAAGATGGGATGAGACTCAGGGGGGAAAGGCCCTGGGGGTGTCCCATCTCAGGTACCAGAAGGCTCGGGGTGTTTCTGTCCCTTGGACTCAAGCTCCTGTGAGACAGGGACAGTTACTATTCATTGCCATTCTGTGAGTGGGAGCTTTCACTACTATACTTCCTCTGTGGCACAGTGAGGTTCCTATAAGATGCTGCTTACATAAATTTATTATCTGTTACTATGGGGACGCTTTCTTGTATTATTTCGCTAGATGTGCCTCTCTAAGATTTCCCCACTTCCTTATTTATTCCTGTTAAATATAGACTTGTTTTTCTACTGGCAACAGTAACTGTAGATACACCTGATTTTGATGAATAGATTTTACACTATAGGATTTTGACCTTATTGCCAGCAGACATTTATCGAGGAAGCCCAGACTGTCTCAAGTGCACTTGCCCCTGTTGCATGCCTCTTGCACATTAGATAAAGATTTGAGGATGACATTTGTCGTTGGAGAAATCAGTGGCAGAAGTGATTTAGTGGAATCAGCATTTCTTCTTGCTGGTCTTCTTGAGGTAGGCTTCCAGCTACAATTTTCCCCAAACACTACTGTTTGGCACCTCAGAGAGGAAATGCTTGTAAGGAAAAGCATACATTGTTTAACAGAGGGATACAGCTGGAAACAAGAAAGAGACTCCAGCTCTGCACAGCTTTAAAACATTGCAGCCTTTAATGAGCCAGGACCTGTAAAATGAAAGATTTTGAATACGTTATTTCAGGAATTTCAAGAGCAGGATGATTTTTATTATTTTGTAATTGAAATTTTGATTATTCCAAAGTATGTCTAATGACTTCTGTTAGCCACTACTTCTTCAGTTCCTCTTCACTAAACTATGATCTTCAAATTCTCTTTTAGACACCTACACATGCACATGTCTATGAGAGAATCCTGCAATTCTTATTTATAACTATCTTATTCCAAGTCTCTGAATTTGTTCTGTCTTCTTTTGTAAGAAATAGTTGCTGGTTCAGACCATTAGACCATATCTGTATTAGAGATTATCTGCCAATAAATTTGTAATTGCAAGCCCTCGTAATGTGTATATATTCCTTTAGTGTTACATATTTATGTTGGCATTTTATTTATTTATTTACGCATACATACATATCTATGTAAAAAACATGCTATTTTGGTAAGCATCAGAAACAACTAAGGCAAAAGCACTGTACTACTACTTGTAACAGTGATTTCCCTCTGTCTTTTATCAAAACAAGAAAGCTGCCCCAGATCCATCTGGAGTGACAGATCAAGAACTCAATATGGGCTGGTTGGCTTGGTACAGTGTTTATCGCCAGTGTCTAAGCAGTAGTCTGCTTATTCCGACCACACCACATCTAGATGGGCACGACAATAGATTTGCTGTTCCTTACTGTAGTTTTTCTTGAATGGTCTTGTCAAAGCTCACTCCTCTCCAAGTGTGGCAGCCCTGGTATCCACTTTTCCACCTTTTCTACATCATGACACCTAGAAGACAGTGATAGGTGCTTCCTTTATCCCTTATGCTATGGTTTTTCTGCAGGGCTTGCTTACCTATGGGGTGCTTACAGCAACCTTTGGTATATCATGCAGTAAGCTTTGACCAGGTTTGTGGCCTGCAGTTCCAAAATATTTCACCATCCCTATCACCCTCCCACATCCCCATTCCCTGCTCCCTTAACCCCCACTCCATTTCTAAGGCACAGACAAAGCAATTCTTTTGTCAGCTGGCTGAAATGATGATTTATAAATGATGAGATGGAGCATCAACTGCAATGTGTTAAAAAACAAGATTAACGATAAAGATAATGATAACAGCCTTTATTTTTTTGCCCGTCAGAATAGTTGAGATGGACCACACAGATGTGGCTACACCTTGACTCTCTGTGTGACTGGTCTCATCCCTCCTGGACACACAATGGGGTTCCAGGAATGCGCTTGTCACTTCAGGGAAAAAACTGAATATGAAAACACCTCTGTGTATATAAAGTTCTCTGAAATCACTATTGGGTAGAAGCACTCTGAGGACGAATCCTGAGCCTACTCCAATGCTGTATAAATTGTACCTACCTTAACAGTTAAATTAAATAATAAAGTGCAAGTTTTAGATAGGAATGTTTGGACTAGAAGATCCGATGGGTCCCTTCCAACCTGGTTGTTCTGTGATTCTGTGATTCTGTGAAGTTTCTTTATTTTATGGCCTTTCCTCTTTTTTCAGTAGGGATGGTTTTAGAAAGGAACTTAGCACAAACAAAATCAGGTATTTGCCTCCTTCTTATTAATTATCAAATCTTAATTGCTTATGTGTGTGGAAGGTACTGAAAGAAGGGAACAGACACATGCCCTTCATTAGTGTTAACAGTCAAGCATACAGGCATGTAATCAAAAATGTTATTGACATTTTTTTCTTGAAAAATATTGTGATAACTTTCCTCTAAGGACATGGGAGTGTTTCTTGCCTACCTGCATGTATAATTTGGATTCTGCCTGTAGATCACAGGAAGAGTCTAAGGTCTCAGCAAGGCAGGTACGCCATCTACTGTGGAAGCTGTTCAGAATAAAATCAAACCCCACTTCAGATAATTTAGAGTTTGTGGAAAAGAATTTTTGAAAATATTAGCTTTCCTGGAGTGTTTTTCAGGAAAGAAATAACCACATTTCAGGCTTTTAGCCTAAAACTTGATTTGAAAAAATAAACACATTATACAGATGGCAATTTTTTCCAGGTTTCTTTTGCCCGTTTCTATGCTACATCAAAAAAGGCCAGTTGTACTTTGTAATGTGCAAGGAGGAAAGGAGGGAGAGTTTCAGGAGGAATAGAACATATCTACTCAGACAGAGAGTATCATAGAATCATAGAATCATCAGGTTGGAAGAGACCCACCGGGGTCATCAAGTCCAACCATTCCCACCAATCTCTAGCCCATGTCCCTCAGCACCTCATCCACCTGCCCCTTAAACACCTGCAGGGAAGGTGACTCAAAGCCCTCCCTGGGCAGCCTCTGACAGTGACCAATGACCCTTTCTGTGTAGAGTTTTTTCCTAATGTCCAGCCTGAACCTCCCCTGGTGGAGCTTAAGGCCATTCCCATTGAGTAGTTCCAGCATCTCCTTCCTCCCTTTCACAGTACCTTTCTTTAGTAGGCCAGGTTAAGCAGAAATAGATTAGGAGTTCCTCTCGGATTTTGACCTCTCAAAGCAAACTTTTCAAGGCTCTATTTTAAGTTCTTGAAGACTCAAACACAGCAAAACAGCAATCTTCTGCCCAGCCTTGCAGCAGTAGGTGTAGACAACCTCTCCACTGATCTAAGAGGAAGACCTGGCTAGTAGAGGAGAAAATCAGGATTTATAACATCCCCAATCACTGCCAGACTGTGGAAGAGAGAGAAGAGTATGGCCAGCTCCAAAGGCAACTGTGAAAATCGCAATTCTTTTGCCAGATACAACAATATGGAAATCTTGGCAAGACTATGTTTGCCTAGTAAGTTCCAGAATACAAATTATTTAATAAAAAAACAAAAACAAAAACAAACAAACAAAAAAACCCCACCAATCTTTCTCTGCTATCAATAGGGCTTCCTATCCTTTGCCACTCCAACGTTTAAAAGTTTTTCACCCCTAGGTGGCACTATCTAATAAAGTGAGGTGTGGTTAAGTACTATTCCACCCCCCCCCCCACCCCCCCACCCCCCCCCCCCGCAGATGGAGTTCTTATTTAAAATGTAAAGTAGTGTAAATTTGAGCATGTTGAATGCAGCTATTAGTCTCAGCTTGGTAATGCTTTTTTTCCAACTCTGCCTCTCAAAGTCAATAAAACATACTGCTGTGAATCTCCTCTAAATACAGGGGGTTTGCTTTCAGAGTGCTATGGAATGTATTTTCCTGGGAAATTATGGTGCATCAGAAACTGTTACAGTGTTTGTTCTATCTGTGAGCAGCGAATAAACCAACATAGGCTGTGTTTACCTTAGCAATTCACTCAGAACAGCAGGAGTTGACTGACAGCCGTCCACAGCTGGTGCTGAGGTATCTCACATCTCTAGTGTATTATCACTGAGAAGATATTTTGCATCAGGTATTCCACATGTGGTACCACAGATTGCCACAACACATTTTAAAACTCCCTGAGGTAAAGCTGTCTCACAAAAATTCCTCAACCATGGGACTTGTAGGAAGCAGCAAGTTCCCCTTTTACTTGTCTTGCGCAGATGTTTCACGCCAGCCTCCACTGTCTACATAAAAACTTCATAGATGGAAGGGAGTCTTCTAATTTTTCTCACTACTGCAGTTTATGCATAACACTGTTTAACTTGTTTCTGATCCTACTCTTCACTTTGATGCTGAAACACGCATTGCTTAGTGATTAGGGAAGGAAAATTAGCCTTCATCCAGCAGCCACAGTAGCAGTGCCAGCTACTTGAACAAGACCTTCTTACAACTTGTATTCACAGGCAAAAAGAATCATAGAATCACGGAACAGCCACGTTGGAAGAGACCCATCGGATCATCGAGTCCAACCATTCCTATCAAACACTAAACCATGCCCCTCAGCACCTCATCCACCCATGCCTTAAACACCTCCAGGGAAGGTGAATCAACCACCTCCCTGGGTAGCCTGTGCCAGTGCCCAATGACCCTTTCTGTGAATTTTTTTTTCCTCATGTCTAGCCTAAATCTCCCCTGGTGGAGCTTGAGGCCATTTCCCCTGTCACTTGGGAGAAGAGGCCAGCTCCCTCCTCTCTACAACCTCCCCTCAGGTAGTTAGAGAGAGCAATGAGGTTTCCTCTCAGCCTCCTCTTCTCCAGGATAAACAACCCCAGCTCCCTCAGCCGCTCCTCATAAGGCCTCTTCTCCAGCCCCTTCACCAGCTTTGTTGCTCTTCTCTGGACTCACTCCAGAGCCTCAACATCTTTCTTGTGGTGAGGGGCCCAGAACTGAACACAGGATTCAAGGAGTGGTCTCACCAGTGCTGAGTACAGAGGGAGAATAACCTCCCTGGACCTGCTGGTCACACCGATTCTGATCCAAGCCAGGATGCCATTGGCCTTCTTGGCCACCTGGGCACACTGCTGGCTCATGTTCAATCACTGTCAACCAACACCCCCAGGTCCCTCTCATCCAGGCAGCTTTCTAGACAGACTTCTAGTCTGTAGCTCTGCACAGGGTTGTTGTGCCCCAAGTGCAGGGGATGGCATTTGGCCGTGTTAAACCTCATGCCACTGGATGACAGAGGAGAGACAGAATGTCTTTCTGACAGCTCTTACCACTGTGACAGCTTTGCTCACAGTCAAGTGGAGATACACTGACCCTGGGAGAAAAACCTAGGCAGACAGATGGGACCTCATCAGCACTGGGGCGTGGAAAGAGAATAAGCAGGTCTAAAACTTCTGAAAGCAGAGTTATCATTGAGAAACACAAAGATGGGTGTATAAGGAATGTAAAGAACAGATTAATAATAATAATAATAATAATAATAATAATAATAATAATAATGCAACAATATCAGTAAATTCTGTGACTCCTTTTGAAAAGAGGTGCTCACTTTTTCCTCACATTATAGTACCTGATGGTACCTAAGTACTTAACATCCTCCTCTTTCCCTCATTCTAGATCTGCTTTGATTTTGCTTACATATGGTGTTATCTATTTTCCCTCCATTTGGCTCTCAAAAGGACACTGTTATCCTTTTCTGTTAGTGGGTTTGAGTCCAGGGATCACCCAAATTCTGCCATGTAAAGTTTTCCTAGGATAAGAAATAAAGAACGGTTTTATACCATCTTTGTCACTTTTCCCTTCTGGTGTCACCCAGAAGATATTTGCATACCCAATTACGATTACTCTGGAAAACAAGGTGGTTGTGGAAGGAAAACTATACACATATTAACATATATTTTGGGTTGGTGAGAAGGCTGGCCTAGAGCTTATGCAACTTAGGTTTCCACTTGAAAACTCAAATTGACAGAAAAGTTTTTATTTCAACAGAGGTCTACTAAGGCCCAATACTTAATTTTCAGAGGAGCAAAATTTCTAGTGTTACACGGTCAAGAGTAAAAGAATCAGGTCTCTAAAGCGTTTCGTGATTACATCAGTGCCTGTTAGCACAAGCAGGAATTGATTTATTCATAACAGTAGGATGTCTGCTTGACATATGTGTTTGTGTCCAATGTGTCAAGCACTACTTTATGCCCTTCTACATTTCAGAGTGCTTTGACTCTTTCTGAGATGCAGAAATAGAAAATGAAAGTACCTGTGTCAAATCAGAGACTTTGAGTAAACATTGGTTCTTTTAGCCCAGTCTTAAGAATCCTTCCTGTGCCAGCATAAGCAGATGCACACACCTTTTGTAGAGGAGTCTAATACTTGATGTCCTTGGTATTGGGGCAGTTGGGAAGCTGGAGTCTATTGAGAAATTAGGTTATATCTCCAGGCAGGAGTAATCTATAAAAAGATGAGTAAATTCTTACTAATAATTTGTTTACGGTAGTTCTTGTTCTGAGCATTTCTCTAGACATTCAGAAGGAGATAGTTTTTCTCTTGAGCAGTATAAAGAAATCCTTTCTTTGCTAAGGATATAAATGAAGTATTTCACTCATAAATCCTACATGAAATGTTGCAAAAGCCAAGGAGGATGTTCAGTGCAGTTCCTTACCTTCACACGGAGCAGTGGAATCTATGTGTATGTTCTCATTATGCTTCCTTTTTAAAAAAATTGCTACAGATCTCTAAGTAAATGTAAAGATTTTTTTCCTCCAAACATTTTATGAACTTAAGAACTTACAATTTCATTGTGTTTTATGTGTGACAATTTGCTGAAAGATGTTAAGACGATTCTGCTAGAGTTTTTTTTTTTTTTTAAGAGATAGGAGGTTTGTTTATCTAAAACAATAGACCTTTCTAAAACTTTCATCTAAATGCTTTCATACCATACATCTGCAGATCATATGAAGATAACCTAAATTTGTTTCTTTGTTTATTGTGAAAATCCAACAGAAAATACCCTTTTGGCAGCTGCCATTTTGCTCTGCCAGAGACTGTAATGTTCTGACTCAGGTGGTCTCCAATTCCAAAGAGAAACCTCAGTATTTAATGAAACAATTAAATACAAAAGTTAAATACAAAAGTCTCCTTTTTTGATTAAATTTTAACTTGCCTTTTTGCATACTGGGAATAAAATATTGCGTAAAATTGTGGATGAATCCAGGACTAAAATCCCAATCTGTATAATGTTTTCTTCACTTATAATGCAGATTTTGTTTTGTTTCAATAGTTCATGTTGGCTCCTCAAGTTCCAAATTATATTTGACTGTAGTAGTAATAGCTGAAAACTATTTTGCCTTCTTCCTATCAGTCTTTCCTGCTTAATCTAAGTCAGTTGTCAATGCATGTGGCTTCAAAGGAAGGAGGAAAAAAATATAATGAAAATAGTCACATGTTACAAAATGTTAAAAAGATGGAAATCTGTTTAAAGAAAGAAACATGTCTCAGGAGCTAGAGAATCATTGCGGACTGACATATGGTAATTGTATGTCAGCATATGCTTGTGCTGCATCTACAGCATGTGTTCATTTGCTAAATGCTATTTGTGTTCAAAGTAGTAGCAAGAAGATCAAATTTCAATGCGGCTGGCTAGGAAAATGTGGAAGCATGATGATGTGTTTAATTTTCAACTTACCGTAGAAACAATCTTGTACATACTTTATTCTTTCTTTGTTCCTTTCCCTGACCTCAGATACCATCCTGACAGTTAAAATAAATTTACCCATCTCACCCCATGTTAAATTCTCAGTGTCAGGAAAGATAAGACCAGTGCTAAGATTGACTGGAAAACAGGCACTATGGACTTTTGAAGTTTTTACTTATTTTTGCCTCTATGTGAGAACAAAACTTCAGTCTGCAAGCTGAAGAAGGAAATGTTTCAAAACATGCAGTGCATACAAACTTGTGGAATTAGGAGAGGGGAAACAGTTTCGCTCCCTCTTCCAAATCTAATTATTTATATCCTAACCAGTGAGTCACTGTGTGTGTGTGTTTCTGCTTTCTAGACCAGAAATCCCATTCTAAACTTGAGAAATCTCTCCTTGGAAAATTTTGCTGATGTCAATATAATTTTATTTTCAATGAGATACACATATTAGAAAAGCACTTGGAAATTTCCAGCACTGGTCAACTGCAAACCAGCTGCAAGTTATGAGCTAACCCAAATTTTCTTATTTTTTCCCAAAGAAACATTCCTTCCTCCACAACAAAGTTGAGGATACCTGTTCACTGTGTGAAACAGTGTTGTTTGAGTTACATGGATAAAGTAAATGGAGTATGTATTTCCTTCCTATGCAGAAACATGTAGTGAGGAATTTCTAGTCAGAAGATCAGGGAATGGATTCTCCTTTCAAGATAAAACCAAAATAATTCTTCCAAAGGAGCATCGCTAGACTGATGCTGCTATACTTGAGATTAGAAATTAACCCACATTTCTGACTCTCAAGTGTGAATATAGGCAGCAGACCAGTGAAGAAATAATTTAATTGTTTGGTTGCATTAAATGGAAGAGGAAAATGCTTTAAAAATGCATAGCTCCTGGTATCAGACAATCACCAGAATTTCTGTCCGAGGATTGTTCCACTGAAATGTACTGAAGGTTATTATGTTAACCAAACAGGGTAGTGGTGGTTGAGGAAAAGCTGTGGGATGCTAACTTTGGTTTCTGCTTCACTGCGCTACCTTGCAATGACATTAGCACATATTATGCATTCTGTGAGGGGAACGCTTCCCTCCTCCTCCCTGCCACTTAGAAACAGTGAAGAGATGAGATCTGACACTTGAAAATGCTATCGCGCTGTGACCTCATCAGGGTATAAGACAGTCTTAGTGAATGCAGAAAATTCAGCTGCCTGAAGTGTTTTTGCTTTGTCCAGCTGGTGTCATACCGTCTTCAGTACAGTCTAAAATACAAAGCTGCTTCCAGACAGCATTGCTTTGTTATTCACTTGACTTTACCAGCCTTGTCCGAGTTAATTGGATTTGTGACATGGTCAGATGTTTATTTCTTGTTTCTGTTGTCCCTTGCCTTACAGGACACATGTGCCAAAGGAAACTATTAGCACATCTAGTAGATACTGAAAATATGAAGAGACACGTGGACATGCTGTTAAAGATTTTAGGAATTAAAATTAAAAGAAATCCATGGTTAATATGTTTTTTAATTCTAATTTACATCAATATTGACACTTAGCTCCTGATGTATCAAAATAACTAGAGCTCTTCTAAATCTTTTTATTTAAATATATGCATAGCTCTCTAGACAGTCTGCTCTCACTCTCATGAGTATGATCAGGCATAAATCATAGAATCATAGAATAGTTAGGTTTGTAAGGGACCTCAAAGATCATCTAGTTCCAACTCCCCTGCCATGCTAAATCTTACTGTAGATGAATACTACTTCAGGGAAGACCACACGTAGATCATAGAAATATATATTATTAAGTACTATAAACCTATGCTCTTTGCTACAGCCATTGCCTACAGACATATTTTTTTGTTTTCTGTCTGAGATTAAAGTCACAGGCTACTAAGTAGCTCTTGTGCAACTGACTTTCTAGATCTTTGTTACTACTACCAATGTACTATTTTTTCTGTAAACATTTTAAAATACAAAGAAAAATAGTTATAAATAACTATGTGAAACATTAGTTTTTTTAAAATTAAAAGCCATTTACATGTGCTGCAAAAAGCATAAGTCTGGGAGCAGATTCACCAGAAAGGATTTATTCTGAAATGCTGTCTATTTGATGCAGAAGTTTTGGTTAGGCAAGAGGCCCATGCATCACCTTTAAGAACAGATCCACGCACACAGAGCATACCACTATGGAAGTCACAGTGGACCCAGTAAGTCATTATACCAGCCTTTTCCTTGGGCTTGGAACAAGAGCAAATGAATCATATTTTTGGGTACAAAGAACATGTAGAAATAGAAGAACATTTATTTGCATGTTGGCATGAGCTATATTTCATAGATTTTATATGACACTAAGAACAGCAAGAGAGAAAGAGCGAGAGAGATTGACAAAGCAACTAAGCATGGGCTTAACTCTAAGTTTTTATCTAAATCCTCATGAAGTCAACAACTACGCAGTTGGAGCTATGCCAGCATGTAGCTGAAGATATGACCATCATTGTCTACTTTATACAGGCACATTGTTAGTAAGTTATCAAGAAGAAATGGAGTAAGACAACTACTTCTAATGTCTAAATGCTGTGGAAAATGTTAATATTTTTTTACATGGACTGGTGCAAAAGAACAATAAAATCAAGGAGACACTACCTGTCATCATTTCAGCAAGAAAAGGTGTGTGTGATTTGTCTCTATTTCATTCTGATTTTATTATTGGCATAGCTCCCATGCCTTCAGTAGACACAGTGCTGGAGTAGCACAGAGGCAAATCAATTGAACTTAGTTTCATTTAGGACAGCTCATTGGAAGCATCTGCTAAATGCACACCAAGGCCAACCTTCTCCATGCCAATGTATTATATTAGTTGAGAAATAGGATTTGAAATTACAGTGTTTCTATTCTTCACACTGATTTTGATGAGCTATTGGTCCAATCAAGGAAGGCAATATTTGGTTCTTCAGTTCTTGCTCTGCTAGATAACACTGTATAAGCAAAAAGATTATCCACCTAGATTCTGAAACCACTATTCTATCTGACTAGAAACTTCAGGAATGGACTTTGTAACTTTAGTGGGACAATGGAGTGAAGTTACTAACTAAAGTAGCTGAAAAGGTTACTAAGCTGGAGAAATCTAACAGAATTTCATCTTTTATAGTAACACTGTTTCTGTTTGACAAATTAATGATAAGAAACAGTAATTATCTTATGCTCTAGTGTATTATGTTACTTAAAACTCATTCATTATTTTTTCTTGAGGGTAATTGTAAAAAAATGTAACTTCTCCAGGCAACAGTCTATAAAATATTTGATGTATCACAGTTGCTTCATTATGTTAATGTCTTTTTCAATATCATTATTTAACTTCAGTAAAATATAGATTTATTTAGTGATTTATATGGCATCCATTAGCAACCTACAAGCAATAGCTGGAGCAGAAAAAGAAGTCGTTTTCCAACCACACCTACTACGGTGTTATCAGTTTATTTTTGGAGTAGAGCTCTGTTGGGAAAGAGCTGGAGATTAGGAGGAGGTTTTTCACAGAAAGGGTCATTGGGCATTGGAATAGGCTGCCCAGGGAGGGGGTTGATTCCCCTTCCCTGGAGGTGTTTAAGGGACGGGTGGATGAGATGCTGAGGGACATGGGTTAGTGTTTGATGGGAGTGGTTGGACTCGATGATCCGATGGGTCTCTTCCAACCTGGTTGTTCTATGATTCTATGATTCTATAAGTTTTCTAACAAGCTATTTAAAAAAGCAGTGAGATATCAAAGAATAATCAGAAAAAGAAAGAAAAATTGATTTGTATGTTATTTATTATTTATTAACCTGTTTGAGTAATGATTAGCACCTATTTTATATAAACACGACCAGTTACAATCCCCAAAATTTCACTAGTATTGCTCTGTGTTATTAGATTGTACTGTTCTCAGCACTAAAAAGATAGGTCTTAAAGTCAGCAACCATGCACACAGTAACATAAAGCCTGCCTATCAGCTTTTATTTATTATTACAGCCTTTCCACAATGCATTATTAATACCAAAGTTGTATTAGCTACTGTGAATGTCTGACTGATAAAAAATTGCACATTAGTCCACAAGACACTGGTGAAGTCTAGTTGAATCTAAAATGAGATTAAATATCTGTAGGAGAAACAACAATATCTGTTAAAATAAAAAGAATACCCCAGACTCCAACAAAACCTAATGCTCTGTCAGAAGCTAAATTCCAGCTCAAAAAGCAACATTCCTTTAGGCATGGTATTGTGTTTTGTGTCATTTCTATGTGAATCTTGGAAGCAGGTCTGCTATGAAGTGATGTTTTAAATACATACATCCCTTTTTTCAGATCCAAGGTCTTCCTTAGTGGAAGGAATAGGATGCATGCGCATAAAACAATTTCTTTGATAACTACCAAAAGCTGGCACAAAATAAGATATCTCCAGACCTGAAAGTTCCTTAGCATACCCATCTGCCAGGAGGCTGCCTGCACAGCACCTGAGAGGAAGTCCATCTGGCTACCTGCTCTGGAGCCTGCAGCCCTGGAAGTGCTGCCATTCCTGACACAGAGGCAGCTGCAGCCTTTGGAAGGCTGGGCAACCTGCCAAGTGGATGGGGAGATGAGCTGGCAGTGAACCAGCAAGTTTCTGGCAAAAATCTGACAAGCCTGGGTTCCACAAGATTTCTTACTTAAATCACAAGAATGCTAGTTTCTATTCATACCAAAGTACTAAATAGTTTATATTAGGAAGTACATTTTTTTTAAAAGTCCATTTTCTCCTTTCTAAATACATGTCAAGTAAAATTTAACCTGATGGTTTTTCTCGAAGTTCAGATAAAAATACACATTAAGGAATATATGCCTAGTTAGGAAAAAATAGCATTGAAATAAGTAGAGCCATAGAATCACAGAGTCACTAGGCTGGAAAAAAACCTCTCAGATCATGGAGTCCAATAATTCCTATCTGCCACTAAACCATGTCCCTGAGCACCTTGTCTATCTGTCTTTTAAGTACCTCCAGGGATGGTGACTCAACCACCTCCCTAGGCAGCCTGTGTCAATGCAATCTACCTGGTAAGTTCATTGTCATCTATTGCTTGTGCAGTGCAATACAGTACATGGTAGATATTCTGCCACTAGTTCTAAGAGACGTTGCTGAAACATCACAAGCGATGTATTTGCTTAACCATGGCACTTGCTCAGGTCAGCTAAGGCCTATGTGGGCAGATGTTGACTATAAAAATGGTTTAAAATGTTATCATTTTCCCAAGTTTTTGTTGATTTCCTTTAGATACAACTAGTAAAAAGTATAATGAGATCTCCTGATTTAGCTCAGTATGAACTTGTCTCAACACAAACATTAATCAGGCTCCAAAAGTGTTTCAGATGTAAAGTAGCACATATTAATGTTAATGGAGTTACATTGTTTACTGTATCTGAGCTAAATCCTTCAGCTTGCATTGTGCAAATATTTAGAAAGGATGGAAAATCTACAGTCCTTCCATTGCCAAACAGCATAACAATTAAGTAACAGCTACTTAGATCTTGGAGCAGCTAAATTCTAAAGATCTTTGGTGACCTTTCTGTGTAAAACATTACTTTGGGATTGAAGATTGAATCCACACTGATTATTCTAATCTCCCTTCTGCACTTGTGTCAATGCTTTACACTCCGACCAGGTAGCTGGCAAGCCATGAGTCAAATATGCATTGCTTTATAGTCAGGAGTTTCTTATAAGGAATGCTCACTGAATCACATCCTGTGTGCACCTACATCTCACTGCATTTGGTTTTCAATATTCTGCCTTCATCATTTCAGAACAAATGCAAGATGCATGCACCCACCTAAGTATTTTTTAGCATGAGGCCTATCACCTGGGAGCAAAGTAGCCTTATGTTCTTTATGTAGCTTTAAGTTCTTTCGGCTCTTAAAACTGTTAGAATCAGCTTCATCTGTTATGTACAATTCAACATCTGCTTTTTTTGCAGGGACCTAAATAATCTGTTAAGAAAGGTAGGAATCCCTGTAGCAAAGAAGGATCCACATCAAGTATTCTGTCCTTTGCCAAGAGGAAAATACTTGCATGTATGATATCCTTTTGCTACCTGGTATTTCTGCTGTACCAGCATAGTGTAAAACATCAGAAAGAAAATATCTGGCAAAAGACAATGAAAAGTGAAAAGCCTCATCTCAAAGTTTCCATTTTTTATATACCACAATTTAACTTCTTTGACCAAACAAGAAGGTGAAGGTCAGCCCTTCTTTCCTGATAGCCAGCAGGAATAGACCATAGAGACTGTCATGTTCTAAAGTTCACATTCTAAACTTGATATTCTAAAGGTCTGCTATCATGCACTCTCTGGATCGCCAAAAGAAACTGCATTCCTTGTAAGGCTCCCACTGTAACGAATCATTCCTGTTTGGCTCCCTTCCTAATAATATCTAGCAGCATCCGGCACATTGTATCCAGCTCGTATTGTATCACATTATAACAACAGTTCTGTAAATGTGGAAAAGATCTACATTTTCTAAAGTCAGTGATTGCAGCTAGCAGAAGCCATTATTGAACATAAAAGACTGCACTGCAGGAACTGATCAGACCTCCTGGTGTAAGTCATAGCCTTTCCATGGAGAAGGATACCTTTATTTCACACGCTGGTTTAAGCTGACTTTCTTTTTCTACTTTATATGTTTGAAGTCACTAGCATTTTTCATGAGACAAAGCAAATGCTAATTCTTTATGGGCTCCAAGGAAAACAGATGCTAATTACAATGGGAGTTACGAGAGCGCTTGGTCAACCCGAATCTTCACAGAAGGTTTAAGCACCTTCAGACTATTAAATCTGTCAAAGCAGCAGCAAATACAACATAAAATGTAGAGCAGGTCCAATTTTAGTGTGTCAGTAGAATCAGCCTGCAGTTATTTTTAACTGTCTTGGAAAGCTTAGCAGGCAGATACAGTTAATCCTTTAAAGGATTTGCAGGTATTCATAGCTTAATAAGTAAGCATAGTGGATTAAGCCAATAGAAGATGGTAGACAGTCAAAGACAGCCTTTACATGCTAACATTCAATAAATAAAAAGAACAGTTTCTTTTACACAGTTTCTCCTGACAATCACTCCCAATTGTCAGTATGTGCCAGAATTCTATACTTTGATGAAATAAAAATGATAATTAGAGCCATTGAACTCAACATGTGTGATAACTAAATCATCAAATACCAGTGAATTTCTGCTGTCTTGTTTTCCCATTATCCTATGCCTCCTTGTAAAACAAGAACTACATCCTGAAAATGAATTAAAAATGCATCTACTTATGCAATAAATAAACAACGATACTAAAATTCGTCTTAGGGAGAAGAAAAAAAAAGGATGAGTGATTTTGATAGGTCAGATTTTATATTGCTTGTATTCTTTTCTTCACAAAGAAATATTTACACTGAGAAAGTACTGGGATTCAGTGACTTAGGCTCAACCAAGAGATCTTGGCCCTTCAACATATTCATATATTCTATGGAAAAGTACACACATAATAATAAAACAAAGAAAAAAATCAGATGACACAGAAGTATTAGGATGAGGAAATCTAAAGCAGGCTATGAAAGGCTACAGAGGATGGTTCAATACTGAATGGATAATAAAATGCCAGAGGCTATTCAGTGTCAGTAAGTGTAACACACATCAAGAGAAGAAGGGAAAATACACATATACTCATATTACATGAGCTATTAGTCAGCACCACCAGGAAAGAAATCTGAAAACATCTGGTGCTTAAAGAAGCAAACAGAAGCTTAGGAATTATTTAAAAATTAACAGAGAATAAATGTGAATAGTTTGTATGCATTCAGGCCACAGACACATAATGGATAGTGTATGCAGTCTAAGTCACTCCATTATCAAAAAGGTTATGGCAGAATTAGAAAAACATACAATGAAGGTATGGTAGAGATGTATTAAGTAATGAATTTTATGGAAAAGGTGAGCTGGGAACAGTTATTCACTAGTTTTCATAATATAAAGGAAGACACACACTTTTTTTGCAATGATAGACTAAACTCACTTTCATTAGGTATTGCACATCCCAGATTTTACATGGATCAAAAAAAATCATGACAACATGAACTCAGCAGTTCTATTCAGTAGGTCAGCAGTAACTATCAAACAAAAGAGTCTCCTAGCCACTGAAGGCTAGAGGAGCACGATGGAAAATTCACTGTAAGCATGACTGCTTCCATACAGCTTTCCCGTAAGTATCTATTTACTAAAACGGGTTACTGGGTTAGGTGGATTTCTCATTTGGCTGAATTAAGCAGTTCTCAAGTCCTCATGACTAGAATGACTGAAATAATCATATATATTGTTTGGCATATTTTTACAATAAATTTGACCAGGACCTGATTATCTCACTGTTATTTAAAAGGATCAAGATTAAGTTTTTTTAAAATTAATTGTATAACTGAAGAAGCCTTAATCCCTACATTTTCAAGGTTACGTACCGTAGCCGCCAGAGAACTCACTCATTTCATCCCTCAACTCCATCAACTGAAAAAAGAAATGTATATATATAATAGGTAAAATATATATACAAAGGCAAGAGCAGATTATTACTCTACAAGGTTTTAAATACGATCCTGCTCTTCCCAGATTATTCAATAGTGGAGCTATTGTTGTCTATGTCACTTGAATAGAATTGAGAGACATTGGAACTAGAAGGGAATTCCTGAATCACTGCAAAGATCGACTCTTATACTTGCAGTCATATCACTTAACCTCTTTCAGAAACAGACCAAATCCCCTTTTCTAACCACTCGATCAGATGGCAGTCCCAAAGTAGGTCTGCCCTGACGGAAAATTCTTTTTGATTTTTAGATTCAGCGTATTCCTTGTCAGTTAATGACTTATGCTTTTCTACTAACACTGTTCCTTATTTTAAACAAGGCTTTCACCTCTCTGGTGATACATTCAGGGAAAGAAATCATGTCTTCTGTTTGTATTAGTTTTGCCTGGCTAATCAAGTCAAGCTCTTATACAGCACGTCTCTTAAAACATGCTTTACAGTGGGCAGAGTTTCAAGCTTATTGGGACCCCAAGACAGTCAGTGGAGCTTCAGACACTCTACACCCCACATGACCCTGGTTCTAAGAGCTGTTATGCTCCTTTCAAGCTGATGTGCACTGACACTAAGACAGTCAATCTTCCTTAGCGGGTCTTCAATGCCAAACCAATGCAGCTGTACTTATTCACTTCTGGAAATAGTTTAGTGGTGGTTAGATCAATTATTTCCATACCATACCTCACTGTGTAGTGCTCCTAATCTCACATGGTATGCTTGTAATCCCATGGATCACCATACTCTCTCTCCTCGCTGACCCTGTAGTATTTGCCTTTCTGGAAGGCAGAATTTCCATAGAACAGAGTCTAATTTTTACATACATATCAAAGCCTATGATAATCTTTGACACACAGGCTGAAGAGATTTTTCAGAGTTTGCACTGACAGCTTTGCTGGAATACTTAGCCTTACAAATCATCACAATGACTCTGAAGCTCAGCGATGACTCCATTACGAGAATGACATCAATTCTTATCATTTTGGAAGAAACATCTCCTTAATATAGTAGTGGCAGATAATTGGTATCACCATCCCTGAGTTCCTAAGAGATGCCTGAGAAGTGAAGAAAGGCATTTAAAAGAGCAGGAAACAAAGACTGACATAAGACTTGACGCTGGTTCAGTTCTTTTTTTGGGGGATGTTTTTGGTTTTGTTGTTCTGTGTTTTGTGGGGTTTTTTTATAAACAGTCTATCTTAACTCCTTACAGGTTCCTATCTGTCCCCCATGCAATCTAATTTGCTTAGGTAGTCTCAACATCTTTCATCCTTCATGGTTTTCCTGGCTCTGTTCCACACTGCAGATTTGTTACTGTGAGTCACCCTTCCTAACAGACACTGCCTAGAGAATGTGGGTTCCTGGAAGTGCACCATTTATCTGACTGGATGCTCCCCTGTCATGTTAGTCAGCACTTATTTTGATCTGAGGAAGGACAGGGGTCTAGGGGTGGAATTGAAAACAATTGCTTGGACAGTGGACTCTTTCTTGATACAAGCATGAAGAGAAGACCAGCACAAAAATAAACATAAATCTTAATAATGGATTTGAAGACAGAAGGGGGCTATGAAACACAGGGACATGAGAATAGCTTTATTACAAAGCAAAAACATGATAAACTCTAGGACCCTAGTGACCCAGAGTAACTTGCTGGACAAGAGGATGAGAAGCATTCATGTTTTATAGATTAATTAGAAATGCTGAGGGGAAACGGGTTGGGAAATTTCCAGTGGATTAGGAGAAAGGATATACTGAAAAACATTTAAATGGAGATTTTTTTAAAAAAAGCGGGGCCTACTGCACACATTGAGATTTAGTTATTAATATAACCACATAACAATATTAACTATATGCATATTCATACTTATGAAAGAAAGGCAAAATATTTCTAAAGCCTGGATGATGGGATCAGGTGTATTCAAATGAATGGGCAAGTAGACACTTCAGAAGGGACCACCACCTTGCAGGAAGATCTGGATGGGCTGGAAGAGTGGGCTAACAAGAACCTTATGAACATCAACAAGGAAAAGCCTAAGGTCTAGCACTTAAGAAACCATTATCCAGGAGTGCAGCACAGGCTGGGATCTATCTGGCTGGGAAGCAGCTCTGTGGAATGGGACCTAGGGGTCCTAGTGGACAACAAGCTCAATACAAACGAACAATGTACTGCTGTGGCAAAGAAAGCCCAAGGGATGCTGGATCACATCAACAAAAACATTAACAGCAGGGATAAAGAAATCATTATCCCACTCTACTAAGAGCCTGTCAGGCCACACCTGGGATATGGTAATCAGTTTTGATCCCTGCTGTATAAAAACAGTGCGGAGGAAGAAGGTGGGAGAGGGTCCAGAGAAGGGCCAAAAATACAATAAAAGGACTAGGAAGCCTGCTGTGTGAGGAAAGGCTGAGGGAACTGAGTTTTTTTCAGCCCTGAAAAAAAGAAGGCTCAGAGGAGACCTTACCACTGTGCTCCAGTATAGGTAATGGGTATAAGTTATTCCTGGGGAGATTCTGATTGGACACAAGACCAAAATTTTTCACAATGAGAATAATTAGCCATTGGAATTATCTCGCCAAGGAAGTAGTAGCACCTCCAATACTGGACACTTTAGATTCAGCTGGACAGGGTGCTTAGTGATCTTGTTTGCATTGTGCTTTTGCTAAGTCAGGTTGGACCGGATTATCCTTGAGGACCTTTCCAACCTGATATTCTATGATTCTATGATAATATGCAATGTGTACATATTTACCACAATATGCAGCCACAAAATGGGGTTTTTAAAGTCATTTATAAGGGTTAAAACATACAGCTTTTAACATATATATTGGAAACCTGTAGCACATATAGGAAACCAGACTATACAATTAGAGAGATCTGTATTTGCTCAGCAGAAGCAGGGCAGTGGTACTTTCTTATTCCCTTTTTGTCATCATGATAGACATCCTATTGGCACTATACCTGATTTCTGCGTTCCATGCATGTTGAAGCAATGAATGAATAAGAGAAAATTGCACAAAGTCTCTGTGCTTTGTTATCCTTTCATGCTCGTTTTGCACTGCTGCTATATGACTGGCTTAAGAGACGTTTCACTCGATTTAGTTCCAGTCGAGAAGAATCAGCCCTGTGATGTACCTCGCTACCACTGGATTCCTATACTTATGCAACAACTCCTTAATGTTCTTCACTGGCATTTTGAATGCCTGTCCAAGGGCAAAACAAAGCAATTGGAGAGCTTGGATGCAATCAGAATGTAATGTGATATGAACCAGAAAAATCCTTCAAGTGAAGCACCACTGTTATGCTCTTCCCAAAACACAGACCATATCATTAATAAACATCAATAATCATTTCAAAGCCTTCAGAGTACCTAGCTAAAATACTTCTACTGTATTCCTACAGGCAAGGGCCAGCAAGTTCCTGCCATAAATCATCATCTTAAAGGCAGATGCCACATAGGCAGTTTGCAAAGAATTTCAAGACAAAAATTCAACCAACCCCAGAAACTCACAATGAGAAACAGAATGCTGAATAACTAGCAATAAACACTTTATCAACAAAGAAATCTGAATTTCTCATTAAATGTGCCGTGTTGAATAAAGCAAGACTCCTCCTTTTCTTTATTTCCTTTATTTTCTTTGATATTTTACTCACTCAGGTACTACTGATGTGAATCAGTTTCATAGCACAGCAATCACCTGATGTACAATTCAATGTTTTTTCTTTACACTGGCTAGATTCTAACCAAATTAATGAGGTGTATTCTTTCATTGTGAGTAAATAAATCTATCATATATTCTGCAAGTTTTTTATTTTTTTAATATAAAATCCTGAATCAAATACTTTTAAATGCAGACAAAATTAACATTATTTTCAAAGATGAGTTAATCCCCAGCTACATCCATAGACCTGCTCCCATCTTATGAGAATTAAGACTTAAACAGAGGCCTCTCACTTGAGTTTAGCTTCACTGAGCAAAAGGCAGGAATAAGAACCTGGGAGAGTGCTGTGAAAGGGACAAGAGCAGAGCATCTGTTCCTTGGTTAATTCTTCTGTCCTCCCACATGTTAAAGAAAGAGATGCATATGAAGTGTGTACAGTGTTTATTTTTAGCCAGTCAGGCAAAGGGCCATCACATGGCTCTGTCCTATTACTCTGTTTATCTCAAACACAGCTACAAATGTCTGGTCCTGAGACTTGATTTTCTTTGCTCTGACTGCATTTCCCCCTACACACACACACTATATTTTTTAAATGTTGCCTTATATGTTAGAACTGTGTCCTGATAATACATCTTCTTGGCACCCTAGGTGCAGTTCTGTTTTTACACATAGCATCTCTTAAAGCCACATAAGGATAGATTTCTTCAAGACTTAAATAAAAGCCACAAAAAAAAATCCCAAAGCAACCAGGCTTCCTTCCATGCTAAAGAATCTTTGTCTATTTACTGAATATATTATTTCTTTAGGGTTTGCTTTCAAGAAAGAACTCTTACTGCCAGTATTTCCCCTCTCATCACACTTACAACTTCTGTTTAAAAAATAAAAAAAAAAACATGCTATGGCACTGTGAGGATATTCTAAGGCAATTCTCCAAGCTGACAATTTTTGTATATTTTCTGTTTGGACACATTTTTCTATCAATTCACAGAGAGTAGAGTACAGGTTAGTCTTACATTCATAACTTGAACCGAAGTAATTTTTTCTTGCAGTTCTGAGGATGACTTTAACAGGCAGTTTCATTGACAAGGACGTTATCCTTACCAGAGATACTATTCATAATTGACAGAAAGAGAAATATGGAAAGGAATATCTTTCTCCAACATATGAAACCACATATCACTTAGTTAAAACAGCAATTTCTGACCAAGTAGCTTAAGGAAGTGTGTGTCTCTGTGTGTGTATATATATAGATATGTATAGATATATAAAGATATGTATAGACATATATGTAGATATACATTTCTTAACTCCATAGACCTTCAATGTCTAGAATTTGAAAGGGAAAACCAGAAAGAATCACATTGGTTCACATAAATAAATAAAGTGCATTCACAAGTTTTCACTTTTTAATGGATAGCAGATTGAAAATAAAAGCTGTCTTTTGGCAAGAAACAGTATCTATAACAAAACCTGTTACAAAACAAGTAACCTCTCCTGTGTAGAGGCAGGAGAAAATGAGAGTAAGTCTCAAGAACATTAACTCACTGAGATAATGAAAACCTAAACCTTTCTTCCTACCAAAGACAGAACAAATACAGATTTCTTCACAGGTACCTTGAGACAACATGCACAGAGTAGCTACCACACCACAAACACATGTCCCTCCTTCGTTTATGGTAGCTTCTCAAAGTGGCCAGGTCACTTGACATGCATTAAAAAAAAATATTTGTCTCTTTGAAGAAATGATCCTACTCAGACCAAAGAAACCATCATACTTATTTTGTATGGCCCTAAAGGAGCTGAATGTGCCTTTCTAGGAAATATACCTGGTCTTCCAATGGGAAGCAAGGGCATGTAGTTCTTGGTTGATCAGACTCTGAACAGTTACCTTTGATAAATACAGAGTAAGCACATACCTTTAATAATCAGCCAGATTTGTAAAGCACATTTTAAATCCCATTGATTCCAAGCAAATTTTAGGGTGTACTTAAACATACCTTTAAGGTGCTCTGCTGCATCTGTTGCAGAATGGTAACAAATTTAGATTGAAAAAATAAAACACAGTCTCTGTGCAATAAAAGTCTTGGTCTCCCTTGTAGCAGGACATAATACTCTGTTTCATAAAAATAGTTAGCCCTGCTAATTCTTAAAAAATTACAGTGCAGTATGTAGAAAATAAATTTAGAAGTAGGCGGGACATTGCTGCACGGCCTGCAGAGCTTGTATTACCAACCAGCAAAAAACATGGGATGAATAACAAGATTTACACTTGGTCAAACCAAAAACAGAACTGTGGTATACAAAACAGTTCATTGCCTAATATTTCTATGGATTCATCTCATTAAGTCTCCTGAGATGTTTGTTGTTCTTAAGAAACATTATACATACAGTTTATATTAACAAATTTCAGCGTACTGATTGAAATATAATTCTGTGTCAATGTTACACATTTGCAATTCATGCTATTGTCAAACACCATACAACAGTCTTTTTGTTTCCTGGCAGAATGACATGAGCACTAGAAACAAGAAAATAATCAGTAATTCACTTTCAAGATTAAGTTTCAGAGGACTAGCTGTTAATGCTACAAAACTCTACTTTCAAAAATCATTGCCATCTTCATTAATGCTTTTGAATATTAACTGCATGCATACTTAGATGAACAAACAACAGCAAATCACACTTATCTTTTTTCTTTTTAAGGTTTAGTTTTGTACTTCTTAATAAACTACAGCCAAAGGCAACAAAACATCTTGTTGGAAATCCTATCTATTCTGCTTCTTCATTGCTGCCTTTTGAAAGAGATGCTTTCTGCACAGTGAGCTGCTATCATGTATTGAGCACTGTGACCTTTACGATTTTGGTTTCAACAACAAGGTCAACGTTGTTAAAAAGCCAGTTTTGCCTTAAAGGCAAAATCTCTCTAACAACCCAAAATGGATCTTTTAAATGTAATTGAACTATAACAATTCATTTCCATAGGCTTATGGAAAAAAAGGCCTTCTAAATTCGCAACCTATTTTATAGTACTTGGCCACTGGCAACACATGCAGATGGAGAAACTGGCCCATTACTTTTTGGATTTCGTACAATGCTGACTCAGACAAAAGTTTTTATGTGAAGAGAGCCAGTTAAGAACAGGCAGAGGGGTACAGGATAATCAAAGCATGTCAGAAAATGACAAGGCACAGAATATGAGAGAAACCAAGATTCCATTCCTGCCATCACTAACCATCTGTGCATAGGAGGTGTCTTCCCATGTTGGTCCCTCCTTGGTCAGCGTGGCACAGCCAGCTCACAGCTACACAACTGACACCCTCTCAGGGTCTGCACTTTGGCATCACCCCAGGGCAGCTCACAGAGGGATGCAGATCATGCCTGTGTTAGGAAATTATGTTATTTTGCCAATGAGATGTTCTCATAGTTTGCCTTTGCATATGAATGTAGTTAAGCCATTGGCTATGCTTTCTCAAGTTAAAGCTGTTGCTAACAACCAATAGCTGAAACAATGTTATTTTTCATCATAATTGATGGACCTGATTCTTCATTATCTTTGTATGTCTTGTACGGGCACACCTACCTCTGCAAGTGTAACAATGATTTGGGTATAAATCAGAATGGCATTTTTAAGTAAGAAAACATACTTTAAACTTATAACTCTAAAAATTATCATTTGATAGTCAAGGACGATCTTATATTTAATGTATCTGACTAAATAGCTATAGGTTGTGTGAGGTACGAGAAAATGAGGCTTTTATGCTTGCTGAGCATCACTACCATCAGCTCCTGTTCACTGCTACCTTTTGGAAAAGGCTGCATGGAATGGTTGTTGCCATACATTCACAAGATCATTTTGCCAAACAGAAACATAGTTTACAGGGGAGAAAAGGAAATAATGTCTTATTGATTTCCCTCCTGCCCCCTTCTATGGTTGCTTCATCTTCATTACAGACTTTTCCTAAATCTCCTCTTCCTATGCTGCTGCACAGCTAACTCTATGAATAATTTACTTGAGATACAGTATCAGCATACTGCACAGTTGATGAAGATTTGATTCTCTCAATATTTTAGTTTCCACCTTAATTTTTTTTTAACCTGAAAGTAAGATTACCAAGCATTTCCATCATCTCCTCCTCTGCAGCTACCAAGAGAGAAATAAAATAGAGAGGAGGCAGAACAGGAGGGGAGGGGAATGCTTCTGGTAAAGAAAGCAAATATACCACATAACCACTGTCAGAACTGCCAGATGTGGCAATCTGGTAAGTGAATATGCAGAGAATTTTGATTGTACCTATCTCTTGCAAAGGCACACAGCAAAATCCTCCATTACAAGAGGAAGAGACAGTGAAAGCCACCTTAAAAAGTCTTTAGAGTGAACGAATGACAGGGGCAGGAGGAGGGCAGAAAGAAAAGAGGCGGTTTCTCTTTCACCGTGAATAATCTTTAGTAGTTTTACAACCACCAGATATTTTCTTTCTTCCAGTTGGCAACATAAGCCTCTATGAACGCAGAAAAGGAGGAAATACAGAATCACAGAATCACAGAACAACCAGGTTGGAAGGGACCCATCGGATCTTCTAGTCCAACCATTCCTATCTAACACTAAACCAAGTCCCTCAAGACCTCATCCACCCGTCCCTTAAACACCTCCAGGGAAAGTGACTCAACCACCTCCCTGGGCAGCCTATTCCAATGCCCAATAACCCTTTCCGTGAAAAACTTCCTCCTAATCTCCAGCCTAAATCTACCCTGGCGGAGCTTGAGGCCATTCCCTCTCGTCCTGTCCCCTGTCACTTGGGAGAAGAGCCCAGCTCCCTCCTCTCTACAACCTCCTTTCAGGGAGTTGGAGAGAGTAATGAGGTCTCCTCTCAGCCTCCTCTTCTCCAGGATAAACAACCCCAGCTCTCTCAGTTGCTCCTCATAGGGTCTGTTCTCCAGCCCCTTCACCAGCCTCGTTGCTCTTCTCTGGACTTGCTCCAGAGCCTCAACGTCCTTCTTGTGGTGAGGGGCCCAGAACTGGACACAGTACTCAAGGAACGGCCTCACCAGTGCTGAATACAGAGGGAAAATCACCTCCCTGGATCTGCTGGTCACACCATTTCTGATACAAGCCAGGATGCCATTGGCCTTCTTGGCCACCTGGGCACACTGCTGGCTCATGTTCAGTCGGTTGTCGACCAACAACCCCAGGCTGATAAGCCTAGAGAAAAGAAGGCTCTGGAGGAACCTTATAACAGGAGTACAGAGATATTAGGAAGAAATAGCCATGTGCAGGGAGGGATACCTTCCATTGATCAGGTTGCTCAAAGGACTACTTCCCTGAGTGACCTTTTCCACTGCCTCACCACCACCACAGTAAAAATTATCTTCCTAATACCTCAAATGAATCTTTCAGCTTAAAACCATTACCCTCCATGCTATCACAGTACTGCCTGATAAAGAGCCCCTCCCCAGCTTTCTTGTAGGCTCCTTTCAGGTACTGGAAGGTCACTATAAGATCTCCTCTGAGACCTCTCTTCTCCAGGCTGAACAACTCTCTCAGCCTGTCCTCATATGGAAGGTGTTCCAGCCCTTGGATCATCTTTGTAGCCCTTCTCTGGACCCATTCCAACAGCTCTTATGTTAAGGATTCCAGAACTGGACACAGTACTGCAGACGAGGTCGCAGAAGAGAATCATTTCCGCTGCTGGCCACACTTCTTTTGATGCAGCCAAGGATACAGTTGCCTTTCTGGGCTACAAGCACACATTGCCAGCTCATGTCAGGCCTCTCATCAACCAGCACCCCCAAGTCCTTCTCTGCAGGGCAGCTCTCAATCACATCATCCCCCATCCTGTAGTGAAACCGGGCTTTGCCCCGACCCAGGTGTAGGACCTTGTACTTGGCCCTGTTGAATCTCATGATGTTCACACAGGCCCACTACTCCAGCCTCTCCAGGTCCCTCTGGATGAGATCCTGTCCTCCTGGTGTGGCAATTACACCACTCAGCTTGGTGTCATCTACAAACTTGCTGAGGGTGTACCCAGTCTCACTGTCTATATCACTGATGAAGATATTAAACATCAGTTCCAGTACGGACGTCTGAGAGACACTGCTTGTCATGGATCTCCATCTGGACTTCGAGCCATAGACCACTACTCCTTTAATACCACCTTTCAAACAGTTTCTTATCCACCGAACCATCCATCCATCAAATCCATATCTTGGATATGTTGTGGGATACCATGAAAAAGGGTTTGTAGAAGTCTAGATAGATCACATCCATTGGTTTACCCATGTCGACTGCTGCGATTAACCCGTCATAGAAAGCCACTAAGTTGGTCAGGATTTGCCCCTGGTGAAGCCTTGCTGGCTGCCATTCATCACCCGCACATCCTCCATGTGCTTTAGCATAGCTTCTAGGAGGATCTGTTCCATGATCTTCCCAGGCACAAAGGTGAGACTGACTTACTTTCTTCAGGAAAGGGAAGAGTTTTGGTTGAAGATGCCCCCACTTACTACGGAAGCGGGGAGGGGGGTGTTGGACTGGGAGACCTTCGTAGTTCCTCCCGATCTAAACCGTTCTGTGATTCCAGTCTATGATTCCTTGAATACTATGTCCAGTTCTGGGCCCCTCACCACAAGAAGGATGTTGAGGCTCTGGAGCAAGTCCAGAGAAGAGCGACGAGGCTGGTGAAGGGGCTGAAGAAGGGGCTGGAGAACAGAACCTATGAGGAGCGGCTGAGAGAGCTGGGGTTGTTTAGCCTGGAGAAGAGGAGGCTGAGAGGAGACCTCATTGCTCTCTACAACTATCTGAAGGGAGGTTGTGGGGAGGAGGGAGCTGAAGTGACAGGGGACAGGACAAGAGGGAATGGCCTCAAGCTCCACCAGGGGAGATTTAGGCTGGAGATTAGGAGGAAGTTCTTCACAGAAAGGGTCATTGGGCATCGGAATAGGCTGCCCAGGGAGGTGGTTGATTCCCCTTCCCTGGAGGTGTTTAAGGCACGGGTGGATGAGGTCTTGAGGGACTTGGTTTAGTGTTAGATAGGAATGGTTGGACTAGAAGATCCGATGGGTCCCTTCCAACCTGGTTGTTCTATGATTCTATGATTCTATGATTCCATCATCCTGTGGTTCTACGACTGCTCCTAGGTTCCCACGACCCTATAACTGATTCCTTGCGCCCCCGGGTCTCTGACCCCACCAGCCCCTCACCCCGTGGCTCTACGACTCCCTCACTATCCCCCCAGCCCCCCCCACCCTCCCCACCCCTGGCGCGCTCCCGGCGGGCGGGGCTGTTGGCGGGGCTGTTGGCGCGCGCCCCGCGATCGCCACATCCGGGTTCCCGGCGCTGAGGAGGCGGCGGCGGCGAAGATGGCGGCGGCGGCGGCGGCCGGGAGAGCCGGCTCCTTCGGCTCCTCCTCCTCGCCCGGGCTTGGTTCGGCCGCCGTTTTTTCTTCTTCTTCTCCTTCGTCCGCCGCCGCGGGGGCGGCCCCCGGGAGCGGCGCGGAGCTGCGGGCGGGCGGCGAAGAGGACGATGGGCAGAACCTGTGGTGAGCGCCCGCCCCCCCCCGGCCGCCGCCCTCGGAGCCGCTCCGTGCCCGGGGGGGAGGCGGGGGGCTGCCCGGTGTCCCCCTTGGGTCCCTCTCGGGGGCTCCTGCCCTGTCCCCGTTGCCACCCATCCCCTGCCGGGAGGCGGCGAGGGACGGGATGAAGCGGGACCGCATCCTCCTAAGCCTTGTCATCTCTCCGCGCCAGGTCCTGCATCCTCAGCGAGGTGTCCACTCGCTCCCGGTCTAAGCTGCCTTCGGGGAAGAACGTCCTCCTGCTGGGTGAGAAAAGCTCCCCCTTCCCTTTCCCCTTCCCTTTCCCCTTCCCTTTCCCCTTCCCTTTCCCCTTCCCTTTCCCCTTCCCTTTCCCCTTCCCTTTCCCCTTCCCTTTCCCCTTCCCTTTCCCCTTCCCTTTCCCCTTCCCTTTCCCCTTCCCTTTCCCCTTCCCTTTCCCCTTCCCTTTCCCCTTCCCTTTCCCCTTCCCTTTCCCCTTCCCTTTCCCCTTCCCTTTCCCCTTCCCTTTCCCCTTCCCTTTCCCCTTCCCTTTCCCCTTCCCTTTCCCCTTCCCTTTCCCCTTCCCTTTCCCCTTCCCTTTCCCCTTCCCTTTCCCCTTCCCTTTCCCCTTCCCTTTCCCCTTCCCTTTCCCCTTCCCTTTCCCCTTCCCTTTCCCCTTCCCTTTCCCCTTCCCTTTCCCCTTCCCTTTCCCCTTCCCTTTCCCCTTCCCTTTCCCCTTCCCTTTCCCCACCGTATTTCCCATTCGCCCTTTGGGCATCTAGAGCTTCTCTTACTTAGTGCCTGAAGAGAGGAGGGAGGGTTGATGGTGGCAGTATCCAGGTGTAACCTTCTCGCTTCTTCTCATGTGTGTCTTTGCTTCATTTTGGATATCCAATATCCAGACATGCTTTAGATTCCCACTCATTGTAAGTACCTCGCCATAACACCCTTACAATCCTTCCCCCACCCTAGTTCCTTAGGTAGAGATGCCTTGGAAGGGTGGTTTTTATTGTCTTTCCCTCCCAGTCAGTGTTGATTTCAGGGTTACCAGCAGGTCCTTCAGCCTTTTCTGAATCCTCCTTTATTTGTGCTTGCTGGTCCTTGTGGTGTGTCATACAAACGCAAAAATTGCTTCCGTGGCCCTTATGGTATCAATGAGGGCTGCTCCCTGTTGGCCAGAGGGCGGGGTAGGCGGTATGGGCGTGTTGGTTGTGTCCTGCCCGCATGCACTGAGCTTGTCAGCAGCAATATCATCAGCAAGTTGTGCAGCAGCAGCTTGACTTTCATTGTGTTCTGTTATCTCCACCCAGTGTGTGAGTCCAACCTTGGCGTTTGGCAAGGATTAGGAGTTACACGATGGGACTTTGATTGGGTGATAATGAGAGGCCCGGCTGTTGTTTAATGCTGAGGGAAAGAAGAAAAAATATATATAAAGAAAAAAAAAGCTTAATGGGAGAAATGTGTGCTCTCAAATGCTTGTGTCTGTATTATTGCTATTGCTAGTGAGGCTTTTGTTTGTCTGAAAGGCTATTAAATGCTATTACCGGTAAATAATTTAATGAATCCTAGTGCATGGATTTGCTAACTAGCGGCTTTTTTCCTCCTTTGCAAGTTTCCCTGTCCCCAGAAAGAGCTGTGTGTTAGTGTTTGAAAACATGGTTAAAACCCAGGAAAGACAGTCATATGAACTCCATGCAACCTATGCTTCTGTGCAGCCTTGTGGTTTGTACTCTCTTGAGGTTTTTCAAGTTCGGCTTTTTTCATAATCCTAAAGCAATCACTGTAATCTTCTTCCTGTTTTGATAAGATGAATGGTGGCCTGAAACTGACTCTGAAGGAGTAACTTGTGTGAGGATGATGGGATGGCCTAGTGAACCTGTTACAGGACTTATTACCCTTTAATTTGTTGCAGTTTAGATTATGTAATTAAGTAGAATATTGAGGCTGTAGTTTCTATTGATATTAAAGAAAGGAAAAATTTCATAACTATTGGCAGCTTTTTATGTGATACTTTGAAACTAAATTGGGTGACTGTCCTAGTTGAAGCTGGAAGGTTCTTCTTCAAGCTGAGATCCTTGCCAAGATTACACTCTTGTTTTTTCCTCTGTTCATAGTGAGGTGTTCCTTAGTATTCAATAACTGGAGGCTGTGCTTCAGACCTAGGGAGGACACTGTAGAATGTTTTCAAATGCACATATAGTTCATGGTGTTTAATACATTGTATACAAATTTTCCTTTTGCTCATTTATGGAGAGCTTATAAAATAATTAATGTAACTACTTTTGTGTTGTTATTTTTTATTGGCACAGTTTTCTAAAAGATGTGCAGAAGAAATTCTTGTTCTTTCTTAGGAATTGTGTTTTCTAGGCAGCCGTGGTCCAAGGCAAAACCCAGAAATATTTGGCACGTATTTAGGAAAAAGAGCATCAGGTCTAAGGACAGGCCCATGAGGACCATGGCCATTTTCTTTGTGAGATACCTAATCCATGCATTGTGCTTTTCTGTTCATTCGCATGATGCTGCTCCTGAAGACCACTCGCATGGAATAGGACAGGTCTTCTGTATTCTGTATGAGATAGATTCAGCATGTGAAGTTCTGTCTCTTCAGGTTTTTGAGCTGTTTGTTTGCAGTTTCTCCATTATCTCACATTTCCCCTGTCTTTAAGCTTTGTTCCTTTAAATAGTTTTGTACTAGCTTTTGTTATTATTACAGATCACTTCTTGCCACAAGTATTCTAGTTTCAGCAGTCCCCGAATGTTTTTAAACAGGAGTTTTAAAGCTGACCAGGGTCTTGGTGGTTTTTACTCATTTAGTCGTAAGCAGATATTTGCAGTACAAACAATACATTGGTTGAAACTTACTAGTTGAACCATCATAAGTAGTGGCAAATGGATCCTTATTTTCAATACAGACTGTTTAAAAAAAACAGGCCTTGGCCTTCAGCATCCCCTACCCTCCTGCCTCTGAAAGAAAACCCAAAACCACTCAGAAGACCCCCCCCATCCTTGGCCTTCAGCCTCCTGTACCCTCGCCTCTGAAAAAAAACCCAAAACCACTCAGAAGCCCACTCCCAAATTCCCCCCCACTTAGTGTTGTTTTGTTTGATAGGACTGGTTTTCTAATTTGCCTGTAGCATTTATGTTTTTCAAATGTTGTAGATACCTGTATGCCTAGTTGTTCTGGGAACCTGGCTGTGTCTGGCATGCTAATTCTGCTATTTCATTTTTAGTTATGTTAATATCTCATTTTCAAGAACCTGGAAAGCAGTTCAAGGCATCACAGAAATAACTGAGGGAAACTGGGATTCCAAATATTAATCTCTATATGTGGTATCTGGTTTTGTGAAGTGAAGGTTAGCATAAAATTCTGGTAATTGCTCAAAATTGCCAAAAATATAGACTAAATTACAGTTTTATTCCTTCAAAATTTTATCAGATGTTTTTTCAAGAACTTTTTCTGTGAAGATTTAACTGAATTGCACCACATGTGATATAAAAACATTTTTCTGTTCTTGCATAAACAAATGATAAAAATGTAAGGTTTCCTGAACATTTCTGTAAGACAAGTACGCTGTGATTCCTGGGTAGTTTTGTCATTTGGGCTATAGCTACTTTATTTAGGAGACTATACAAGCAGAAAACATAAGATGTCCCTGCTTTATTAAGGTCATTGGGTGCTGCCAGTGACGTTTCTAGGCATGTTTTGCAGATAACCAAAAGAGAGTGTTTTTGTTGTGGATGCTGAGCTTTCATTTTCCCCTCCCTCCTGAACTGTCTCTTCTGCTCACTCTCTGTAATAAAAAGGTAACTGACTGGAGGAGATTCTTGAGTGTGGTGAGAAATCTGATGCTTGACTAGCAGCTCTCTTGTTCATTCACTTCCTGCTATAATTATATCTGAACCAGCAGGCGAAATAGAGGGAGCAGCTAAAAAGTCACCACTGCAGGTTATGGGTGGAATCCATAGTGTTGTAGAATGTGTGAAGGCATGAATTCAGAGACCCAAACTAATTATTTATCTAGTAAACTGCAGCATGCACTCGAGCAGTCATGTTCAAAGTCATTCCAGGATGCATAAGAAAACAGGCTGTTAGCTTGCAAGTGAACTGAATAGTTGCTTTCTCTCTGGCTTTGTATTTCATACATTCCTCTGTCTCTGAAGCCCAGTAGATTCTTTGCCTGCTATTCTAATGATGTCAGACCATCCAGTGACACATGTACGCCTGACCTCAAGTGTCAGCATTGCACACTTCAAGCTTCTACTGAACCAGTAGTGTTTTGGTTTTCTTTATGCATTTTACTCCACTTGCTGATAAGCCATTGAATTTAGTGGGCAGCGAGTGTTCAACTGCCTTGTGTCCACTTTTTCTCTTTACCCCAGACATCTCACTTTTCAGGGCCAGGCCTGTTTGCTTGAATCTTTGAGCTCTGTTCCTGTCCAATGGCTGTCAGGATGCTTGAGAAGGTGTTTCCACAGTCTACAGCTAATTTACAGGTACACTTTTGTATGTGTACGTATATTGGGAATGGCTGTTGTTGTAGAAAATGGTACATCTTGAAGAGCTGGTTTAAGTTGCTGGTTTCTTTTAGTGGACCCATGGAATATAGTAAGCTTCAAAATTAACTTATACAAAAAAATTGTTATGAGAGTATATAACATTAAAATAAAATCTACTTACTTAAATTCATACTGAACACTCTAAGAATGTTATTTCTATTCAAATAGCTGAAAGTTTTGCTGTGATCATTTTATCATTACAGCTGATAAAATACTGCTTGTTGATACTGCCCTTTATTCATCTCAAATGTTTCTTAATCCTTTAGTACAATAGATGTTAAGTCAGATGGCTTCTTTTCCTCCCCTTCTTGCAACTTCTTCACTTTCGACAGGCCACAAAGACTTCCAAATGTACCCAAGTTTGGTTTGAGACAGCAGAGTTATACTTCTAAAGTGTCGGTTTAGATAAAATCCTAATTGCTTGGTTTGCAGCTACATATTTTTTTTTAGAGCTAAGTAGTATTTCTTTGTAGTGTCCTACCTGCTATAATGTATTTCCAAAAAGTCAGAATTATATGGATACTATTTAGTAAAACTTACTTAGAACTGGACAAGAAGTTCTGAAATACTTTAGTTGTGTTTTTTCTAATTTGTCTCTGCTTTGCCAGAGGTGCTGCTGGTTACTGGATGTATCTCTGAAATAGCTCCAAAGGTAAGAAGCAGTGAAAGGAATTGTGTGTCTGTGTTCTCCAGGCAGATAAGTGGCAGGAGTACCGATAAAGGTGTCACTTTTATAGTAACATGGGATTATTCTATTTTTGTAGTGAACCTGGCTAAAATACACTAGATGACTTATTACTGTATTGGAGGAGAAGGCTTGTATTAGAGATGTGTTGCTCATTTTCACTATGGAGTACTCTGATTTTTGGTGTGTTCTGGCCGTGGGTTTCTCCAAGCACAATACTATTACTGCTGCACCTGTTTTCAGTCAGGCTGTTTATTCTTTTGGTGTGGAACTTGACAAAAGGCACACTGGATGTTGTAATGCAGAAGTGCAATTTAGGTACTCCTCAGAAAAGTTATTTACTTTTTCAGTGCCCTGAAGACACCAAATGAATCAGTTGTATATGAGGGGAAAGACTTAATTGGTGGAGTGAAACAAACTTGGAGGAGAATGTTTTTGTCCATTGAGTAAATTGTAATTTAGCATCAAGTTGTCTGAAGACTTGATATGACCTACTTAGTCTGAACTTCCATGTTGTTTTGAGGCATTCTGGAGAAGGATCTCATCAGCATAATTAATTTTGTTCTTCAGTTATATGAAAGCAAACTAAATTTGGCTTACTCTGATTATTTTGGTCTTGTTCTGCAAAAGGCAGTCTTCAAGTACTATGGTGTGTGTAAACAAGTCTCTATCACTAATATGTGGCTGTTGGAAAGGCCGTTATTAGCTTGTGAGAAGTGTTTTATCTTGAAAATAGCTGTAGTATGTATGCGCCTGGTTTTAGGAGGAAGATGGTTGTTATGTCTCCACTCCACTGTATTAGAATTCAGACGTTCCACATGGTGTGGAATAGAGATCACTTTGTGATTCTGGTAAGCCATCCTTGCCCTATTTGATAACTCAGGTTTGGGTTTGAAGACTTTGTCCTATCGTGTATAAGTGAGGTGGGGTTTTTTCTGTTAATAAAAATATTGAATATTTCATGTTAGAAATGTGTTGTGAATTGTTGTACAGAAGCTGTGTTTATTTTTGTAGGAAATGTAAAGCTGCTTCCCAAAAATATGCTTTTTTGGGGGGTATAAGGAATGAATTAGAACCATTTTCTCTTGTTTAGCTTGGCTTTGCTTGAACACATTTCTTAGAGATGAGTTGTATGATTCTGATATCAAGCTAAAATTTAATCAATAGTTTTAAAAAGCAAACAGACTCCATCAAAGAGCCAGTAGGATTATAGATTACACACAGTTAAGTGCATCCAGGGCTGTTCATTCAAAGAGCTGTTAAAAAAAAAAATCAGAACCCAGGATGGCAGGGTTGTAGAACAACAGTATTGATGACACGAAAGAAACCCCGATCTCTTACTTCTTTGCCTTGACATGTTTAAATTAAAACTTGACATTGTTAAACTTGACATTTTACAGTGGAGAAACAATTTAAATAAAAAGTCAAAACTCATGTCTGTCCTGATAACACATTGATTGCTTGCTTAGAAGAAAGAAATGTCTTTTTTTAAGACAAGTGAAAATCTGCTTCTGCTCTCCTTTTCTGAATTGAAATAAATGTGAAAGTAGCATGCATAGTAAATAGTCTTAGTTTTAAAATATTTAATTGAAGTTTAGAGTAGTTCTGTAATAGAGAGCCTTACCTCTCTCTAATGTGATTGTTTATGGTTGAATAGTGTAAGTAGTGGCTCTTAGATGAGTGCCTGCTTGCCTGCAGTCATAGAAGGCGATTCATTCACCTCATTGCCCATCCTTCCTCTGTATGGGTGACCGTTCTGCTAAATTCTGCATTGTAGCAGAACACTTGGTGATACTCCATTTTCTGCTCCGTAAATGTGCTTTTTGCCTGCAGCAGTGAGAAGAGAGGAGGCAGGGCAGGGTTTTGTAGTACGGCTTTCTAGATCTGTGAGTGCAGCAACGAGAAGAATGCCATCAAACGCTGGTTTATAGGTGAAGTAGCACCTTGGACAGGGAAACTTTGCAAGTGCAGCCAAACTTGGGTTCATCTGAATGAAGTGTAGCATTTTGGGGATAAACATGAAATGGCTTCTGTTTAGTTGAATGTAAGGCTTCATGTTTTGTTAGCAAGATGGTGCAATAATGATGGTGCAGATAGGTTTGACTTTGTTTCAGCCTCTTCCTACCCGGACTTTTCTGCAAAATTAAATCTGTGGTCCTTCTTTTATTTGTGTTCATCTTTGGCACATAGCACTACTTGCTGGCAGCAGCACTTCCACTTCGTTAATGTCTAAGTGCAATTTGATATAATGGAGACTTAGTTCTTTAGGAGTGACTTTGGTGAAGGAGAACTTCTTGTGTTATTTGCAAAAGAAGGATGCAAAATTTAAAATTTTCAACAATCTACTTGATTTTTGTTCTACCTTGCAATTCTCTGTCAAGGTGTGTGTCAGAAACCTTTGTGAGTTTCTAAACGTACAGAAGTCGCTTACTAGCCTGGGCCAGTGGGAGGTGTCTCTGCCCATGGCAGGGGGCTTCAAAATGGATGATCTTTAAGGTCCCTTCAGCCCAAACCATCCTATGATTATCACAGTTAGTAATATAGAAGCTAAAGGATTTTCCATTTCAAAATTTTGGAGGGAAGAGGAGAATCACGATGTCACTTTTTGAAGTTGCTGGAGGCTCTGTTTTGTGTATTGATTCAGCAGCCTTTTTAAAGAAAAATCTGTTTCTTAATATGCAGTTATGTTCAAGTCTGAGGAATACAAAACTTCCCTTCTGTCTGAAACTAATCAGCATTACTTTTTCATGTATGTAGAGGTGTCCAGTTTCAACATTTTGGTCCACAATTTTCATCAATAGCTGGTTGAATATGAGCCAGCAGTGTGCCCAGGTGACCAGGAAGGCCAATAGCATCCTGGCTTGTATCAGAAACAGTGCAGACAGCAGGACCAGGGAAGTGAATGTCCCCCTGTATTCAGCACTGGTGAGGCTGTACCTCAAATACTGTGTTCAGTTCTAGGCTCCTCACTACAAGAAAGACATGGAGGTACTGGACCCTGTCCAGAGGCGGGTAACAAAGGAAGGTTCTGCAGCACAAGAGTTATGAGGAGTGGCTAAGGGAACTGGGATTGTTTAGCCTGGAGAGGAGGCTGAGGGGAGACCTTATCACTCTGCAGTTACTTGAAAGGAGGTTGTAGTGAGGTGTTGGTCTCTTCTCCCAAGTGACAAGAAACAGGATAAGAGGAGATGACCTGAAGTTGCACTAGGGAATGTTTATGTTAGACGTTAATAAAAATTTCTTCACCTAAAGGGTTATCAGGCATCAGAACAGCCTGCCTGTGGAAGTGATGGAGTTACCATCCCTGAAGGTCCACTGGTGTGTAGGTGTGGTGGTGCTTAGGATCATGGTTTAGTAGGGGACTTGGTGCGCATAGGTTAACATTTGGACTTGGTGATCTTAAAGGTCTTTTCCAACCGTAACAATTCTAGAATTCTAACAAAAAAAAAAAAAAAAGGTTAATTACTGCAGTGCCTTAGGGTTTGTAAATTTATATGCCATATACTGTGTGTTTGTATTGTAACTGATATATAAGTGTGTATGCTTTTTAATTTACGTCTCTGGTAGTACTTGATGCTAATCGCATTGCCATCAAACCTGAAATAGCTAATAGACTTCAGTTTCTTCACAAATACTTTCCCCTTCTCTCATAAAGAGAAGCTTTTATACGTATTAAAGGTATTACAATAAAATGCCTGAGTTTTGAGGAGTCTTAAAAGCTAGCATTGCATGCACTTAGCATTAATTTCCTAATGAGATTTATAATAGCTGTTCAGGAGTTTTAGCTAAGCATTGGTTTAAGATTGATTTGTATTTTGGTATTTTTGCTGAAGGATAACTACATAGCAAAAAATACTGTCGCTCCTTCCTAGCATAACTTGGTTTATTCAAAAGATGTTGACTTTTCCGGTGTTCTATATTGAAAAACTTCAGGTTGGGAAAAAAAAAACAACTAATAAGGATACAAATATATTTGCAGCTGTCATAATTTTAAAAGGGGTATGCAACATTTTGAAAATAGAAAGTAGAAGCAGATGAAACCTCAGATGTAAGCCTGTTCTCTTGGGCAAGGCAGTCATCTTTTCCTAACTTTCTGTGATTAATTGTGTGGAAAGAAATGCAGGAAGTCCTTATGTCATATACAGTGGTCCTGGGTTTACTTTCTGATGGCTTTTTCCATAGTTTTTCTCACATTTAGCTTAAATCTGTTGAACTTCGTATCTCCTGTGGAATTTGGTGCATCAGGCTAGGCAGCAATCTTGCATCCTTGCAGATAAGTCATCCTGGTTTTGTAGACTACTTGTTTTATGCATTGCAAACTTGTTTTGGTCAGTATTGCTTCTAACAGTTGTCTCCACAGATTTTTTGGTATCTCTTCTATCATCTGCAAACTGTACTATTCTCTTCATTTACCCAAGTAATTAATAAAATTAGTACCAAACCCTTCCAACTTCACTAATGCATCATTCTGGATTTCTAGTGAATAATAAGCACTGCTTTTTGCATGTGGTAACTTGTATGATACAGTTACATATGTCAGTGATCCACTTACTCAACGTTATTGTTTTGAAGTGGGTGGGTATTTGCTAAGGAAAAGGAAGTAGAGAATCTTCTTGACAGAACAGATTAAAACAAACTAGTTCCATAATGGAAAGCTGAAATTATGATTCTGCATACTTGTGTCCAAAGGTATTCATTTTACATCAGATCAACTTGTCTTATGCTGTACCTTATATGCAGTCTGTGTAGGCTCTGAAAATAATTATTGGAAAATCTGAGAAGGGAAAATAGAATTCCAGCACTTATTTTGCCCTAAGACATTACCTTAACAGTAGTGAACTTCAGTTTACTTCAGGCATTTGGAAATATGGGGGTGGGAACGAAATTGCACAACACTGCCATTATAGGGGGCTTGTGGGATATATATTTCAAGTCTGCCAGTATTGTTCGGCATGGGCACTTTCAAACAATAGTTGCATAGATTTTATTATTTGTATACATATGCTTTAGTTTAGACTCCTTAAGTGTATCTTTTGTCATGTTTAGAACTTGCTATAAGGACAGGTATTTCTTAGTCTTAAGTTACAGGCACTTTTGTTAAGAACTGGCAGATGTACTTTGCAGAACATGCTAAACTTGGAGGTCAGCTGTTCTGAGAAACTAGGAAAACTGGTAGGTGCGACCTCTCTTTAAAAACAATAACAAGTCTTGTTTCATCTTACCTTTTGAGCCTTCTGCTGGCACAAATGAATTGAAGCTGCCTGTTCAAAAAGGTAAAATAACAGAATGAATCATACAGAAATTGTTGGCAAAAGTAACAGCAGCCTCAGTGGTGTAACATGTCAGTGCAGCAGCTCATAATAAGATCTCCCCAGTTATTTGTAAATGACGGATTTAAGAACTTTGGATGAGTACTTGGGTGAGGGAAGAGGAGGAATTGTAATTAATCTCTGGTAGAGGAGCTTGAATGCTTTTGGGTCAGAACTTCTATTTACAAAAGTATTCTTGCAAGTAGAGGAAAACTTGGTGTATGAATAGAAAACAGCTATGCTTTCCAATGTTTACTTAAAAATAGCTATAATTGTTTTCTTAGGTGAGTCTTGATTTAATAAGCTTAAGGACCTAGCAAATATGCTTAAATGTTGAAAAGTCAAATGGGTATAACTTCATTTTTCACTTAGCTTTTCTACACTTAAGGAGATCTTAAATTTCAGTTGTGGTTTGTTTTTTTTTAAGTGCCTTTTTATTGTATTGAGTAAAATCCTCTGGGCTACTTAGAGCAAACAGTGTTATGCTTTCTGGTAGCCTTTAGACCATAAGTGAAATATGAACCCAAAATTGAACTTCAAATTTAAGACTTCATGTGGTAGTTTTGGCAAAGATATGTTGAATAAATTCAAAATCTGTCTGTCAAAATACGATTTTTCTGCTTGTTTCTGTGGTTGTATCTGTAGTCTTATTAATGTAACTGTAATATTGTCTATAAGATCGCGCTCGATTCCCTTTACAGGGAAACTTCATCACTTCATTTAGTGGTGAAAATTAATGTCCTTGAACTCCGTTTTGTTATGTAGTTAAAAATGAATGTTCATACTCTTCTTGTATAGAACAGCCTTGGGAAAAAGTTGTTTGGCATAAAAACGGATGAGGTAGTTCTTAGAAACCTGGTTTTAATTTTATAACTTGGGAGTGAGTTCCAGTAATTTTCTCATGTCTGTTATCTACCCGTTGTACTGCCAAATTAGAATGGTAAAACCCCGCGTCATGTCTAAATTCAGCTTGGTTACTCTTTGAAACTGGAAGAACTGCATGTGAAGTTTTCCAGCTCTAGGGTGTATTGTTTGAAACAGAAGTTTTCCAAGAAAACTCCGCAATAGCGGAGGTGTTGACACTGCTTTGTGCTGTAAGATTCACTGGTTATCCAGACCTTCCTTTGGAGAGGAGAGTAAATAGAAGTGAGTGAATCTGGATTGTGGGCATAATCAGTGTGTATACCTAAATATGCATATATTGGTAAGGTGATGGGCTTACTGTTTGTTTGCCTCATTTTAGTTTTTTTTATAGACCTATAACACAGAAAAGATTCAAAGAAATCAATCTATAAAAGTTAAGGAAACACCTCTGCCTTACTGAGCCTGGTGGTGAGAGAGTTCTAAATCTTATTTTTCTGATTGTAAGATGAGCTTACTGTGACCAGAGCTCTACATTAGAAGGACCTTGTTACCACTTCAGTTGCAGTTGCAGACTGAAATTGTTTGAGGTGCTTAACTACTTTTTAAGATATCTTTTTAAAGATACGTGTAAGAGCCTATTTCCAATAGGATAGTTGGGGGGATAATTGTATTTGTCAGTAATTACAAATAAGAGTTGAAGCCAAGGCATGTACTTTGAACAGATGGATGAGTTGGGCAAAACCTGCTTTATTTCAAAACTTTTATAAGCTCAGTCACCCTGTTAACATATGGTTTCTTTCTTGCCCCAAGTCATTCTTAATATGTGATTAAAGATTCAGTGGTATCTAACTTCTGTCTCTCCAGGTGAAGATGGAGCAGGTAAAACTAGCTTAATAGGAAAAATTCAAGGAATCGAGGAATACAAGAAAGGAAGAGGGTTGGAGTATTTGTATTTAAATGTGCATGATGAAGATCGAGACGGTAAGTTTGGTTTTGTAATAACATCATAAACCACTTAGAAAGCAATGGTTCAGTAGTGTGATATTTGGAATGGCAGTGGGATGTTTTTATTTCTTGATAATTTTCAGGAATTCAGCTTAGGCCATGAGTGACTTGTGTTACGAGGAAGTTTCTTAGTGTAATTAGAGGATAGCATGAACACAACTAGTTTAGTGCTCCTGAAGGAGAGGAATCAGTCAAAAGAAAAGGCTGAAGAGACAGGAAATAGTCCTAGTTGCAGCATTCCAGATGGATGATAGGCAAAAGTGCATTTCTTGGGTCTAGAGGAAAAGGCCTAGGCTCTTATCTTGCAGCTCAATTATTGTAGCAAGTGTTTATCTTTTTGGATATGAAGGGAAACTTTTGTCTTGGTGGTATCAGAAATCTTCAAGACTGCTTGTCATGTATTGATGGGTAGGAAAATGTGCACAATGCTTACAGATTGGGGGAACATGGAAAGGAGTGTGGCCAGGCCCTGTAAAGGTGGAATGAATTATCTAGAAGTAATAATTTTAGAGGGAGTGGGGTGTTAGTAAAGACATACTGGAAGCTGTGGGGGGAAAATGGGAACTCTAATGCATGCTGTAAGAACAAATATAGATAGAAGGAAAACCAGAAGAAGTTGGCCCCTCTTTCTGAAATAGTATGCTTTCCTGACTTCTGTGTCTTGCTGTGGTCTCAAACATGACTTGACTAGGCTTAAGAGGATTGGGAGTTTGGTCTAAATGTCTTCCTTAGAACTTCTGTAGCAAGTAATAAAAACTTACCTGAAGGCAAAATATAATTATATTAAGCTATCAAATTGTGAATCACCAGCTTTTTGTTTACTGCAGAAATGTCTCTGAATATTGGAGGATGGTGTTTGGAGGGCGGAGGGGGGCAGAAATCAGTGGAATGATCTGTTTGTATGGTGGTTGTCCTTTTGCAAATCTGAAGAATGACTTTCTGGCCTGCTAAGTCCATCTAAGTAATTTAAAAACTTGCAGTTCTGCTTCAGTTCTCTGATGGGCCAAGGTGTTCTTAGTATCTGCTGTCTTCCTTGTGTTTTACATGTCTGAAGAAAGTTTAATAGCCATTATGTGCTGTACTGTTTTCATTCATAAAACATTTTTCCTTTTTTTTTTTGTAGACCAAACAAGATGCAATGTGTGGATTTTGGATGGTGACTTGTATCACAAAGGTCTTCTTAAATTTGCATTGGAGGCAAACTCTCTGAAGGACACTCTAGTTATGTTGGCAGTAGATATGTCTAGGCCTTGGACTGCACTGGATTCTCTACAAAAATGGGCAAGTGTTGTAAGAGAACATATTGACAAGTTAAAAATTCCTCCTGAAGAAATGAAAGAGATGGAACAAAAGTGTGAGTATTCCTGCAAATACATAGGAGTACATTTAGAGCAAATATGCTTAATGCTTTCTGCACCATTTAATTTCTTCATTTCAGTCTTTTTCATTCTTTGGAAATTTTACTTATTATTAGGAGTTGTTAAGTCAGTCACGCTTCTCATAAGTCTCAAGTAGCTGTATGAGCAATACTAGTATTTCTTTCTAACAGAAGTACCTAAAGAGCCTTCAGAATGAACTCAGCTGGGTTGAATTTTACCATCTTCCTTCTTACTGATCTTTATAGATAAGATTCTCCAAGTGAAAAAACTTCTTGGCTCTCAATTTTTATTTTAGTTTTTTTTTTTTTTTAAAGGCAAGTCACTGCATCTGCTTCTTGACTGTTCCTGTAATTAGTCAGCCTAGAGAATCTGGGACTTGTTCCCTGCCTACCAGAAGTGTAAATGTTGAAAGGATTCATGACAGCATGGTAATGTTTGGGCCCTTTCCACTTTCAGAGTTTTATCATAGTTATTATTGACATTAATGCAGCTGTAGGCTTGCATCTGCTTGGTTATGGTATAGTTTGATCAGTGTCTTGTCTATTTAGTTTTAAACACATAGATTACAGAGATTGTGCAGGATTCCTTTAAACTGTCTGGCTGAACACGCTAATATCATAGCTCCCTATTACTTTTGAGTAGCCACTCTATTTCCCTTGGGGTACTAAAACACGATGCTTTCCCATTCATCTCTCAGTGAATTACTACAAGGAACAGTGTTTGAGAAAGCTGTGTGTTAAGATCAAATAGCGTGATTAAACTTAGTTTATGTGTCTGAAGTTGCTCTGGAACTGGTACGTTCTTATGTGACTGTCTGCCAGACTGCTGGATAGTTTTTTTCAGAAATGCAGGTTGTGGCCATGCAGGGATAAAGCAGCCCATAACGTGACAGGTGTAGCTATCTGGAATGGGGGAGGGGTGTTAGTTATTGAGATTTTTCTAAGGGAAATGTCATATCTTCCACAAGAAGAAGAAGGAGGGAGGAGCTGTGCACTTTCAGACGTGGTTTTTGGTTTGTGGCGATGAGGTGTGTTTATTGAACACGCTACCCCCCATTTTCATGATAGGATTTTACTTAGGACACAGTATCGCTGTTATAAAAATGTGTAGTCTAATAGTGTTGCTTTTTCACTGAGTGAATAGAATAGTGAAACACGACAATGTCCCAGCAATGTAGGTGATGAAAAATAAAAGCAGCAGCTCATTAGAAGTTTTGCCTGCTCTCTTGTTCTTTCATCATCTGTTCTAATTCTTATGTATATTGATGGTCTGCATCGTGGGTATAATAGGAGCTCTGGACACAGCCTAGATACGACTGGAAGCTGGTTTTGATTTGAATCTCCTGTGATGTGGCTTCATGCATTACTAGGCAGGCAGCAGCTAGATGCCACCAGAAGGCAGAGGGGGGAGGAATCTTGCTTGCTTGACTTGCTACGTGGCCCTACTTTATTCTTGCATCAGTTTCAGTGCTCCTGAGAACCTCCTGCAAGCTCACTTAAGTTGCTAAGAGGACTGAATTCTACTGAGGGTTTTATGTGTGTAGTATTCTGAAGGTGTGCTGCTGTGTTTGTCTTGCAGTTCTACCAACTTAACTCCACTCAAAACCAGACTCTATGGGCATTTAAACTGGTATGGGGAGGCAGTATGGGCTGCATAACAGCTGTGTGTGATGGGTTGGAACAGCTCTGTTACTGAGTTCAGCTGTGTCTAATGAAGCCTTGTGGGCCTGGTCATTTTAATTGTCTCTAAGGAAAACCTGAGACTGTATTCCACAGTCTTTGAGCTGTGATATGCTACATCAGTCTTCCTTTTTACTGTTTTGTGTGCCTGTATAAGGATTAGTACATCATGATCATACAGTGAGAACCGTGGCAATCCACTGGAGGAATTCTTCCACTGGAGTGGTGTGATTTTTATTTTACCACGCAGAATAGGCAGGATACTGTGTAGGAAAGATTCCCTTGAGTGGCTCGGATTACTTTGTGAGAATTCTGGATTTAAAACATGGCCAGTTTGGGAGGCTTTCAGAAGCTCTCAGACCAGATTAAAATAGTAGCATTCCCTGAATAAAAGCCTGAGTTGACTGTTTATTCTAGAGAACGATAATCTCTGCATGTGTTTTTTGTTACTGTAAACTCCAAGATCTGTAGAAAACTTGAATAATCTTGGCCTAATAAATCTTTTTTCTCTAAGGTGAAGTAAGTCTTGCTCTGTTACTTTAACTAATGCTTTTCTAGATAAGAACTGAGAGGGCTTCAATCATTTTAGTGGAGGTAGTGGAGGTGGATTAATATAAGTTGGGACAAAGCAGTAAGGATGTACTGGAGTAATTATCTGCTCATTTACATGATGCAGCTGAATTGTCTTGCTGCCCAATTGATTTTTGGCTGAATTGGGATGTGCTGCTCATGCAAAACTAATCAGTGGTGGGGTCTGGTAGAATCCTGGTTTTGCTGTGTGAAACAGAACCTGTGATGTGAAAGGTACAGATGTTTTATGCCTCATATTGCATCCCTGACTGTAGGAATAAGAAATGATTGCGTAATTAAAGGCTTGGCTGTATGCGTTGGAACCTGACAGGAGAGTTAAACTTGTAACTATCTTTTTTTTCTAATTCTTGTTGTATTGTGATTTAACCTCCTTGCTAAATTTTAAAGTAGTATCCGATCTATTGTAAAAAAAAACCAAAACCACAAACATTTGCTATACTTTTTATTAATTATAAAACTAGTTAATAAATAATATTTGTATATTCTTTTTGCTTATTACTACTGTAGACTCACTGTACAGTGAGAGTGAAGGGTAGACAAAGGGGTTTTAGGTAAAACCTGGTACACAGCAGCAACCAAACAATATGGTTATTCCAGCAAACTGTTCCATTAATTTTGCCAAGAAGAATACGAGGAAATGTGTGTCTTTCAGGAAATGTATCAAGTTGTAATAGTTTATAGTAACTGCCTAGTGGTTCCACAGCGATAAAATAAAAATGGGTTAATGCTATCCCTATGTACAGTTTCTTCTGATCATGTTTTAGCTGCTGGTAAAGCAGATCTCAAAGTTAATAATGCTCTGCTGTGCTGCACAGAGCAAATAGTCAGCACTTGGTGCGTGCTCAATTTTTCTCTGTGTAAAGAAGCGGTACTGCTGTAGAGTCAATAGTCCTAGGGATCAATGGCAGTGGAAATCATTGTTGAAATAATAAAGTAGCTGATCTTTTAATGTAACTTTTTTTACTTTCAGTGGTAAGAGACTTCCAGGAATATGTAGAACCAGGCGAGGATTTTCCAGCTTCTCCACAGAGAAGAAATACTTCATTACAGGAAGACAAAGATGACAGTGTGATTTTACCCCTGGGTGCAGATACACTAACATGTAACTTAGGCATTCCAGTAGTAGTAGTTTGTACAAAGGTTTGTTTCATATTTTAGGTGTTTTGTCTATTTTATTTAAGCGACTGTCATTTGTGGATTTGGGGTGGGAAATACATGGTTCTTAGGTCATTCTGAATACCTGGGGTAAAAGTTCTTTACAGATGTTTAATGTTGCAAGCTGTTTAGTTTCTGGAAGCCCTGACTGCATGTAATTTGGGAGTAGTTTTTACTTTAGTTACACTGGTTTTCAAGGAGAGGAATACCTCTAACCTGATTTTATTCATAGAAATGGGCTAGTAAGCAACTAGAATTCTCCTTGATCCCCATGGTCCCCCTTATTTGAAAAATAATGTTTTGGTAGGTTTTTTTAAGAAATATTTCTAATCTTTTTATGAAGATTAATATATTTGAGTGCTCTAGTTATTAAAGTGCTACTCTTAACTTTCCTCAGTTTGTAGGGTGTTTCTGTGATTTGTTTGGGTTTCTGTTAGATACGCAAGGAATACTTAGACTGAAGAAACATTGGTGCAATTCTCTTGTGGCTCGTTTTGTTTTTTCTTTTCCCACACCTGGCTCTTCAGTTCTCATTGGCATTAAGCATACTGCATCCGCAGCCTCTGCTGGCCCACAGTGAAAGAATAAACCATTAGATGCATATGCTGTTCCTTCACTGGAAGGCTTAACCCTGTCATTTGAAAAGCACCTTTATTCTCACCTGCTAGCTCTCTGTTATTCTTCTTCCTCCTCCTTTTTTCCCCCTTTCCTACCACATTTCTTGCTTTTATTTCCTTTTGCAAAGGATTAATTAGTAACTAGATTAAAAGCACCATGTCCTGTAGTACCACAGTGTGTAAAGAAAAAAGTTGTGCAGAAAATGGTGATGTGATTCTATGGGGTCAGTCTTTAGAAAAGAGTTTGAATTATTGCATTGTGGGGGTGAATGAAAACCAGCCATCAGTTTACCTTCCAAGTTAATGCTGACCACAGTACATACACATCAAGTAATATATTATTTTTTTAAAAATCTTATTCAATTATGCTTCTTAACTATCTCAGCAGGTTTTTAGTTTTTCTCAGCACCACCCACCCCACTCCATCCCCCTTGCCCAGTTGTGAACAGGACATGTAGCAGCACTGCGATTTCAAGAGTTAACGGAAAGTGGTGTATTAATTTTGTGTTTATCTTGACAGTGTGATGCCATCAGTGTTCTGGAAAAAGAGCATGACTACAGAGATGAACACTTTGACTTCATTCAATCACATATCAGACGGTTTTGCTTACAATGTATCCTTTAACACATCATAAAGATAAGAATGACTCAATTAAATCTTTGCATTAATTATAACCAGCTTAAAAGAATATTTACATCTGTACCAAGGTAGTATGTAGCTCCTCTACTGCAGCTGGCAGTCTGCTTCAGCTACCCCCAAGATATTGTTGAGTTAAACTTCTCTGGTATGGGGATTTATTTTTTTTCTTTTAACAGAGCTGCAAGAAGAGTCTAGTATGGCCCCTTACCATTAATTTCTTTTTGTCTTCATTTCCATATTTAGATGTCAGTTTGCAAATCAGCATATCTTAGGTGTCAAGATCCCTAAAATAATAACAAGATAATTCCTTCAAGTATGATCTCGTTTCATAGAATCATAGAATAACCAGGGTGGAAGAGACCCATCAGATCGAGTCCAACCATTCCTATCAGATGTACATAGGGCGTGTTATTCTTTTTGACCCAAATATGCAGTCGCTTCAAGTGTTCAGAAGTTCCACAGGGTGAGGTGATGAGGGAAGGAAAGACTTTCTGTAGGAAAGATCCACTGGATTCTCTTGTGTTGGTACAGAGACAATACACATGAGCTGTCACTGTGCTGTTATTTTTAAACTTCATTTTATTAAAAGAAGTGTATAAAATACTGTTTACTGGTGTTCAGTCATCTGGATGTGCTGAGATCTAGATTTCAGATGCCAGTAATATACCTGTGTTGTATCATCATTTATGCTGTGGTGAAGGGAAGTTTAAATGCTATTGGAGAGACATCAGTTAACAGATGGAAAATGAGTTCAAGAACATGAGACGTCACTTCAGTACTAAGATACCACTTTCAAATGGCTTCCAAGACCTGATTTTTCAAAATTATAATTGTAATAAGTCTTGTGGGTGAAAGAAAAATACCAAAGATTAGTAGGAATTAGTCTCTTATTGTATATGCCACGTACAATTTGGAATTGTATTATAAACTCCATTGAATGGGAATCAGATATGTATTAATAATTTCTAGAACTTGAATGGCTTGTGTGTAGAAATAAATCAAGGGATTTGGCATTTTTATCATCCCAAAGTAAAAATTACTCAAAATTTCCCTGGCTGCTTTTATTAATCCTGTGCATAAGCTCTATTAGTTTGATACCAAACCATGCTGGAATGCTAAGCGCTCTCTTGGTCTTTTAGTAGCTAATGAACAGCACAACTCATTTGCCTTCATTTTTTTAAAAAGCAGATCACACTGTAATGGAAGAACTTCCCTAATTTAAAAATCCAAATGAAGAAGTGAAAGATCTTTGGCATTTTTGAAGCTAGTAGTGTTAGTGCTGTAGTGTCTGTGTTGCAGTATGTGATAATGACACAATACAAGGATATAGCATGAAAGCTTTTGTTCACTAAAAGCAGAAGATATCATGGTGAAGCCATTGGTACTGTGGGATTTAAAAGCGAGGCTGTATTTTACTATAAAAGCTATAGCTGAATTGGCCTAAAACAAATGCAGAAATAGAGATTTAAATCACTAAATAACTTTTTTGAAAGTTAAGTGTTGTAAGCATTTTTACCTATGTAATTTTGTATTCCCTCTCCAAATTTTACAAAGTAGATCACTTTTAAACTAACCACTAAACTGAATTTTCTTTAACATATTTATTCAGATGGGGCAGCACTTATTTACACTTCAGTAAAGGAGAACAAAAACATTGATTTAGTGTATAAATATATAGTCCAGAAGTTGTATGGATTTCCTTTCAACGTTCCAGCTGTTGTTGTGGAAAAAGATGCAGTATTTATGTAAGTTATTTGCATTATTATGTGTATATGACTACAGAATGTATTTGTGTGAGATTGGAAACAGCATTTAGAGCCTTTTTTGTTTATGCTTTTTAAAATTCCATTTTAAATTCTCATGAGTTGAAGTTTGGTGTGTGCCAGTGGATTGAGGTTACAAACACTCATTGCTCCAAAAGGTGTTACACTTTGGGGTGTTGCTCTTCTCTGTTACGGTCAACCAATCTTTAATTAGTTGTACTAATCAGCAGCTAGCTTGCATAGCAGAATGGGAGCTGTGACAACTTTCCTGGCTTTCAGTTCTGTTTAGTTTGGCATTGCATACAAGAATAACCTGAACTAACAACAGAATTTAAAGCCAAAATAATCCTTTATCTAGTCCTGCAGGTTGGGATAATGACAAGAAGATAGGAATATTGCACGAAAACTTTCAGACACTAAAAGCAGAAGACAGTTTTGAAGATATCATAACAAAACCACCTGTCAGAAAGGTAAATGGAGATATTTTGGCATTCAACTTCTTAGCTATTTATTTACCTGTCAGTTTCTTGACTGTTTCCTTTTCTTTGAGACCACCTCAAGTTTATCATTAATATGATAAACTGTGTGAGGTTTCGTATTTTGTGTTTCTTTTGTTCTTAAAGTTCTTCTTTAATTAAAAAATCATGATGTAGTTCTGTTCTACATAGCTCTTTGCCAGCTTACACTGGACTTTTTTTCTGCTTCTGTTACATTGTTCGAGGCTATGAATATACTTGTTTTGCTTTCAATGCACATTTGTATTGAAAAGTAAGTATAATTTAAGTGTTGGTCACGTTGAGTTAATATTTTTTTTAAGAACGCTGTTTTGCTCCAAGATGTTCTAACTTTGTAATGCTCTCTGTTTCCATTGGAATAGTTAAAATAAGAAAGCTTGAGGCGCACCATCAAGTGTGTTATCAACATTGTTATGGAACTAAGTCCAAAACATAGCAGTATACCAGCTACTAGGGAGAAAATTAACTCTATCCCAGCCAAAACCAGGACAGGCTCATTCACAAGGAAGTATAAAAGGAAGTATGTCTCTTTCTTTTAGTTAAAATCATCTTAATGTTTTTGTATTGCAGTACGTTCATGAAAAAGAAATAGTAGCAGAAGATGACCAAGTGTTTCTTATGAAGCAGCAGGTAATTTTCTGTTCAGAAAATGAGCAGCCAGCATTTAATTTAACAACGCTCTCAATAAAAATTTGGGGTTGTATTCTTAGTTTCTGTAATATTTAAGACAATATGGATTTGTTTGTTTTTTTGCAGTCACAATTGGCGAAGCAACCACCGACTGCTTCAGGAAGGCCAGTGGTTAGTAATAAAAATTTTAAGTATCATCACTTGACTTTCATATATCTAGTGGGTTGTTTGGTTTAAATGTGTTACAAAATATTCTTTTATCTAATTTTTTAAAAACTACATAGTATTTGAAGTATTTGAAGCTCTAAAATTATGACACTTCTTCACAGCTAGTCATGATAATTTGTATTGACAGTGCGAGCTAAATGTCACAACTTTTCATATGTTAGAAGGCATTTAAGCAGATAGTTGGCTCGTCTTTCTGTCCCAGAGCTTGCCAGGGAGCCGACTATGCTACCTGAATTGCCTTGATGAGTTCTATATCATAAATTTGACATTATCTCTCTAGGAATGTTTAAGTCTCTGGCATAAAATTAAGATCAAATTTAAACTATGACATCACCTGCATTTAAACTACAAATGAAATAACTGAAAGGTAACCCAAGTTTTATGGGAAGCATGTGACCTTATAAAAGTTCATCTTTTTAGATGAACTGCAATAATGCAGAAGCATGACTTGTTATCCTTGAAGTAATGAGTAATGCTTTCTTCTGGGTTGCATTTAGTCCTTTCCACAGTATTGGTGCTATGTGGTGTCTTTCCAAGAAACCTGATGGAGTTCATGATCTATCGAGTGCAGTTTTCATTATGGTCAGAGGCATTACTGAGTAGTAGGTGCATTTTCAAGTTTGTCATTGACATAAAATGAAAAGCTTCACTACTGTGTTAGGTGCACTGAAGTTAATATTTGCGAGGATGTTATACACAGTCATCAAAATCTCATTCTGTGTCATTTCAGATTCTACATTATTAGGAACAAAAAAGAATTGGGAGCTGTGTGAACAAAATGCTTCATTTCACATACTCTTACATGACGTTTAATTCTGCAGAAGATCAGCTAATTAGTTCAGCTTTGGATTTTGGGTTGTTTGTTTTTTTAACCTAGGATGCTTCTCCAAGAGTTCCTGGAGGTTCTCCTAGGACACCAAATAGATCTGTAACATCAAACGTTGCCAGTGTTACACCTATCCCTACTGGATCGAAAAAAATTGATCCCAATATGAAAGGTATCTCTTCTTCTGAGGCTACAAATACATTTGGGGAAGTAAAATAGCTGCATGCCTGATTTTTTAAATATACTTATTTAGATTCACTGACACACAAAACCAGTAGTTACTTAGAAAATCTGTTAATTTGGGGTTTTTTTGTTGTGTTTTTCCCCCCCTCCCTCCCCTTGTAGCTGGAGCCACTAGTGAAGGAGTCCTGGCTAACTTCTTCAATAGTCTCCTGAGCAAGAAAACTGGATCCCCTGGTGGCCCTGGTGGTGTTGGTGGCAGTCCAGGAGGAGGTGGCCCTGGAGGTGCAAGTGGCAACTTACCAACATCAGCGAAAAAGTCAGGTATGATTAATGATAAAAGATCATTCATTTGAGTGGGAGATCATTCCTATTAGCATAGTTTATCAGAAGTATGAACACTATTATATTTAACTGAGTGTTCTGTTGGTATGGGTTTTGCTTTTCTTTTAACCCCAGTTTAGTATTAGCTTATGTGCTCTCAGAAGATCAAAGAAAAATTTTTTATCTAGCTGTGCAAGTGTGAATTGTGTCCATGTGACTTCATTTTTCCTTTATTCCCCACCATCCCAATAACTGCTTTAAGGTATAAGCCATTTTCAGTATTGTTCAGATATATTAGGACTTGATTTCAAGTTAATTTTTCTTAATGCTCACAGTGTTAAAATAACTTCAACCTTTATTTTGCTAGTGATCTAGTTCTGATGTGATGAAGATTTTGGTTTATGGTTTGGTGGCAGCATGTAAATCTACTTGTGTGTTATTTTCTGTTGATAGCTGGTTTTACATGGTGTAATTAATATTTAATATTGATCTAAATAGTTCTAATAGTGACTGATCTAAATCTGGATTCAAGACTAGTCTGGTGTGTCTTGCTATTCTACATTAAAATGTTTCTACGTTACTTCAGAACATACCTGTACAGACACCTTCCTGCCTCCTTTCCCCAGAGTTTAGTAAAGCTGTGCTGGTGTTTTATTAGTACTTGACATTAGTGTTTAGAAAAAGCACCTCCCTTCCCGCTAGCATTTTATGTGGGTTGATCCTGACTTTTTTTTTTTTTCTTAGCATGTTTGTACTTCCCTTTTTTTATATGCAAAGCTCAGTTTGCTGAGCAAAGTTTGAGTGCTTCCTATTCTGCTGCATTACTCATTTGAACAGCATATGGAGATTGTTCAAACAAATGCAACTGATGCAATATGAGATGCAGAAGGCACCCACTGAAAAATCCTGTGGGGAGTGGCCACCAAGGGGTTTGGGTGATGCCAGGCAGATGAAGGCAGCGCTCTAGAAAAGTGGTGTATCCAAGGCTGTGGCAGAAACTTCAAGAACAGAATTAAACTACTAAGGAGAAAAAAACTGTTCTTGGACATTTCCTACTCTGCAACAAATGAAGGATTAGAGTGTAGCCAGTTTAACATGGCAAAGAACTAGGTTTTCAAGGAACTGCATAAATAAAAGTGTTTGACTTAGATGTGTCCTCACCTTCCTCAGTATTTCTTGTCTTGCATTTAGTTTTGTCTATAAAACTTGCTTTTCAAATCTGAAAATTGGCTAAGATAGCAGTTCAGGATTTGAGAATAACTTTTCCTCACAGCAGCTATGGGGAATTCCTCTGCTTGTTAGTTGCAATATTAGCTGCTTTGATTCGGGTGCGCTTGTTGGTTGTAGTAGTTGATGTAGTAGTGGCTTACTTTAAATAATTTGAAGAGCAGCACAGTACATCTGGTAAAAATCAATTTTGTGGATAGGTAGTTCCTATGGCTTTGCATCATCACAAGGGATGCCGGGACATTGCTAAAACTAAGTGCATGTCAGTATTTTCTTTTACAGCCAGAGATACTAAGCAGACTTGTCCTAGCATTGGACTCTATATTGTGCACTGCCATTTCTCATGTTGTCTTCTCCATTCTTGTGATAGAACATGACATAGGATAGAACATTTCTAGGATAGAAACCTAGAGTGAAGAATAAGAGTAAAATGGTGGGGCGAAAAATGGTGTTTGCTAAGAATGGGTCAGATCTGAGTGCGTACACCAATGTTGGTGCCATTCCAAGTTAGGGAGGAATCCAGTAGGTGCAGAGAGAGGGATGTGCCATCTGCAGATCTGTGTGTGCTTGTGAGCAACAGTGTCAGGTTTATGCTGGCCAAATATTTAGAACTGACTTCACTAGTCTGTGGTGATACCTTTGATTTATTTTCAAAATTATTTAGAATACATATGATGCAGAAAATTGTGTATATGTGTTCATAACTGCTAGCCTTAATAGACTTTTCTGTATCTTATACTTTACATTAACTCTTCATATAGTGACAATTAATATCTAGTTATGGAAGTTTCTTTGAGGTATTGGAAATATAGAAGGATGTGACTTCATGCTGTTTCATTTCTGTTTGTTTTGGGATTTGGCCTTATGTCTTTACTCTGCATCCAAAGTATGCACTAAAATGTTTAAGACTTGTGTGATTTGAGAATTAAAGATACTACAGGCTTTCCCAAAACTATTTTCTAAACATGACTGAATAATATGCATTTATTTTGTAGGTCAGAAGCCAGTTTTAACAGACGTTCAGGCAGAATTGGACAGAATTTCACGAAAACCTGAAATGGTCTCTCCTACATCATCTCCCACAGACGGTGAAGCATCTTGAAGACACCAAATAAAACCAGTTGTTCGGTTTTCTGGGATAATTCAAACTTGCCTCTTCCTTCAGTGACTGGAACTAAAGAACTGAAGTATCTTTCAGAACACAGAGTTGTTTGTCTTTCTTTCATATGTGTTACCCAGCTTTACAAAAGGGAGTTGTACAGATGGAAAACGGTTATCACATCAATGTAGGAGTACTGTTCACAGTGCAAGAATAGTAATACTTTTTCTGGGTTTTGTTGAAAAGTCAGTGTAATTCTGTAAAACTGCAAGTATGTCCACTTAAGTGATAGGGGTTGCTTACAGCAGGAAAACTGATACACACCACAGGCACTTAATTTATATCAATTTTCCAACCTGTTAAGTTTCGTACCGTCTTAAATAGATTAATGTCCACGGGAGAGAACAACTACTAGTTTTTGGAGAAGAAAATTAATAGCACAGAGCTGTAACAACAAGCAACAAACTCCAGTTATACTTGAAGACGTCATTTGGAGTATGGTTAAAAAAAAAAAATCTGTCTGATCTTCACTGAGACTTACACTGCATTCAAAAACCCATGCAAAAATTCATTCCAGGTATAAGACTAAATTAGCAACCAGGTTTTTTGGTTTTTTCTTTGATTAATTTCAGACACTGAATAAAAGATATATAAAGAAAAAGCAGGGGTTAAATGTACAGATTATTGGTATCCAGATTTGTCTATATATATATGGCTCGGCCTTAACGTCCCCCACTGTCTCCCACATTAGTTATGGTTTAAAATTGGTCATCAGAACTGTAATCAGTTAATAAAGTACTCTCTGCATTCAAATTTAAGTAACGTTCGTTGAAGCCATGGTATTCTCATTTGTTTACAGTGAAATCTAAGGATGTCTTAAAACATTTTGTATTTTACTTCTCAGCAAATAACATTACTGATACTTAAAACTTCCTTAAAACATTGCTTCTGGAAGGAAGTGGATAAGTCTGCAGTGTTAGTAAAAGTATTATAAGTTATCCGAATTTGGATGCTTTCTGCTGTGAAGTGTTTTTAGAAGTGCACTGGTCACACTGAGGATCGTGCTGCTGACTCCAGTGTGTTGTCTGAAGAAGCAGTTGCCTGGGGTTAGGGCTTGCTTTCCTTAAGCTTTTATTACGCAAATGTTAAGCATCACGTTACTGCTCTGTGTCAAGTTTGTGGTCATTTTTTGCCAACAGCCACAAAAGTACATTCTGATCAAATGATTGCCAAGAGCCTTCTTTAATGAGTTCAGGTTTTGAGTCTTACACTATTTTCTCTGATTGTTTATACCACTTGAAACAGGGAAGAGGAGGGCTTAAATTCTCTTTTTTGAACATGGTGGTACTCTTCCCCAGTTCCTGTGTTCTCTAGTGGTTCTGGTGAATTACCTCCCTGTTTTCAAAGTACCTAAATTTACTTCACATCTACATCCTCTTACACATTGAACTTCCTAAAGTTAGGCATGTGTGTTAAAATTGACCGGGAATATTGAATCTACTGCCAAGCAGAGATTCAGTGGACCAGTTGTTCAAACTGGAGGCCTTAAAATTTTGCTTATGGCAGCGATTCAATAAAGGTGGCAGGACCTGCTGATGAACAACTGGATAGAATAAATTGTCCTGAAGGAAAAGAAAAGATGAAGCTTCCAATCATGGATGCATGGCATGCATGGCTATCGGAACAGTTCTCTAGATTCTGTATGTAAGCTTCCTGAAACAGAATTGGAGGTGTTCTTGAGATAATGTGTCCTGTGCATGTCATCACCAGTGTGCTCCCTCGTTATAGGTGTTGGTAGGGTGGAATTTGGGATATTGGAGCAACATCTTAAGCTAGTCCATACTGGCAAGGTGTTTGAAAGGGAACTTCAGCTCTTGCAATCTTTAATATAGTTCATTTGAGCATGTCGCAGCACAACACCTTTTCTGAAGCTGGAAAAGTAGGTGTGTAATAGATTAACAGCTCTTGCCCTTAGATGCCCTTCTTGGTGGAGGCTGAAAGAGTAGAAAACCTTCATAATGAGTCATAATTTCACTTCTTAAAGTTGGTAAAATACCACTTAGGCATATTTAAAGTTTTATCTCAGTTTATTTCTTCCCTAAACCCTGATAGCCATTTAGTTTTGTTAGGAGGGGCAGCTAATTGTTACTTATGAGTTATTTTTACAAAAAGAGTAAGTAAAATCTTGGTATCTCTCTCATGCCTTTTCATTCTATAAGACCAAAGCAGCCTTCTTCCTTCCTTAAAGTTCAATCTCTCTTAATTCTGTCACTGTTGACAGCTTATTTATGCTCTTCGGTAGTGGGGGGAAGACTTCAAGGTATCCTTACCACAAAAGATAAATATCTGAGATGGTGTTTCTGTGCTACTTCATGGCTTTAGCTTCTTGTTCCCCTCTGATAAGACGAATACTGGGCTGGTTCCCTTGTCCTCTCGAGTTGCAGTTCCCTTGACTTCTGCTTTGATAGACAATTAAGGTGGGATTTACCAGAAGTACCATAGAATCATAGAATGTGGGTTGGATGGGCCCTAAAAGATAACTAGTTTCACCACCCTTGCCATGACCAGGGGCACCTTCCACTGGACAAGGTTGCTCAAAGCTTCACCCAACCTGGCCTTGGACACCTCCAGAGATGGGGCATCCACAACTTCTCTAGGCAACCTCTTCCAGTGCCTCACCACTTGCTTAGTGCAGAATTTGTTCCTTCCATTTATATTAGAAGTACCTGATTTCAGCTTACAACTGTTACCCCTCAGCCTATCACTCTATGCCCCTGTAAAAAGCCCCTACCCACCTTTCCTGTTGGCTCCTTTAAGTACTAGAGTGCTGCTGTAAGGTCTCTCCAGAGCCTTCTGTTCTCTGGGCTGAACAACCCATACTCTCTCAGCCTGTCCTCATATGGAAGCTGCTTGTGCCCTCTGGCAATCTTCATGGCCCCCTAGACTCGCTCCAATAGGTCTATATCCTTCCTGCACTGGATACCCAAGAACTGAGAACAGGACTCCAGATGAGGTCTCACCAGTGCAGAGTACAGGGGCAATCCCCTCCTTCATCCTGCTGGTTAAAATTCTTTTGATGTATCCCAGGATATGGTTGGCTTTCTGGGCTGTAACTGTGCATTGCTGCCTCATGTTGGATCCCCCAAGTCCTTCTCCTCAGGACTGCTCTCAATCCGCTCTCCTCTCAGCCTGTAATTGTGCTTGGGATTGTCCTAACCCAGGTGCAGGACCTTGTACTGGGCCTTGTTGATCTTCTTGAGGTTCACAGAAACCCACCTCTCAAGCCTGTCAAGGTCCCTCTGCAGAGCATCCCTTCCTCCTTGCATATTAGCTGCACCACACAGCTTGGTGTCTTTGGCAAACTTGCTGAAGGTGCACTCAATCCCAGTGTCCTTGTTGCTGACAAAGTTGTTGCTACCAGTCCCAATACTGACCCCTGAGAAACATCACACATTACTGGTCTCCACTTGGGCATTGAGCTGTTGACCACAACTTTTTCAGCATGACCGTCCAACCAATTCCTTACCCACCAAGTGGTCTATCCATCAAATCCACGTCTCTCATCAAACTGATTTAGAGACAAGGGTCTTTTTGCAGGACACCGTTGAATGCTTTGCACAAGTCCAGGCAGATGCCATCAGTTGCTCTTCCCATGCAAAATGAATCCTTGTGACAGAGGGACATTGTCACAAAACGTAGTGCCAGTGAATCCTTCTCAATGTTCATCTTCTTTCACCATCAAGTCAAACACCAAAACTAAATAAAAAATACATTGGATAAAACAATGAAGCTAATTTGGCAACAAAATTATACTTCTGCACAATCCTTTGCTGTGTTTACATGCCCTAAGCTATAGAAGGGTTAGCTTTGTGATGACTCCAGTTCTGAGAAGAATAACAGCACCAATAACTTTAATTTTGCTTCTAATCACTCCTGTGTGCCTTTGATACTTTTGTGTCACTTGGTACCACGTTTTAGTCTAGTACACAAGATGCAGAAAGCAAAGAGGTAATACAAGAAATACAGGGGATGATTTTTGATAAAGAACAATTAATACTTATAAAATATTTCATAGTATGAATACTGCCAAAGCACTACAAAATAAATAAACCAAATACGTTCCTTAAGTCTTTTGGGGCTAGTTCCGTGTAGGCAGGGAACTGGTTAGCTTTAAACTAAACTGTTTGGGGGAGTTTTACACATCTCTGCTTCTTCCCTCTCTCTACAATGTTCCTACGTCAATTCTTTGAGTATATTGGTTGTAATAAAGCTGTTGTGCAGATTTTAACTTGAAAATCTTGAGTAAACGACCACTTTATTTCCAGACAGTTCATATTTCTCAGCTGCAAATGGCAGTCTCTGAAATGTGCGTGCGACTTTTAAGTTATAAGGACTTGATAAACTATTACACTCACTTTAAATTTCTAGTGATACATCTGAAATGCAAGTACCAGCCTGCTGGGCTGCAGTCTCTTCTTGGGGAGCAAACTTAATTGGCAGTAGATCACTTGCATCTGCAGAACTGTCACCTATCAAAACGGTCACTGCTTTATGCTTCTCTGCCATGCAGATGCACTCATTGACAAGAATTGGCCTAACCCTGCATTTGGGAAATGTGGAGAGTTGAGGCTGGGGGTTAATCAGGTGCCATAAGGGATAACAGAAATAGCTGTTAAAAATGCTAATTCTTCGCCTTCAGCTATTTAAAAATCACACATTTTACCATGTTAGAATGGTGACTGGAGTTTGTGAAGTTCAGTTGCAATACTGATTCCAAAAATAGAGCCTCATGAACTGAAGATGCAACACATCCAATTCTTCTCTGAGCTCTCTAATGCAGTATTTAGTATATTCCATTTTCTAGCTAGTCATCTTGTATTTATTTCATTTAAAACACAGGGCTAGTATCATGAACAAAGCTGCTGTGATACCTGTGTAAGAACACCAGAACCAAGGCCAGGGTGCGAGCCCTGGCTCCAACTGGCTGACTTCAGTGGAACTCCCTAAATTGAGCAGTAGCGATAAACCTTACCATGTTTCAAATGAAACTGAGCCCAACTCCTTCAGTGGTTTAGGCTTTTAAGCTGCTTTCCTATTCCTCTACCTCCTCCTCCCTCAAGCTCTAAGAAGAAAAGAAAAAGCCTTGTAACTGCATTTATGAACATGGAAATAGGAGGATGTTCATTAGGGACAAGTCAGATCAGTGGAGCCTTGCTGCTAATTCTGAGTGTGAAGAACTTAGGCTTTAGCGTAATACTGTAACACAGCACAAAGCTAGTGCCAAAGAGCCACTGGGGCCTCATTTCATCTAAACAATGATGCACCCCTGGCCTGCATTCACCTTGGAATGGAATTAGCTGAGGGGGTTGGAACTAGATGATCTTTAAGGTCCCTTCCAACCCAAACTGTACTATGATTCCATGATGGCATGTACTCAACTGATTCAAGGAGCTCCAGTCACACTCCTTTGTGAATTAGTTCAACATCAGTGGAAGAGGTGATAATTGTCATACAGCTACACTGTCATCTCCCCTAATGATGTAGATTTCTCAACTTAATTACAAGTGCTTTTTGGTCACTGTGGTGGGTATCTTTGGAGAAGACTTAATGAGCGAGAAAAATAGGTCACTCATCACTAATCTGCTTCCATCCCTCTTCCACTCTCTGCCTGGCTGACTGGAGATGTTGCCATAGCGCAGGATCTTACTCCACAGTTGCTTCTCTGTCACCATGTCCTGACTTCCGCTCTGGCTCTGTGATTCCATTACAGGCCATGGTAGAGTAGGAAAGACTTCTGTTTTTTTGAAAACTCTTGTCAGATGTAGCATATATACAGAAGGAAATTAATAGATGTACATCTGGAATGGGATTTCCATTACATGACAGCCAGCTAATTATAGTTATTTGCATTAAACAGGGTTGTTATTTGTCCTAACTGTTGGTTTGATTTGCATTCCCTCTTTAAAAGGAAGATACTGTACTTGAAAGACTGTTGCAATGAAAAAGGGAAAGAACACCAGCAGTTTGTGCAAACAGCAGCATTTGTATGTTTTAATAGAATGCTTGAAGTATTTTTAAGCTACCAAGTCCTATGCTGTCATCCAGTTTTCATTCCTTTTCTGCCATGTTCCTATTACAGTTCCTGTAGCTTTGCTGTTGCTTTGTTCTCCACGCACCTTCTTTTAAATAAACAAATAAATTGGTCTAAATAAGTTAGGCTTTAAATAGCAAGCTAGTCTTTATAATCCATGCATCATTGATACGCATTTCCTGGAGAAGGCCTGAACAGGAAAAAAGCTACTCTTAAAGACAGCAGTAACTAGAAAACAGTTGCCATATGTTCTATCTTTTGTAGGCTTGTCTTGTGTTCCCATGACTCCTTGAAAAGCAGCAATCTGCTCTCAGGTCTTCAATACTAGCATCTGTGTTCCGAATCTATGCTGCATTAAGACATTGGTAAAGACTTGAAAGAGAACAACTACGAAATAGCCTTAGGAGCTGCCCAAAACCTTAAAAGGAGAACTGGAATTCCTTCTGTCTCTGTTCAGTCCTATCTTCCTCAGAACAGAATGCAGCCTAGTCGCACACTTTGTGGCTTTGTTGTTATTCAGCCCTTTTGAGACATTATCAAGGAAGAAACCCAAAAGAGATTTCCCTTCAGAAGGGAGATGCCAGCTCCTGGAATATAATCTTGCTTATTATGTACTGATGTGAAAAAAAAGGCACTGAGGACTTCTAAGTGGTAACAGTAAATATTACAGACTACACCTACCTGCTCAGTCCTGCAGTTTGGGACACTGCCAGCAGAGCTAGGTTAGACTCATTCCAACTCCAGGCAAGAGCTAGGGCACACCCATGGCAATACCTCACTTATTTTAGTGGAACCTCCTATGCCTTGGGAATTATGGGACTTACCTTACTCATTTGCCTCTCAAGCCAGTTCCTACAGCCAAATACTGTTTATGGCACAGACAAGCCTGTACCATCCTGCCTGGGGACCCAGCAATGTATTCCTAGCTTGTGTTTTTGTACTGGGAGGCATCACTGTCTCCTGGGAGACACTTAGCACAGACTGTGACCCAGCTGCTTTCATCTGACCTGTACTGCTGCATCTGTCCAGTTAACAGTGGCCTTTGGTGGAGTTATAAATAGCATCTAGCTCATGGGTACCTATAGCACACATCCTTCCACTGCACAGTGTGGTTCTGAGATGCAGTATCCAAACAAGCTGCTCTGTTCTCCCAGCATGTTTAAAGCTAAGGGCAAGAAAGCAAATCGCCACCTTTTCTACTGGTAGATTGTATTTCACTGAATTTAAATAAGTGAAGTGCATCTGAACTTGACTATAAAGGACCATAATAGTTCTATAGGTAATATATCAATAATGTAAAAGTGAATGTAACACACCTTTGCTTGCACACAATGGGTTCAATCTAATCCTACCTTGGCACCAAAAGCTGTATCTTTTGTCATGGTGAGGTACTGGAACAGGTTGCCCAGAGAAGTTGTGGAAGCCTCATTCCTGGAGGTGTTGAAGGCCAAATTAGATGAGGATTTGAGCAACCTGATTCAGTGGAAGGTGTCCCTTTAAGGTCATTTCCCACCCAAACCATTCTATGATTCTATGAGATCAGTGTGTTTAACCTGGAGAAGAGGAGGTTGAGGAGCAGCTTTACTGCTCTCAACAGCTACCCTAAAGAAGGTTGTAGTGAGGTGGGTATCGGTCTCTTCTCCCAAGTAACAAAGAGAGAAGACACGGCCTCAAGTCGTGCTAGGGTTCAGATTTGATATTAGGAAAAAATTCTTCACTGACAGAGTGGTGAAGCCGTAGCAGAGGCTGCCAAGGGAAGTGGTAGAGTCTCTGTCCCTGGAGATTTTCAAAAAGCATGTGGACATGGCACATTGGGCCATAGTTTAGCAGGCACAGTGGTGTTGGGTTGACAGTTGGACTGGATGATCTTAGAGGTCTTTTCCAGCCTTTTATTCTATGAGAATGCAAGTAGCAAGATCTTTGTCTTTAAAAAAACCCCAACTTTCTGATGCCATAATCTCATGTGACACAAGCAAAGCAAATAATCTTGTAAACTCTCCCTGATAAGCATCCCCTCTTGGACCCGAGGCGACTGGACAAAAAGGTTTTCAGAGCAGGCCTTGGTGACAACTGGCATGGTGAAGCTTCTGGAAGAGAGTCAAGGATTGCAGTCAAGGATTGCAGTGAGATCCATCAGGCAGTGTGGGCAGAAAAGGGGACTTTGGAGGTAAGGTACTGAGTTGGGAGTGGAGGGTTAGTGGGTTAGTGGAGGAGTTAGCTGGAGAAGACTGGGGCTGGTTTTGCAAGAAGGAGAGGGCAGAAGGAGGGTGATGCTCAGCACGGATCCTTATACTCCAGGAAAGCCCATGTTTAATGGGCAAAGCAGTTATTCAGAGAGTCAGGGAGTGGAGTTGTGCCTAGGTATGGGATCAAGCATAAACTATTGAGGAAACAAATTGAGCAGATGACTCCATCACAAAAATTTTAAAGAGTTTTTATGCTGGATCATCCCAGAGACAAACTCCACTACCTAAAAGGAGGTTGTGGAGAGGACGGTGCTGGCCTCTTCTCCCAAGTGACAGGGGACAGGACAAGAGGGAATGGACTCAAGCTCTGCCAGGGGAGGTTTAGGCTGAACATTAGGGAAAAAAATTTCACGGAAAAGGGCATTGGGCACTGGAACAGGCTGTAGTTGATTCACCTTCCCTGGAGGTGTTTATGGGACGGGTGGATGAGGTGCTGAGGGACATGGTTTAGTGTTTGATAGGAACGGTTGGACTCGATGATCCGGTGGGTCTCTTCCAACCTGGTGGTGATTCTATGATTCATGGTGACAGTCTTGTCAAACGTGACATCTTCTTTCTTGTCCTGAATCACCAGGGCTGATTAATGAAACTCCCCAATCTCCACAACGTCCTCAGCCATTGCCATTTTTCTTCACTTAGAATCATAGAATCATAGAACAACCAGGTTGGAAGGGACCCATCGGATCATCGACTCCAACCATTCCTATCTAACACTAAAACAAATCCGTCAAGACCTCATCCACCCGTGTCTTAAACACCTCCAGGGAAGGGGAATCAACCACCTCCCTGGGCAGCCTATTCCAATGCCCAATGACCCTTTCTGTGAAAAACCTCCTCCTAATCTCTTGCCTAAATCTCCCCTGGCGGAGCTTGAGGCCATTCCCTCTTGTCCTGTCCCCTGTCACTTGGGAGAAGAGGCCAGCTCCCTCCTCTCTACAACCTCCTTTCAGGTACTTGTGGAGAGTAACGAGGTCTCCTCTCAGCCTCCTCTTCTCCAGGCTAAACACCCCCAGCTCTCTCAGCCGCTCCTCATAGATTATGCTCTCCAGACCCTTCACCAGCCTCGTTGCTCTTCTCTGGACTTGCTCCAGAGCCTCAACATCCTTCTTGTGCTGAGGGGCCCAGAACTGAACACAGCATTCAAGGAGCGGCCTCACCAGTGCGGAGTACAGAGGGAGGATAACCTCCCTGGACCTGCTGGTCACACCATTTCTGATCCAAGCCAGGATGCCATTGGCCTTCTTGGCCACCTGGGCACACTGCTGGCTCATGTTCAGTCGGCTGTCGACCAACACCCCCAGGTCCCTCTCCTCCTGGCAGTTTTCCAGCCAGGCTTCTCCCAGTCTGTAGCTCTGCATAGGGTTGTTGTGCCCCAAGTGCAGGACTTGCTGCTGTGCTCTGCCCCCCCATCTCCTTCCAAGCCCTAACTCTGTGGAGCAGGGACTCCGGAGCAGCCTCGGGGGCGCGGCGCTGAGGAGCCGCCTCCTTCGGCCGGGGCCAGGCTTCTCCTTCCCCTCCTTCTCCCCTTCCTGCTTCCCCGCCCCTGCCGCCGCCCTTTTGCTTTCGCTTCCCCCGCGGGCGGCGGGCGGTTCGGCCATGGAGAGCGGCGCCGTCTACAACGAGACCACCGAGCCGCAGGTGAAGGCGCCGCGGCGGCCCCTGGGCTGCACCGCCAGGCGCCTGTGGGGGTGGCGGCTGCCGCTCAAGGCGCTGCAAGCGGTGAGACACCACCGCCCCTCTCCCTCTTCCTTCTCCTCCTCTCCCTCCCCTCCTTCTCCTCCTCTCCCTCTTCCTTCTCCTCCTCTCCCTCCCCTCCTTCTCCTCCTCTCCCTCCCGTCCTTCTCCTTCCTCTCCTCTGTTCACAAATGCTTGTAGTGACAGGACTAGGGGCAGTGGGTATAAACTGGAGAGGGGCAGATTTACACTAGACATAAGGAGGAATTTCTTCATGATCATAGAATCATAGAACAACCAGGTTGGAAGGGACCCATCGGATCTTCTAGTCCAACCATTCCTATCTAACACTAAACCAAGTCCCTCAAGACCTCATCCACCTGTGCCTTAAACACTTCCAGGGAAGGGGAATCAACCACCTCCCTGGGCAGCCTATTCCAATGCCCAATGACCCTCTCCGTGAAAAACCTCGTCCTAATCTCCAGCCTAAATCTCCCCTGGTGGAGCTTGAGACCATTCCCTCTTGTCCTGTTCCCTGTCACTTGGGAGAAGAGCCCAGCTCCCTCCTCTCTACAACCTCCCTTCAGGTAGTTGTAGAGAGTAATGAGGTCTCCTCTCAGCCTCCTCTTCTCCAGGCTAAACAACCCCAGCTCTCTCAGCCGCTCCTCATAGGTTCTGTTCTCCAGCCCCTTCACCAGCCTCGTCGCTCTTCTCTGGACTTGCTCCAGAGCCTCAACATCCTTCATGTGGTGAGGGGCCCAGAACTGGACACATTACTCAAGGAGCGACCTCACCAGTGCTGAGTACAGAGGGATGATGAGGGTCATGAGGCAGTGGCACAGGCTTCCCCGGGAAGGGGCTACAAGAAAACTGAGGAGGGACATGATAAGGGCATGGAGAGATAGGACTAAGGGGGGACAGCTTTAAATTGTAAGGGCTAAGATTTGGATCAGACATTAGGAGGAATTTCCTCACACTGAGGGTGATGAGGCATTGGCACAGGTTGCCCAGGGAAGCTGTGGCTGCCCCATCCCTGGAGGTGTTCAAGGCCATGTTGGATGGGGCCTTGGGCAGCCTGAGATAGTGGGAGGTGCCCCTGCCCATAGCAGAGGGGTTGAACTGGGTGTTCTTTGAGGTCTCTTCCAACCCAAACTATTCTGTGATTCCCCTGTGACTTGTAGAAAATTGCACCACAGGTGTGCAGTGTTGATGGTCGTTCATTGTATGAGACTCTGCAGAGCATCACTTCGTGTAGGGCAGTCTTGTACCCACCAAGAAATAAGGGGCTTATGTTCTGCCTACTTTTTGTTACATTTGTCATTCCTGAACACTTCCATCAGTTGGGTGCCTGATTCAGAATCCTGTTTGTTCTGCACTTGACCATGGACTCTTCCAAAATGTGCTGCTGTGACTATGCTGAGAAGGGTGTGAGGAGCATTATTCTTAAGTATCGGCTGGGAGGTAGTGAAACTGGCAGTGGGAAAGGGCAGCGGAGTGTAAGTGGGTGTCAGGGTACGTTTTCTAGCCAGCAAAGTAGGTTTTTAGTCAGATGTCTTATGCTTATGGGAACTGTAGGTGGTTTCCAACCATTTCTCATTACTTCACTATGATGAAAAAGGGGATGTTTGGGTTTTAAACTTCGTCTCACATACAGTCAGACTCCTCAATCAGAAACATAAGTCTTGAGTGCTGTAAAGGTAGTGGCAACACTGCCAAAAATAGTGTTTTCTCAGAGTGTTAAAAAAATTGCAAGAATGCTTTAGATAAAGGAAAGTAAAAGGACATAAACTTTTACTGCATCTGCTGGAGATTATTAAAGTGATATCTGCTGGTTGTTTTTCGCAGACAAACAGTTCATTTATATAAGTAGGTTCACCAACTAAAATAAATTATTACTGGTGTCTTAAACTGTTTACTTGGGCAGAGGCATTATCTAAATTATACGGGTATAAGCTGGAGAGGGGCAGATTTAGGCTTGATACAAGGAAGAACTTCTTCACTGTGAGAGTGGTGAGACATAGGTTGCCAAGGGAAGCTGTAGATGCCCCATCCCTGCCTTGGGCAGCCTGATCTAGTGGGATGTCCCTGCCCATGGCAGGGAGGTTGGAACTAGATGATCTTTAAGGTCCCTTCCATCCCTAACTATTCTATGATTCTAAAAAGTTTTCTTGGTAGGAAAAAGGAAAATTATAATTATCCTAAACAGGATGGCTAGCTGCTTGATATTCCCCTAAAGATTTAGTAGTTTATGTCCTATAGCTGTCCTTCAATGAGAGGAAAAAGAAAATGGAGTTATACTTAATCACCGTCCTAATTGCCAATGTTTTTTCTCCTCCTTTTTCTTTCCCTTTATGCACAGATCTTGAAGTATTTGGTCAAAACACTGTAAGCAAGCACCAGAAATTGCTGGGGAGCCTTAGTATCTCGAGTAAGAGATTTGTAATTGTACCTGTTTTAGGAAAGCGTTGAGTTTTGGAAATGTCGGTGACTGTGATGGCTGTTAACATCTATGAGCCTTGTGTTACAATAGTGATTGGGAGTTGTTATTGGGATTACACACTGATAATCACTCATGTGGACTGCTGAACAGAGAATTGCACTTCATTATAGAAGTAATTAAGTAGTTTGCAAGATACTGTGGAATCACCTGTAGGACACTGGCTTCTAGACCTTAGAAACGCTTCTGATTAATAGTGGCATATGTTGTAACCTTAGCCTGCCTTATTAAAGCTTTTTGGGCAAATGAAATAGTGAAAATGTAATTGCCAAAAGGGTGGTGGGAAGGCATGCTTATTGCAGGGGCTTCTAGAGGTTTTTTTTTTTTAATTTATGTAGGTGAAATGTTTTTATTTGTTCACGACTGGTTCAAATCAGAGGAGCCCATAAGAAGCTAGATTTTGTGATGGGAGTCTGTTACAGGCCACCCAGCCAAGGGGAAGCAGCTGATGAGCTCTTCTGTAAACAGCTGGGGTTAATCTCCAAGTCAATGCCTCTTGTCCTTATGGGAGACTTCAATCTCCCTGATATCTGCTGGGAGTACAATACAGCAGAAAGGAAGCAGTCTAGGAGGTTCCTGGAGTGCGTGGAAGACAACTTCCTTGCACAGCTGGTTAATGAACCAACGAGGGAAGGTGCCCTCCTGGACTTGCTGTTTGTGAACAGAGAAGGCCTTGTGGGGGATGTGGCAGTAGGGCGACACCTAGGAGTAAGTGATCATGAGATGATAGGGTTTTCTGTTCTAGGCGAAGTGAAGAGGATGCTAAGCAGGACAGTTGCATTAAATTTCCAGAGGGCAGACTTTAAACTCTTTAGAAGGCTGGTTGGCAATTCTCCTGGGAGACAGTACTTGAGGGGAAGGGAGCCCACGAGGGCTGGGAGCTCTTCAAAAAGGAGATCCTAGCAGCTCAGGAGAAAGCCATCCCCATGTTCTGGAAAAAAGGCCAGCAGGGGGAAAAACCAGCTTGGTTGAGTAGAGAAATCTTAAGTGACATTAGGAAGAAAAGGAATGTTTATAGGCTCTGGAAGAGGGGACAGGCCTCTTGGGTGGACTATAGGAGGGAAGTGAGGTTGTGTAGGGAAAAAATCAGAGGGGCTAAGGCTGAATTAGAAATCAGGTTAGCTAAGTCCGCGAAGGATAATAAAAAATCTTTCTATAAATATATAAATAACAAAAGGAGAACTAGGGAGACTATACAGTCCCTTTTGGACACAGAGGGAACAACGGTGACAGGGAATGAGGAGAAGGCTGAGGTACTTAATGCCTTCTTTGCCTCAGTCTTTAATTGTAAAGAAAGCTGTTCCCTCTGTGTAGAAACCCCGGAACTAGAGGAGCAATATGAGGCTCCCATGGTCCAAGAGGAGGTAGTTAGAGCCTTGCTTGCCCAACTGGACACCCACAAGTCTATGGGTCCAGACGGGATTCACCCTAGGGTATTGAGGGAGCTTGGCCAAACCCCTTTCCATCATCTTCCAGCAGTCCTGGAAGACTGGGGATGTACCTCTGGACTGGAGTCTGGCTGATGTAGTGCCCATCTACAAGAAGGGTCACAGGGAGGATGTGGGGAACTACAGGCCAGTCAGTCTGACCTCAGTGCCAGGGAAAGTCATGGAACAGGTGATCTTGAGTGCTATCATGAAGCACTTGCAAGAGAACCAGGTGATCAGGCCCAGTCAACACAGGTTCACAAAAGGCAGGTCTTGCCAAACTAACCTGATCACCTTCTATGACAAAGTGACTCAGCTGCTGGACGAGGGAAAGGCTGTGGATGTGGTCTTCCTGGACTTCAGTAAAGCCTTTGACACAGTTTTCTCACAGCATTCTGCTATGGAAACTGTCAGCCTCTGGCCTGGACAGGCGCACACTCTCCTGGGTGGAAAACTGGTTGGCTGGCCGGGCCCAGAGAGTGGTGGGAAATGGTGTTAAGTCCAGCTGGAGGCCAGTGGCAAGTGGGGTTCCCCAGGGCTCATTGCTGAGTCCAGCCCTGTTCAATGTCTTCATCAATGACCTGGATGAAGGCATTGAGTGCACTCTTAGCAAGTTTGCAGATGACACTAAGCTGGGTGGAAGTGTTGATGTGCTGGAGTGTAGGGAGGCTCTGCAAAGGGACCTAAACATGCTGGACTGCTGGGCAGAGTTCAATGGCATGAGGTTTAACAAGGCCAAATGCCGGGTCCTGCACTTGGGGCACAACAACCCTATGCAGAGCTACAGACTGGGAGAAGTCTGGCTGGAAAACTGCCAGGAGGAGAGGGACCTGGGGGTGTTGGTTGACAGCTGACTGAACGTGAGCCAGCAGTGTGCCCAGGTGGCCAAGAAGGCCAATGGCATCCTGGCTTGTATCAGAAACGGTGTGACCAGCAGGTCCAGGGAGGTTATTCTCCCTGTGTACTCCGCACTGGTGAGGCCGCTCCTTGAATCCTGTGTCCAGTTCTGGGCCCCTCAGCACAAGAAGGATGTTGAGGCTCTGGAGCGAGTCCAGAGAAGAGCGACGAAGCTGGTGAAGGGTCTGGAGAGCAGAACCTATGAGGAGCGGCTGAGAGAGCTGGAGTTGTTTAGCCTAGAGAAGAGGAGGCTGAGAGGAGACCTCATTGCTCTCTACAAGTACCTGAAAGGAGGTTGTAGAGAGGAGGGAGCTGGCCTCTTCTCCCAAGTGACAGGGGACAGGACAAGAGGGAATGGCCTGAAGCTCCGCCAGGGGAGATTTAGGCTAGAGATTAGGAGGAAGTTTTTCACACAGAGGGTCATTGGGCATTGGAATAGGCTGCCCAGGGAGGTGGTTGAGTCACCTTTCCTGGAGGTGTTTAAGGCATGGGTAGATGAGGTGCTGAGGGACATGGTTTAGTGTTTGATAGTTTAGTGTTTGTTTCCAATACCTGAAGGGGCTGCAGGATAGCTGGGGAGGAACTTGTTACAGGGGCACGTAGTGATGGGATGAGGGGGAATAGCTTTAAATTGAAGGGGGAAGATTTAGATTAGACATTAGGAAGAAATTTTTCACAGTGACAGTGGTGAGACATTGAACAGGTTACCCAGGAAAACGGTGGCTGCCCCATCCCTGGAGGTGTTCAAGGCCAGGTTGGATGGGGCCTTGGGCAACCTGGTCTGGTGGGACGTGTCCCTGCCCATGGCAGAGGGAGTGGAACTGGATTATTTTTAAGGTCCCTTCCAATCTAAACCATACTATGATTCTGTGATTTGTTTGCAGATTCTCTCTCTTGCAGCTGTTATCTCTGAAGAAATTGTGCAGGTTTGTATCAAGTGTGGAGGACTTTACTTCTTTGAATTCACAAGCTTCAGTGCCTTTCTTTTGAGCCTCCTGATCCTGTGTGTGTATTGCACTCAGGTGTACGAAACATTCGGTGAAGATAAAGTTCAAAAAGTGGTAAGAATTTATTTTTTTTAAAACAAGCTCTTGCAAAGGCTTAACGATTACTGTGGAGTAAAAAGACTATGCAGAATGAATGTCCTTCTTTATTTAAAGGGTAGATGAAAGTAGCCTATAGTTAAAAAAAAGAGTCTACTTTGAGAATCCTTTTTATATTGACAACTTTTCAAAAATTGCATTCATTACCTGCAGGATTTTAGGACTTCAATGAAAGTCTTTCACATCACTAATGCTACTGTGTAGTCATCGCATGTATGTTTGTGTACAGAACACAGTTTACTGCCAGCTTGATACTTGCAGTTTGCCTGTTTACCATATCTGTTTTCCTACTCTGTGTAGCCTCCCTCCTTTTTGGTAATAATCGTCTCATTACAGCTCATGCTTTTATATTTCAGAAGATTCAGCAGTGGCATAAAGTTGCTCTGTTAAGTCAATAAGAATATTATACTGTCTTATCCGTGTCTGTTCCTATTTGTCTTCAGAGCAAACAGTGGGTTCTTTATGTGACAGTACAGATAAGGGAGTGTAGCAGGAGATTTGAATGAGCATATTTACTTACACGTTTCTGATTTCCTGCATGTTTTACATAGGGAATAATACTAGCATGGTTGGTTTGAGCTTGAATCTGGTTGTGAAAATAAGTTAGATAAAATGAATTAAATACTTGCAGAAGACAAAGGCTGAGGGAGCATGTGATGCATATTCTTTTAAACAGATGATATTGTTAAATGTTGTTTGCTATGTAGTTATAAAATATGTTTTCTGAAGCTTCCATTAGCATCCAAGTTTCAAAGCATAAATTCACTGGCAGATTAACTCGGCTGTTGTGATACATGTTCTTTTTCAATTAGTGTAGCTACAGTTCTGTAACATTCTTTTTTTTATGTTTGCAGAATTTTTGGGCCGTGCTAGCTATAGGTGTCTCTTTTCTGTTAGCATCTATAGTGCTTACTGCGACCACGTCTGGGACTGCTGATGAAAATGCTGCATGTGTAAGTCCTAAAATTGCATGATTTGCTTTGTATTTACCTTGTATGTTAATTTCTGTGCCTTCTAAACTTCACTCGATTTGCAGGGAAGAAACTGGGCACAGAATAGAACTCAGTGCATTGCAGTGTTTCAGGAGGAATTAGCTATCTCAGACTTTCCAGAAACTACCATAGGAAATCCAAAGAGCAGGCATTCCTCAGAATTGCTGGAATGCTCTGCATGCACTTACAGCTCCCCAGCATTCGCAGCTTCCTTCTGGGGTCCTAAGACTCCCCTGCCTTGGCTCAGTGTTGCTCCCTGTCATCTGTCACTGTTCGGACATTGATATCCCTCACAGCTTCCCCAGTTCTCTCGTCCCCTGTCTCTGAAATGCCTCCTTTCTCCCTCAATTGTCCTTTCACAATGCCACCCTGCCCAAAAGGTTGCAAGAAACTGTCTTTTGCTGGGTGTTATAAAGCATATGGGGAGAATACTGACTTGCAGAGGCTGCAATAAGAGCAACAGTTTCCTCATTGACAGAAATAGAAGAGTGACAGAGCATTCTGAAGAGACACTGAAGAGGCTTGGGGCAAGGCACTGAGGAGGCTTTGGGATGTCATAATTCTTCAGTCATTTGGCAATTCTGTTGAATAACCTTGGAATTATGAATATGTGAATTTAAAAGATTTTGATCTTATTCTCAAATGAGAAAAATGAGTTAGAAAAGAAAGTAAAATAATTCGTTTCCCAGGCAGCATGAGATGTTAGAGTTACAGAATCACAGAACAACCAGGTTGGAAGGGACCCATCGGATCTTCTAGTCCAACCATTCCTATCTAACACTAAACCAAGTCCCTCAAGACCTCATCCACCCGTGCCTTAAACACCTCCAGGGAAGGGGAATCAACCACCTCCCTGGGCAGCCTGTTCCAATGCCCAATGACCCTCTGTGTGAAAAACCTCCTCCTAATCTCCAGCCTAAACCTACCCTGGCGGAGCTTGAGGCCATTCCCTCTCGTCCTGTCCCCTGTCACTTGGGAGAAGAGGCCAGCTCCCTCCTCTCCACAACCACCTTTCAGGTACTTGTAGAGAGTAATGAGGTCTCCTCTCAGCCTCCTCTTCTCCAGGCTGAACAACCCCAGCTCTCTCTTTACTTGATGAGCTATTAGTTACACTTTTGTAAGTCATCTTCTGTAACGTTGATATATTCAGACCTAATGGTTTGATTACAAAGTCTTTAATGTTTTTTTTCTGGAGCTGGAAAAACAAAACCTGTTGTGATTTAAGACAAACTAGTGTCAAATTGCTTTGGGGCAAACCAGTCAGGTAAAATTTAGGTAGAATTTAGAATAATGCATGTGTTTCTTCCCTTGCTTGAAAGAATTTGGTAAAAACAATCACCTTCTTACCACTATCTTGCATTGACTAATAATGAAATGTCATTAACAAAATATCATTTCATCCTCCCTTGCTGACTCAATAAGAACTTGCTTAGGCTGTGTGGATTTTACCTCCCTTCATCTTCCATGTGTTACTACTTTTCACTTGCTCCCTTTAATTAGCAACTGTATCTTGGATAAATACTCTGCTATACCACCACTTTAATAACTAATTTTTGCAATAAAGTTAATATACTTTTATATTAGGGGCTGTTTAGGACATTATAAGATTAACGCAGATTAAGAGACTGAGAAATTTTAAAACTTTTGCATTAAATGTTCTAGAATTCTGATCTGTTTCTAATTTAAGTAGGACGGTGATCTTAATTTATAAGCATTGTTAACATATGTAAATAGTCCAGCAGATCTCTCCAAACAGTGTTAGAATACTGCTAATGTTTGTACATTCTAAAGTCATATATATATACACACCTTTCACTTTCACAGGTCTTTGGATTTCTTGCAAGTGGGGCATTTTTAGCTGAATTTATTGTAGAATGTTTTCAAAATCGGAAAAAGAACGTCGATGGACACCCTGAAAATCCTGCCAACACTCAGTGTGCCACAGAAAATCAGCCATTGAATAAGCAAAGCTAACTTTCTGGAATAATTTCTTTTTGTTTGTTTTTGTTTTGAATGGAGCAAACTAAAATGAACTTTCAGTGCGTTGTAGGTAACAACTTCTCTCTCTTCATTCTTACCAATTTTGTATGCATCGCTCATCACATTTTTTTATAGATCCTTAGGTCAAGTAATGGCATCTTGAGCATCGTGTTCTAAGGTTACTGGTCCTGCTTAATAACTGGTCCTGCCACTTGTCCAGGTGATGTACACTAAAAAACTCTTGTCTAAATACAACAAGTTAAGTTCAACCGTGATTTTGATTTTGATAGAGGTGACTAATAAAGGTTAATGAGTGATGCGTACATTTTTAACTACACCCTACAGTTGTTTTCTATATAAATGGACCAGATATTTCTGTTACAAATTATGAATTAGTACAGCAAATCTCATTTCTGTACACACTGGTCAAACTGTGAATGTAAAAGGGATACCTAACTGGACCCTTGCAGAAATGCTTATCCTTATGTAAGGGGTTTTGTTTTGATTATTCATATATCTCAGTTCTGTCTGTGGAGATCAGTATAATGGAGTACTGAGCGTGGGGGTTTTATGGGGACAGTAACGTAATGGTATATTAAGGATACAGTTTTTCACCTCATGATTGTCAAAGTTTGGACTTACAGCCAGAATCTTCTTTCAGATTGTTTTGAAAGCTGTAAGGAAGAAAACTGTAAAGCCATTTGTGAGGGGAAAATTATGAATAGTAAAGTATTTTAATGAAGTAACCCAAAAGTAGCAATCTGAACGTCAGTGGATGAAATGTTACAGCACATTAGTACTGTCCTGATGAATATTACTTGCAAAGTTGATACCACATGGAGCTTATTTATGCATAGGTAATCATAAGTTTTGGCAGAATGGTTATGGACCAACATTTTCTTTATTTATAAATATGGCACTAGCTTGAGACTTCTTGCTACTGACTAGCTGAGTTGGTAAACAGGTAAATAAAAACTTGTTCATTTGATTTGTCTTAAAAGTGACAGGCTGTAGGACTGCAAGAAACAACTGTTGCAACATATATCAGACAAGTGATGGGTGTATCAGACCAGATGTTGATGGCTGTGAAAGAAAGGAAGTAGTGAAAAGGCATTTCTCAGATGTCAGAGGCAGAAGCAAGACTGCTAGACCTCATTTAAGACGAAAGCCTTCAAAAGCAGAGGAAAATTCTGTAAGTGAGGAGATGTTCCAAAATACCAAAGCAATTAAGAAAAAGCTGATTGTGCAAAACCAATTCCTGTCTGAGTGCTCATGACATGTGCTGTATCTTCCAGGGATTAACTCAATTTCATCAATACCCTGGCCTGACAATTTATAGCCCCGTAACCTGTTGTGGCAGCATTGAGACTAAGCCCTCCAGAAATTGGCTGGGCAGCTTGTATTTGGAAAAAGATGAGGAAACTGTTCTAAGACAAAGGACTGTAAAAGAAAGTCAGAGATTTTTTTAGCGCTGCCGCTTGTTGATGAATGTTAGTTTATGATGAGACTTAAACCTAACACTACACTTTGCCTCGAGGATGTAAAATTTTGATGGGTGGTGTGAAGCATCAAGTTTAAGCTGTAGCTTAAATCAGTCATAGAATTTTCAGCTTTGTTAAGAAGAAATGCTCTTTGGACTGTCATTTTTTTTCCTTGTATTTATTAGTGTACATTTGCACTAAAACCTGATCTCAGTCTATGTGTATGGAGCTTGCTGTAGCTGTCTCTAAGTACTGGGTAGATACTTATATACTAGCAATGTTACTGATTATATGAAACTTGCCATATCTCTGCTATGATTTGCAATGTCTTACTTCAGGGATTGTGTCCATATCTATGATTAATCTTCTAAGGGGGTATTGGAGGGACTTTTTTAATTGCCCAGGATTCTACTGAATTTGTTTTCACATCAAAATGCCTGTCATCTATAGATCTTCATCTGTAACTAAAAACTGTAAATATAGTGTAGGAGTAAGAATGTGCTGCTAATATTTATTAAGCAATGAGACACCATGATGGGACTTTTATCTTGAGGTAATTTTTCTTGTAATTTTTCTCAGCTTGAGAATATGTGTAGAGTGTTCTGGGTTTTGGTTGCTTTTTCTATAGACTTTTAGCCTCTTAAGTGCTGTTATTGGCATCCATTCTTAACTTGGAGATACTGATACTGAAAAGGATCTATAAAGTCATCTCTCTGCCTTGACCTCTTTGTCTGCAATACCTGCTGCCGATAACTTCACAGAGAAACTGAAGTACAGAGCAAGTTATTTCTATGAAGAAGTGCCACAAGGAGCTGGTGTCAGAAGAAGTGATTTTGACAGAGATGTCCTGACTCCCATTAGGCCTTTTTGAAACAAATACTGCCAACTTTTGCAGAACAGTTTGATGGATCCTCCTCCTACATATCTACTGGTATCCCTGGCACGTTTGGGTTTGTTAGAGTGAGGGAGTTTTGATGTATTTTTCATTTTCATTTTAGCTGTTCTGTGTAGTTAGTTTATACTTGTTCTCTCACCAGCTGACTCATCCATGTGTGGATTTGAGGATCAAATTCCATCTCTGACTGAAAGGGTCGCAAGCATTTCCATTAGCTAATGAAAATGACAAAGAGTAGCCTTTGGGAAGCTGGTTAGTTGTTTCCCTGTGTGTCACAGGAGCTTACTAATAGGAGAGTACCACAATTCATTACAGTAATGCATATTGTTCCACTCCAGATACTGTTTATCTGCCATTAATCTGTCACATAGCAATTAAATGCTTCAAGCAAGTCTCATATTGGTTAGAAGTTTAAGGCAATTGCTAAATTATTGCTTTCAATCCAGTTATTGGCTAACAAAGTAGTTTCTGCATGGTGGTACATAGTTGGCCACACAGCAGGCTTGTAAATATGAGATGTTCTTTTTGTTCCGTTTTCAAAGAGTCAAGGAGCAGGTTTTCTAGTGCGTATGCTGTTCTCTGCTTCTGTGAAGTTATTTCTTTAACTACTTTATCAGCTTCCTCAGATAAAGCTTCCTCAGTGTGTTCCTCCTAGCTCCTCTGCCCTCCCAGGCTAGGTGGGAGAAGAGACTTCCTTGGGGCTGCACAGACTGCTCTCCTGCAGTCCTGAAATACCCCCTTTGATGCTTCTAGTTTCAGATTTAGGCTTTGAGTGTCTGTCATTTAATTAGACTGATCCCAGAGGATGGTGTTGGAGCTGGATTAAGCGTCTGGGAGTGGGAGCTCTGTACATGCGGTTGGGTGTCTCTTACCCCTCCCATGCCCTGTCAGCAAAGCGGTTTGCTTGTTTCCCAGCCTGCTTCTGATGAAGTCAGCCTACTTTATTTAAACTAGCTATTTAAATTGCTTACATTAAGGTGACTGATTTTGACTGAAGTGGATTAGGGATTGTTCAGGAGAGCAATGGGAGCTCTAGCAGAAGTGCTGTTACAATTAACTGTCTTAAATTTCTTTTTCTGTTTGCAAAGTAACCATCTCTGTAGCATCTGAAGTGGTAGTAAAACCTGTGGAAGGAAACAGCTGGTCTAGTACATCTCTCTGGAGATTATCTTCTCCCCTTTCCACTATGGTGTTTGGCAGCAGTGTTGTGAGCCTGCTCAGACACATTAAAAACTTTCATCTTTTCCATCTGAGCCCTTCAAAAAATACTTAAAGGCTCTGCACCCACTTTCAGGTTTCATTTACAGTGCCTTGAGAATGAGTGGAGAGTAATTTCCAGGACATGTGAGGAGTTGTTAAGTGGCTGGATTGTGAGCTTCTGCTCTGAAAATCCGCACGGGCATCGTAAAGGTTGGGAATTCTACCAGTACTCTCTGGGTTCTAAATATGTGAAGGAGTTGTGCCTTGGTGCTTGTACCCTGTGCCTAAAAACAGTAGGGAAGGGTTGTGGTGTTTCACCTTTGTGCCTTCCAACTTGAAAAAGCAGGGAGGTGTCTCACGCAGTTTTCAGAGCTCTACACAAGATGTTTCTGCATAACGGCCATCATGGTGATCCTTTTTTCAAACAGGTGCAATAAAGACACCAGCCTTTTTCAACTGAAGGGAAATAGTTTTGAAAGATTACATAAGATTGTAATCAATCAAGATGCTGGAGTGCCTTTAAGATAAAAATTCATCTTTGTTTTTAGTCTATTGCTGTAAACATAAACCATTCTCTAGATGTTACATTTTATGCTGTTCAGAACTATCTCAGTTTTAATAACTTTGAGAATTTAAGTGACTTTTAATGATTATTGAATCAAGATGATAATACAGTAGTTTTATATATATCAAATAAAGATTTTATACAGTTGTATTGCCAGTGTTGCCTTGAATTTCCATTTAAATAATTTTGAAATGCTTAAAGATTTTCCCATTCTAGACCTGCGGTCTTTTTTTTTTATGTATTATCCTCTTTGTCTTAAGAACTTTATAAAATGTTTTGTAATAATTTTTAAAATAAAATATTAGTAAACAACTGAAGCTTTTCTCATTGTTGTTGCAGCTATGATTTGGTGTCACTATGTAGTTATTTCAGAGCAACCCATAGGAAATAACATCATTCTTTGTTCCTGGTTTGGAGGAAAGAGCTTGCATTGTGTTAGCCTGTTACTGGGGAAGAGGGTCCAGCTTGCAAAGCTGAATATTCTCACTGCAAGTTCCCAGGAGGAAAGGTCTGTTAAGGTTAGCATTGCCTCTTCCCACAGGCTCCCACCTACCTAGTTAACAAAAGCCTTCACCCCTACCACAGTCTGTAGGTTACTCTGCAGAGTGTAGTTCAAGTGCTGCTTTCCTATCATCTCGATTAGTTGGAGCTGAAAAAAATAAAGTGGCAGACTTGTTAAAGGAAGGAGGACAAGAGGTGTTAAGAGCAAATATTTTCCTGTGGTGTAGAAAAATGCAGGTGAGTGAGTTACTTGGATGAAGGGGAGCCTCTGGATCTTTTAAAAACATTTATCTGACTGTCAGCGTCAGGGAAAAGGAAATAAACCTGCATGTTTTCTAGCAGGGTAGCTTTTTTGTTTCATAATCCTACAGATTGCTTATTACCTGGTAAACAGGAGAATGGCACTTTCTTCATTGTTGGCACTGAAGCTAGAATGCCATGGTCTATTTTTCTTTATAACATTAAAGGTGAAGGTGTCTGATGAAGTTGCTGGAGATGAGCGTAACGATAAGGATTTGTGAGGGAAAAAGGTCTCTAATGAAATTTGAAAACTAGATGCAAGAAAACAATTTATGCAGAATGTTATATTTAAGAGGTACACCAGTGGTGGTGATGAAAATAACTTGGAAGCCCTAAGAAAGTTTAATAAAGATTTAATAATTTGGAGCATGGACACACATGACAACTCCATTCTCAGGAGAGCAATCCAAGTGAGTTGAATGAAAATTCTTGGAATAGTGCAGCAGGGTAAGAATATCAGCAGGTACTCTCTGGCTTTCTTGTGTAAGTGTGCAGGCGCTGCCTGGTTGCTGCTGTTTGTGCCTCTGTTGTTCAAGGCACGTATGTGTTTCCTTGCTTTTGGTTGGGCTTTCTCCTTGCAGCAAGGAGCACAACCAGCCACCTGCTTTATCAGACAACCTCATTTGTGCTGTCATGCAGGAACCAACAAGTTAAATACTTGGCTGGGTTTGGGATTCTGAATAACTGTTCTTTGCCTGCTAAAGGGAACACAAGAAGGCCAGCAGTGATTTTTTTTCCATTCTGTTCATGCGGTCTGCACTGTGCACTTGTCTGCACAGACACCTGCTGAGAAGCTGCAGGAGAGAAGTTTGTCCACAAGAGGGCAAACATGATCCTGTCATTGAAATTATTTGGTCTGGAGGACTTCACCCTCTTCCCACCTGTATTTTCACTGGAGTTAAAGCCCCCACCCCCTCTTTTTTTATCACTGTGCTATAAATTGAACTCTATATTTTACTGATACTGTTCCAATAATTTGCTTATTTTTCAAAATGTAGCCTGAAGGATTTTTTTATAATATAATGATACTGTCTCAAGGAGATATTTTACCCAAGCACTTTGAAAGGCTTTTTATTCCTTTTAGTTTGTAACCTCTCATGAGATGATTTTAAAACTACTTTTTGATTCCAAAAGCAACGTTCAGCTGTGTGACTACAGCTGCACCTATACCACTGTAGTGCAGCTTGGAAGATTTTTGTGGACAGTACTATGCTGTGGTTTTTGATGAAAGGTCTGTGGATTATGGGTGGGAGAAGAAAGGAATGGGGAGTACTTCAGCATTTCCTGGGCTCTAGGGAAGATACGTGAGGGAAGCTTATGATTAAAAAAAGAAACAACCGACCAAACAAAAACAAACAGCAAATTATGCATGCTGGAAAAATCTCAAAGTCCACAAGCAGAAATGTTGGCAAACATAGCTGCAAAGCACGCCAGACGGGGCTTCTTGCAATTCCGGTCCTCTCAGGGAAACTTGCTTTGAGCAGCCTGCGTGTCCTGATCACTCATTTGGTTTGTTTCTTATGACCTATTATCTCTTGGCTTAATATTAGATCAGCACTGCAAAAATAAAACAGACTTGGCTGTTTTGATGTTGGCAAGACCTGAGGTGAGAGTCAGGCCTTCACAAGGAGGTGACAGTATGAGTACATTCTTATGTAGCGTGACTCATGTGCAGCCAGATGAGGACAGCAAATATGCAGTCAGGTATCTGCTGCTAGATGTGCTGCCTGAAAGGTTGCGGTATTCTGCAGTCCTGTGTTTGGAATGGACTTCAGAACTCTCTTTCTAGTGCTCACCTGCACTTACTGAAAGCGTAATATTGTAAGACAAAAGCATGACAGGTTTTCTATTACCATATGCCTTACCCTTTGCTTAGAGAAATTTGCTCAGAATAATGTGAATCTGACAGCACTACAGCCCCCCTTTGAACTCCTTCCTTTGCACCAGCTGTCCTTCTTCCAGAAATGTCAGTGCAAACATGATTCTGAATTCTCCTTAAGCTGTAGGTAAGGTAGGAACAGTTACTTAATTCTTCTCTGGTCTCTGCATACCACTAACCAAAACCAGGGAGCTGCTACTGCCATGTGAGCAACAAGGCATCCTCAGAAGGGAGGACAGACCGGCCAACTCTATTTCTATTTTTATTATTAACCCAAAACCCATTTTCAGTCTCCTGTGCCTGTCTGCTCCATTTTAAAGACTGCAGATTATTGAACCTTATTTCAAAGGTTGCTGGTTATGGTTACTTGCATTGTTTAAAGCCCTGCTTCCCATTCCCATCCTTCAAATCTAAACTGAACCTCCCTATCAGTGCAATTCATAGCAACAAGAGCTTTGGCTAAGGCTCTGCCTGCTGGTTTCTCAAAACAGCTGGGATAAAGTGGCTATGGAGGGGGGTCTATCTGAGGGGGTACAATACTGCTCCAGAAACAACTGTCTCTTTAACATAAGCCTGTCTGTTTTCTGCCTCAAAGTCTGTTTGCTCAGAAAGGCTTGGTTTATGAATGAATAAATGTTGTCCTTGACTCAATACAGGTTTTTTGTTTTGGTTTTTTTTTTTTTTTTTTTAATTGTAAACGCTTCTTTCTGGCAATTGGGCCTCTCATTTGAGGGAAACAAGGGCGTAATTATTCAGCTCTTGTGCATCACAAACTGCTGAGCATGAGGTATTAATGGAGTGCTTTGGTGCCACCATAGCTTAATAGCTACAGCTGCAGCATTGTGCTCTTGTTTGGCTGGGGTTCATGAAAAAGGGGGATGCAGATCATTAAGTTTTATGTTAAGAGTGATTTACAGATGTAGGAATAACAGTAGACTGTGCTAGATGGACGAAGCACTTCTGATTTAAAAGGAGCCATTATATATTATACCAGTGGAGCTCATCATGGCAGTACAAAGCCACCAGCACTGGTCCACCTCATTCAACCCCTAATAATCTCAATAAAAGAAAGTTGTGTTAGTGTAACTGTGTGCACTGGCAGGGCTGTACTGGAGGAGTTGGGGAATCCTACCCTATTGTCACAGCTGGCTAGCAGATGTAATAAAAGGAAGTTGCAAATGGAGAATTTTGGCTAGCTACAGGCTTTGAGGAGATATACAGCTCCTAGCCTGGTCTCTTCCCATCCACCTAGCTATTGCTTTAGCTCTGTTAAATGCTGAGATGCAAGTGGTGGAATTAAGGGGTAGGTGTTGCCCCAGCTCCACACGGGAAAGTACCTCACCCCTACCCTGAGACGTTCCAGCTGGGAGGCCAAGCTCCCCTCAGTAGGTGATGGAGGAAGAGGCACGTCTAGGGGGCAAATCGGAGGGGAAGGGTAACCCCTGCACTCTGAGTCACTGCTGCTGTGAGTCACTCTTGCACTTCTCTTTCTTCATTGAAAACCCAAGGGGGAATGGCTGGGGATTAGGGCTAGTCCCATGCAAACAGCCTCCAAGACACATTGTACTTTTCCCTGGGAGAATGATATTTACTCACTTTGGGCTGTAAAAATAAGTGCAGGATGAGTGCTGTCTCTAATTTGGTAGTCTGTCCCTGTATGCCTCAGGGTTAGGTGCCTCTGCGTCTACACATGTGAGGATTTTTTTTTTCCCAAGGTTTCTAGGTCCTTGCTACAATTCCTCTTACGCCACTTGTCTGGTGCTGCTCTTCCTGCACAAGCGCAAACATGTAAGAAATTAACAAGTGGTTCAGACATACTCAATTTAGCAATGACTCTACATTAGTGGCTTGAGGATATTCACCCCTGCGGGAAGAAATGCCCTAACACTCCGCTTGGCCTACCGCATTGTCCACACACCCACACCAGCTCCACTTCAAAAGCTGGCACAGTCATCTTGTCTTTCTGGTAGCCCCTTCATCGGCCACAGAAACATGCAGGTGTTTCCTTCACCGCCACATGGTACTTTTTTCTACACATACCCACAGAGGCAAAGCACCAAGCACTCGCTCTCTTCTTCTTCTTCTTCTCTTCTGCTATTCCCTCTCCACCCCAGGCACTTGGTTTGATGCACAGCTGCCTGCCTACCCTTGCACGGCTGTAGTCTGTAGGGACACCTCTCTGGAGTCACAGGCAAGAAGGGCTTGGAAGGTGATGTAGGTGGCAATACCTCTGTGCACCAAGCAGGGCTGACCTCATTCAAGGGCCAGTCAGAATAACCCGGGGGCTTTGTAGCACAGAGACAGAGCGTTGGCACCCAGACCCCTGTGCCTCCCTGTGTCACTTCACACTGGTAGTTGAATTTCCTGCCCCAGTGAGGAGGGCAGAACTGCTGCTAATGCTTTAGAGATTGCAGTTTATTCCTTTCAAATGGTTGCTCGGTGCATTGCTGTTATTCTAGGTCTGTAAACATCTTAAGAGTATTATATGAAATCTATAATATCTTGGGCATTTTGAATTCAACTCAGTTCAAGTCAGGATTCACAGAAGTACATTTTAGTTGAAGTAATTTTATCTATGTTCTAATCCTTTCTTCTGTTTCAAAAGATCTGGGCCTCAAGTTCCGCCAGGGGAGGTTTAGGCTGAACATTAGGGAAAATGTTTTTCATAGAAAGGGTCATTGAGCATTGGAACAGGCTGCCCAGGGAGGTGGTTGAGTCCCCTTCCCTGGAGGTGTTTAAGAGACAGGTGGACGAGGTGCTAAGGGACATGGTTTAGTGTTTGATAGGAATGGTTGAACTTGATGATCCAGTGGGTCTCTTCCGGCCTGGTGATTCTATGATTCTCTGGCCTTCATGGCTGGCTAGTACTCTTAAGGACATACTTGGCACTTAGCCAGTGACAAAACTGCTTTTGAAAATACCTTATGCACCTTTCTCTACAGCTGTAGCTCACCAATATGCAAAAAACAGGTGCTGCTGGAGGTACATCATGTTCAGGATGTGATACGAAAACACGAACCCAAGGAGCAGCACTGTTCTGAGCAGCTTGCTCAGGAAATGTCGGGTAGTGCTGCTACTCAAGCAGCTCCTTGATTTTAGCTTTTTCATCTGCACTTTCTTTTCTAGTTTTGCCCTCTGTATTACCCACCATCCTCAACCCAAAAGGCAAAGTCCCTATCACACCACTGCCTGCAGCCAGAGTCCTGCCTTCAGCTACTAAACGCTGGCTTCTTTCAAGCCAAGCTCTCACAGCAGTACAGCATAACAATGCCAAAGATTTTGATACCTAAATCCTGCCTCAAGCTTGTCTTAGCAGCCTCCTTGCCCTAGAGGCAGGAAACTCCTGTGGGGCTGCAACTATTTTTTTTTTTTTGGTTGGTTTTTTTTTTTTCTCCCCTAACTTTCAAGCTTCCTGCTTGCCTGCATGAAGTGCTGCTTCTGGGCATGGCCAGGCAACTTCCATTTCACTGTCAGAGCAGCTCAAACAGAAGTTTGACAGCAGGCAAAAAGCAGACAGATTTTTTTTTTGCCAGCTGCCCCAAGGCAGAGACGCTGGTGCAGGCAGCTTGTTTGATACTTAATAAATTGCAAGTCATTAACCCAGTAAACCAGGGTAGGTATGAGACAATAAGAGGATAAAGCTACTTCATTAGATGTTTATAAACATGGAGTTTGGGTGGGTTTCTTTTCGATGCAAGCTCCTGGATGGCAGGAACTCGCTGTATATTGGTCAGTGCCTAATTACAAACAATGGCGCCTACTGGCCATGAGAAACCAGAGTGCTGACCCAAGAGAGGAGCCGAGGCTGATGGGCTCAGGGACAGGCAGTATCGAAATAAACTCTGGAAAGCCAGCTGTGGGTAATCAGTGACCCCTAGAAGGGACAAACACAGGGAGGACCAGCCAACAGCACTTACTGCTTTTCCTGTTTTCCAGCTGCCGTCGCTGCTGGAAAAACGTTGATCCTTCTCCAGGAGAGACAGATGACAAGCACCAGTGTGACTTTCTGATCTGCTTCCACGTAGCAGGGTTAAACAAGCCCCTGGACCAGGGACTGAAACCAAGAGCTGCCTGTTTGCAGTGGGATGGCCTCACAAGAGCCCAGCCCTGTGCGTCTGCAGAGGAATGTGAGGTACGGCAAGGGCACAGCACCCACACCTGCACTCTAGTCTGAAAACTGAAGCAGCTGAAACAGGACAGGGGTGCTTGACAATACCCTAGAGCTTTGTGGTGAGAGCTCTCTCCTGTCACCTGGATGTAAATCTGCAGGCAGAAAGAACAGAATGTGGGTCTCCTAGCAGACCCTTTCACCAGTACCTGTTTCTGCCCATCTTATGCAACCAGCAGCACCTCTGGGATGCCAGCCCAGTGTCAAGCTCATCAGCAGGGCCCAGCAATAGAGCTCCAGCTTTCTTTGGCTTTCAGATGATATTCGATCTAAAAGCAGGTCTGTACTTTTGCACATAGCCAAGGTCTCTGGCCAGCACCCAACCTCTCCAGCTCAGCAGTAGTGTTCTACTTCATGCTGTCTCTAAGAACAGTGGAGAACTAAGCAATTTTAAGTTTAACAGGGCAGAACATTTGGCAGCTTGATGCCATGTTCCGCGGCTTCTGGGTCAGGTGTGGTGCATCCTCTCACAGCTTTAGTAGAACATGAAAATCCCAGGTGCAGGATGTGAAGTACACACAGCAGGCAAGCAGAATGAAGAGACTTTTCTATCACTCCAGGCACGCCTGCCCTTTAAGTACTGACACCGCCAGAAACTGTTGATACCTGCCTGCATTTCTATTAGTGCATAACATGCTCCTATTAGCTCCTCCCCTCATAAACTTTCTACTAATATTTACAACTGGCTTTTCCTCGTGCCCTTCTCTTTTTTTGCACTAATAAGCTCCTAGTCCTCTTCCCTGGAGCACCACTCAATGCTTCCCCCCAACATACATTTCATTAAAACCATAAAAGTAAGTTGTCATTATCCTACAGTCCCTCCATGCTCCACCCAGTGATTTGTTCCCAAAGCCTTTTAGAAGCAAGAAACCCATTCCTTCACAGTTCACACAATGCAAAACACAACCATTTCAGAGCAACAGAAAAGTGTGCAAGCTGTCACATAGCCTGCAGTGTCTTCATCCAGTATCATAGTCCTTAAGCTTTTCAAAGTCACCCTTTCTTTTTTAAAAAAAAAAAAAAGTTTCATTTCTCTCACTCATCTTCCCAGTTTCTACCTGACAAAAGCACTATTCACTCTCTAACTTATTTCAAGGCCAGAGCTCAAACATCAGGGTTTTTTTTTCCTGCAATATGAACAGTTTGTACTACCTATTTTCTTGTCCTAGCATTTCTATTTTGATTTTCAGTAAAACTGAGCCCCAAACTCTACCTGTGTTGACACAAAGGATATTCTACACTTATTCTGGAGCTAAAAAGGACAGACGACTTTCAGATAACACGATCAGAGACCAGCACAGACACACACAAGGGCAAACAAACAGCTTTTTCCGTTCTCCTACCTCTTGTCCTGCAGTTACAGGACATAGTCTACACTCCCCAGAGAGAAAGTAATGGCTCTTGTAGAGGAAGGAAGAAAACAAGCAAAATGACAATCTGATTCTCAAAGCCATTATATCATCTAAAGAGTGAACGTAGTTTATTTTTAAAACAACTGGAATCCCATATTTGACAGAGTTGCAGACAGATGGAGCTTTCAGAACCAGGTTGACACTGAAATAGACTTAAAACACTTTTGCTGGCAGAGCTACAGTAGTGAGGAGCCAAAGTCCCTGCCAGACAGTGCTGTCATTCAGAGACCTCTGGTAGAGTTGGTGGCACCAGCAAAACCTGTGCTTTTCTTGGTAGACATGTTTCACAAGGAGGATTTGGGGAAAGCAAGGAAGCTTTGGCAGCAGAGGTGCCAGTTTTCCAGCCTGAAAGCATCCCATATTACAAGCATATGGTGGGTCTATGGACCCAGCACCATCACAACATAATTCTTTGGTTATCAGACTGCATGAAATTCCTCCTAATGTTGGTTATTTTCCCCCACATGGTGACAAGTGGTGTGGGAGGCTGCAAAAAAAAAAAGATTTTAGAGTAGTGCCAGAAGAAGGGGTATGATTCTAGCACAGAGTGGAAAGAGCCTTTTCTTCAGAGCAAGCTTGGGCTCCAGCTCCAGTCCTTAGCAGGCGCTTCTCCCTCCTGCCACTGCAGCTCTAAGATCTCAGCTGCATTCACACCGAGTGCAACAGAACATCAGTTTCCTAAAGGATTGGCAAGAGGGGCTACAGCTTGTAGGAAGGTGCCTACCATCTATCTGAGGTGATATCTCAGGAGGTGAAGAAGAAATAGAGCACTTCTCTTTCCTTCCAGGGAACAGAACAGGTTGTACCCTTAAATATCTAAAATGTCAGCCCCAATTAAAGTCAGAGTGCTAGTTTCCAAAATCTGTAGTTGAGCCAGTCTTAGCAGAAGAACTGGTGATCAAGCCCCCCACTGTATGTATACCTTCTTTTGCAGGTATTTTCACTCCAAGTACCTAGAATGAAATCTCTTGTCATATATGTCCTTTGATCTGGTCCTGTGCTGGCAGGGTAAGGAGGTCTGAACTGTCACTGACTCTCATTAACAGCAGATTTTTGGTTGACAATGTCTGCTCTCTTAAGCCAGAGAGCCCTTGAGGCATGCTCAATTCAGGCTGTTAAAAAGAAAAAAGCAACCTATTTCTGACCAAACATGAAATATGTCATCAGAAGGTACGGGATAGAAAAGCAGGCCAAAGTTGGACATTCTAAAGCAATAAGATATTCAATATTAAATTAACAACATTATAACCGCCTCTGATATAGTTCTATTCTTTGAATACTGTGCTCAGTTCTGGGCCCCTCACCACAAGAAGGATGTTGAGGCTCTGGAGCGAGTCCAGAGAAGAGCAACAAAGCTGGTGAAGGGGCTGGAGAACAGGTCCTGTGAGGAACGGCTCAGAGAGCTGGAGAAGAGGAGGCTGAGCAGAGACCTTATTGCTCTCTATAACTACCTGAGGGGAGATTGTAGAAAGGAGGGTAATGGCCCCTTCTCCCAAGTGACAGGGGGCAGGACGAGAGGGAATGGCCTCAAGCTCCACCAGGGGAGATTTACGCTGGACAACAGGAGAAAAATTTTCACAGAAAGGGTCACTGGGCATTGAAACAGGCTGCCCAGGGAGGTGGTTGAGTCACCTTCCCTGGAGGAGTTTAAGGCACGGGTGGATGAGGTGCTGAGGGACATGGTTTAGTGTTTGATAGGAATGGTTGGACTCCATGATCTGGTGGGTCTCTGCCAACTTGGTTATTCTATGATTCTATTTAAATATTCCTCTATATGAATGTCAAAGCAGTTTATCTTGGGGTGAATATATGTATCTTTGTTCACAAACAGCAGATTTTTGTGTTTTTGAATTGTTTCTTGCTCTCTGTTGATGTAAATAGGACACTTAGGAAAAGGAACAGCAGGAATAATCACAGAAGCTGTACACCACGATGAGGGGGATTTCTACCTTTCCAGGTTATCTGCTTTTCATTTACTTACTCAAAATTTTTGCTACCTAGAGCACTTGGTCAATTTCTCTTCTAAAAGAGTGAAAAAAAAATAAATCAAAGTAAAGACACATATATTAGGATGAAATTAAAAAATAAGGTGGCAACCAATGGCAATGTATGATGACCTACTATGAGGCACAGAGAATTTTCTGAGAGAACCATTAAGTCATTTAACAGTACTGATCCAGAGTTTCAGACAAAAAGACAATGGCACAGCAGGCCAGAAAATGCTTTTTTTTCCTCCAGATTTGACCTGCATATATCCTACTTTTTGCTGAAACCTGCTGTTCATTCAGACAATTGTCCCAACAGAAAAGACCAGCTTATAAGCACAAGCTGTACTTCACAGCTAGACATGAAAGGGGAAGCAGTAAAGAGGAGTGCCCTGTGCTTCCCTTTTTTTCCTGCAAAGAATTTCTAGCTTACCAGAGATGGACTGCAAAAGAAAGAAAAAGGTGCCAAGAAGGCATTGACTCAGCCTTGCACGCTTACATAGAACTTCACGACAAGACCTGGCTGGACAAAACTAAACTGTTCTTCTGGGCAGAGTCTCCAAAAGCAAGGATTCCAACAGAGGCAGAGCAAGGAACAAACCCCGTGTAAGAAAGAGAAGGAATCTCATTGCTCCATTCACAACGAGCTTTCCATAAACACTGTCACACTGCAAAGAGAATAATTTAGAGGAAATGCACAGAAACTTTCTACAGAACAGGGTCTACAAATACCCATTTTACAAATTAGTATTTGTGAAAAGGGAGAAAAAAGATCCCACAAAACAATAAACACGTATTCTTGGGAATATATTTTGCTGTATTTGGCAGAAGGAAATTTTAAGAATAATCTTTGACTGTTAATAACCTTTAAAAACTAATGGAGAAAAAAACCCTGATTCTTCATGTCCTGTTCAGGTTAGCAGGGAGTGCTTGCAGTGATTTATTCAAGTTCATAATTTTTGATGCTGGCTGATCTGATATTTGAAAAACTCCACGGTTCTGATAGAAAGAGGTAACAAAGACTTGGGTCAGCTTATCCAGGCACAGATCAGTTTGTAACAGTTCCTTTGTTGAACAGATCATCCGTGGAAGTTAAGAATCAGGTAGAAACTCGCAGGATTTCCCTTCTGTAAACAGATGGATGAAATCAGAAGCAATTTTTCCATCCCCATGAAAGGTGAACCAAACAACTCTCCAAGTAAGTTTTAAAAGCACTTAATGCAAATAATATCTTCTGAGTTAGAAGTTGTCTTTCTCTATGAAGTTCATAAAAATCAGGTTCTCCATTATAAAATTCTTTGGGCAGAGGGGGGCAAAATAACTTTGGTTCAAAATTGTTTTGCATAGGCATTCAAGAAGATCTTCCAAAACTACTGGCTGTCCAGGATAGTAACATAATACCCATGCTCTCTCCTCAGTAGTGGATGCTCATCTTTGGTATCCGATTTTGTAAGGCAGACGTCTTGCAGAGATGAAGAAGTCATACAGATGCATCTTTGAAAAGGAAGACAGTGTCACTCGTATTGCTATAAACAAATTCATCTACTTGATTAAGGAACACACAGGATGGTAGGAGGTAGGGGAGGGAGAAGGGAAAGCACTGATACATTCGCTACTTGATAAAAGCAAATTATTTTTCTCTTGTAATTAGCTGTTAACAGCTGTGAGTACCTGCGATAGGTCTGTGTTGACAGAAAAAGTGGAATAATTACTTTGTGAGCAATTTTGAGTAACAAGGAACAGGAGGTTAATAAACCTAGGTAGACACTGCCCTGTGGCAGAAAACATAAATATTCATTTTGGGAAGCATTCTGGCAGTTACTAAGCATGATACTTACTCGTGGACTGCGTGACGCAAGAAACCTTGTAAGAGGACCACATGCTTAAAACACAAAGGATCGTAGCTAGGAACCCGAAAGTCTGGATGAGGAAACAAACAAACCACAAATACACTAGATGACACATGTTCCATGAATGTATGGATGGTCTTGTATATTCAGCAACATATTTTACGATATTAAGAGGTCCCCCAAACAGATTCTTTTACTCAATTCTGCCAATATACTAAAAAAACCCATTTCCTTAGTTTATTGGCAATTTACGTCTTGTCACAACAGTGGCTGAAAGGTAAACTGAGAATCATATGCAAGAAGGGAGAAAAATCTGGACAGCAGCATAGAGTCTCACCCTCTAGACTTCTCACAAGGGTTCTGCAATAAAGACCTTTCCTAACATCTCTGATTACTGCTCTCTTGCTGCCCCATTAAAACAAGCCTTTCCCTACCATCTGCCAAATAAACAAGTCCGGTAAGTCTTCTGCATCATCAGGACTAGGTTTCTGTAAGCAATTCTTTACTCTGAAGGAGTTGTATTATAGGTCCTGCTGCTGCAAAAATAGTGTTGCCCACACTGAGAAGTCATGCCTGTCTCCATAAAGGTCTCCAGCCAACAGAGGCAGAGAACACCGCTCTGTTCAGGAGCAGGAGGCATCAAAAGCTGAAGACTGGAGTGAAATTCTTTTGGTAAATTCTAGCTGCTACAAGAGCCTTTTGTCAAAACTGAATTGTCTTAATTCTTCCCCTAAACATGTTATTTCCTATGAGCTAAAGCAGGAGCCTTTGGTTTCCACTCTCTGACAGGACAAATACCCACTTCAGTGGCGAGTCTACAGTCTCATTACAAAAATATTTTTGTTGGCGTTGTGTTACAGAACGTTCACTGACACAAGCTAGAAGGTAGTTCACACAAGACACAAGAAAGACAAGTCTGTAAGAAATAAAATTACAAGTAATAGATTTCTAACACCCTGCTTAATATTGATTGCAATTTAAAAGTGTCAAGACTAATAAACACAGTCTTACCGCTCCAGCCACAAGTCCTGTCAAATTGTAACTCTTGGATGCTGCTACAATTGATGCAATGAGAAGCAGAATTGTACCAATTAAATAATGAAGAAACTCCTGTAAAGACAAGCACGGTCTGCATCAGGAGGGAAACTTAACAGAAAAGTATTGCAATATGCCTCAGAATGAAAATAAGTTGGCAGTTACTCAAACCCAGAGGACAAAACACCAGTCAAAAGAAAATAAAAATTTAAAAGTTTAAAAAAACCTAAAAAAAAAAAGGAAAAAAAATTCACCTTGTGAGTGGGTTTTGTACCATACCAGACTTTCTGTTCAAAAAGGAGAGGAGGCTAGTCTTCAGGTTTACTAGTGTCACTGGAATAAGATCTGCTTACCGGGTATGGATGTAATCTTTTCATTTCTACACGGTACATTACTGAGGGTGAAACATCTACCTTTACTGCATCAGGAATGCGCCTTACTCCAAGACACAGTTCTGGAGGAAGAAAGAAGCCTCAAGGCCATGTTTCTTTAGCTTCTATGAAATGGTAATATATAGCAGCAAATGGTGCAAGAGGAAAATAAAATTCTCCTACCTCTGATCATCTTAGAAAGTAAGCAGTGGATCTACTGCTGGATTTACTGACAACCTACATCAACCAAGAGTGGAAACAGGAGGGAAACCATCAGAAGTACAGCTATGCAGACACTCATAACCAACAGCCCAGCTTCTAAGCCATAAGTACGGCTGCAGCTGTCCTGCAGTAAAACACAATGCCATGTTTTTGGTTTTTTTTTCTGAGAGCACAATGAGGCACTGCATTTAAGCTCTTCTCTAGTTTAATGAGTATCCATCTGCCCAAGAATCAATTTTACCTTGTTATAAGTAGGGGTTGTCTGTGGATTTAGATTTTGAATCCTCATGAAGCTTATGCTAATCGGTATGTGTGTTTGCAGACTGAACATAGACTCGTAGAATGGTTTGGGTTGTAATGGACCTTAAAGACCATGTATTTCTAACCTTCTGCCATGGGTTGTTTCTTGCACGGTGGGGTGGGCAGGAGGACATCTGCTTACTTTACCAGTGTTGCAACACTATCATGAGCCAAGCAAATGCCATGTAAAAGGGAAAGGAGAGTCTGTCTCAAACTGAAGGAGAAAGAATATAATCCCAAAATGAAATCATTCAAGGAAATCCCTGAAGAGAAATAGTCTATCATACCACACCACAGTTTACCTCTACTCAGGTGTTTATGAACAGCTGAGGAGGATCTTTGCCTTAAAGTAGGCTCTGAGACTGTGACTTACTCTCCTCATTTGTAATCTTGTTTCAGTTAATCAAATTCTTGACCCTTACTTTTCCTAGGATAAATTACTTCTATAAGGAAGCTTCTCTGGCTAATCCACGATGCAGCAAGCAGATTATGTATGCTATTGCCTCCTCAAAGACACCAAATAAAGCAGTGTCCACAGGCCACTATTTTAGAGGATTCTGAAGGACAGGAAAAGGTGCAAAAGAATCATCAAAGGTTAAATTAGCTGGAGAACTAACCCCTAGCAGGGCTGGGAGAATACCCCTCTGAAGAAATATTTCTCTGCTTTAAAATGTGCCAGTGCTGAACAACCTCTTGAACCACAGCAACTCTCCTGACTGGAAATCACACCCCTGACTGCAATGCAGAGATCCTGCCAGGAGATTCAGCCAAACACTAGCTGTAATTTCCCAATGTCCTTTATAAGTCTTCCTATTCTGTTCTAAAGATACTTAAATACATAACTAAAAAGGAGGTTGGTTTTAAAAGAGCAGCAATGTTCAAGCATCACCTTCCACAAAGCTATCTGAAGCTGCGCAGCAACAAACTGCAGTGCCTTAAATTAGTGACTCTGAAACATTCAGGAATGATTAACTGCACAACAAACACCAAAATTAGCCTATGCAGAGATCAAAATGGCATAGTCTTGTTACAGAAATGCACATATCAACTGCTGCTTTGCTAAGCTGTCACTTATTAGCTTATTTCAATCTGTGCACCTGTTTTATCTCTAGATAAAGAATTACTTTCTAGAGACACAAAGTGGTGATATACATCTGAAAAAAAAAGATACACAAGTCTAAGCATATTCTTCAGCTAAAAAGAAAAGGAAAACTAAATTTTTCTTTCTGGTTAGAACTAGATGAATGGACAAACTGTCATCTTAGACCTATAAACTATTTACACAGCTTCCACTAAATGGCATCTAAGGACTTCTTGGATTTCAAAATTCCTCTGTATCTCTCCAGCTGGCTTTCCAATCCCGTTGGTCCTGCCTCCGTGGAACTAACATGTGACTGTGTGTGAAGGAGACATTTTCTAAGAGGTTATTAAAATCTGTCATCCCACACTAGGACACTACTGTTAGCTGACCTGACCCAAAGCTACTGAGGAAGTTCAGGTCTCACATTTTCTGTGCTGCTTGCTAGTTCTCTTCTATCATATGAGAGATGGATGTGGAGAGGAAATGTGAGAATGAGACAGGAACATCCTGCAGGATATCCCAGGAATGGTCAGGCTATGGCAATCAGGCTGAGGTTCTTATTCCTTGCTATTGTTTAACTTACCTAAAATCATACCAAAAAAAGACACATTTGACTTAAATAGCACTTGTAGACTTTATTTTGGGACAGGCTATATATGAATTCTAATGCTATGATTCGGTACTTTAGCAATCCCTTAACTGCTATAAACAACCTGAGCTAGGACCCATGTGTTGAAGGCTTGATAATCAGTAGCTTTTTTCAGTTGTCTCAGAATAACACTATTGTCTTCCCTGGATTAAATCCGGATTTGTATCTGTGTAAAGGAGGCCAGGATCAGATCTAAATCAGGTAAAAAACATCTGCTGAACTGCATACTAGTAACAAAAGCAAAAAAAAGGAATTGTTTACAAAGCAAAAAAAAGAGTTATGGGAAAGACAATCTACCATTGTGTGATAGCACAAGAAAATGGACTAAGTAATCGAGACATGAACTCACAAGGGAGGCAAGGAACCCAGGCAATCTAAAAGGCTTACCGCAAGTGGCCAGCTAACGCAAGTGAGCTTCCTGTAGACCCTGAAAATGTGGATAATGTAGAAGAACAAAATCATAACCAAGTCGCACATGGTGACAATCTGGAAGTAGCTGTATGCACTGTAGTTTGTCCATGGGGAATTATTTACACTTATGAATCCAACCAGCAGCGCGATCTGAAAGACAAAAGGCACATTAAAGACACTTACAATGGTGCTCAGAGGACTGTGTAGATTATTTTAAGCACAACAAAACAGTACTTGGAAAGAGAAGACAACTCTCTTGTGTAAACTGGATAGTTCCAAAAACATGGAGGATAAAGTAATGAGCATGGCAAAAATGTCTTAAAATTTGTTCTTAAATAAGCTAAAACAACCATTAAGAGTGTAGAAAGAGTGGCCTGTCAGGTGGAAAGCAGCGGTTTCAGCCTGAAGAACCCAACCTCAAGAAGTCTCTATGTACAATACAAGAAGTCTCAAACGGTGAAGAGGCATTGAAGGCCTGGAGTTGCACCAGTGACTGAAGCATTTAAACCCCATGGACTTTCCAAAGGAAAACACTGAGAGCAGTGAAAATGAAGGTGCCCGTGATCACATGCATCTTTACTTCCATTTAGTGAAATTTCTCACATGCAAAATTGGAGGACTAGGCTGCAACTAAGCTAACAGTTTTACTCTTCATTTTCTACCATCTACAAGGCAGGAGTATTACCTGACAATAAGGCAGCATCATAGCAAATAACATAAACATTTGGAAGAACTGATTAATTCACACTGCTCCTGATACAATAGTTATAAAGTTTTAAAATGTTAACATTGTCACATAAAACTATAAAGCATTACTGCAAACTTCTTTCAGATGTAGGCTTGCAAAGGACAAAAGCTATTTTACTTTTTAATCTAAAATTATTTCTTAATTTTACTAATCCTGCTTCTGCAAGCCCAGCTAGCCTGGGTGATAAATCTATACAGGATATTACAGACTTCATCAATGCATACTTTCAGTCACTCTATTTTTCATTTGATCCAAAATCAGCCAGGAGCAGTAATGATTCACAATTTTAAGTATTTCTCCAAGACATTAAAAACTACCCGAGGAAGCCAGCACTTCAAGACTGCACCTTCCTTTCCTGCACACTCATCTTCCAAACTCCCAACCAACACCATCAATTATTAGAATAATTTCCTTAAGATTAAAAGGGAAAAAAAGACCCAACACCCAAACAACATAGCTTGGATTCTCCCTGCTTTAATTTTAACTGAGTTTCACCTGCTTGATTCAAAGCGTACTGGCTAAACATTTGCATCCTCAAGGGCAACTAAAAGCTCTTTACACACATAACAACATCACGAGAAGCTCACAAGAACTTGCCATCTTGGCCAAACTCTATCCAAACGGCCACATCAATGTTGTGGTAGTGAATAGCTCAAAAAGGTGGCTCCAAAGAGAAAAGTCAACGATGCAGGATCCTTCCCCACACAAGTGGCTAAGCTGTTGTGATATTTGGTCCAGCTCCACATTTTTTTTTTTTTACTGTGGTAGTCCAAGGAGCTGATATAAGCACTGCAAATAATGCTTAGTCCAAGCCAGTGACAGGCTTCTGCACTAGAATATGCTTAAATCTCCTCCCACCTTTGGAAAAGATACAGAGTAGGGAAGATAGAACTTTGCAGGACTACATCCTGCTCAATGCTTCTCAGGAATGAAGAACACGTGTGCCTTTGAAAATGCACGATACTGTTCAGGCCCTTTATCCCCAAATATGTTCCTGCCTTCTGGTTTGGGAGTGTAGCATCATAACAGTGTCCTGCATGTTTACTATATCTCTCTGTATCATGTTTGTACTCTGGATCTCACACCCTAGCGACTGGGAAATCCTAAATGCATGAAATCTTGTATCCTGCACAAGGCAGAGCATTCTGAGAAAAAATTCTTGGAAGACAACGAAGCAATGCTCTCCACAATTCAGCATTTAAAGACTTCTTACCCATTTCTCCAATTCTGAGATAATTTTAATACAGTTTTGCCCAATCTATGTCTACGTATACCAGATCTACGTTAAGCTCTGGTTCCATGAGGGTCCACAGCCTTTGTTATCTTCTCCTTCCCACCCTGATTTCATTCTCTGTCATGCACTGGCTTCTCCACTCATCTGTGCTGAATCATCTCAGTGTACTAAGCTAGCAGAAAACTGAACCACTAAAAAACCCAAATAGCTGTACTCTTACTCTGCCATCACACAAGGCAAGGTCAGGTGAGCAAGGACATGTGAGGGAGAAGCTAGGACTACAAGGGAACGAATAGGAAGGACTCAGCAGGCAGGATGGCAGCATCCAGTAACCATACTGGCTCAGGCTGCTGCAAACCGTACCTCTCAGTACCTTGAATCTTACATCAGTTGAGCAAAGAGTCATCTGACTTAGCTGTTGAATAACTTGAACAATCAGAAGATCAGCAAGTCATTTACCCTACAATCTAGGAGAACACTTCAAGTGATGCAAGACACACAGGTATTATTTTTATGAGAAAATCAAAACTAAATCTAATTAAGTTTCATTCTACAGGAATACTCAACAAGAAGTAATAGTAAACGTTGAATCTTGGATTCAACGTGAGATGAGGAAAACACTTCTCTAACCAACAAAGTCTAAAAGAGGTCTCTCTTAATTCAGATGCCTTCATAATAATCAATTCTCAGTTTCAATTACACTGTACAAATCAAGGAGGAAGTGCTAATTCACAGAAATACAAAATCTGTCTGTTGGCTCATTTCATGCCTGAATCACTAACTTTAACTACTTTTTTACTGTGTACAAAGGATAAGAAGGATCGGATCCTTGAAGTACAACCACAAATGATAAGAAACACTGGTTAAAAACCCCTCTAGTTTAAAGTAGACCTGGTTCTTTCAACTTCATGGAAACATAAATGTTTCGGGGAGTTATATTCACTTAAAAGCTATAAAAAAATTGAGAAGAATGTGAGCCACGCAAGAACAAGGTCAGAAAAATAACCTGAGGTGTTAGACTCAGAAATAAGAAAATACAAGGTACCAACCAGTCAGAGAAGAATCTGCTCAGCTCCTAAGAACGGGGTAGAAAGGCGTATTTGAGCAAACACATTTTTCATTCCAAGTATACTTCACAATTGAAACAATCCCAAAACCAAGTAGTAGAGATTCTCCTTTCTTTGGTTTTAGATCTGCCTCAGCACACGGGGAGGAAGAAATCACTGCATGGCAAGAAGTATTTCTTTCAAAGATTTCCTTTGATAGCACAGATTTCACAACATGAGATTTACATGCAATTTCTAAAGAGTGTTATCTAATCACACATAATGCTGTTTCACAGGACAAGTGCAAAGGGGACTGTAGTGACAACTTTATACAAAGCCATACCGTGTTGGCCACACTACATTGCCTGGGTAGCTAGCAGGTACTGTCAGAGTTTAAAGCTCACCTATTGAACAAATATATTAAAAAAGGCAGGAAACAGCATCACACAAGATTGCCTGTCCTTTAAAAGTGATGAATATCAAAGCTCCTTCCCCAGATATCAGTTTATCATGATATACCAAGTGATAACTCTATTTTTTTTCCCCTTGAGAACCTGAAACTGAGTGACAAAATTATTAATATGTAGCTGCCCGGGATACAGTTCAACACATATCTAGAAGTCAGTTTGTGGCACAGAGAGAAAGAAAGAGAAATGGATGGCAAAACATTAAAATGATCAAATGTCATGACTGTTCTTCATACATCTGTGTTCAGAGGAGCAGGTTAATATATCTTGAAAATAGAGGCACAAAAAAATTAGGTCACTGCCATTTCCATTTCAATGCAATATTTCATAGATTATGAGAGCAGCAGATGTGTAACCCATAGCCAGTCAGACCAGAAGTACAGGTTAAATGATGGTCAGTCTCATTAGAAGATTTCAATATGCTCCAGAAAATATATCCAGGTTTCAGAGCTGCATTACAGACGGGGTGAGGGATTCATCACAGGACAGTACCACTTAAGTGCTTTCTGGTTTATGAAAAGAAAAACAAAGAACATGTGCATCAATCAACTCCAAGGAGGGATTTTTTGATTTAAGTAAAGTTCCATTTTTACTCTTCTTCACAGAAGTTGCTTGACTTAAACTAATCCACTTCCTGACTTTCCATTAGACCAGATATTTGAAGTGAGTAATGAGATGTGTTTAGGAACACTGGTGTGTTTTAGGAACTATCTCACAGGAAGCCAATGTGAGCTAAAGGCAGTCAGCAATTGCCAGGAGGCACTCAACACCTTACCAGACAGACTACAGATCAAAACCAAAAGATGGTAAGAGGCTGCATTCTCTTCTCTATTTTGAGCTGGAGACAAGTCAACCACATCCTCTGCAACATGCCTGTGGAAAACGCTGGCTCTTGAACAGCACTAACAAGCTCCTGAGCATAAGCTCCATTCCGATTCAAAGCGAGCACAGCTCTACTAAAAATAAACATAACTTGCTCTTTCCTAACGTAGTTTTCCTTCAAATCCAACACATGGTCCCTAAATAAAGGGTGAATAAACACAGATCTTTCGAGGAAGTTAACAGCAGATGGGACATGGTCTGGGAGATCTAATCTCCACAACAAAGAAAAGCCAGGTGTCATGCTGCTCCTGCCTGTAAGTGATGAAGGTAAGGCTCAAGATCCTTTTCCCCCTGTGCTATGAAACCACTTGCCCAACGTGCCAGGCATGAGCCAGGCAAACAGTCACACCCCAGGCTGAGGGGTGAGAGAGGGGCTGCAGCAGCATAACGTGTGACATGTGGGAAATGTAAATGCAATCCAGCTATATGTCTCATGCACACAGCAAGGATCACTGATTCAGAGAATGCTTGAGGTTGGAAGGGTCTTCTGGAGGTCATCCTGCCCAGCTACCCTACAGAAAAAGCCCAGCTCCAAACTTCCTAGCTTCTCAGGACTTGAGTTGGCATGATGCTGTGACCAGGAGCAAGCCAGCAACACAATCCTCAGCCTCTCTGGTGGTCAGATCTTCTTGTGGTTTCCAGTCCTCACATGGGCCACCATGAAATTGCCCAAGAGGTGTTCAAGGCCAGGTTGGATGGGGTCTTGAGCAGCCTGATCTAGTGGGACATGTCCCATGACATGGGGAGTTGGAACTAGATGATCTTTAAGGTCACTTCCAACACAAACTATTCTATGATTCTAAGACCTGCCTGCATCTCAGGACGAATAGGCTGGACTCCCCTTCACCAACATAGCTGTGCTGGATTAAAGCAGCAAAGACAGACGAACCTGGAACATGCTGGCAAGTTCAAAAGAGATCAACAGAGAACTACCTGCTCTAAGGAAGGGGCAGGCAAAAATGCATGCCCATCACTCAATAGATTACAGATACAATTTTCCTCACTTGTGTCCTGAGAATAATGAAGTAACCACAACATGAGAAAGGACTTGCTTTATTCTCCAGGTACCCACCCTACCAAGCATTTTCTGATCATGTGGTAGAAAACCGCAGTTTATGTGACCACAGAACAATTTTATAACCCAGGAATCAATCTGTGCAAGTGCTGTGTATGACCTTTTTTCCTACTGTCTTCCTTTAATGGATCTAACAAATAAAGCTCTGGTTTTATTACCAATACTTAATTCTCTTTTAACACTTGGAGATAACTAAATTTTCTCCAGGCACTGCTACCTGGACAAATATAAATCCAGCATGATCTCCAGTAATGACAAGAACCTACTGCAGAGGAAAACCTAATATTCTGAGCATTAACGATGCATTTCGACAAACACTGACACAACAAAGGAGGAACTGAATGTCACTGGCCCTTGAATTCTGAGTCCAGTTTTGTAAATATCTTGCTGTTTGAACTTGGGTAAATTATGTACTTTGCTGCTTCAGCTCCCCCATTCACCAAATGAGGACTAATAAAGATTTCACAGGCATTGTGCTTAAGTTTTTCACCTTCAAAACAGTTTAGATATTCAATTTAAGGCAGTGAGCATCCATGAGCACCACTAAGACGACTCTAAGTTAAGGTGTCTGTTTTTCTTTATAGCATGAATTAGAACAGATAAAAAAAAAAAACAAATAAAAACCAAACTCACCTCTCCACCTCCAAAAAAAAAAAGCACAAATCGACAATAAACAAAGCATAGATTTAAGAGACAAGTACAGGTGAAAACATGTGTGGGAGTGACCCTAAAACATCCAAGGAGGAAATCACAGAACAAGTAAAACAGTAGGAAAAGGTTGGTCTTCTGGGAGTTGTTTTTTGTGCTTTTTGGTTCAGTTGTTGCCATTCCACCACAAAAGATAAATGAAAATGAGAGTCCTAGCTCACTGTAAAATGGGAATTGGTATTTACTTCCTGGTTGTCACTTATTCACTTTGTCGTTATGTGTTACAAAGAAATCCCTATGCAAAAGACATTATAAATAAACTCTCTTCTAATTGGAAGTATAATCTTTAATGCTAAGGCAACTTTACTATTCATCCTCTTGACCATTCCTGACTGTTGTGTACTGCACATTATCACTCGCCTATACTCACAGAATCATAGAATCACCAGGTTGGAAGAGACCCACCAGATCATCAAGTCCAACCATTCCTATCAAACACTAAACCATGCCCTGTGATGGAATCATGCCCTATTCATAGAATCATGGAATCACCAGGTTGGAAGAGACCCACCGGATCAATTGAGTCCAACCATAACATTCAAAATTCTTTCAAAATTCTATTAGTGACTGTGAAGTAAGAGTTACTCTTTCCCGCTGTCCCACTGTGTCTGCACAACACTCCACACAGCGGTGACGTACTGGTTGTGGTTGAGATAGGCTTACCTGCCTTCACAGCCACAGTGCTTCCATTTCTGGTTAAGACAGAGTTGATAACACAGCTTTTGGCTGATGCTGCACAGCAGCAAGGTTTTCTTTCCCCTTCTTATCATCCCATAGAAATTAGGCTTGCAAGTGGGCAAGACATTGGGAAGGGACACAGCCAGGAAAGCTGGCTCCAGCTGACCAAAGGGTTATTCCAGATCATATGATGTCATGTTCAGCGTTAAAAGCTCAAGAAAAGGAGGCATAAGAGAAAATGTTAGAGATTATGGTGTCTGTCTTCCTAAGTAACTAGTACACATGCTGAGGTCCTACTTCCCAGAACATGGCTAAACACCTGCCTGCAGATGGGGAGTAGAAAATGAATTCCTCTTTTAGATTTGCTTGCATATGTAGCTTATGCTTTCCTTATGAGACCATCTCAATCCATAGCTCTTCTATTTCCTCCCCACCCTGCAGGAGATGGGAATGAGAGGCTGGGAGGGTGTTTGGCTGCTGACTGGAGTTAACTGAGTGCAGGTGGCCTACTCCTTGCCTGGGACTAGTACCAAGAATTATATTAAAAATCTTCATTACAAAAAAGGAACTGAACATGAGTTTTGCAGATCTCAAGATTATATCCCAAACTGACAGCCTGAAACTGCTGTTTTACTGTGCAACTTTTATCTATGGAAAATAATTTTCTTTTTCTATATAGAACTAAGATGTGAAATGCCAGCGAAACCACAGGGAGGAAAGAAAGTGTTGATAAGAAGCAAAATTGCCTCAAGATGTCCTGTTCTAAAGAAACACTATAGCTCTTATCTCAAAGATTTACCAATGTCTGACACACACATTGTCATGCATAATCCACCCAGCACTGCATTATCTTTTCATTGAATTGTTTTGCCATGCAATGTACAACCACATTCTTGCTTTACTCAGAATATTTTCTTATCTTTCTTGATTATATTGCCCTCTGCTATTCTGTCTCATAAGAAGTTGTACTACGACTTTTTGTCTCCAGTGTTTCCTTTCCTTTTTTTCTTCTGCTTTGTTCTCCTTTCCTCTTCTTTCCCAACACAACACTCCACATTTTTTCTCCTTTATATGCCTCATTCTGTCCCATCCAAAATATGCAAATGCACCATAATTCCCTCTTTTAATGTTTCCTAGTTATCATCTTCCCCCATAATCAGGACATGTATTGCAATTAACTGACTACAAATAACTAGTTTCAGGGAAAAAATGGTCAGGAGAAAAAGGTCAGGGGATAGGATTCAGCATAGTACTGCACCTGCACAAAGACTGTAGGCAGCAGCTTCGGTTTAACAAGCTCCAAATGCTAGCTGGCAATACCTGAAAGTTCTTTTCCTTTCCACCCTTCTCTGACAATTAAATCTTTCAGAAGATCGAAATAGTGCTTTCCCCTTCCTCCCCAGACGCTGTAAAACAGCACTGAGAAGAGAGCTTTTCCACAGCACTTGCTGGAGCACTGATGAGCCTTTGTACTGCTTTGAGGTCCCTCCTCCTGAATCTGAAAAGAGGAGGACGCTGAGAACTACCCATTAAATCGATAAAAACTAGTTGATTTGCACTGTTCTAGTGCAAGCAATAATACAGAAATTGTCTACAGATCTGGAGTAAGTGAGAGCTTGCTGACTCATATCAGTTTTATCACAGCCTTTTTTTAAAAAAAAATATAATAAGAAGTAAATGCTTTTCATATTTGAACGAAAAAAGGCAAAGTTTCCAGCTTGTGACACCAGCCACATAAGTAAGTGGAATTTTCCATCCCTAAGCGAGCCAACTGGGATAACCATGCCCTGGAAACATGTCACTGACTGCAATCATACATTTCCGAATGTTACATCTCAACACAGTGAAGCAACACTCCATGTATTATTAAGTATATATTTCTGGACAGAATAAAACATTTTTTTTTTGTTTTTAACAGCTTCCCAAAACAGAAAGATGAGCGAAGCGCAGGCCAAGGTTACAATTGCAGTTTATGCAAGACTGGTTCAGCTAATTTAAGCACCAATTTTGCTGCTATAACTGAGATTTTCTTCTTCCAGGGTGGTGTTGGAAATGTGAGCTGTAACAGCCAAACCCCTACTAGAAAAAAGACAAAAAACCCTAGTCCATTTAAAACTTCACTAACGTCATATGAAATCAGCTGTCTTCAAAGTGCATGGTTCTGTGAAGCAGTCAGTCTTTGGTTGCACAACAATCTCTCAGCCCCTGCGTCTGGGCAGATTTCCTTCTTGTCTGGCTGCTTTGCTAAAATAAAGAGGCTGCCTGCCCTCTGATAAGTAACTTCTCTTGTGCATCAGCATCCACGGGATACTTATTGAAGATAAAAATGGTGGGAGGGTGAGAAAAGGTGAAATAATCTTCTTCAGACCCTCTATGACTCAGATAAGAGGACAATCCTAAGTACAAGCAAGTGGTATTCTTTATCTGTTAATAAGAAGTTATCTATCTGCTCAGGCACAGGCCTCAGTGGTAGAAAAGGATGTGTGGCAAGCACAGAACCAGCCTATGAATAACGTTATTAAAAAGCCCTTGTTACGGGGTGTTACCCACAATTGTTAAAAAGGCAAGTCTTAGTAGTGGCTACAATTAAGTCTTGCCTACCCCTGCTCAGTGTAGGCAATACTTCAATCCCAGCATTGCCATCTCAACTAGGTCCCTGCCTCAATCCCCGCAGATGCCTCCACTACCACTGCACCACACTGTAAGACACCATAAAATCCTGTACATTATTAACAGAAAGCTAAGGACTTTACAGTTATACGGCAAAGAATATGCTATATTCTCATCACAATATAAGTTTCTTGTTACCATCAACCTCATAATTTAATTTCTTTTCTCTCCAATCCAATATTAAAAACTTGGTTTAAAAATCAACTTAAATTTAAAACATTTCAACCCTAAAAGCATAACTAGTAAGCTTTTCCAATCTGCATAAAAGACGCACCCACAACACTCAAAACACTGCAGCAATGCAAGTGATAATTGAGTAACATTGCACAAGTGCTATATTCAAGTCAAAAACAGGTCCCAAAACACATAAAACTCATTGCAAAAGAGTACTTTTAGCATGTCTGCAAATGTTAAGAACAGAATTCGAAATACAGCAAATGCCCTAGCAAGGTATTAATTCTGGGAAACACAGCTGCTTTCCCTCTGACTCTCAGAGGTGCTTATGTCTTTCTAGACACCTGCAATGACTAAAGGTATTACTCTGGACAAAGCCAGGACACCCCTATACTTTGCGAGCACATAGTTTGTCTATTAATAACTAATTACTTCTCTGTGCCAGCAACAGCTCCCATGTAATAGTTGGCTGACTAGCCACTCTGTTGGTCTCTGCCATCTCAAATCAAGCCATGATCCCCCAAATCATAGATGAACCCGGTGTTTCATGTAAAAGCAGGAACACATTCTCTATGACTGGTTGTCTCTGTAAATGCACAGATATAATGACTGGCTCAGCCTGCATTCTCTGCCCTCCCCCCAGGTAAGTTACTGGCTGTAGTGCTTGTTAGAAGCCAGTTCCTCACAGCACCAAGCCAAGTGCTGATTCAGAAAAATACTACTTGGTTGCCACAAAAAGCACGCATATGTGCAGCTTCACCTGTAATTCACTCCACTGTAGAAGACCGTCTATCTTGCACGGTAGGGAGAATCCCTGCATCACAACTCCAAAGATTACAGGAAGTAAAAAACATTGTAAGAGACTTGAATATCCAGAGTCTTCTAGTAAAAAGTAGAGGATTTGGTGTCAGCAACCAAAAATGTAACCAAATCTCTGCAGATTCAGCAATTGCACAGCAAATTCTGGTTGTTACTTCCCTCCTCTGCAAGGCAAGCACTTCTGACATCTAGATCCTCCTGGACAGCCACAATAACTGTTCTCTCAACCTGGCAAACCCAAGAGACAGAATGACAGGAGAAGACAATCCACAGTGTGGGTAGATTTGAGGAAATGGGAGCACACAAGGTGCTTCTGACGCAAGAAAAAGAAAATGACTTGAGGGAGAAGAGACCTGTAGGCCAACAAAAGTGGATTGGGTAGAAGTTAATTATGAAGAGATTTGACCTGTTTTAAGGAATGCTAGAAAAGTAGCTCTTGATGGCAGAAAGTAATCTAGCAATGATGTATACACATGCTCATGGAGGTACATTGATACCTAACGCATGGAAATATTGCTGGAGAACTTTGTCCTTTGAGGCTGATCAACAGATTTCACCAACACTGGGTCTGGAGACGGAGCCCTCCTTGGGAGACAGGAAACTGCTGACCTCATCTGACATAATTCCTCCTAACTGGCAGGGAAGAAAAACTCCTTGTAGGAGCAAGGCACCTCTGAAACCACTACTCTAAACCATTCTCAGTACATATTGTTTGGGTTGTTTGTACTATCTGCTCTCTAAATAGCCAATGAAGTCCCATATTATAAGTAATATAAAATATAGAAAGAGCTTAATCCTCACCTGTGAACTATAGAGCTTTCACACTTAAAAGTGCATGGCTGTCTAAAAATGGATTTACCGACCATGCATGGCAATACCACCTACAGAGAAGGAGCCCACACTGGCTGACTAGCCAAGCCTGGCTCAGACTGGCTGGCTGCTCGAAGCCCAGGGTACACAGCATTTCTTATTAACGAACACCTACAAACCCTGCACAGCAAGCTGCAAACTTTCCCCCTTGACCTGGATATCAAACACGTATCTATAAGCATACAGCTCCTTGAAACACCAATAGGAACATAAAGGGGCCCTAAAGTAAAGCTGGGGTGGGGCTCTTCATTGGGAAGTGCAGTGACAGGATGAAGGGGGAACAGTTTTATGATGAAAGTGGGTAGATTTATGTTAAATATTAGGAAGAAATTTGTTGCTATGAGGGTAGTGATGTACTGAAACAGGTTGCCCAGAGAAGTCATGGATGCTGCATCCCTGGAGGGGTTCACGGCCAGGTTGGATGAGGCTTTGAGCAACCTAATATAGAGGAAGGTGTCCCTATCCATGGCAGGGGGGTTGGAACTGGATGATCTTTAAGGTCCCTTCCAACCCAAACCATTCTATGGATCTATGATTCCATGATATAACACAAAACCAGTAACCCATGGCAACAACTATTCTAGTAACCCATCAATCTAGATGCACAAAAATTGAAAAGCATATACAACCTCATCTTCCTGGAAGCAGTTACTGAGGTAAGGAATACCTTGCGAACTACTCAGTGAAGTCTCAGTGCCTGTGTCTGCTAAGCCTCAGCAAGCAATCTGTTCATCACTTGCCCTTACAGATGCTGCTCACAACACAACCCTTTCTCATTGTCTGAGGCATTTACTGCTTGACTGATTCAAATCTTCAGTTAGCACCTGTCATACCTCTCCCTGCCCCAGAGAACACCACACTAGCACCTGGCAGTTGCACAGACAGCAGTTTAAAAGTTCGTATCTGTCATCTCCAGCAAAGGCTTTGTTAGCCATGGCAACAGAACCTTCAACAAGGTCTCCTGAATAAGCAGAGGACTTGTTTACATCCATGAGGGCTGTGCTAGCACATCATAATTTTTATCAGTAAAAAACAGGTAAGTTACCAAAAATGCTAACATAATGACAATTCCCAGACGAACTGGCATCATTACAACCTCACTGCTGGATCAGACTGGCCCTTAGCACATGAAAGAGCAACCTTTTATAAACACAAACACTCGATGCTTGGCAAGGTGCCATGGAAGTGAAGGGTAATGAATGGGGGGGGGGGGGGAAGAGAGATGAGATACCCCAGTGGCGCTATCACAGCTGACAGCTTTGAGTACCTACAGGCCTCTCAAACATGTTGGGATAGCACTTCTGTGTCTACTAGGAAGCTTTGCTCAAGCCATCTACAAAAACTCAATTAGCCAGCAGGCAACAAGCAGCATCTGGGGACTCTGTTTTTCCCAGACAGATGAAAGAGTTCTTGAAGCGGCCTTTCCAGAGCATGATTACAGACTTGCAGGAAAGTATGTGAAGTCTTTCAGTAGTTCTGCAGCTGCTGCTGGTCATTCCAGCTTAACTTCTCTCCCAGCAGTCAGCACTTGCTTCTTGAAGTCACTAATGGCATTTTACAAAAAAAAAAAAAAAAAAAAAAAAAAACAAACAACCAAAAAAACCAGAACACCACCAAGGAACTACCACAAACATTTTAAGAAAATTTTCCCTTTAAGCAGTTTCTTATTCTTGTCACCACTGCATTTCCATTTTCCTTGAGGGAAGCTGTGAGCAGGAGAGGAAGCCACAAGCGTTGCAGCTGCTGCTATTGTTGCAAAAACATCAGCCAAATTTGCTTTGGCTTTAAAAGCTGCAGTCACCTAGCTTTGACCAGTCAGACATTCCTGTACTCGCCATTACGTTCATCAAATCATCTGCACTGTAGTGCAGGGAGCTGCTTCAGTCGTGACAATCCCTTAAGAATCCGAGTGATGCAAAAAAGAGGAAGCTCACAGGTGGGTAAAATGAAATCACAGCAATTTTAGAGTTTGATCTCTATGCGTAGAAGTGGCAATTTCTGGCTGCTCTATACTTTACACAAAATAGGAGGACAAGGCCATAGTGCGCATAATCTGAAAATAATGCAAAGGAGGCAACTCAGCCACAGTACTGAGTGAATATCTCACAAGCAGTCCCCAGGGAGGGAAGAAGGGGAAACACCTCCTCAGAGCATGCAAGCACTGTCTGGTTTTGGGGGACAATACTCTATCACCCCAGTAATGCAGAGCAGCTACCCCCATCAGTTGTACTGCCTTCTCTGAGGTATGGCCACAGCTTTACTGGATCACGAGGAGACACAACAAATTGTTCCAGCATCTACAGCCACAGAACCCAGCCAAGGACGCTTGGCAAGATGTGTTTTATCATTTATAGGCTCTGAACTGATAGAGACTGCACTTGGAAAGAGCCAATCCCGGGTTTTTGTTTCTCTGTGGCAGGAAAGGAGGATGTACAAAGCAACACCATCTCCAATGAGAGTGAAGAGAAGGGATACACTGCACTTGCATCTCTTGAAGGAAAGTCACAGAGCAGTAAAAATCCATCCTTTTCACCACATCTTATTATCCATGGGCACCATGTACACCTGATGAAGATTTTTAAACGGCATTTGCAAATCTGACTTCCTGTAAAACAAATGTGCCAGGAAACCACTGCCAATACTTCACTCTGCTCTTTCAAGCATACTAAACACGTTTCAGGTGATGCGGTAAACTTCTAGGCTTCATTTCCTGTTTTTTTTTTTTTGCTTGTTTCAGAAAATGTATTTGCTAACTCTTGTTCAACAATCTCTCTACAAAAAGCACTGCATGCACTAAGGTTGCTAATGAATGCATTGCAACAAACCCTAATGGATGTGTGAAATAAGAAATAAAAGGTAGCTCCAACTTTGTGCTTTTAGGAAGCCTCTTCTAAGATACAAATAAAACATTCACTGACACATTCAGAACAGATTCTCTAGTGCTTAACAATGACCATAGTTGTCTTTTTAGAAAATGTACTGGAGTTTAATTTTTTGCCTTCTACGGCAGTTTCTACGTGATAAAAAAAAAAAAAAAATTTACTAGTTTATTTTTTGCTGGAAGAGACAGAAATTAAAACAGATGGTACAAAACCTTCCTCTGCCCAAGAGAAAAAGCACTAAATTCTCAGCTTGTAGTTTGAAGCACATGGAACCACTTCAGGCTTATGTAGTTCCTGCCTTTATAAGCCAGACACTTACTCTTCCTCACAGTAGTCTCTAGGGCTGCACTGTTCTCTAAAAACTCGTACAGAGAAAAGAAAAATGAAGGAGAGTTGAAGTACAGCTACGTGGGTTCCCTGGTTTTGTTTACTGCGTAACCCTGTGAACAGCAGCACTGCCACAGTTGAGAACAGCTGCACGGAGGTGAGACAGAAAGGAAAAGTTCCTTAAACTGGTGTTGCTTGTGGATTTTTGTCTCATCAAATAAAACTGTGTCAGCTTACAACCAAGAGCTCCTTGGTCAACACACAGGGAACACACTGTTTGCTCCCAGCTCTTACGCAATTACCTGGGCAGAAATTCTAAAATTGCCACCCAGAGTAGAGGCATGGAAAAAATACAATTGACCAAACCAGCCTGTTTCAGTGACCTCAGAATGGAAATAACAGGACTTCCCAGACCTACTGATGTTAATTACAAGGCTTGGACATTCCTCACTCAATTGCTCCTGCTTCCTTTGGAGCCATTGAAGACTTAGTTTTTCCCCTCTTTACCAAGCACGCCAAGCAAGGTGCTTCTAGCAGAACAACAAAAATAATTAGCAGCTACAACACACAGCTCTGACTTTGGCCCTGGAAAGAAAAAAATCCTCCTGTTAAAAAACACGTCCCATTTACCTATTGCTTAGCCAGTAGTCATATAGTTGCAGAGTGAATACACTTCCACATTCTTTGGATGTTTTTCCTCAATTATTATTTTCTTTGCAGACATAAAATGCTCCTGCATGCTTCAAAATAAGACTATGTTTATAATATGTTAAGACATCACTGTTAGTATTATTTATGATGTTTTCTGTTACCAGCCAGATGAAAAGTGAAGCAGAACACAGAACTATTTTAATCTAATCTTTTATGTTAGCATCCAGCAACTTTCAACAAGCCTGTTACTTCTCACCATTATTTTCCTTTTGAAGAATTATGGAGACAGTGATAGCAGAGGAAAGTTGAAAGTGCAGTCTACACAGGACCCAAAGAAAGGCTCACAATTTCAGCTTCTCTGCATACCACCAGAATCCCTCTCTTCAGACTGAGCATCATTACCACCATACAAGCAAAATCATATATCATTGACACGTTACTGCAAAGAATTCAATGCTTTACTTCAATCACCTTCACGGGCAGAAAGACGTTTGAGGCTCACGATCAAGTTAGAAGATTGAGTAGCTCTCAAACCATTCCCAACGTCATTTGCTTTTGTGAATTACCTTTTCCAGTATCAGCGATTTTGATTAGAAATTGCTTTCTTCCACTAACAGATTTTGCTATTTTTTTCATATTTTAACTTCTAAATGTAGTTGCCCAGTAAATTTGTCCAATATCATCCAACACTTTCAGAAATTTACCTTGGCTCTAGCAACCTTACAACCAATATTTTCTAACTTTTAGTATTAGATATATTAATATTCTCTTGAATACTATTATTCAACTGTATGTTAGTATAAGAAATAACAGGAGAGGTTTCAGCACGCTTCCAATACAGATTGTCTTGTTGGTTGTTCACATATCAACTATGTAATTGCTTTTGTTGAGACGCACTTTGGAAATTAAATAGATAGTCTGCAGAAAAGCTTTAACTATTGCCTTAGTATTTTCAACACATTAAAATTATGTTGGAAAGTCAACTTTTATTGAATTTATCACTTTTTATGTTGCGGTTGTTTGCAAATCTTTTCTCAGCCTTGAGAAGATAATCTAGATTTTTCTCCTTTTCTATCTGATGAAAGAGATTTTGCCTGTTTCAGATTGAGCTGAAACAGTCGTAGTGTTTTCAGCTTAAAAACCCTGCATACTGAGACTGTGCTTACTGTGCCAGAGCTATTGTCCACTCAAGTAACAGCAACTTTACTGTGGGAACAATTGCCTACAGTCTGAACTGTGCTCAAAGTTAGCTTGGCCCAGCCTGAAAGAGGGGAAACAGAAGCAAAAAAAGGCCATGGGAAGGTGACACAACAGCAGCATCATCTAGATGTCAGCTGTTAAAATACAAAAGGCACATAAGGGCTCCACAAGAAATTCAGCTAAATTAGACTTGCTTCGATCTATGAACCCTGCTGCTTGAGCCACCTTGCTGACAATAGGGATGCAAATCCGTATGTTGTCTCTGATGGCACAGGATGCCTCAAAAGGTTTCCAAGAACCCATCTGCTGAGAACTCACCAAGCTAAGTCATGTAAGTTCCTGGAAAGTCTTGTAATAAAACAAGCCAGTGGTAGCGTGGGCACAGAGCAAATGGAGAACAGATCCTATGAGGAGTGGCTGAGAGAGCTGGGGTTGTTTAGCCTGGAGAAGAGGAGGTTGAGAGGAGACCTCATTACTCTCTACAAGTACCTGAAAGGAGGTTGTAGAGAGGAGGGAGCTGGCCTCTTCTCCCAAGTGACAGGGGACAGGACAGGAGGGAATGGCCTCAAGCTCCACCAGGGGAGATTCAGGCTGGAGATTAGGAGGAGGTTTTTCACGGAGAGGGTCATTGGGCATTGGAACAGGCTGCCCAGGGAGGTGGTTGATTCCCCTTCCCTGGAGGTGTTTAAGACACGGGTGGATGAGGTCTTAAGGGACTTGGTTTAGTGTTAGATAGGAATGGTTGGAGTCGATGATCCGATGGGTCCCTTCCAACCTGGTTGTTCTGTGATTCTGTGATTCTGTGTCTCAAAGAAAGCACAGTTACTGTGGCATATTAAAGATTGCCATGAGGCTCCATTTTGCCAAGCTGGTTAAAATTCAGCTGTTTAGTTTCTCTTTTGTATCGTGCACGCTGATACACACCCACTGGCACACTTACTTAGTACACTGCTGCTATAGAACCAAGGGGGTCACAATGGGATCCCCTGCATAAAAGACATCTCGGCAAAACTGCAAATGAAAAAAAAAGGCTGGAAAGAAGGAGAGACAAAGCAAATGCTATATTAATCACCATCAAGTTAAACTAGTTTAAGTGGGTTAGATGCTGAATATACTTTGTTACTTCCTGTTAAAATCAGAAACTAAATTCAGACTGGATTTTGAAAATGGAGTCCCTAATCAGAAATACTTGCACGTAAAGAACAGCAATCGTAGAATCATAGAATAACCAGGTTCGAAGAGACCCACCGGATCATCGACTCCAACCATTCCTATCAATCACTAAACTATGCCCCTCAGCATCTCATCCACCCGTCTTCTAAACATCTCCAGGGAAGCCTATTCCAATGCTCAATGACTTTTCCGGTGAAAAAATTTTTTCCTGATGTCAAGCCTGAACCTCCCCTAGCAGAGCTTGAGGCCATTCCCTCTTGTCCTGTCCCCTGGCACTTGGGAGAAGAGGCCAGCTCCCTCCTCTCTACAACCTCCTTGCAGGTAGTTATAGAGAGCAATGAGGTCTCCCCTCAGCCTCCTCTTCTCCAGGCTAAACAACCCCAGCTCTCTCAGCCGTTCCTCAGAAGGCCTGTTCTCCAGCCCCTTCACCAGCTTTGCTGCTCTTCTCTGGACTCGCTCCAGAGCCTCAACATCCTTCTTGTGGTGAGGGGCCCAGAACTGGACACAGGATTCAAGGAGCGGCCTCACCAGTGCTGAGTACAGAGGGAGAATCACCTCCCTGGACCTGCTGGTCACACCATTTCTGATACAAGCCAGGATGCCATTGGCCTTCTTGGCCACCTGGGCACACTGCTGGCTCATGGTCAGTTGGCTGTCAACCAACACCCCCAGGTCCCTCTCATCCAGGCAGCTTTCTAGACAGACTTCTCCCAGTCTGTAGCACTGCATAGGGTTGTTGTGCCCCAAGTGCAGGACCCGGCATTTGGCCGTATTAAACCTCATGTCATTGGACTCAGCCCAGCAGTCCAGCCTGTTCAGATCCCTTTGCAGAGCCTCCCTACCCTCCAGCAGATCGACGCTTCCACCCAGCCTAGTGTCGTCTGCAAACTTGCTAAGGGTGCACTCGATGCCTTCATCCAGGTCATTGATGAAGACATTGAACAGGGCTGGACCCAGCACTGAGCCCTGGGGAACACCACTTGTCACTGGCCTCCAACTGGATTTAACACCATTTCCCACCACTCTCTGGGCCCGGCCACCCAACCAGTTTTCCACCCAGGAGAGTGTGTGCCTGTCCAGGCCAGAGGCTGACAGTTTCCGTAGCAGAATGCTGGTAGAAACTGTGTCAGAGGCTTTACAGAAGTCCAATTCAAACTACCTTGCTGCCATACAAAATACACAAATCACAGAACTGTGTTTTCTCCTCCATTTAATTTTCAAAATATTTACAGATCATTCCCTAAGCATTAAAAAGCCAGTAAATCAATGTATAAAAAGCATTATCATTTCAAAGCTATAATAGTTCTACAAGGTTAAAGGAACTCTCTGTCAAAAAAATAAAGGAATTTGTGTAGGTTTACAGGAAAGAAATACATTTTTTTTACTTCCTAAATTCATTCTATTCTAGACACCACAGCACTCAGCATTTTAAGCGAAAGTACTGGTAACACTTAGAGAGTAGCAACAATTTAGTAATCATCAGATTGCAGCACAATCTCTTCATCTTGTCCAAGATTGCTGGGTTTTAGTCCCTGTGTTATGGTCTTTTTTACAAAAGAATACTTGTAACAGAATTATCTCCTGTTTCCTTCATATAATTTTCATAGTTTATTGATGTAATCTATTCAAATTATTCCAGGCACATATACATACGTTTTTTTGGGGGTTTTTTTTCAGCTCGCAAGCACTGCAAACAGCGCTTAACAGTGCAGTAAATGATGAAATGTTTCTTTCTTGTAAAGTGTATCTTTCTTGGTAAAAGGGACTGAGGAAGAACGTGACAACGAGAACCAGTAATGTTCCCTCTTCATAACCACAACCATTCAGAGACCCACTATCAATTTTAGGATGATGTATTTGTAACCTAAAAGACCTTATCTTTGTCCTCTGACAGCATGATGGTCCTTCCTGGTAAGGCCACCATCCCACCAGCCACATTAACACTAATACAGGAATATTTATAGATTTAGCATAATGAATTCTTTTCAAGGAAGGATACAGCAAACAATTCTTACCAGAAGAACTGAATGCTAATACAAACGGATCCATGGATGTAGTGGAAATACTGTCTGAGAAGAGGTAAAGGGGAGTTGCAAAAATACTCAGTTCTCCGTATTTGATTGCATTCAGGAATTAATCCAGAAATTATCTAGCCTGCTTATTTCTGTACACTGCAGCACAAACATTTATTTTCTTAGGAAATTATTTGAGAAGACAACACTATTGTAATACCATGTCAAAAGAAGTTCATTTGCCCAAAGTTCCTTGGATCTCTGAGGTAACTTTTACTGATGTTATTTACAGGCAAGTTGGAAAGCAGAAACATATAAGAATGGGAAGCTGAGAGAACTTCATTTACATTACTTTAACTTCTGTTAAAGTCACTGCAGAAAAACACTAGCTTAAATTCTGATGGATTTGATATTGAACAGCATTGATAAAATATTACTTTATGGAACGTATGTGAAGTATTACATACAATTACATAGATTTACATACATTACATGAACACCAGAACTGTGCTAGCTGTAAGTCACCCATCATAGCAGGATGGAGAGCAGAGAGGACTAGGTACTTATACCAGCCCATAAAAGGAACTGTTCCCTCCACAGTGGTTGAAAGCAAAACGATAAACAGACTTTCAGCAAAGTGCCCATGTACCCGTTTAGAACTATAGGTTCGTTTGCAATGTAGACACACACTCAAAAGAATATGTGCCCACTGAAAAGCTACTCCAGGTCCATGCGACAGTTTGAGAACAACCCAAGAGAAAGGACCGGATAAGTGTTTGCATGCCTACCAAACCAAATTCATAGCAAGGAACAATTCTGCAGCCTCATGAGTGCAGTACAAGTGCTCAGCAGATGCAGGTAGCCATGCTCAGTCACTTTCTATGAGGCCCCTCGATACTGAAGGTCATTTCTAGAGGCAGCTGATGGATGAGGTTAAATGTCTGTTAATGAACTGGAAGAAATAAGGTGCCTTTTAAATAGAAACTTCAGGATCTGATATTACTCCTCTGTAACCTAGAACAAAATGATTCCTAACTTTTAATGTCAGTTGAGGATGGATGCTAATAACTTAAAAAAAGGACTAGACAATTAAATGCAGGGCGGGGAGGGGAAGGTATTGGGGGCTATAAAAAATGAAGGTAACAACTCCATAATAAACAGTTGTCAAGGTACAAGTTTTTGCAGGATGAGACTATATGTGAGGAAGTATCCCTACATGCTCTCTTCCACGCTCTTTCCAAACCATCTGTTAATATTCACTATCATTGCTGGAATTAAGCTGACAAATCACTCCATGGACAATTCTGTGCCACAAAAATGAGAGTTTATCCATCTGTTTATCCTCTCCGCTTGTAGATGGAGCAAAATTTCCTGCACTGAGCCAAGTTAAGGCATCGGTTCAAATCCTGGCAATGCTCCATTATCTATTTATTTTGATTTTCTGTTTTTCAGCCATACATCTCCCAGATCCCTCCCTAGGTCACCAGGGCACTGCCTGGAGGTCTCCAGAAGACAGGGAATGCAGCCAGCTATCCAAGAAGTCTCAGCTGTGGTGCCCACCTTTACCAGCCCACTGTTGGTGCTGGCACTCAGCCCCAACTTTCTCCTAAAAACTCCCATGCTAAAGAATAAAGATGTTCCACTGAAGCATGATATGCCTTTGCATCACAGTGTCATAGAATCATAGAATGAATCAGTGAATGGTTTGGGTTGGAAGGGACCTTAAAGGTCATCCAGCTCCAATTCCTCTGCCATAGGCTGGGACACCTTCCACTACATCAGGTTGCTCAAAGGCTCATCCATCCTAGCCTTGAACACCTCCAGGGATGGATGCATTCACAACTTCTCTGGGCAACTTGTTCCAGTGCATCACCACAACAAATTTCTTCCCAATATCTCATCTGAATCTCACTTATTTCTGCTTAAAACCATTCTTTCTCTTCCTATCACTCCACTCCCAGATGAAGGGCCCATCCTGTAGGCCCCTTTTAGGTACTGGAATGCTGCTCTAAGGTCTTCCCAGAATCTTCTCTCCCCTAGGCTGAACAACTCCAACTCTCTCAGCTATCTCCGAGATGGGATTGTCATCGTTAGTATTTATTGTAAGTTGCTAACACTAAAAATTACCATTAGCTACCATAATGTTAATAGTTCTTAATACTAAAAATTAGCATTAACTAGGGAAAATGACTCGTGGGTGCTGGTTGACAGAATCACAGAATCACAGAATCACAGAACAACCAGGTTGGAAGGGACCCATCGGATCATCGACTCCAACCATTCCTATCTAACACTAAACCAAGTCCCTCAAGACCTCATCCACCTGTGCCTTAAACACCTTCAGGGAAGGGGAATCAACCACCGCCCTGGGCAGCCTATTCCAATGCCCAATGACCCTCTGTGGGAAAAACCTCCTCCTAATCTCCAGCCTAAATCTCCCCTGGTGGAGCTTGAGGCCATTCCCCCTCATCCTGTCCCCTGTCACTTGGGAGAAGAGGCCAGCTCCCTCCTCTCTACAACCTCCCTTCGGGTACTTGTAGAGAGTAATGAGGTCTCCTCTCAGCCTCCTCTTCTCCAGGATAAACAACCTCAGCTCTCTCAGCCGCTCCTCATAGGTTCTGTTCTCCAGCCCCTTCACCAGCCTCGTGGCTCTTCTCTGGACTCGCTCCAGAGCCTCAACATCCTTCTTGTGCTGAGGGGCCCAGAACTGGACACAGGATTCAAGGAGCGGCCTCACCAGTGCTGAGTCCAGAGGGAGAATCACCTCCCTGGACCTGCTGGTCACACCATTTCTGATCCAAGCCAGGATGCCATTGGCTTTCTTGGCCACCTGGGCACACTGCTGGCTCATGTTCAGTCGGCTGTCGACCAACCCCCCCAGGTCCCTCTCCTCCTGGCACTTTTCCAGCCAGGCTTCTCCCAGTCTGTAGCTCTGCATAGGGTTGTTGTGCCCCCTCCTTCCCGCGAGTGGCGAGAGCCCAGCGGCAGCTCCACCGCGGCCAGGACGGCCCCGAGAGGCACCTCTGAGCCCCGTCCCGGGGAAGCACCGCTCCGGGAGGCGCGGGTGGGACCCGGCTCGCCCCTTACCATCTGTGCCACCTTCAGCATCCCGGCGCAGGAGCGGAAATAGGCGCCGTCCATCAGCTCCTCGTCCGAGCCCGAGGAGGCGCTGGGCGGCCCCGCGGGGCCCCCGCTGCTGCTGCTCACCCCCGTGCGGATCACTCGCCCCCCGTGCGACATCGCTCCCCTTCCCCGCCTGCCTCTGCCCGCGGGACGGCCCGGACAACACTTACGGGACGGGACGGGGCGGGACGGGGCGGCGAGGGGGCGGGAGGCAGAGTCTCAATCCCCGCCCGGCGACGCTCCCTCCCCGGCCGGGGCGGGGAGAAGCTCCGCGGCCGCCGGGCATTGCCTTCTCCCACCTGGAGCTCCAGCATCTCCTCCCACACCGAGTTCCAGCACCTCCTCCCACAGCGAGTTCCAGCATCTCCTTCTCCCACCCCAAGTTTCAGCATCTCCTTCTCCCACAGGGAGCTCCTCCATCTCCTTCTCCCATCCCGAGTTCCAGCATCTCCTTCTCCCACAACGAGTTCCAGCATCTCCTTCTCCCACATCGAGTTCCAGCACCTCCTCCTCCCACATCGAGCTCCAGCATCTCCTTCTCCAGGCTGGACTGCTGGGCAGAGTTCAATGGCATGAGGTTTAATAAGGTCAAATGCCGGGTCCTGCACTTGGGGCACAACAACCCTATGCAGAGATACAGACTGGGAGAAGCCTGGCTGGAAAACTGCCAGGAGGAGAGGGACCTGGGGGGGTTGGTTGACAGTTGACTGAACATGAGCCAGCAGTGTGGCCAGGTGGCCAAGAAGGCCAATGGCATCTTGGCTTGGATCAGAAATGGTGTGACCAGCAGGTCCAGGGAGGTGATTCTCCCTCTGGACTCAGCACTGGTGAGGCCGCTCCTTGAATCCTGTGTCCAGTTCTGGGCCCCTCAGCACAAGAAGGATGTTGAGGCTCTGGAGCAAGTCCAGAGAAGAGCAACAAGGCTGGTGAAGGGGCTGGAGAACAGGCCCTATGAGAAGCAGCTGAGAGAGCTGGGGTTGTTTATCCTGGAGAAGAGGAGGCTAAGAGGAGACCTCATTGCTCTCTACAAGTACCTGAAAGGAGGTTGTAGAGAGGAGGGAGCTGGGCTCTTCTCCCAAGGGACAGGGGACAGGACAAGAGGGAATGGCCTCAAGCTCCGCCAGGGGAGATTTAGGCTGGAGATTAGGAGGAAGTTTTTCACACAGAGGGTCATTGGACATTGGAACAGGCTGCCCAGGGAGGTGGTTGATTCCCCTTCCCTGGAGGTGTTTAAGGGTGGGTGAGGTCTTGAGGGACTTGGTTTAGTGTTAGATAGGAATGGTTGGACTAGAAGATCCAATGGGTCCCTTCCAGCCTGGTTGTTCTATGATTCTATGATAGTTTTTGGCTGCTATTAAGCCAGTCAGTAGTTGCAATAAAAGATATTATCTGTCCCACCAAATTTTATTTCATGTCGTTAGATATCAAAGATACGACATCGCCAATTTGCACAACAGTAAAATGCTAGCGATTAAGAGCGAGCTTTGGGTTTTTTTTTTAAACAGCTACTTCTTTTTCTCCTTCTCCTTACAGTTCTAGTCCAGAGGCATGCGCATTTATCAGTTTCTTGCAAGCCCCATGGAGGAAGGCTCTAGCATTTCTGTATTTCCTATTATGAAATATTTCTTACCCGCTGAGTCAGCTTCTTTAATTCTTAACGTCTTTTGAAAGTGTGCATATGAGTGGGACCCTACTGAGCTGAGATTGGCCCATTAAATATAAATATCTTTAAACTAATACGGGTAGAACAAGTCATATTTTCAAAGCAGAACCATAGGCATCTTCTGTAAACCACTGTTGCATCTGAAGGTTTGATTACAGTTCTCATGCTTGCATCTTGTTAAATGCATTATGTATTATGATGATAAGAGGTACTGACAACTTAATAAATGAAACTGGATGGCTAAAAGTTGACATAGAGTATCCGCATGTATGTGCGTGACTTAGATTTTTCAGGGAGTGCTCGTCTGACAAAAGTTATTTATAATGTCAAATACCTTTATTTTGCAAGTTGATTAGCATTTTGTGTATTCTTCTAAATAACTGTATGATGAATTTCACTAATTTCATCACATAGCAGTTGTTCTTTCAGTCTTCTGAACACTAAGCAATGGCTGCAGCATAAATCTTGCTTTAAATTGTTGAATGATAAAACACAGCTACCTTATCTTCTTTATCCACATTAGAATATACAAAGGTGTAAGTCACAGTGTTTTTAGTCTTAAGTCAGTATTTAAGACTAATGTGCTGGAAGAAACAGAAAACCTTTTGGGTGCTGATGCCTTTCTTCTGGCCTGAAATAGGAGGAGCAAACTTCAGAAGTAATTCTCAGCTTGTACTGATTCCTCTAATATTAACTAAATATTCAGACAGTCAGTACCCGGGGAACAGATGAAAAATGTGATGGATAAGAGCAAGTATGAGAGGTAAGATAATTATCATTCTAAAGGAAAGAGCAAGGCAAGCAAGTTATGTTCTTTGAAAGAAACAAGGCCAAGCACGAAGCAAATTTCTGCACAGTACCTGTTTTTTTAAATTTAGAATTAAGTATTCTACTCAAAATTTGCCTTTGGACATTCCATATCTCTTCCCTTGAAGCTCAGGGCTGAAGACCCAGAGAGGTGGTAGGTATGTTGCCAGAATCATGCCCTAGCTGCTAACAGGGTGGTTTTGCTAACAAGTTTGGCTAACACGTAGCAGCTATTTTGTAACACACCTTTAAGCTTTCTTGATAGTTTTTTGTAAACTGGATGAAACACCTGACTCCCTCTTACCACCTCTGTCCACAAAATGTTGCTGGGTTATAACCTTAGACCAGCCCATCACAGTTACCTCAAAATTATGAAACATTTGTGCAAATACAGCCACATTATTTTGAATTTCTATTACTAAAGCGTTTTTATTTATGAGATTTTAATTCTAGCTTTATTTCTAGTCACATTCAATCAGTTGACATTTGGATCATTTTTATGCCTTTGATTATTTTTTTCCAGCAATGGAAAAGGGGACACGGGATTTTAGTGACACATTTTATCCCTGCAGATAAAACACATAGATGCTACCCTTCTTCCTTCTCACAACTGGATAATTATAGCAAGCAGCAGACAGCCTGACCTTTGTTGTGCAGGCCAGATGCAACTTGCAGATAAATATAGGTTTTTAAATAATATCTTGGCTTCCCTTACACTGAAATCCTGTGACTTTGACAGATAATCAAGAACAAGACAATGTGACAGAAAACAGAATTAGCTGGCTGCTGATAAACTTTTGCTGCAGGGCATGCGCGTCAGTAAGTACACATCCATTTAGTTACAGGGATAAATAAGGAAGTTTTCTGAACCAGTAAGATTTCACTACTACCCCATATAATCATCCAGCTAAGTTTTTGAAGACTAGAAGAGTCCAAATCTTCTTAATCCAGGAATAAAAGACTTACCAGTAGTTTTAAATGAGGAAAACTCACAAAATATCACAAAATAATGACCTTACAGTCATCATATATTTCCTGGGAAAAATTGCATAGGTACTGTATTTGAAAATTATTTTCAAAGGTACCTGTTTCGAAAGTCATACTTGTGTCATACTTCTACTTGACTCAAAGCTATTTAAATATAAGCATCAAATTAAAAAGGTAATTTTACGAAACTATCAGCTCATCAGCAGATGATGCCAGCAGACAGCATAGGAAGGAGGAAATCTTTGTTTCTAGCACTGGCCTCTTGATAATTCTTCTATGGATTTAATCTTTACATAATTTAATAAATTCTAAAAGCCCAGATTTTAATTAGGACAGATTAATGGCCTAATCTGATGGGGAAAGAGAAAAACAGAGTTCCCTGAGAAATAAAATCTGTTACTTTTAAGTGGTATTCTCAGTGGCTTAAATACTGAGCACTAAGGGAATGCTATCTAGACTTATACCTCAGAGCCTGCTGGATTTGAGAAACCTGTTGAGATAAAGTGTTTCAGGTGCAACATTCCTTCTGTGAGCTTCAGACCTACAGTAATATGTTCCAAAAGCAATCTCAGGATCGTGAGAAGCTGTTAGAATATGCAAACTGACAGGATCATCAGAATTCTTAGTAGTATACATTTTACTCTGCAAAACGAATTTAAAAAAGCAACCTTCTACTCCCATTTTTATAAAACATGCACAGTTGGGTCATTTATATATTTATTTTTAAAGTTTTGGGTGTGTTTTTTACTTCACAAACTCACTTTCTATACATAATAATGAGACAGTATCAATTGTAGTTTTGATTTGCAGCATTCACTATCAAAAGTACAGCATTGATATTTAAAAAGTTACATTTACAATATTGGTACATTGGGAAAGATTTATTAAAGTTTCAGTAATAACATCTATACAATGTGTAGAAAAATATGTTAATTCTAAAAGAAGCAGTAAGAAATTTTATTATACAGTACAAAGTCAGTGTTAGACGTCTCTGATGATGATACTGTATTATAAATAATCACTTTAATCTCAGCTTAATTTCACGTCAATACTAACAGAAATGCTCAAAAAGACCCTGTCCATGTTCCAAGCTTTTGTCAAAAAAGTATAAAGAAGGTATTTTATACTACAGAATTCATTTTAACAAAGTATTTACTGCGAGGTTCTTGATCGCCATGATATAAAGCTAAAATACATATTTCCAGCATAGCAGGAGGTAACCACGAAGGCAAAGAACTGTAGAGAGAGGAGAGGAAAAATATATTACAAAACAATATATATTTGAGAGCACTGTAATTTCTATCAAAAAATAGTTACGGTATTTGGAAAAATGCAATAAAGCAGGCTGACTAGAACAGCACTCTTCTATCTCCTTCTATCAATGCTGTTTAAGGAAGTTTATATTATGCATAGAAACAGGGGGTCAGAAGCAGACAAAATATTGCATATCTCCACTTGCATCTCCACATTATAGTGCCTCAGTACACATCTTACAGACTGGACTCCCACTGATCCTGTTCTTGCTGGTTGCAACACCAATTGCAGGACTGAGAGGTAGAGTCCATGGGACAGCGTGAGCTCAAGCCAACACTCCTGTGCTGCTGCTGTGTTCCAGGAATTGCCTACAGCCCATCCGTACCTCGGTTCGGCAGGCTGTGCATCAGAATAGCTTGTTTACAGAGAAAACTTGGATTCAAATGCAGACACGTTCTCAAAGAGCAGTTATCGATTCCAGAAGTTCTCTACTAATGAATAAAAGCATTCCTCAGCGCAAGTAACAGTGACAGCAACCATGCTGAGATATCATTACTTTGTCAGAAAGTGATTACAGAATAAGCCTTCTGTAACAGGCTACATTTACTTTCTGTTTAAAGATTAAAACTACATCAGCATTGCTTTAGCAGACCTTGCAGCATATGCACACAGAAACCCAAGAACAGCTGTGAACTATTTCAGTTGTACTGGTGAAGTCCCATCCAGTGCCAGTGGCTAAGTTCCTGCTAATCACTGCATGGCATTCAAAATAGACAATGTTCAAAATGGTCTTATGATAAGACCAGAATGTTTTGCGCTGGTAACTGAACTAAATAAAGCTGACACTGCAAATAGGATTAACACTACTTTTCCTGGAGGTGAGCAGTGATGGGACAAGAGGGAACAATCGTAAATTATAAGAACGGAAATTTCAATTAGATATTAGGAAAATATATCACCATAACACTACTCAAACACAGCAACAGAGGCCTAGAGGCACTGTGGAATAGCCATCCTTGGAAATACTTAAAAATCAGGTGGATACGGCCCCAGCAGCCTGAAACATGTTAGCCTTGCTTTACAGAATGAGAGAGTGGAACCAGATGACTTCCAGAAGTTCCCTCCAGCCTTAAAATATGTTATGATTCTACCAATGTTTCTTGTTTACATACCTTCATTGGCCTGGGTGGAAAATGAGTGCTCTGAGAGCAGGGTTCTGCATACTGGCATTAAATCTAAGCCCTCCAGCACAGGGCTCTTGTGAGTGAGGTCTAACAAATTTAATTTGTGGCACCAAAAGTTGTACAGGATGACATAAAATATTATAACAATAGACAATTGTAGCATTCTCCTTTTCCAATTTGTTTCTTACAAAATAAAAAGCATCAGCTAAAATCTTTCTAACGGAGAACAACCGTTGGGGATAGATGCTTTGCTAATTTCTCACAAACATCCATCCATTAAACACTTACTGGGTTCAGAAAGTAAGAATCTACATTCAATAGCTTGACAGTGCATTACATAAACACTATTAAGACATATGATAAGAGATTCCAAACATCCCATGAGAAACTGAGCAGTCATGCCTTTTACATAAAACCTACATCAACATGGGATCTAGCAGCAAGCAAGTTCCTCTCAACAGCAGTGGTTGAGTAACAGATTAATAGTCACAAACTGCCAAGAGAAGAAGATCCTAATCACCAGTGAAATGACAGGGACATAGTTATCCAGTTGCCCAAGATCAAAACAGAGAAGAGGGTGTTCAAATCCCTATGTTCATGACCATACACAAGAAGCTTCAAACAGGATTTATGAACAGTCTAGAGAGGACAACTGCAGAAGCACAGCCAGCAAAACAGCTGTAATATATATTGGTATAACTCTATACAATTGAATTTGACTACTGTTGCCACATAAAAAGTTGTTTTAGAACTCCCGTAACTTAGCTATGAGAATGCATTCAGCTAGTCAGAAAGTGACAAAGTTTTTTTAAAAAAAAAAAAAAAAAGTTGTTTTTCACCCACATTGACTGACTGCTTTTGATTTCCAAATGTAAGGAGTGAGACAGCAAGGTCAGACTAATGACTTGCATCCACTTAAAAACACTAGGAAGTTATATGATTTTTCAGGAGTTGTCCCCTGCTCAGAAGAAAGATTATCAGAAGTAGAGGCTGTAACAGGAAGATCATTGTAGAAACTGCAATTTCCCTTCAGGACCTTCCTAGAGGCACTGTGTATATGTCTCAGCACACAAAAAGGCTGAATGCACCTAATGCAGACGCATGCAAAGTTACCCAATGTAGTTTAAACTGCTTTTTAAGTTGTCCAAGTACGCTGAGGTGACTTGGTGCTCACCCAATCTGTTTTGTCTACTCCGATGTGCAGGCTATAACCTCTGCCACAGAGCTACTAATTAATGGTGGCAGGGTAGGGGAAAGCAATATGATCTTAAAAACATTACAGCTTTTTCTGATGAGCCTGTCATCTGGTGGAATTTCTAGTTACCTCCAAAACCTGTGAACTGAATTACAGCTACCTATAGGTTTTTGTGCATGAGCTTCTATATCACTCAGCAGCTTTTCAAACTTCAGAACATATGTATTTCAGCCCACACTTCCAGTGAGTCTGCTTTTGATTTGACATACAACTGATTTAAACAAAAAATGAACTCACAGAAGAAGCTGCCCAGCTATTGTAATTGTGACTGTCCAGTTCTTTGGTAACTGAAGTTGCATCTACGATGGCAGCAATGAGGTACAAAATGAAGGCACTTCCATTAAAACACAGACCCTGTTGAAAAACCAAACATAAGTCATTCATATGCATGTGCATTTATTACTTATTTTCTTTTCCAACATTACAAAGCTCTCTTCTGAAATAGAACATACATATGCAAGGTACACAAGAAATGTGATTCTTGACTATTTTTACCTTCTTCCAAGCTTCCATCTCTAAGTTTAAAATGTAACTGTTTATTTGATAGATCCATAAACATTAAAGCAAATTTTGGCCAAACTGCTCTCTCCATCACATTACATCTGGAAGAGTCTTTAAGTTGGTGTGCTGTGATATTTTCCAAAATAAACAGATAAAACCAAGGAGGAGAACAGTCTGAATGGACTACAAGGGTCAACAAAAATCATCCACGGCAAATGTTGCGTTTTCTCTTCCAAGGAGTAGACTTAATGTCTCGTGGTACCTATGCTACTTTCATTACTAAGTAAAAAGCAAAGCAGATAACATTGATCTCACATAGCACTACAGGGAAACTAGAACAGTTTGGGTTTTTCATGTGAAAGAGAAAAGGAACAGAAGGGAGAATGGAAGTCTGAGAAGATGAAAGATAAAAAGGCATGTGTTTTTTTTCCAAAGCACTTATAATACCTTGTCCTTTACTTTGTCATCACTTGGCCATGGCTATAGGAAGTTCACTCTTATATTTTTAAAAATCCCCCAGAACTCCATCCTGCTATTGTTTAAAGCATTTGAATTTGGTTGTGAAATATACTTTCAGTTCATTAGTGCCCATGACATGCTTTGTGCCTAGTTACAACTGCAGGAATTAGTAAATCAATTTAGAACAGGTCCTGATGTTGTACACACCCTTCAGCTTACGGACTCATGTTTGCACTCTAGTGTGTGTCACAAGTATCATAATCTTTATCTTTGTTGCCTCAGTTGTCTCTAAATGTTGCCATACTGATGCAACTCCAACTTATTAATCTCCATGGTGTGATGCTTTGGATGCTAATGAATACATGTCAAGTATTCTCAATTGCATTCACTAGCCACTGGCTCTGGCAGAATGAAAAAAGAGAGCTAGCTGCAGCCCAGGAAGAGAAGTTTAGAAGGCAGCAACAACAGCTGTATCCACATCAGCAATTCCCTAGTGCACCAAAGCACGGATCAGCAGCTTGACGTGGTTGCTATGGAAGCTCCTCACATCCCTCTCCAGGACATTTGGTTCTGGCAGAGTTTACCTCAGACTCAGTGCAGTCTGATCCACTGCTGCACATTCCCATGACACACAGGGTTCAAAACTTCCTTGATCCCCCAAACACAAGCTTCCTTAACCGCAAGCCCCTCCAGAAAGCAGCATGTTGTGCTGTCATCTGTCAGTGTGTCAGTCTTCAGGTCACCACTGCCTATATGCTACTTCCCAGGAAAAAGTTTTCTTACATCATCAGAGCAGGCTGAAGGACACATGCATCCTCCTGTGGTTTCTAAGTCCTTGCAGCTTCAGGACATTTGGAAAAGAGCCACTTACCCACCTTTCCGTGTCCAATCATGGGCAGTGTCTCAGCACTCAGCTAGTTCAAGGTCTGGCACTTCAGGATTGATTCACTTAGAAGTGAGTGGGGTTTATCTCACCTCTATCTAATAAAAGATATTATCTCCACCCATCTCCCTTGTTTTGTCTGGTCATTACAGTAATAAAACATCAAACAGTCAATTTTGAGATAAAATGCTAACAATTGGCAGGTTCAGGTGAACTTCTATAAAGAACCCATTTTCAAACTCCAAATTTGATTGCCTAGAGTACTTGTTGTTATTTTTAGATTTCCTATTCCAAAAAGACTCAATTACCCTGGAAAGCTACAAATCCCTGCAATATCTTGTCATGTAGAAAAGAAAAAAGCACATAATTTTTGAGAAGTGCTGCTCTGGGAAATAACACTGTTGGGGAAGATGGAATGCAATGCAAGCTGATTGGGCCTTTACTGCCAATATATTACTCAAGCCAAATGGTTCATGCTAAATTACCATCTGCTTCTTAAATCCAGATTTACCAGATTTTAAAAGCTTCCACTGATTGTTTTAGCAAAGAACTTTCACTATTAAGGAGAGTCAGTCTTGAAGCTTGTCCTTTGGGTTAATTTGCAGTAAAAGCAACTGCATCTTAAGCAATTTGGTAATACGCTTAACCTGCAAAAAACAGATTTATGACAGAGAAGTCCAGATGTAATTTTGCATACTGCATACAATAGGCACAGTCTGAGCTGTCGCCTAAGGAGGCGGAGCAATAACCAGCAGAGACTGAAATTCAGGATACTTCAGAAAACAGGGGGAGGGTGGGTATAAACTCCCTCACTGAAAAGGTGTGCGTCATGTATTCTTGAATGAATACATTAATAACATCTCTCTGAAAAGAGACCCAATGTTGGCCAGCCAGGAGTGGCAAGTCTAATTCACAGGCTGTTCCCAACAGCTCTTAAAAAACCTTAGGGCAAAACGAGCTGGAATGCCAGCATCTTTTATTTATTTTGTGTTTATTGTCTCTTCATATTATGCTTTATAATAAAAGGAGACTAACTTTGAACCTACATTTATGTGATTTTACCTACAATGTGTGGAACTCAGAGCAAGAAATGCACTCAATGTGAAGTAAAATCGAATCAAATACCTCAGCTTGTCTACCAGACAGATCAGGGGCAACTTATTTCTGTGTAGCTGTTGCCTAATAACAGTGTTAAACCGATGAAATAAGGATAATGGCTAAAGCTGTGTCCAAATGGATACAAAGATGTTTTCCCTTTGAATGTACTGTCCTTACGTCTAATGCAGCAGGGGAAAAAAAAACCCCACACCTTTAAATGTACCTAGACACATTACTGCTGTAATTGAAATAATCCAACATTTCTACAGCAGTGTTATAGCCTTAATGGTAATTGCCGGTCATGAAACTTGAAAACAGAGAAGCTATCCACACATTATCCTGGTTGTTCTTATTAGTAATTGCTGTACCTGGCTATTTATTACAGCAGCAAATGGGAAGACCAGAAGAAAAGAGTATTCGATTTTAGTCATGTACACAGCATAGCTGATAATAAGCTGTTTGCAACACAGAAGTCAAGTATATTTGCAACACAGAAGTCAAGTATATTAGATTGTAAAACCAACAGAATTCTAGTCAATAAATCTTTAGCTAGCAAAAAAGAAAACCCCCCAAAACCCCAAACCAAAACAGTATTTCACTGTATCAGCTGTATCAGACAAATCTAAGGCTAAAATTTATAATAATTCTTGGATGGGTCACAAATAGCCAGTTGGCTGAGAAGACAATTATTTTTATGACCTACTAATCTGAATGCCAGCTTGTTATGAAAATCATGTGAAAATATACTGTTAAGAGATACAGCTTAGCTCAGTTTGTTCAAACCACAAAAACTGGATCTGAATTTCAAACGCCTGTGATTTTTTTCTGTCATTACATTAGCTGTTCATCTGATTTGCATTAAGTCTTAAGCTAAAAGCAAAGGACTACATGGCATATATTTTACATATATATAACACTAATTTTCATCATTGCTTTCACAACAGTCCATATAGAGCTTGTCAGACTGTTGCTACCTCTGAGCCACTTTCACTTTAGTGGAGGAAGACTCATGTTTTAAGAGCCAGGAACCCATCTCCAATTGATAGTGTTGATTCAAGTAGGGTTTTCTGCTGTTTAAGCCATATGGACAGTTCTGTTAGATCAGAGGCAGCAGCAGACTTATTTTTCATGGGATGTAATCACTACAGGGAGAAAAAGAGGCAACTGTGCATAACTATCAGTCACACACACATTATTAAAAATCAAGTCACTACATCAACCACTGAACAAAATGGTGAAACACAGGAAAAGCATTTTACAAGTGTCTGAGTAGCATGAAGGTTAAACACTGCAGATACACAGCCACACAGTAATCAGTGAAAAACCTGCAAAAAGCACAAGTACAGTTGGTTATTTACACTCATAGAATACATCAATATTTTATTTACCCAGTAAACCTGAAACAACAAAGCATGGGTGTATTTACCACTGTGGTCCATGGCACCTGGGGGATCCTGGTGTAGGTCATTGTCATGTAGATAATCAGAAAGAAGACGGTTAGAACCCAGTAGAACACAGCTACAAACATTACCCAGCCAAAGGCTGGATATAAGAAGTATTCTGTTCCAGCAATCAGGGTCCACACCAGCAGCCCCAACACCTACAAAAGTGAAGGAGAAGAAAGAGAACTGTTAAATAGTCTTCATACATTTGTCCTAGGTCAAGGAATGACACCACTGCCATTCACAAAACCATTTGAGTTGAGTTGGGGTATTACATTGACAGAATATTCATCTAACAAAAAAGAACAACATATAAATCTGGTTTTGCTGTGGCAGGGTGTCACAAAGAGAAAGGCAAAATGAGGCATCTCAGCACCGATTTAGCTGGTCTTCAGCTATTATGGAGCCATACTCGCAGTGGTTTTACAACTAGCTCTCAAAAGAATTGCTTATTATAGCCTCCTTGCATACAGGTATGAAGGCAAATACTGCTATTTTGCAGACAGTGCACTTTAGAAACAGAAGCCTGTGAAGAACCCTGTGAAGGGTCCCATCTGCCACATTTAGAGGTAGACAACGTTCAAGTTGGTCCACACATGCTCTGTAGACTGGCAGGCATCATAGACAAAACAGCTCACAGGACCCTACTATAAAAATTTGCAGTGAAATATCAACAACCACCACTGCTGTAACACGTTGCCGGACCAAAGCAGGTGAGGTTGGGAATGTCACTATATTCCACAGTTCTAAAAACATCTTCCAAGTGACATGACTCTAAGTAGTAGACAAGAACTCACACTCAAGCAAAACCCAAAGGTGAACCAGTCTGGGGAGAAACCTCCCTCTAGTAATCTGTTCACATCTAAGATGAAGGAATACATGAACTAGAGATTTTAACATACTCTCTTCAGTTTTCTATAGCGTTAGGTGATGTCCAATGCATTAAAAGGGGATGACAAACAAACAAAAGAGAAGTCAAGTCATAGGCCACAGGATGAAAAGTGTTTTTTTAAGTTGTCCAGTAATTAGAAAAACCTTTATTAAAAAATGAAAAGAATATTTTATACCTTAAAAACAAAGACAGACCCAAACCCTTCCACACATATTTTACTAAGTCAGACGCGGGAACTAAGATTCTTATATTTGAAACAAGGTTCAACTCTTTCTTCTATCAGAACTATGGTGAAATTGCACAGCAGTGAGAAATGGAAGGAAAACAAAATTAAAGCAAATAGCAACACATTTATTTAACAGACAACAACATAACTGGATAATCTGAAGAATCTTCTACTCCAATATTCTGTTTCCAGCAGTGGTTACTAGTGGTTGTCTGAAGAAATATATTAGGAATAGACAATGCAATAGTAACATTTCCCTGGACTACCTCCCTCAGCTCTCAAGAATGTGCAGTGGAGGGAATTCCTGAGTGGTATCTTTGTAATCAGCAGTCCCTGACAGGAGATGATGCTTTGGCTATAGTTTCATTTGCAAGAAACACGTGCAAGAGAAACGGGTGATCAGCCCCAGTCAACACAGGTTCACAAAAGGTAGGTCTTGCCAAACTAACCTGATTGCCTTCTAGGACAAAGTGACTCAGCTGCTGGACAAGGGAAAGGCTGTGGATGTGGTCTTCCTGGACTTCAGTAAAGACTTTGACACAGTTTCTCACAGCATTCTGCTACGGAAACTGTCAGCCTCTGGCCTGGACAAGCACACACTCTCCTGGGTGGAAAACTGGTTGGATGGCCGGGCCCAGAGAGTGGTGGGAAATGGTGTTAAGTCCAGCTGGAGGCCAGTGGCAAGTGGGGTTCCCCAGGGCTCAGTGCTGGGTCCAGCCCTGTTCAATGTCTTCATCAATGACCTGGATGAAGGCATCGAGTGCACCCTTAGCAAGTTTGCAGACAACACTAGGCTGGGTGGAAGTGTGGATCTGCTGGAGGATAGGGAGGCTCTGCAGAGGGATCTGAAAAAGGTGGACCGCTGGGCAGAGTCCAATGACATGAGGTTTAACACGGCCAAATGTCCCAATGTACACTTGGGGCACAACATCAGTGCTACAGACTGGAAGAAGTCTGGTTGGAAAGCTGCCAGGAGGAGAGGGACCTTGGGGTGTTGGTTGACAGCCGACGGAATGTGAGCCAGCAGTGTGCCCAGGTGGTCAAGAAGGCCAATGGCAGCCTGGCTTGTACCAGAAACGGTGTGACCAGCAGGTCCAGGGAGGTTATTCTCCTTCTGTACTCAGCACTGGCGAGACCGCTCCTTGAATACTGTGCTCAGTTCTGGGCCCCTCACTACAAGAAGGATGTTGAGGCTCTGGAGCGAGTCCAGAGAAGAGCAACAAGGCTGGTGAAGGGGCTGGAGAACAGGCCCTGTGAGGAGTGGCTAAGAGAGCTGGGGGTGTTTAGCCTGGAGAAGAGGAGGCTGAGGGGAGACCTCATTGCTCTCTAAAACCTCTGAAAGGAGGTTGTGGAGAGGAGGGTGCTGGCCTCTTCTCCTTAGTGCCAGGGGACAGGACAAGAGGGAATGTCTCAAGCTCCACCAGGGGAGGTTTAGGTTGGACATTAGGAAAAAATTTTCACAGAAAGGGTCACTGGGCACTGGCAGAAGCTGCCCAGGGTGGTGGTTGAGTCACCTTCCCTGGAGGTGTTTAAGGCACAGGTGAATAAGGTGCTAAGGGGCATGGTTTGGTGTTGGATAGGAATGGTTGGACTTGGTGATCCGGTGGGTCTCTTCCAACCTGGTTATTCTATGATTCTAATCCTGTTCCTATGCAAGATGTTGGGCATGATCCCACTTACTTTTGCATGGCATAATCAAACATTTAAACATTAATGATGAAATCTCTAAACGTTACACAGAAGTCAAAACCATACAGATAAACAAAACTTCACTGTAATTGGTCCCACTAACTTTCAGCGGATGCCTAGAATCTATTTATTTTGTCTTCAATTCATCCTTCAAACTGCCATCCAAACTTAATTTGTCCCTCAACCTGTGGTCTTGTGTGTATATGTGGTTTATGTGTGTATATTACTGCATATTATTTCTACATTCATCCACATCTGCACCATTAATACACAAAAATGCCGCAGAAATGTTTATTCCGCTTTTTATTGCCTTGTAATAGAGAAGGCACATAATGACCTTTTAAAGAGTACTTTTTCGACCATTTTCAGCAATTCAGCAATTTCTCCCCAATCAGAATTCCTAGAACTTCCTCAGATTTGGATAAAAATCCCTACTTTCCACAGCATACCAGGAGAGGGCAGCATTGCCTCGCAACAACAGCTCAAACTGCATTATCTGTGTAGTTTGAAGTATACACTACTATTTAATGCAAAGTTATCGCTCCAGTAGCAATTCAGTTGGTAATGCCTCAAATTGCACGAGCTACCCACGATTAGATTAAAACCAACTCAATTTTAGTGTAACAACTGCTTTAAGATTAAACAATCTTGATAGACTGTTTAGCTAACAAAATACTGGGTTTTTTTAGGATACAAAGTTGCTTTTAATGATGCCCATACACTTTAGTTTGAATTTTAAATTAATCATCCAAAAATTACACCAATTAATAACTGGTCTCAAGCTTGATAAATAATTATTAATGACAGATCTATCCTAGACCTGAATATCTAGTGAAGTACCATGAACAGAAATTTCAAAGATGAGACTAAGAAAGCAAGGAAATTAAGTATCTTTAAACACCACAACCTATTGACAATAGTGTTGGTTTTAAGAACTCTTTTAGAAGTAGAAGTAGGCTTTTTCATGAAAAGCACAAGACTACAAAAAATTATTAATACTAAATTCAACACAAATAAGATTGATAAAGACACCTCTGCTTATATAATGGATTATTTATGGAAAGAGTAAAAACTTTGTAAGCAGCAAATTACTAACATTTAAAGAGAAAATTTTGAGCTTACTTGAGACCACTACTCTTGCATTATCACACAGCGAAGTTAGCAAGACATTAATAAGAGCATTGGCATTCTCACTGGCCAACCGTATCCTCAGCTGCATCAAAAGACATGTGGCCAGCAGGTCTTGGGAAGGGATTCTCCCCCTTTATTCTACTCTCTTGACACCTGATCTGGAGTATGTTGTCCAGTTTTGGAATCTCCAGCAGAAGAAGGATGTGGAACTGTTGGAATATGTCCAGATGAGGGTTATGAAGATGATCTGGGGCTGGAGCACCTCCCATACAAGGACAGGTTGAGACAGTTGGGGTTGTTCAGCCAACAATCCCAAGAAGAGAAGGTTCTTGGGAGACATTATAGCAGGTTTCCAGCACCTCAAGGGGCTGCAGGAAAGCTGGGGAGGGATTTTTTACAAGGGCATCGAGTGACAGGATGAGGGGGAATGGCTTTAAACCGGAAGGGGGAAAATTAAGATTAGACAATAGGAAGAAATACTTCAAGATGAGGGAGGTGAGTCACTGGCACAGGTTGCCAGGGGAAGTTGTGGCTGCCCCATCCCTGGAGGGGTTCAAGGCCAGGCTGGATGGCACTTTGAGCAGCCTGGTCTGGTGGGAGGTGACCCTGCCCATGGCAGGGGGGTTGGAACTGGATGGGCTTTAAGGTCCCTTCCAGCCCAAACTACTCATTTTTTTCAAGTAATAGTCTAATCTGGTGTTCCTACTCCTCTTTCAAGGTCATTTTAATATTTAGGCACCTGCCTGAATAAAACAATGTTTTTAGCTAGCCTGTATCAATTGCAGAACAACTTATCTAAGCAATTGAGATTCACCATCGATGTTACAGATTTATATTCTTAAGCTTGGTTCACATGCACTGTAACTTTGATGGGTTGCATATTAGAGCGCAGCTGACATTTTCAGTTAGATCCAGATACTCTTCCTGCATATTACTGGAGCTGACAGGCTGAAATAATATTTCAGGTTTCTTGATTAGACCTGAAAAGGTCAGATCAGCTCATGGTCAACAATTCACTCTGTGTGTAGTTAAATGATATGGCAAATATTTTATTGCCTATGTAAACATATGCAATAAATTGATTTAAAGTTCACACTGGCCATCAACTTCTACAAAAATACTGAAGGATTCAAAGGAACATAGACATCTAGACAAGTCTTTCATCATTAGCCTGTCTTCTCAGCATGTTAAATGTTTCTAGAGTGTTAAAAGCCTGTCTTGTAATATTCTGACTGTCCTTTACATTACACGTTTGGTGTTCAACAGATCAGTACAAACTGGATGACACATGTGTATCTGCTGGAGTCAAGAATGATGCTTTTCCTGATGATTTGATAATAAACTTCCCCACTGGGAATAACAGGACTATATTCAAATGCCATCTCAATGAGCATCTAGTGTACAGAATCTGGCAAGTGAGTGATAGACATGTGATATCATAAAGTAAAGACCAGCAACTGCAATATCTGCCCAGAGTAATTCAGTAAGCACAGACAGTACACAGTTGCCTTCAATGCTTCTGTCAGCTGAAAGTCAAGGGAGAAAGCTCCACTCAGTAACTGGGAAAGGCCTGTATCTTGTTATAACCAGGGATGTTAGTGTATTAGGAATAGCTAAGCATTTGATTTTAATTTATGAGCAAGTAAGAATATGGTTATTTAGAATTGCAGGAACATACTATAATCCTGTCAAAAATGACGCTGACAAAGGGAGGAAAGGCATCAAGATGACTGAATAAAATAACGCATGAGGTAGTCAATGACAGGGGATGCCAAGACTACAAAGTCTCTACCAACTGGGTAGATGAGAGATGGGAGATAGGGATTTCAGGATTTCACTCCTCAATACAGGACAAAGGCAAGTAGTTTCCCTTGTTTGTTGCAGTCTCCTATTTCACCTTGGACATCTATTTTGTGATCACTTGGCTGGTGCTTGATCAGGTACCTCCATTACTAGAATGCATTAATATATCAAATGTACTAACGCATACTTCAGCAGTTGGCGAACACCATAAAAAGGAAATAACTTTGTAGCAAAGTCCAATATTATTGAGTGTGCATGTTTATCATTAGATGCTTAATTGCATATTCAAACCCTTAAATAAGTGCCATAATTTTTCTGCAGTGCCAAGAACTTCAGAAGCATTGGACTATTTAGTCACTTCAAAAAAAAAAAAAAAAAGGCTTTGTTGCCTAGTGGGTGAGAGACATCTCTTCTCATGTTGCTGGTACAAATCAGCAGGTAAGAAAGCAGATGTGAGCTTGAATTCATGCATCCAGTTTTGCTTTCTGAAGCAAACTGCAGAATTGAATTTGTACTTGCAAACAGTATTTTAAAAGCCTATGATATAGAGACTCCTCTCTAGTGATGATAGCGTTATAAATTCTGCAGCATTCATCTTGACTGATTAACTCTGTAACACAGTTGAAAATGTTTATGCATCCCTTTCAAAGGAAAAAGAAGTTTAATTGTGGCAGAACTGACAGGGAGAAAAACCTCACCTAGTTTCATGGGGAAAAAAGCCAACCCAACAACCTATTTAAACATGTTTGACTGAAGCTTTTCTTATTCTTTATCCTAGAGATGCTTCCTAGGATCATTCCAGTTCTCTGATGGAAATGATGGGAGGAGGCGTCTAGAAGAGTTATGCATTTGTAGCAGTAGGTGTCTGCTGTATTCAAGCCACCTAAACACAGACAAGATCCAGCAAACAGAAAGCAAAAGATCTTGCTTCTCAATCCCAAGAAAGGGGATTTATGACTAGAAGAAAGAGAGACTCTGAATTATTGCACATCATTATTTCACTACTAAATCACAAGTTAAGAGCTACCTCAGCAGGAGCACAAGCAGACGATGAATGTCTCAACCTCCATCCTTTTCTTCTCTTAGAAACATTCTGCAGGCAAAAAAAACCAAAAAAAACCCCCAAACCCCCCACAATCCAGGGAGTCTCCTGCTGGCAGGGACAGCACAAACATTTCTCACGCCTGCTCCCTCCTTTCTTATATCACCTTTCATGGCCCTTGGGAAGACAAGGTTGGAGATGTTTTTCATCAGGCATGAAGAGAGTAAGCAAGGATCCCTAAGGGCAGCCAGACCAGCTCTATAGGGGTTCTCCTCTCCTTATTTGACGTTGATCTCAACCACCCTTTGGGTGTCTGTAAGCATTTTGTAAGATTAACATTCTTCCAAACCTGTCACAACATGAATCACACACCAAAATGCAGGACCTTATACTGTGAATCAAAATATCTGGAGGTGGAAGGAGTTATTTAAAGAGAAAAAAAAGGGGGGAGGGAAGGGCATTCTTCCGCTAATGTTCCTGTAAGGCATGCCCAGAACAGTCAGTCATAAGAACATGCAGATTTAATTGTCTTATAGTTGACAGATATAGAATGATAATTTTTTTTCTTCCAGCTATGGCTAATGGGAATAAATGTTTGTGCTGCCCTTAAATAATGTCTTCAAACGGGAGTTTTTGGGCTCCCTCACACCGAGTGACACACAAATTCCTTCTCCTGCCACTGGGGGGACCACAGCCATCACTTTTGTTTAGGGAAACGATTTGTAAGGGGTCGCTAGAGCAGAATTCAGGGGGCCCAACTGAAAACATCACAGGAACAATCTGCAAACAGCGCCAAACCCCTACAGATTGAAAGAGAACGTTCAAAATATTTTTATATATATACACAGACGATCTTTAAGGTCCCTTCCAACCTAAAGTATTCTATGATTTGAACATAAATATATATCTCTCTACAGAAATCTTTCACAAGGGTCATGCTGAGTTAGAATGTATATGTTCACTTCCATACTGGGTACAACAGCAACATCATAGAATGGTTTGGGTTGGAAGGGACCTTAAAGATCATTTAGTTAAATCATCAAACAAAGGTTCATCCACAAACTGCTCAAAATAAGGATCACTTATTTGTTTTACTTTGAAAACCCGATCAAAACAAAAAAAACCCATAATATAAAAAGCCCCAAACAACCAAACTCACAAAAGCCTTTCCTACTGTTTAGAAAACTGTATGTCCGTGGAGGAAAAACATCTAAGAAAAAATACAGTGAAGGCCTACAAATACCAGATAAATAAACTAACTATCAATCTAGACTAACATAGAAAAATATGAAAATCTTTTTCGTGCTGCAGTCAGGGAAGAGGTGATAAACATGTTTTAAATGTAGCTTTTAAGACAGAAAGGAATCAAACTTAAATAAGATTTCTAATAACACTTAGTAAAGATACAAAGATGAAGAAATACAAAACCACTTTTCAGCTACTTTTTTTTTTAAACAAAGATCCTTACTTAAGTGTCTCTGAAATTTCAAGGACCACGTTAAAGTATTCTGCAGTAATCAAAACACTGCCTTAGCTTCCTGCTTCTCTTTCTCTCTTTTTCTCGTTCACTTTCTTTCTTTTTCAACCCAAAATATTATGAGTTGACATCAACCAACTACTACCACCTTCCTCCTCATCACCAACAACACTGTATACCACTTCCCCCTCCCTTAAGCATTTGGTGCCATTAGCAGTTGGAAGCATTTATTTTGCTAAGAGCTCCTTGGTGGAGGAAAACTCTGTGACTCTCCCACACTGTCTTCTGGTAAGACAGTCCAGTGGAAGAGAACTCAGGGTCTACAGGAACACGGGGGAAAAAAATTCCTCTGAATTCTGCGTGGTTTTGCAGGTGGTATACTAGAAAAAAGAAAAGGCTACTGTTTTGCTGATACTTTCCAGGGCTTTGTCTCTCTAGCAAACATGCCAGTGGTCATAATGGACACATCAATGGTGTATTTTATCATTTACACAGTACAACTCTTAGTATCAACCTCAATGGTAGCTACAGAATCACCCCTCCTACCTTTGAAAACATTTCTATTTGTAATAAAATTACCAAATTCAGTCTCTTCTACTTTTCCAGAATTTCTAAAAATTGTATGAATGCCTTTTAAATTATTTTCAAGCAACCAGTTTCAGCACTGAATCCTCCCACGAGTCTTCGGGCTTTCTGTCATGCTCTTTGCTCCATGGCAGCATCAGCAAGCACCCCTCACCCCTCAGATCAAACACAAGGGCTCAAATTACTGGCAATACTATCACTTGAGAGAACTACCCCACAGAGTTGTTTTTCATGATCAGTTCGCTAAGAAATAAAACTACTGGAAGTAGCATGTGCTGCTTGCTTCAGAAACACTCCTTCACTGAAGGCTGAACATTTTTACTCAAGAGTTTAGCCTAAATCTCATTATGAGCCACAAATTAAAACATACTGACCCAGACTTGAAATGGGTCAAGGTCTACTGGCAGACACTTCATTCAACAGAGAATACACCTGCTCTGGAGTGAGAATTCAGACCAAGTCCTTCAACAGCGGACAGACCTCCAATACCTTTCCCACAGCAGGGAGGTCTTCCTACACCTACTTTAGTACCCCACGAAAGAATACAAGAGCACCTTGTCTTAAAAACGGTGACCAGATCTACCCATGCCTGAGCTAGTACAGAAGGACTAGTGCCGATGTTCAGACCGTAACACTCATTATCCAGATCACCCATACAGCGAGGATGTACTGGTCATAGAATGCGGAAATAAAGGTATTGCTTGCACTTACAAATGGATGCACACCAAGAGGCAGACACAACTTGCAGGAGTGCCCAAGAAGGTATAAAATCTCATTAGGAAAAGCAGAAGGAAGGAGGTAGTTAATGTCTGACACGCAAGAAGGAAACCTCATTTTTTAAATCAGAATGGATATTGTAATACTTCAGTGCTGCCTAGGCATGAATACAATAGTACCTGAGCAAAATGCAGTAGCAACCCCTAGCTTTATGTTACCTTAATGAGTCTACTGCCTACTAATCACAAAGGTCCTTTTCTAGCCTCCACCATTGACTCCTCTGACCACGCTGCAGTTCATCCATGAGGAGTCTCCTATGATATGCAACTGACAGCTGAGAAAAATAACACAGGGAGGGGGTGGGAGAGAGTGAGGAAGCTGTGCTGTCCATCCCAACCATGCATTACAATGCTCAAATGTTGCTTCACCTGAGAAATATGCATGGAATGTGTGGGACCAGAGCTAATACCAGTTACATAGACTGAAAGGAGGTAGCTTTAATTAAAAGATCAAGAGATATTTTCTGGAACACACAGACGTCCCATCTCCATCAAAATTGTGAAATCACTATAAAAAAGTTTATTTCTTACAGTTTCTCAGGAAGTTTTGACAGAAAAAAAAAGCCCTAGAGGTAGGGTAGTAGATATTCAGAAATTAAACAAGAAATAAGACTCTGCTTGGATTATAAATATTGTTTAATGTGATCAAAGACATCACAATGGAAGACTAGAAACTGTTAGGAAAAGAATGAAATAATAAAAAACTCCACCAAACAGGTGATATCACAGTACTTTGTAAATCAATGGGTACCCACACACTGAGTATCTCAATTCCATTTCTTTCTCCCGTTTCTGAAACTATTCAGTTGGATTACACAGAGAATAGCTCCTGCGAGAAAACAACATTAAAGTTGTAAAAAAACACGAGTCAAATTTTCTATTGATGAACTAAGGAGAATATAACAATAGTCTGCAGAATGGCAAGTGGCATAAAGAAGGGAACAAGGACTGGATTAGGACTTGCAACACAAGAAGCATTCAGCTTAATTATTAGGCATAAAGTTGAAAAACAAAAGGAAGCAGTATTAAAAGAAATCAAGAAGAAGAAAAAAAAAGCAATGCACAACCAAATTACAGAATTCATTGTTACAGGAAATGTCGTGCACACTACTAGAAAACAGGTCAGCCCTGTCTGTATATAATGCCTATATATATGACAGTCAAGATACAACCTAGAACAGAGAAGGATCTTGCCATATATGTTCCTTCCTACACGCCTCCCTAAGTTTTCAATATCAGTTATTACCAGAGACCGAATACCAGACTAAAAAGAACACTGACTAGATCCATTAAAACCACTGTTACTAGCTTCTAGCTTTAATTTGCCTTACTTTCTTGCAGGAGACCCTGGCAATTAAGTACTGGAAGCTACAAAAGCATTAATAGAACAAGATAGGATGATCACGTGCCATATCAATATGCCATTTGTTTCTAAAGCAGAATTACAAGGCATAATCTCAAGCAATGGTGAAAAAAACAGCTTGAATTATATCATCATAAAATCTATCTTCTCAGTAAAGCAGTGGTTGATGATTAACAGGTCATTAAAATGTGTACAAAGCATAAAGATTGGTCCTTGTCTGAGGGCACTTTCCACATTAAATGCTTTAAGTTTTTTGAGGGCTGCATTCAGGAGTGCACTATTGTTTACTGATCCCTGTGAATTCTAACTTAACGCTCACGCTTTGCCTGCGGATCTGCACACATAGAGACATTTATACACATTACTATGCACTACATGTATATTCACTTACACGCCTGTGATAACAGCGCTAGCTATCATTTTATCTACATAGCCACAGCAGAGGACACAGCCTCATCTTTGCCCATAGTGTTCTATCATCTGACAAAAGGACAGTGCCATGGGTCCATCCCAGGTCAGTCAGGATGAAGACCCACAACCAGCCTCAGAGCTGCTGCAGCTGGCTGGGAATGCAAGGGTTACAGCTATCAGCAGCTCCACTGGGGCCATAGCTTAATGTAAAAATAAAGACGGGTGGTGCAAAACACCACCAAAGTCAAACAGCCTGTCCTAAAAAGCATCTGCTCCATAAGGGCACTTGGTGAAACAGTTGGAAGGCAAAGACATCCACGGCACTTAGTCTCAAAATGTGACCTCAATGCAAGGAGACTGCCTGACCTCTTATCCAGCAATCACAAGGGATGCAAATAAAAGGAAAGCTGCTACCCCCTTCTCCTTCCACCTCAGCAAGGTCTGGTTGTAGCAGGAATTACTCCCACCATGGAGGATTTCCCAAAAGGATACACCTTGTTATTGTGCAGCAACGTTGTTGATTTCAAGTTTACCCCCTCCACAGTTTCCTGATGGTGATGGGAGGAGTGCTACGGCAAATACCATGGTATCATGGAGCTGGGAGTTACTCACTAGAATTCCTGCTACATTTTGCTCTTCAGCAGCAGAGAAAGGAAAGCATAAAGAGCATGTTAGGTCCAAACACAAAATAATCTGCCTTTTCAGTTACTTTCTGCGGAAATTGTCACTTAATGCTGCTCTCGAGCATGAATATGAAAGCAGACAATGACAAAGCAAAATAGTCACACAGAGACACACAAGGCACAGAATATGTATTTCTTCGTTTCCTAGCAGTTGCTTTTGTGCAGCCTGTTGAGGTAGGGTGGTTGGGGAAAAAAAAACTTGAAGATTTGATACAAACATCTTCAGTTTTAAAAGCAGCACATTAATTCAATACTTTGATCTTTTTTTTCATTTTAAAACTTTGGCTATAAATCATCAAGACTAGGGATTTTTTTTTTTTAACATTAAAATACTAATGCATTTTGGAGCTCTGAGTAAAAGTTGTAGCCAATTTCTTTGAGAAGTAACATTCACAAGTTGGTCCTTTATAAATAGCCCTGTCCCTAAACAGACAGTACAGAATCACTAGGTTGGAAAAGACCTCCAGGATCATTGAGTCCAATGATTTCTCTCAACCACTAAACCATTAAACCATGTCCCTGAGCAAAATTACATCCTATATGACCCACATGAGATGCAATAATAATTCATTGCATTGATTTCTGATATGTCCTATTATCAAATTGATGAAGTGTTGTATGATTTCATTGATTTCAATTTTAGAAGATCTTCATACTACAAAATTAAGTGCAGGTTTGAGAGCTGATATTAGTATGGAACATCAGCTATGTGGTGAAAGGACTTACCTTCTTTGCTGCAATGTTGAATGTTGAAAGGTTGGACTCGATGATCCGGTGGGTCTCTTCCAACCTGGTAATTCTATGATTCTATGAATGTAAATTTTTTTAAAAAAGGACAACTGTACTGGTAAGCTTTTTGAATTCTTATTTTGAGATCTGAAGCTGAGGTTTGGACAAAGGAATAAAATTCCTCTCCTTACACTTAAAAAGAATTTCTATAGATTATAAATTTTGTACCTTTTCTTTAGGCAGAAAGGGTTTCAGGAGTCCAGTTGCAGTTTAACCGAGGGATAGGGTGTGTTCCCTCCCAGTTTAGGAGTTTGGGGTGAGCATTTCTTGGGTGGAGCAAATGACAAGTTTAACATACTACTTTTTGTTTGTGCAGATGTGGAGAACGGTTCACAAATACACAGGAGTTTTTCTGAGAAGCGCCACAGGCTTTCAATCAAGTAGTAGAGATGTATTTCTGGAAGTAAAGAGCATGGTACAGCCCTTGTGCTCCAAGTAAGATTTCTCCTTTATAAAGCACACATACAGACTGTGAGTGCATGGGTTTATCCTGCTGTATACGCTGAATACATAGCTGTCTTTGATACTTTTGAAGTGCATTCTGAGGAAATGATTCCCCTTGCACAGAAAAACTAGAAAAAGAAAGGGATTAGTGAAGCTAATAGTCTACTCTGTAATCTCTTCTTACTTTTTTTCTGTTATTTTAAGTGGAAAAGCTCAGAAGTGGAATCTGAGGTCAGAAGATACAGGGTCATATGTGCTTTGCTGCATATGTCTGACCCCAGTGAGGCTATTTATTATTATTTTTATTATTACAGCCACCATTATTTCTTAATGGAACATGATGGTAGGAAGGGTTTGCTCATTTATTCTTATAAATTCATACAAGTGAAAAGATGTTTGAGTTTTCTACATGTTCTACCTTGATCTCATCTCTTCTATCTACACACCAACTTTTCCTTTGAAAGAAGTTTTATAGCACTCTATCTTCGTTTCTCCCATCTTCCTTGAAAGGATATGGTTCCTAAGGGTAGAAAAATACCACCTTCTTAATAAATGGCAACGATTTCTGTAAGCTACTTTTGACATTTAGTGCATGTGTGCATGCAAAACACACACACCCACTAAAGAAGTCACTCTGCCATCATATTGTACATTAATAAGCTGGACTATTTTTAAAAGAGAATTCCTAACAATGGTTACTTATGAATTATGACTGATTATTTATGTAGTCCACTTTGTTTAACTGGTGTCTACGTTCTTCAAGAGAACAATGCTGTATACAGCTGCTTTATTAATAATGTCACTGGCTCTTTGTTGCTATTTTTACTCCTCCATCTTCCTGTTAGGCCACGTAAATAGAGATGCCTATAATTAGCAGACACACAGCATTGTTTCACAAATCTTAGCTGTTACATTAATATAGAAAGCTTATTACTTGTTTGGGAATAACTTTTATTTTGCCCTGTAGTTAGGACACACAGTCATAAAGCCAGATACAATGCAATGTAAAAATCAAAGACATTATTTGCGAAGAAAGGACACTGCTGCATTCTACATCCATTTAAACACAGAACTTTTGTTTGCTGTGAGATAAATCCCTCTGGCTGCTAAAAGTTGTAACTCTTCCCCTTGCCTAACAAACAGAAGACATAAGAAAAAAAAAAGCCTGCATTAAGATTTGTTGTTGTCTGTCTATTCAGAAGCTTATTGTACCTCTTAACTATTTCTACATTGAGTCCCAAATACGAAAGTGCAACCCCAAAACCCATTATCCATGTTTTTAGGTGAAGATTAAGGATTTTACAAAAATCGATCCACATGTTGTAGAAGTACCTCACTGAAAAATCTTTTCCTTTCTCTGGCAAAATTGTTTTCTTTCCTGAATACATTTTGCATTAACAAGAACAAACAGCATGCCTATAAATATTTAACATTTGCACATGCTTTTCTGCAGGCATTTGAGTAAGAAAGGCCCATTTTGGCCAAGTGGGCAATGATATAAAGATTACAATATACATCATGCTTTGTGGGAAGAGATGACATCTTAACATAGACTTTGCAATGGTAAGATTCATCTTGTCTCTAAATAAGCTGCCATAATGCCTATTATTCTCACTGTTAAAAAAACCTCAGCCTCGCTTCTCATCTGAATTTGTTTGAGGTCAGTTTCTGATCACGTCCTTTTCTGAAAACTCCTGCCTGTCACTGATATATCAAAGATAACTGTACTAAGAGCTGCATTTAAAATTGTTGACAAAATACAACAGAACGAGACATAATCATAAATACTAACATTGCTCCTGATAAAAAGCTATGCTGGTTTTTCCCCCCTCTCCTTTTTATCTTTCTCTTTTCTTTCATGGCAGTAGAAGAAAGCATTTATCTCGAAGACTCAGGACCAGGGCTAATCCAGAATTAAGTTTTTAATAGAGAACTATTTAAGTGTTACTACTGTTCCATAATTAATTCTTGCAGAGAAGTTAAGAGCACAAAAGCAACTTTAAGATGAAGAATTCTATGCAAGTGGAAGTATTAATGCCAAAGGAAGAAAAGTAATAGGATGAGCATGCAGAAATACACTGCAGCTCAATCATGCTTTTACAACAGTCCTTGTTACAGTGCTTCATACCTGAATTTTAAGGTTCTGAAGAAAAAAAGTCCACAAGCCTGAAGGACTTCCCACAGCCTGTCTGCTCTCCATAATAAATACTCACGTGGTACAAGCAGCAGAAGAGAACAAAGTAGAATGCTCCATGGGATACCCAACACTTGAAATTCAAACTACCAAAGTCATAAATTAAGTATACATGCCTGTCTGTGAGGCAGGGTATAATGCTCTCCAACTGCTTCAATGGGTCTTGTGTAAACATAGAACAGAACAACTGGCTCCAGCTGTCAGCTTTCTAGTGCAAGAGAAAAGAAGTCTCTAATCAAGAAAGAGTATTTCAGGGCCTGAAGACATCGGTTTATTCAGATTTAAATAAGTGAACAGAAACTATTTAACATCCCTCAGATGCCTGCTCTGCTTTTCTGCCAGAGGTTGCTGCCCTGCAAGGGTGACTGCATACAAAGCTGATCCTGAACTACTGCACTCCACCACCCAGAGTATCCGAGGTAAACAAACCACTGGCCTGGGTTATCACCATATACTGAACTGTGAATGCACTGAACAGCAAGGCACAGAGACCTTTTCAGTTGTCTGTGTTTAAGAGCTACCAGCCTGAAATCAGAACTTCTGTGCTCGCCTCCTGTAGTAATACATAAACACAGAAAAAAATGTAGAAACAAACAGGAACAAATTCTTCTTAGCTGCTCTCACTGAAAGCACTTACGCTCTGCTGTCCCCACAACGCAGCTGGTAAGATTTTCTGTTTGCAAGCATACTCAGTGTCATTTCTCTCTCTCAAGCTGATTTTCCAATACAGTTCACAGATGTCAGAACTGTTTCAGACTACAGAGATTACTACAGATTAGTGAATATCCCGTGCCTGAAAGAGAAGCAGTTACACTTCCTCGTGGAAAGGCAGTTCCCACTCATTCTCCTTCTGTCTCCCAGAGGAAAGAGGAGCTAAGTGTGTTGTTAGCCTGAAAACTGGTATCACCTCCAAACATAGAATAATCAAATAGTGTTGGAAGGAACCATTAAAGGTCATCTAGGCCAACCTGCCCTGCAATAAGCAGGGATGCCTTCAACTCAATAAGGTTGCTCAGAGCCTCATCCAATGTAATCTTCAGTGTTTCCAGGAATGGGGCAAGCTCTTTACCAACCTGACCATAAAAAAAATTTCTTAATTAGATCTATGCTGAATCTACACTCTTTTAATTTAAAACAATTATCTCTTTTCCTATTGCAACAGGACCCTTACCTAACAAAGTGTGCCCACAGGCCTTGCAGAGGCTAGAATTTTGTCTTAAGATTCAGGCAAATATTCTCAGCAAGAGATCAAAATATTGGTTTAAAATATAAGCACTGCTTGCTCTCCATCCCATCTAACCTCCTGCCATCCCCTGCATTACAGAAGGTGAGTCAGCAGATGAGAATACCAGCTCTGTCTTAGGGCACGGTCTCACACGTAGGCATATACAAGGCTACTATACCATTAACCATTGACAAATGAGCAAAACAGATAAGTTAGACAGCAGTCATCTCATCGGCCTTCAGTACCAAATCTACAACTGCTTACCAGTCAACTGTGTGTGCAGCACTCGAGTCACAGTTCAATCTGGTTTAAGGTGATGGGAACTGTGACTGAGTCAGTTGCTGGTTCAGTGAAGGCAGCTTTGACCTGACCCAGCAGGCAGCTGGCAGTACCAACTTCTAAAAACGCAGTGACCAACTTTGTTGAAAGCTACCTGCATCTGAGCTGTGACTCATTAGCAGCAAGTGCTGCAGCACACACCCAGAAATTACAAGGAGGGGAGCTCTAGGTAAGGTAACAAAAGCCAAGGAAATAATGTTACAGTTGAGGACATGCTCTGCTCTAGCAGCAGGGTCCCTTCCCACCCAAGTGGTACTTCTGAAAACCCCAAACCTTTTCCTGTAGTCCGTTTATATTACACAATCCACATTATACACAACCAACTAAGTTATATTTACTTGGCTAACTTCCACACCTCTTCCCTTTCTCTTTCCTCAGATTTGGATCACAGCTTGCTTCTGCCCAGTATTTTCTTTCCTAGAATAACAATAGGGCAGCTAGAATTAAGAAGTGTTACCAGTCTTTGTTCAAATACTCTTTGTTCAGTATTTCAACTATTTACCTCCTGCTCAGAAGTTCCGGTTTTCCCACTGGGGGGGGGGGGAAGGGAAGGCCATCTTTGGCAGCTTTTTGTTTAAGAAGTCTGAGTTCAGTCACAGATATTTAGTATATTTTTTCCCCTCCAAAGCATGATATGACTAGTTTCAAATCAAAGAGGGAAAATAAAAATCAAAGAGGAAAAATTCTTTAGAGGATTCAAACAATCTGACTACAAAAGTGGTATTTTGCAGGAGCCCCTTTCTTCAAGCAACCAACTATTCCTATATCAAAATCCTCAAATCAACACACAGTGAAAACTCAAGCTTGCTATCAAGAACTACACTCAAACACAGAGGCACATAACATAACCTCTCACTGCAAACAATATCACAGGTCTCAATAAGTAAAACCAAGAAAGTAGAAAGGAATTAGGTCACTGAAAGACATCACTACGTGGGAGCTTTGCTAGTTCACACAAAGGGGAAAGGAAGAACATAGCATGCACAGCAAATTGCCTTTGATGCAGGAGAAGGTATGTGTCATTTTGTAATCCAGTGATAAGGCAGGACAGCCATAGGGCAGACTCATTTGTGGACTGAAGAACTGATATTTGTTATGTTGAGTTGTTTTGACATTTAGGATTTAACAGTATCATGAAGTTACCACAAAGCAGGTGTAACAAAATGACTAATGCAACATCATGAAATAAGATACCTACTTGTACCATGGGATACATAACTATAGGGGACTTTAAAGAAATATGTAAATTAGGTATTTGTTTATAAAATGGCATGTTTTAGGAATGGATCTGCACAGCTCCCCATTTTATTATTTATCAGCTACTCTGTTCAAGCCATAGAAACCGCGTGTATGAAATGGATAAGCAAACTGGTAGCACATTGAGGGGAATCTTGGTAACAAGTAGGTTAACAGTGCTTTTAATTTTCCCCAAGTAACTTTTAGCACAGTAGGTCAACACAAAAATAAGAGGCAAAAAGTCCTCCTAATCTCAGTCTAATTTAACAGCAAGTACTCCACCCACACAGGGGTACTGGAGAGGAAAGGTCTTAAGGGAGGTGATGTCTTTTATTAGTCTAATCCACAGAGCTAGCAAATGAAACAAATGGGGAAAACGTCTGGGCATACACGTTTCTTCAGCACTGAACGGAAGGAACAACAGAACCGCCCCTTTACCAAAGGCTTACAAGTGGATAGGAAATGACTATCGGAAAAGAGTTGCTGATCTTTAGGAGCCTGATGAACAATACAACTGCCAACTAGCGTGCATAGCCTTCTCAGCAGGTAGACTTTCATGTTCTTTTTATTTCATGTGCGGATATGTCAGGATGACCTAAGTCAATGGGAAATTTGCAACAGGTTTTATAGCGTCAAAATCCAATCAATTATAACCTTCTCTTCACAACAATACTGTTTGTGTACATGAGATCTTAGTGTGATTTCATGCCTATCATCTCCTCTGGGCTCTATTTGCACATCTTCTCAGGTTCATCTTCTGGTTTGTGTACACTGCCTATGTAAATCTTACACCATCAGTCAAAATTATGCATTCTTTTAAAATGCACTTCTCTACCTTTTTGAAATTATTTTATTTAATGGAGATGCAAATTGAAGAGGCATTTTAAAATAAAGCTTGGATTTTAAAGTGAAAATTACTTCAGATGTGGGTTGGTTTGGTGGGGTTTTTTTTGTTTGGGTTTTTTTTTTTTTTTTTTTTTTGATGATAGCATTCCACTGCTCAGCTTAATAAGAAAGAGAAAATTAGATGTAACCAGGCTTAAAGAATTCCATTTCATTTATTGCTATGTACTCTGTTTAATTTTAACTTCACTTTGTAAAGCACTCTTGGAGACCCCATCTCACCTTTAAAACATTATCTCGACTTGCTTACTTCAGGCAAACATTTCCCAGATAGTCCTCTGTTACTGCATAAAGAGAATGTCAAATTCTTGTACAAATGTCTGCTCATGTTTCACGACTGCCAAAGTCTAGAAAGAAATTGCAAGTTTGAACAAAATGTTTGGAAACTATTCTCCTGGCTAAGATTTCTACCCTTTCTGATGAGAAGACAAACAGCTTTTTATGTTTCTAGTTGCATCTTCATTGCTTCATTTGGTATATTTAATGAATTTTCCCTGTTTATAATTACTCTATTCTTGGTAAGTCCCATTATTAAATTACAGTTATTTAGGCCTGTGTAATATATTCTAAACTGGTCTTATACATCTTCAGGTGGAGATCATAATTCAAATAGAAAACACACCACAAGAGAAGCCATCTCTTTAAATAGGTCATTACTTTTCTCTTGAACACAGCCTTTTAAAGTCAACTGTCACTAATGCAAGAATCTACTCAAAACAGTAAAATAAGGATTGCAGTTTTCTGAAACTAAATATAGTAGTTTCTCAATGACAACTATCTTTCTGTCCAGCAAGAATTTTACATGGCATCCAGTCTGATATTAGCCAAACTCTTGCGTGTTTGGAGAAGAACAGAAGAACACAAGGACTGTATTTATTTGTACTGTGCTATAACTTAGTAATACCACAGGGAAGGAGAAACATTTTCTTTGTGGAGGCCAACTGGCAATCCATCATAGCAAATACCTCTTGTAACTGTATCTCACAGTCCAATGAACAGGGTTTATACAAATGGTGAAACTTCAAAACATAAATCCAAACTCCCAGAGTTCCTGCTTTTCCATGTATATCAAATTTCTTTTATGGAACTTTTTGGCCTTTTTAAAAAAATCTTTCATTGAGGTCATGACAAGGCAATGCTAGGTCTGACAAAAAGCCAAGTCTATTCAACCTGCTCTATGCCTACGGCTCTGACAAAAGCATTTGTTTATTTAAACGATACCACCTGCTTCAATGCAAGAACAAAGCATATCACAATATTCACCCAAAAACCTCCTAAATCATTGTATTACTGTAATATTTCAATTATTCTTCTGAAACACTACAGTATTTTTCATAATTTTGTTCACCTACAGCTTTCTGAAACCATTAAAGATGGATGTCTCATAATGAGCAGAGCCCGTTCTTTCAGCTGCCTCACACCTTCATCTCCAGAGACTTCATTTTGCCAATTTTTTATTCTTCTATGTTGATTATTTGTGTCAAGCCTGAAGAAGACCAATCTGGATGAAGACTTTGCAAAAAAACAGGGCCTGAGCAAGTTGCCCCAAGCTGCTGAGCAAGGAAAGCTTGAAGGAATGAAACCCTCCACAACTAAAAGAGTTGGAAAGATAGGACTTATGACAAAGATGCAGAAGAGTGCACAGGAGAGAGACAAGCACAAACGTATCGTGAAATACTTCCTGTCAAGTACGCAACAATGCTCGAAATAAAATTTTTCACATACCTTATTTCTATCATTAGTTAAGTATACATTATGGTATAATCTGTATTTACATGAGCACATCCTTTCACCCTCTCCAGACCACCACCTGCATGCAGCAACAGAACAGAGAGCTTTCTTCAGAATTAATGCCTGACACTATTTTGCTTTCTCCTTGTTTGCTTGTGTAGCCAGTAGACTTGTTCCTAGCCTGCAACTCAGGGTTTTGTATCCACATGAGTTGTTTGAAAATACTTTGTTATCTGAATTCTCTCACAGGTCATTGGTAAACTATTAAACACGTCTCGGTCAGATAAGGAAGTATGGTATCCCAATTGTACAGACAGTGCACTAAAATTCAGGTCAAAATTCTTGCTAAATGTCACCAGACCACTTAACATGGCACTGCATTTTGCCCCTTTGGAACATAGCTCCTACTGACTTCAGCTGCAACTGCAAATAATAATTTCTTTTGTATTTCAGACCCAAAGCTGCAGATCCTGAAAGCAAGGATAAAAGCGAGCACACTGAAACGCCAGACTTACTGGCCTTATCTAGCATCCTATAGGAACACAGTAGTGCAAGCAGAAGACATAAATCAGATTTTCCAAGGAAGCAATTAGCCAGGAGACCTTCCTTTCTTGCTGAATAAGCCCTCTTCTTAATCAAGGCATACCTTCCTCCAATGCTGTATGCACAATATCCCAGTAACTCCCAGAAAAACTCTACTGCGCAATGACCATGACAAAAGTTTCTCGATAAAAATAATTTGGTCACACAGGTTTTGACTAGATTCTGGTGTCTGCACATGATTCAATACCAAACCAACACTGCCAGGGGGAACATCAGTTCTGATGCTTCTCAATTTCCAAGGCCTCCAGCTATCATACTTTTTTAAAATGTTTTTTGTGTGTGTGTGCCTGTATGCACACAAGCTCTTTGAAGCAGCATGTGATGTTACCATCAGCAAGGTACATCATAGTTTAGAAATTAAACTAAAACCAATTCAAGGGAGATGCTGTCATTTTAGGGTGGTTTTTTCCTCTCTAAGGATTGAATAAAAGCACCATGCTCCCCAGCATGCATCACAGCCGTGCTCTGACCCTGTAAAGGACAATTATGTATTTGTTTTTTTTTGTATTTGTTCTTTTCAGAGTCTGCCCTACGGTGGCTGCCTCCAGTTAGAGACAACCAAAGCTGATTTTATCAGTTGAAGTGTCACTTTAAAGATACATTGCAGAGGATTTCTTTTTGTTGGAGGCTTTTTTTTTTTTTTTTTTGCCTGTTCCCCTGCCTGTCGATGTTGCAGGCAGGAATTAAGCACTCTCTCTGTCTCCATTTTTAAATCTCTCCTACAGTTGGTCACGCTCTGCTCAAAACTGCACTGCCACGCTCAGCTATTACCTGCTGCAGGGGCTACAGCCTAGGGAACAGTACTACTGTTGAATGAAGAGAACAAACGCTAAAATACATATTAAAAGGACTCTTTCATGTTATCACTATATACATACACAAAGGGGAAAAAAAGGAACCCTGCTAGTGGCTGTGCAGCCTACAGCTAAATAAATGGAGTCTTTGTGAAACAGTGTCACCTTTAATATACTTAAATCCAGGCCTGGACATAGCAGCCACATTTAAAGCTGATGATACAAACCAGTCTTGTTTTCAGATATGAAGCAGAGCTTCTTGACAGGTTTCCTTTCAAGCTGTGCACATCAGGCCATCAGCTAAACACAAGCAGCAATTACCCAAGTGTGATCAGAGAAGCCGCTTTCCCCATATGGCCTCTTCCCAGTCCTACCTAGCATTTTTCAATATATTTTACTCTTTGTAACTAAATTATGATATAACTAACAACTTATTGCTGATTGTTACCTTGCTTGCTTAGCTCACCTCAGGTCTACAAAACCTGGTTTTAGTGCATCTGATATTGGATCAGAAGCATCCTGACTCCCCAGAATAAACTGCTGGGACAGCATCCTCCTAATGATACAAAGTTTTTTAATTTTGCTTTGAAGAATTTTGTCTCAGCTAATTTGTATTTGCATCACCATCATCTGCAGACCCATACCTTGCAAGAGTGAACAGCGTAAACACTCGATATTGTGCTCTAACTTGGCAAAACCTCAGTCACACCCAGGATTGATCCAAGTCTGAGTAGCAAAGTGACCTGGCAAAGCCTGGGTTCAGTATTAATGAATTCTGAAGCAAGACCCCAATCTTTTTCAATTCACTAACATAAGCTTAACACCACACCCTCCTTAGACACAACCTAACTCCCAGAGAAAGCAGTGACTTGGTTCTTTTTCTTACTCAGTCCCCCCTTCACTGGAGTTTTCCCAGTCTTACACCTGAGCTGCCCTTCAGAGGCAGGTGAAGGAGTGCCAGCAGCTTCCAAGGGAACAGGCCTAGGCCACATGAGCAGAACTACCTTGCCAAAGGTTTGATGGGTGTTAAAATCGATTAACTCTTTGACCCTAGAAAAGAGTGCTTGGTCCTCTCTGCGAGGACAGACTTTCTACTGCTTTTCTGGAATTGAAACAGGAGCCAGTGCGGAAATATCTCACTGTTACAGTATGTACGTTATCCAAGAGAAAAGCCAAGCTAAAAAATACATACATATATATCTCTATATACGTAAACTCAGGAACATTAGAAACCAACTCTATGGTCTTGCTATTAATCCCAGGAGAGAAGAGGAAAAATCAGCAAGCTGAACAACAAGGTACTCACCAAACCAGGGCAGCACATTGTAATTCCCACTGTGCTTACTATTCAGAGGGGCTGAGCATCCCTAAGAGAATTTTTTCTGTGGGTTTGAGAATTCTTGAGCCACTGCTGCTCTAATCCTGCCTGCTGCTGCTACACAGTCAATGCAGGACATAAGACAGAGCAGATAAATCTGCAGGTTCCCCAGGTATGCAGCATCCTAGGGCAGGGAGTGAAAGGCATCTGCTCTTGCCATGTAAGAAACATTTTGTTAATGGTTAAGATTCAAAGTCAGAAACTTGGGGACTATTTATGATTTTGTAAGAGCTCTGTGTGAGTCATAGTCAATTAACCTTTTTGTCTTCATCCTTCCCCTGTTCACGTTCTTACTACACTGCCAGCAAAGGCACCTCTTCATCATACCTGGCATGGAAAATGGTTGTTTTTTTGTTTTTTTTTTTTTTTAGACAGACACCCACAACTTGAAGATCCTCTAATTTGAGGTCTTAGCAGTGTGTAATAAATCATTACAGATGAAAAGAAAAGAAAAAAACAATGTAACATGACAGGAGGAAAAAACTCAACAAACCAGCAATTACAGAAAAAAAGGACACAGCGAAGTCCAGGATTCGTGTTCATCTTAGACAAAATGCTGCATTAAGTATCTCCACTGTTTGCTGTATCTGACAATGAACTGCCTTCACAAGCAACTCATTTCCCATAGTACCATTACACAGTGATGTGGACTTCAGGGGGTGTGTGTGGGCGGGGGGAAACAACCACCAAACCAACATAAAAAACCCCAAGGGAAGCAAACAAACCAACCACCAAACATATTCCACGGTTTCCATAATGATTTATATTAAATCAGTTGGCATAGCTAGGAAAAGGAAGTTTTCACGGATGCATTCCTATATCTTTCCAACTATATCCTCAACCTTTGTCCTCAGGCTATGATGGTTTTGGTCTCAGCAGTCATCCTCAAGAGTCACACCCCAGCCACAGCATCATGCTAGAGCTAAGCACCAAGGAAGTTGTACCTATTCCATTAACAATAACGGGAGAACTGCACATCTCATCAATATATAGACACAAGCTGCTGGAGGCTAAAAATATTATTTTAAACTAGCTATGGGTTACATAAGAATTTTCGTAGATATAAAAGAAAGAAATTGTTTTCTAGGGTTTTGGAGGGGCGAGGCAGAAGAAATTATATCCACTACCCACCTAAGAACAAAGTTGATGTTTAAGTATGTCTTTAAAACATTCTTCTCATGAAGAGATAATGACTTTTCATACATATAACACCTTAACCTTGAGGTACTGAGAATATTTTGCATTTTTGACCTTTTGTAAAATATTTGCGTTTAGTTTGAGAGACATTTTCACTCTCTTAGAACATGAGTCCTAATACTTTTTCTATCTGCACTGGGAGCATATTCCAGCCAACACTTCCCAAAGCTTCTGTTTTCCTGTGTCCTCTAAACAGTTCTCTCTTCCCAAGGAAACACCCTGATCTTGTCCAGGAAACTGAAGACCTTTAAGGAAACCGAATTTTAAACAACAATATAATCCCAGAGGAATATGAAAATCATATAGATGTGTGTATCCACTACAACGAGGACAGTTACACTAAGAACAACAGCATCTAAAAAAGGGAGAAGAGAAACTTGACTTCAATGAGAGTTTTGTCTGCTCAAGAGAAAAGGAGATAGCTTAGGCTTTCTATTATGTGGTTTTTTTTAATTCATGCCCAGGAAGATGAAGCTACTGCATGAAGTGACTGACTAGAGTACAGGATACTTCTTTTCACTCTGTAATTCAAAGTGAATCATTCTAAGATCATGCTTACACGCATCTCCTCTAGGCAAAGCATTCATTTAACACATCAGAAGGTGCCTCAGTGTTGTCAACTTAATGAAAGAAGACATGTCACAACTGGAGTAAAAATCACATTGTAAGAATCAAAAAAAAAAAAACCAGAAAAAAAAGACTCTACAGTTCTTGTTAGAAGTAAAACACTGTATTATATCTGTTTTTCTTAATATATGTAGGATTTTATTCCTAACTTAATTCAAAACCTGAGTATCTATAGATTTTGATACATCTCTCTTGGGAGGAAAGCCTATTGAAAAGACATTTGGGTATGTTCAGTTGTTTCGGCTTTGGTAACCTCAATATCTTAAATCTGCCATAACTTTCAACATCTATTTACTATTTTTCAGGCTCACCACACTACCAGACTAAACGAACTCAACAATGCTTCTTTTCACAATTAAGCCTTCAAAGGTCTCAACTTTGAAGAATAATGAAATAGAGATCAAAATTATTTTTATTGTCCATAAATGACATTTCAAACTCTAATTTTACGTGGTGCAAATAATGTAAATAACCTCCTCTCAGGCTCTCATTTCAAATACATATCTTACTCTGGGCATTTCACTCAAAGAATAATCCACATGCACAAAGAAATGCAACTGCAATTACAATTTACTAAAATTTACACCATCACAAGATTTTACTTTACTTACTTTACTTTCCAAGTTATGTAGTACATGTATACGTTAAAGATAAATAGCTATCACAAGCCTTAAAATTAGTACAGAAAGTTTTATGAGAGGCTGTATCTAGCAACATACTGATGTGAGGCAACAATCTGAAGCAATCAATGCCATTCTGCTAGAAAGTAAATATTTTTATAACTACCTCCATAGCAACCACAAAACTCTCCACTTCTGCAAAGTGATCCATAATGCTTGACTTGAGAAGCTGATTTAAAGCTCTGAGAAGGTATCACTAGCCACCATTTATCTTGGCCATAAAATTCTGAGAAAGACAAATATATAGTCTTTCTGGGTCGTGATTGTACAGAACAAAAACCCACTCAGAAGACACCCCTGGAAATTGCTACACTTGCTTCTTTTGAAAATATAAATCCTCCAGGGTGTGTGTCTGTATGTGCACACTATAGGAATAAGTATCAATTATCTTCTATGGGATATATTTTTACTGCAGTGTGAACTCAGGTGACTAACACCTGAATTAAAGACTTCATATAACATTGTTTATGTCTCACATACTACTTTCCACCAATAGACCTCAGTGTGCCTTACAAAGATTTGTGCCCATATTCTATGAACAGAGAAATCATTCGGAAAAGACGCAGATTAATTCATTGTCAGTAGTCATTGGCTAACTAAGGCCAGTAAATCCATATCTCCCAAGACAGAAGCCCCTGACCTGTCCTGCAAGCACCATTACTTCTTTATATAAGTAATATTGTTAAGTTTCCAGACACCAAAGCTGTTTTATATGCCAGTTTCCAAAAGCCTCTCTCAGAAACCCAGTGGCATTTTCTATTTTGCTCTTTGGACTGAAACAAACTGACCCCGGTTGTTTCCCAGTAAGTGGCAGGAAACCTCGCGTGCTCTCTGGTCACAGAGGCAAATGTAGAAGGCAATGGAAATCTGTCAGCATCAGGTAATTTAGCCTGCATTTCAGGCAGTTCTGTGTTCATTCATACTAGACGTGTGCAGCACTCCACCAAATGGCATTACAAAATGAGGCTGAACCAGGTTTGGGTATGTGACTCCATTACTCTTGAACATGCACAGTCAACCTCATTACAGACTTAAAGGCTTTAAAGCATAAAGGACAGAAAATACCTGATCCATTATAAAACCCATCTTTATAAAGGTAACTCATTTTGAACAAAGTGGAAAACCAGCAAACTGAGTTAATAGCAGACCAGTGCTCTGTAGCACTGCAAAAAAATCTTTTAAAAGGATATGTTAAGCTGAATGTTCTGTGCCACTAAAGCACAGCCTTGCCCAGAAGAAGGTTGGTTATGAGCACGCATAGAAAACCATGAAGCAGTTAATTCATCTTCACAGCATCCAAATTAGGGAGATAAAAGCAAAACCTGATCAAGGTCCTTGATGTAAGGGACTGAAAGGTTTAGTTTATGTGGTAACTTTGTGTTTTTCCATTCTCTTTGGTGGAAGAATAACACAGATTTGCCCTTTGCCTATACAGAGAAGAGAGCTCCAGTTTCAAAGCTGCATTCCCCATGGTCGCATGCACATCGCTGACTGACAGTGTGAATAATCAAAGATTTATGCAGCACCACAGTGCAAAATCTTGGAACACTCAATGGTGTTGTCTAACGACCCTAGCCTAGCCTTAACATCATATCCCAATGAACACGGAGCCTGGCAGGTGAGTAGCTGCAGCGATAACAGATTTTACTAGAAACAGACCTCTTCCCTGTCCATCTCCCAGGTTTCTCCAGAGCAGGAGCAGCAGAGGCAAAGGTATGCTCTTAACCACAACTGCCACAATTCAGAGCTTGATGCTTACACTGAAAGTGGTCTGTTAGGCTGCAAACCTCCAAGACTGAAATACAGACACATAATTCAGACACCAGTCACAGGTTTGCGAATCCTTAGCAGAAGGATCATGCTGTGAGCAGAGGGATCAGTACTGAGGCTCAGAAATATCCTGAACAGCCAATCAGTGAAGGCAAGCCACAAATTACATCCATACAGGATGATCAGAACAGGCAGGATGAGTGATTTAGGGCACAGAACTCCATTACTGCTGAATATACACAGTCAATTTCAAAATAGTGATCTTGTGTAAAGCTAGTCATGCTCTCTTAAAATACATTTTCCCTGAGAAAAAAAAAAAGAAAATACAGAAATAGTAGGAAAGGTCTGACCAAAACCAATGCCAAATACACACACACACACACACACACACAAAGAACAGCTACTCTACCAGCTTGAAAATGAGTGCAGTTAAGAACCAGAAGTATTTCTTCAAAGACACCACTAATACTCTACTTCTGTTGGGCTTGCCTTATTGCTTTTAGCTTTGTATTAAACTTTGTCCTCCATTCTCTCAAATACATCATCACAAATCAGTATAAGTTTATCTACATTAAAGACTTCTGTTGGGTCCTTTGAGGTAGCCAGGAACTGCAAATCTTCACTCTGATGATCAATAGAAGACATATATATGGAAGCCTGTAGTGCAGACATATCTCCACGATAGCCAACAAAGTCAGGTAGCATTGAGGTTCTTTCTGAAGCTGGTAATGTGTTCTCAAGTTCTTGTGAAACTTAAAGCAAAGCAGGCTCTAAGTGGAATCTAGCAACTCAAACTGGTGTCTGAAGAATGATTTTAAAATTATTGTAGGAATCAGAAATGGCTGTCACAAAACAAAGTCCTACTGAAAACCAGCATCGCTCTGTTTAGAAAGGTAAGCTACACAAATATCATCAACTAGAAAGCACACTTCCAACAAAGAGTCAGCAAGAGCCTGACCATGCCCTGTGGCCATGTAGCTCAATGCAAGTGCAGCTAATGCGGGTATTCGAAGCCAGGCTGAATATACAACATTCCAGCAGAGCTTGGGAAATGCCTTGGGCACCTCTCTAACAGTGAGATCACTCTTCAAACAAAGTACAAGAAAGGTTCATAATTCTGTTGTAATTAGTAACTGAAAAAGACTGGAAAAAAAAGCAGCTTTTCTTTCAAAAACTGACTTCTCTATTCACAGATCTACTGCAATGTTGACAAGTGAAGCATGCCCTATATTTAACAACTGAATCAAGGCTACAATCACCTACCTACCAAAGATCACCAGAAAGACCAACCATGCTGGCATATAAGGTACAAGCTCGTAGTGGGCTCTGATTTTACACCCTCACCACTACTCGCCCACATCATCATCTGGCACCTCAATGTGCATCCTCTCTCCAACCCAATGGCACTGTTCCTGTCAGAAGTTAGAGAGTTATAGAATGGTTTGGGTCAGAAGGGCCCTTAAAAACCATCCAGTTCCAAACACCCTGCCATGAAGGTGGTCACTTTCCACTAGATCAGGTTGCTCAAAGCCTCACCCAACCTGGCCTTGAACACTTCCAGGGATGGGGCATTCATGACTTTCCCGGGCAACCTGTTCCAGTGCCTCACCACCCTCACAGTAAAAAATTTCTTCCTAATATCTAATTTAAATCTCCCTCTTTCAGCTTAAAACTGTTACCCCTTGTCCTGTCACTACACTCCCTGATAAAGACCCTCCCCAGCTTTCCTGTAGGCTCCCTTTAAGTACTGAAAGGCTGCTCTAAGATCTCCCTGGAGCCTTCTCTTCTCAAGGCTGCACAACCCCAACCATCTCAGCCTGTCCTCATACAGGAGGTGCCCCAGCCCTCTGATCATTTTCATGGCCCTCCTCTAGACTCAATCTAACAGATTCATGTCCTTCCTGTCTTGAGGACTCCAGAACTGAATGCAATACTCCAGGGGAGGTGTCATGAGAGCAGAGCAGAGGGGGAAGAATCATGTCCCTCAACCTGCTGTCACACTTCTGATGCAGCCCAGGATACATTTGGCCTTCTGGGCTGCAAGCACACATTGCCAGCTCATGTAAGCCTCAAGCTTCACTTGGTTATTTTCACTTTGAAGTCAGCAAAACCAACAGTCATTCCACTGCTTTCGTGAAGCACAACGTTTTCAAGCCTTGAAAATTAATCTAGTCAGATAAGTTAATCCTTACAGCACCACCAAAGCAAAAAGCAAAACCAAAGGAACTTAAGAGCCGGTTACCCCAACTTAACTACAGTGTAGATGAGCACACTTAAACACGTTATTTTGAAGTGTAAATGAGCACACTTAAACACACTGCTCTGAAGTGTAGATGGTGAGTTTCTATTGCTTAACATACCAGTGTTGTGTGTTCACTGCTTGCACTGAGACTGAAGCCCAGATTGCCTTGCTCTCTAGACATTTGTTTAAACCTTATAAAATACCTGCAAAGAATAAGAACACTACCAAACCCCAGAGATGTTAGCTCATACCCTGCTCTGCACAGATGTAGCTACATGTAGGAAATGACTTCATCTACCTACAAAATAAAGACAAGCTGCCTAATTAACTTTCATGTCATGGTCATTAGTGCACTATAATCATAGAATCATAGAACCACCAGGTTGAAAGAGACCCATCACATCATCGAGTCCAACCATTCCTATCAAACACTAAACCATGTCCCTCAGGACCTCATCCACCCCTGCCTTAAACACCTCCAGGGAAGGTGAATCAACCACCGACCTGGGCAGCCTGTTCCAATGCCCAATGACCCTCTGTGTGAAAAACTTCCTCCTAATCTCTAGCCTAAATCTCCCCTGGCGGAGCTTGAGGCCATTCCCTCTTGTCCTGTCCCCTGTCACTTGGGAGAAGAGGCCAGCTCCCTCCTCTCAACAACCTCCTTTCAGGTAGTTGTAGAGAATAATGAGGTCTCCTCTCAGCCTCCTCTTCTCTAGGCTAAACAACCCCAGCTCTTTCAGCTGCTCCTCATAGGGCCTGTTCTCCAGCCCCTTCACCAGCTTCTTTGCTCAAAAATACAATAGCTTTAAATTGGATGGGGGAAGATGTGAATTAGACATTAGGAAGAAATTCTTCATGATGAGGGAGGTGAGGCACTGGCACTGGTTGCTCAGGGAAGCTGTGGCTGCCCCACCACTGTGGTTAAAGAAACACCTGCAAACATCAGTTCCTGGTGTGCCAAAACTCATTTTTCTGCTATGAGAGCTGATGATACTGCAAATTCCACAGGAGAACTAGAAGATCCACACATAACCTCTATCACTTTGGCATGTGTGGAAACTTTCCAAGCAGGAGCTGCTCTTGTTTCCAAGCCATCCTTTCCTGCTGCTTCACCTGCCGGTACGGACACATGGAAGCCGCACAAGGTGATTAACTGAGTGATACTGGAAAATGCCAGCAAATAAACACTCTAAGACTCGTTTTAGAAAGCAAATACCATTTATCAGGCCTGGGCAACACAAGAGAGCAATCTCTATCAATCACGTGCAGCGAGACCAGAGCTGCGTACAGAATGTATTTCCCACTCATGAGCAAGTGTATAGATTCTCCCAGAGATCTTACGCACATTCTATCACTTTCCAAGGTCTAATTTTAACGTTATTATGAACTTCACAACAGTCAAACCTCTTTCTCATTTGGAGCTGGCTCCAGCTCTGCCTGACCTTGTGTTTGAGGCAGAGAAAGGCTGCAAACTGAGGTGCTTACAGGGGAAATGAGAGAAGTTCAGCACAGATCATAGAATCATAGAATCACAGAATCATAGAACAACCAGGTTGGAAGGGACCCATCGGATTTTCTAGTCCAAACATTCCTATCTAACACTAAACCATGTCCCTCAAGACCTCATCCACCCGTGCCTTAAACACCTCCAGGGAAGGGGAATCAACCACCTCCCTGGGCAGCCTATTCCAATGCCCAATGACCCTTTCTGTGAAAAACTTCCTCCTAATCTCTAGCCTAATTCTCCCCTGGTGGAGCTTGAGGCTGTTACCTCTTGTCCTGTGCCCTGAAGCCAGCTCCCTCCTCTCTACAACCTCCTTTCAGGTACTTGTAGAGAGTAATGAGGTTTCCTCTCAGCCTCCTCTTCTCCAGGCTAAACAACCCCAGCTCCCTCAGCTGCTCCCCATAACCCTTGTTCTCCGGTCCCTTCATTAGCTTTGTTGTCCTTCTCTGGACACACTCCGGGACCTCTCTCAGCCGCTCCTCATAGGGCCTGTTCTCCAGCCCCTTCCCCAGCTTCGTTGCTCTTCTCTGGACTCGCTCCAGAGCCTCAACATCCTTCTTGTGGTGAGGGGCCCAGAACTGGACACAGGATTCAAGGAGCGGCCTCACCAGTGCTGAGTCCAGAGGGAGAATCACCATATACTTCACACAAGACAGTTATCAACTCCAAAGAACGAACAGTGTCTGGAAAAGGCGCCGTTTCAAAGAAAACGCTCTATCAGAAGGACATTCTGTAAATACAAGGAGTTAGATGAAGCTTTACATCGGCTCAAATCCAAACACACACACACACCCCCCCTCCTCGCTCCCCCATCCCGTCGCTTTCCCGCGGCCACTCACGATCTCGGTCACCATGAGGAGCCCGGGCAGGGTCCTCAGGAACTCCCTGTCGTAGGCCAGGGTGCTGGAGCTGCTCGAGAGGTTGGCGGTGAAGGAGCTGCTGGTGGTGGTGACCGTGTGGGAGCGCGGCCGCTGCTCCGGGGGCTGTCCCGGCGGCTCCATCGCGGGGCTGCCCCGACACACCGGCCCGAGCCCAGCCCGGCAGGGGCGGGGAGAGCCGGGGGAGACGGGGAGCGGGGTGGTCCCGGCCGAGAGAGGCGGCTCCGGGGCCGCCCGGAATCCCGGCAGCCCTCCTGGAGCTGCTCCTCGGGGGGGGATTGGGGCAAACGGCCCTCCCTCAGGTGCCCCTGGAGGGGGGAAAGGGGCCAACAGCCCTCCCTGAGCTGTCCCTGGGGTGGGATTGGGGCCAACAGCCCTCCCTGAGCTGTCCCCGGGGTGGGAATGGGGCAAACAGCCCTCCCTCAGGTTTCCCTGGGGGGAACGGGGCAAACAGCCCTCCCTTAGCTGCTCCCGGGGTGGAATTGGGGCAAACAGTCCTCCCTCAGCTGTCCCCGGGGTGGGATTGGGGCCAACAGCCCTCCCTCAGGTTTCCCTGGGGGGGAAAACGAGGCAAACAGCCCTCCCTTAGCTGCTCCCGGCCTGGAACTAGGGCAAACAGCCCTCCCTCAGCTGTCCCCGGGGTGGAATTGGGGCAAAGAGCCCTCCCTCAGGTGCCCCTGGGGAACGGGGCAAACAGCCCTCCCTCAGGTTTCCCTGGGGGGAACGGGGCAAACAGCCCTCCCTTAGCTGCTCCCGGGGTGGAACTAGGGCAAACAGCCCTCCTGCAGCTGTCCTCGGGGTGGGATTGGGGCAAACAGTCCTCCCTCAGCTGTCCCTGGGGTGGGATTGGGGCAAAGAGCCCTCCCTCAGGTGCCCCTGGGGAATGGGGCAAACAGCCCTCCCTCAGGTTTCCCTGGGGGGAACGGGGCAAATAGCCCTCCCTCAGGTGTCCCTGGGGTGGGATTGGAGCAAACAGCCCTCCCTCAGCTGACCCCGGGGTAGGTTTGGGGCAAACAGCCCTCCCTCAGGTGCCCCTGGAGGGGGGAACGGGGCAAACAGCCCTCCCTTAGCTGTCCCTGGGGTGGGATTGGGGCCAACAGCCCTCCCTTAGCTGTCCCTGGGGTGGGATTGGGGTAAAGAGCCCTCCCAACCTATTCCCGGGGTGGAACTAGGGCAAACAACCCTCCCGGAGCTGCTGCTGGGGTGGGATTGGGGCAAACGGCCCTCCCTCAGGTGCCCCTGGGAGGGACGAGGCAAACAACCATCCCTCAGGTGTCCCTGGGGTGGGATTGGAGCAAACAGCCCTCCCTTAGCTCTCCCTGGGGTGGGATTGGGGCATCCAGCCCTCTCTCAGCTGTACCTGATACGGGATTGGGAGAAGGGCGCCCAGCCCTCCAGCAGCTGTCCCTGATGTCTGAGTGGGATTGGAGCACTCAGCCCTCCTTCAGCTCCCCCAGCGTGGAAACAACCCACAGGGAACCATAGAATTGTTTGGTTGGAAAAGACCTTTGAGATCGTGGAGCTGAACTGTACCTGTCCGCTGCTAAATCATATTTCTGAGCACCTCATGTCTGTCTTTTACAGACATCTAGGGATGGTGACTCAACCACTTCCCTGAGTGACCTATTCCAATGCCTGATAACCCTTTCAGTGAAGACATTTTTCCTAATACGTAATCTTGGTACAACTTGAGGGCGTTTCCTTGCATCCTATAACTTGTTAGTTGGGAGGAGAAACCAACACCCTCCTCCCTACAATGTCCTTTTAGGTAGCCATAGATAGCAATAAGGAGTCCCCTCAGCCTCTTTTTCTCTAGGCTAAACAACCCAAATTCCCTCAGCCGGTACTCGCAAGACTTGTTTTCCAGTTCCTTCACCAGCTTTGTTACGCTTCTCTGGACATGCTCCAGCACCTTAATGTCCTTTTTGTAATCAGGCACCCCCAAACTGAACATGGTATTCTAGGTGTGACCTCACCAATGCTGAGTACAGGTGAAGGATGACTTCTCTGGTCCCGCTGGCCACATTACTCCTGATACCATGTCATAGCCTCATGGGTGAGCATAGTTGGGGAGTCCAACCTCAGTCACCTGCTATCATCCTCCATCTAGACTGTTTCCCCTGGCTCCATGAACAGCAGTTGTTGACAGGAGACACATGGTTATTGTCCCCTGCCGTTGCTCATCAGTGGCACGCTGTTGGGGGAGGACCCACCATGAAATGCTGTGGGCAGGGACGAAGAGGCTAGGAGATACAACAGCCAGAACTGGAAATGGGGATTCAGCTGGGATCTGCCAAACAACCAAGAATCTCCATGATGTGAAAGGCTGTTTAAAAGAAAAGTAGTGTTAAGGAGCATGTTTTAGTGGTGGACTTGGCAGTGTTAGCTTAGTGCTTGGACTCAATGACCTTAAAGGTATTTTCCAACCAAAGTGATTCTGTGATTCTGTGAAAGCTGCTGGTAGTGGAAAGTGTGAGGTCATTATTAGCCTTCTACCTGACAGTGTCAAGCTGTTCCCTAACCTATCTTTTTTATACTTTTCCAGCCTAAAGTTTCACCTTTTGAATACAATAATTTCCAGTCACTTAGGAGCTTCTAAAGTGATCTTCTATCCCACAAAAAATGGTTGTTTGTTTCAACAACAAGCAAGCTTGTTACGGGTTGCTATTTTTTTAATGTTCAGGAATTCTTATTAGCAAAGATTTGCATGTGGTAGCTCAGTAAAAATGAAGTGTTTTCCATATGTCTGGTGGCTACTTTCCTCAAATTGTTTACTGCTTCTGTCCTGCTAGCTAACAAAGGATGGATTTTGTGGTATTACCTTTCAGCTCAGGATTAAATCAGCTGGAGTGGAGGAGGAAGGCACGAGAATTTCTCCTAGAAATATGGGAAAGTTGAGCTACCCAAAGGAACAGGTTCTCTTGCATGATTGTGCCTCTGACCACAACTTGAGTCACAGCACAGGCTACATGGGCTTCTTGGAACATGTGTCATGGCTTAGGCTTTGTGGGGCCTCCTCATACTCACAGGCACGGGTAACTTTTTTGTTTAAGATGGCAGAAAAAACATGGCAGAGTTTTGCAGACATGAGGTGCAGGTCATTAGAATGGGATGCCAGTCAGTGGGCAAAATATGATTTGCAGATAACCTTCTTCTTGAGGAAAAAAAAAAGAGACTATTAGCAAACCACGCGCAGACCTTTTAAAACAACGTCTCAATTGCAAACAATGAATTTTACACTTTCTGGAAAAAAAAAAGTTTCTTGTAGAGTTACCAGCATTTCCATATTGGTTCTCTTCCTGTTTTATCCCTTTCTCTTAAATAAGAGTTGAGATTTTAAAGGAAAAGAACACATCTGTGTCCTGGTCTGGTTAGAGACCTGCTTCAACTGACTAGTGAATAAAAACTGTTTTATCCGATTGTGCAGCACTGCCAACCTTCCTTCCAACACCAGAGCTGCTTTGAGGTGCCCCTGTTGCTGTTAGCGGGGATCCATTGTAACAACATTGATTTTCTCTTCTGAAAGGCTCTCATCTTTTCAAAGTTTCCCACCTACAACATCAGTGAATAAATGTGGGGCTAAAATTCATGCTAAGGGCAAAATGAACACAAATTTCAAAGTGGTTTCACATTACTTTCCCTTTGAGAGATGATTTATTTTACATTGGATATATCTTCTCACTCTGTTTCCAGGATGTTATTCAGAGGTTGCAGTTTTGATGCATAATGGTAAAGCTCTGTATTTATTTCACTCCCTAATCTTCTAGACATCAGTGCTGTTTCTCTTTCAACCATGACAATCTGAGCAGTGAATTTCATTGCTTTTGGTCAGCACATCTATCATTTGAGCTTCCTTGGTTTTGAATGTTAGTCGAGGCTTTAATTTTTTTGTTTTCCATCCTTGCTCTTAAGGATAGAATGGGAAAGCCTGCAGGGACCATCTGAGCTTAGCTAGACTTTTTTACATGTAGATAGCATCAGAAGCAAAATAATTGAATGCTGCTGCTTGAACAATTAACCTTTTATTACAGAACTACCAAGAGAGAAGAAGGTGACCCATTTTCTGTATTTTAAATTAACCTTTCAAGGGAAGGATTTCTGGTGCTTTTAAACACCAGTCAAGATTGTTACCTTCTGTTTGTCAACTGCTATCATGAAATAAACTGAGACTAGAAAAAAATACACAGTTTGGTGAAGCCTTTCAATGTGACTGTTTTAGTAAAGGCAGAATGGCTGAAACAAGGATCACCAAGTTTCTAAGTAAAGGGCTTTTTCCTGAATGTCTCGATATCTAATTAACAGATTCTTCCATTTAAACTGGTTTGGTTCTCAAATCCTGGGATATCAGCATATTTGAAGTTACTGATTGAGCTCTCTGAAACTACCTTCTTGGCAACAATCTGGACAACTGGAAGCACTAATTAAAGTAGGCTCACAGGCCCAAGGAGCCAAGCTGACTGGAATTTCCTGAACTGTTTTTCTCTTTTTGAAATATAGCTTCCCTTTCCCCCTCCCAAATCCTAGAATTTTCAAATGTCAAAGTATTCCAATATATTTTTGAGATAAGTACAGCAAGTAAATATATAAAAGGAAATGGGATGGAGATTTTTCACTAGTCATCAGCAGATTTTGGTCAACAACAAAACCTTACTGGTTTTAAATGTCCTAGGAGCTAAAGAAAGATAAAGGAACTTATTCTGAAAAAGGCAAGAAAGGAATTGTACTTTCCATGGAACTCAGCTCATACATCAGGAACAAGAATTCATGTTGGACGTCCAGGACAACTATTCTGACCCTTGACATCCCAATATGCTGACCTGAGGATGAAATAATTTTAGTTAGAATTACATCACAAAATGTTTGCAATATTTCCTAAAAGATCTTTGAAATCAGTGAAGTCTAGGCTCTGAGCTACAAATGCATATAAGTAAATAATTAGTAACATATATTACTCTTTGGCAGCTTACAGCTATACAGAAAAGCTGATTTATACTGCCCCAGACTAGAAATGCTTGATTTGTACTTCGGTAGTGACATGAGCTGTAGGCATGCCTGATGATAAATCAAGGTGAGTGACTCAGTGTGAACTGGTGTTTTGCAAAGTAAAGATTTTTTTTTTCTGCTTGAGATACTTGGATCTTCTAATGTTGCTGCAACAGAGAGAGAATAGAGATGTCCGTATTTTCAAAATGGCTGTTATTCTGCAAATCTCTAGATCTGTTTGAATGTGGGTTTACTGAACATGAGGCTTGTTTTGTTTTGCAGCTTGGCGCCTCAAAATTAACAAACATAAAATCAGTACCAATTGAAACTACAGTTCTAGTAATGACAGAGTATGGGATTTGCTAATAAGATAGATAAGTTACTCCCCTCATGTTGGAGGATGCAAAATTTAGCTCTGTGTGTTCTGTACTTCTTTTCCCACAAATATTTCCTTCTTTACAGAACGTTTACTTTAATTCTGTGGAAAAAGACCTGACACACAGACATTTTACCTGCCCAAAAGCTGTCTTAGAACATATGTACCACCGTTCAGAGAATTAACTCCATTCTAGGAACAGTAATATACTGGTTTAAATATTGGTTGGGGGTTTTTTTCTGTTTTGAAAACCCTTATCGTGACACCAGATAAACTGTTTGGTGATAGACACTGTGCTAAGAAAAGAAATCACTAAGTATGTAAGCCATGTATTTTCTGTGCATTAGCCTTTCACCAGCTGTTTTATCTGCTCTGGGAATCTAAAAATTCCTCCCAGACCTGAAACACAAACGTGTCTTAGATACTGTGCTAAGGAAAAGTTGCTTACTTGCTCCAGAGCAGATTTGTACTTGGAACACCACCCCTGCATGATATACACATATGCTTAACTTCAAGGCAAAGAGCACATCTAGTCATATTAAGAGTGCATAGCGACAAGTGTGAAATCTATGTACAAATCTTCTCAGAATGGGAGTTTTGGTTATTGTATTTTGAGGTCAGGGACCTCAAATCTGTAATGCAGATAGAAGGGTATGCCCAGATGGTATTTCACAGGCTGCTTCTCAGCTGTCTTTCTCTACTGTGAGCATGGAAGCACAGCTCCAAGTGCAGCTGGTGGCCATGTCTTCTCACACCTACAAATCACGAGTCACCTGAATATTCGAGCATCCAGTGTCATGTTATCACAGAATCACAGAATCACAGAACAACCAGGTTGGAAGGGACCCATCGGATCTTATTCTGTCTCTGAGCATATTCATAGAGGCTGTCCCTGAGGGAGACTCATAAATACTTTCACTGGGGTCACCAGCCCTTTGTAGACTTTTAAATATTACTATGGTACATACACATACTAATGTGCAGTACTTGAGAATGCAAACATTTCCACTGAAGACATGTATGATTCTATGCCTTGAGGATAGTGCTTGCCTAAGTGTTTATGTAAATCACAGCAGATATTGTTTATACAGAACCCAAGCACAGTGCAAAACAGCTGGAGGAAAACACCTTCAACACTTGTCAATGCTGTCTATGTTTTTAGATAATTAATGCAATACTGAACAATGCCTCCATGGTTTCATCGCAGCATCATCCACCTGTGATGAGTTTATAGCCACCTCACCACTGCTGCCATCAGATTGTTTGTGCTTGCAGGCTTTACTAACCTATGGTGTGGTTCATACAACACCCTGAAAGATGCCCAAGACCTAAACTGCACCTAAGATTACGATAAATTATTAGGATGTGACTTGAGCTTGCTGTGTGCTCATATATACACAAAAAAAGGCATCCAGTAACCGGCAGGCAAAACCCTAACCATATACCATAGCTGAAAGCTGAAGTTGGGCAAATTCAGACTGAAAAAAGCATCTTTGTTGTTTGGAAGTTTTTCAATACAGCACAATTCACTATTGGAATAATTTATTAAGTAAAGGAGTAGACTCTCCATTTTAAAGCTATAAATCAAAACTATAGATTTGTTTAAAATATACTCTTTACCAAGCCAACATTGCTAAATTTTGTGGTCTGTATATGTAGAACGTGATAAAAGATATCTCAAGTGATCTGAGAAACACAGAAATTAATTCCAATTAATTCCACAAAGCTACAACCTTGTTAATGCTCTAGTCACCCTGCTGTACAATGTAGGTGCAGTACCAATGCCCAGCACCTCACTTGAAGCAGAATCAGGATAAAGCATCTCACAAATCTCACTGGCTGGGCTGTCTCTGGCTAATGATTGGGTAATGAAAGTGCTGTACAGGGAGAATCAGTTTTATGTAGGTGGGCTGCAAGGTTTCAGGGTGAAAAATCCCCATCCAGAGAAAGAAAAAAGGCCAGTGGTCTGCCCGCAGGATCTGCTGAGAAAGGCAGCAGATGGCTGAGGTGAGCTACCAGGGCATACATGCTCTGTTGTAGTGGCTGATGTGCAGGAAAGGAGAACTGGGAGCCTGACAGGGCACTGATGTAAGTCTTGGAGAGCACAAGAGTGGAAGGAGAAGGCAGCGAATTGAAGGCAGGTGTTTTACCACTCTCTGTACTGGTTTGTACAGCCTTTCTCTTAGCATGGGATAGAGACATTTGACATCTATCCATCAACAGAAAGGGAGCAAAATGTTATCAGAGGAACACATTAAACCACATAATGGTCTGAAATCTACAGGTAACTAAGCATTATGGTATCAGTATTTTCAAACTGGCAATTTGTCTTTGCAAGTAGACCAGCGCCAAAAGACTGCCACAAACACAAAGAACACAATGACCCCATTATTTGTAGTCATAGAACAATCTCAGCCCTGAACAAAACAAAACCAAAGAAACAAACCTTCCCAGCACAAAAAACAGTCAGGTTCAATTCAAAACAGGACTTGGAAGGGCAGGCACCAGTGTTTTAGAATATACAAAAGAGTGCTTATGACTACAAATAATTATTGGATCCTTTCATACGATCAGTGTTACAGATGTGCACAAAACCAGCATGCAAAGCTGGTGATAGCTGGTATGTCTTATATCAGCGCATGGAAAAAATAGCTGCAGTGGTGCAAGACACTTAGTGCATTTTTCTGTTGTAGCTTCCTAAAAACAACTTTTGCAAGAGAAATGGAAAATAAATAGGAGATTTTTTTCTGTTACTATGGCTGCATATATTCACGGGAAACAGAGTGCATTGTCTGTCGCCTGTCTAGAAAAACCTGCTGGGGTTTTTAAAGGAATCAGAAAGCTGAATTTTGTTAAATATTTCCACCTGCTTTACTTTGAAAGTTGCAGGCTTTGGGCTGTGTGAGAATGGTGCATGGTATCAGTCTGTGGAGCAGTGAGGGGGTGGGTGATGGGCTGCCTTTGGGAGGGACTTGGATTTCCTCAGAACAAAGGTTTATCCCATTTATGACATGTCTTGAAGAAGCTTATCCTGTCAAGTCATTTATCCCCCTACTAACTAGCTACTGAGCGTGGATAATGCTTCTTTGCTAGATCAGTGAGGGAAAAGAGAATTTCAGAAGAAAGGAAAGGTTTCATTCAGGGATTTTAGGAGATTGGGAGGAGAGCTGATAGGACTTTGGCTATCTAAGCTCTTTGAACCATGAGAAAAAACACACCAAGAGGGATTTTACTAAATGCTCATAGGGAAGCTAAAATACAGCCTTTCTACTGAGGGCAACCTCATTACCTAAATGTTTAAATTATGTGAACTGGCAAAGCCCTGCGGTTTGCAGTATTAGATTTGGAGTAAGTAGAAGATGCTCTGAGATGGATGTGACTCTAATTACTAATACTGAGGTGAATTAAGTCCATCATATATTTGTGAATGTCTGGCTTGGTGCTAAGGATGAGACAATTCTGACATGAGCTCTGTTATAACACGGCTGTCCCCATCAGCCCCACAATTAAAAAGCTTTGTTCCCCATGATCTTTGAGGTTGGCTCACCTTAATGTTCAAGAATGTTCAGACTCCATCGGAAGTACTCACTGCAGTGGGGGGTGTTTGTAAAGGTCAGTCTACTGTTTAGCGCTTTTTTTTTTTTTTTTTACTAAGACAGTATCCTCAGCACATTTTCCTGGCATTTACAAGAATTTGACATCTTTTGGTATTCTTTTACTTTGTGACATTCAGCTGGAATTGACCAATACATTGAAATACTGTGAAGGAAGATGAAGTCAGATAGTGTGACAGCTTAACCTTCATCTCCTCAGCACTTTAGAAACCTGATTTTATATATATACACCCACACAAAATATATACAAATATTTTTATATACATTTACATACACAAATATATGTACAGACATATCTATATAATAAAAAGAATGTCTCCTAGACCTAGATAATTATTAACAAAAAAGTAGTCACTAAATAAATCACATATATGATCTTAGAAAAGCAGTGTGGTTCTCTGAATGCGCCAGTCAAATAATTTCTTACCTCCCTTCCTCACAAGGACTCAATTAGAGGTTCAGGGAACGAGCTGTATCAGTGTGTACCCACAAAGGTCGCACACCAAACTATTTTGCCTTCTTTTTAAGTGATGTTATGATTTTGTGTCAGTGAAGTACTAATTGGAGAGGTCATGTTTTTAGGAGTCATTGTTTGATGAGGCAGTACAAGGGAAAACATAAATGTTATCAAGGCTATATTCAAACCAGGTCTTACTTTGATGAAATCTGTGATTATTTCTTGCTTACAGGCATCCCTTTTGTCCTGGAAGCCTGCATTTACTGGCTGTTTGAATTCACTAGTGAAGGATTTCCTCATGTAATTCACATGTAAGACAAATACAAGAAGGGGATTACCGAAGTTCATCAGTGGTGAAATGCAAGGTTTCATACATTACCTTCATAAACAGCAATGAAAAGCACTGGGATATTTTAAGGGTATTTCAAGGTATCTAATTGCGAGATGAGTTATAGGCAACATCCTCCAGCTTGCAAATTTACTGCCATCTGTAAAGCAACTGCGTGTAAGGCAACCAGCAAGAAGAAAAAAGACACTGACAGAAAAGGGAAAAAAAGTGCGCCTCTACTACAAAGATAAATATTCAATTGTGTCTTCTCATAATAGCATAGAAGGGGAGCTGCAAAGATACATGACAACTGCCTCTCTGGGAAAGGGGAATGGCAGGGTGGCAAGCCCACAGTCTGCCTCATCTGAGTGTGAGTGATACTGTTCAAGTTCACCTCCAGATTTGGGGAGCTGAAGAAGAGGCAGGACTTGAAGAACTACAGCCCTCAGATACTTGCTTTGCATGTATCCCTGCCTTGAAAAAGAAACTCTTATTTCACAGTATTTCATGAATGTGATTGAAAATAACTTTTAGCAATCATGGATCATAAGATGAGTGACAGTGAGAAGCACCATCTCTCCGTTAGCCCTACACAGCAGCCCTTATCCTCCGTGTACAGTAGTGAGTCCCCTAACATAAGTCATGCTAAAGAAAAGCCATTGTCATGTTATAGTGAATACTGGACTAAAGTAGATGCACTAGGCTGTAACTGCTCAAAGGCAGTACAGAAAACAGAAAACTTGGCAACTTGAACCACCACTGACCCCAAACATTCCAAATCTATATTAAAATGCATACGAAGATGAGCTATTCCTTGATATCTGCCTACTGGATTTCAATATATTTCACTCGTCACCTCAAGTTCTATCACTTAACATCAAGCTCTAGTAACACCAGGTTACAGGTGTATTACTGTGTTACAGTATTGTTATAATTTTTCGGTTGTTCAGATCACATAAAGCCTCTTCATAGCTGGGGCTATGGGTGCATTGCTATTACTAGGGCTCCCACTTCTTGCTCTGAACCTGCAATTGCAAGGGGTAGGGAAGAAAATTCCCTCACAATTTCAGGAAGAGCATTTTGAAGAGCTTTTCCTTGAGAGCCTGTCTTTGACTACTTAGTCAACTCTAATCCTGCTTAGTTTATCGCTCAGAAAAATCACAAACTGACAAAGTGGTAGCCAACAATTCTCAATGTTTCTCACTTGCTAACTGCAGCATGAACAAGAGAGCATGGGGCTCTTTACCCCAAGCAGGCTGCACTTATTTCTCTTGCCAGCCTTTCTCATGGCTATTAGTGTGTTTTTTGGAACTCTTAATGATCCCACTGCAAAGTGAGCAAAGTGCATATTTCCTCTGCATCACCCGTCTAGAGTGCATGAACAGCATATTTTCCTCATCTCAAGAATTTTCCATCTCTTGTTTGGAGAGTGGTACAGGGAAGGGAGGGGGAACTTCAAAAGTAACTGTTATATCTCAGTGCATTTTGATAATACCGAGAGTGCTTGTGAAAGCTCTTTTCCATTTGAGCAACTGCTAAGATCTCCAAGGAGACATTTGCCAGGTTTTTTTTTGAAGAGAGCATTGCTGCACAAAGATGTTACCATGAGGCCTGCTTAGTATTGAATGACAGACCAGAAGGGGCTCAAATCAACTCTCAATAGCTGTGGCTTCACTCTTCTTGCATTTTAGTGCATGTTCTTGCATTACCAGGTCTTACACCAGTTAAAACTGATTGGTCTCACTTTGTATTCTCACGCAAGAGCAGTATTCTGAATTCTTTTTCCCTCTCTTCTCTACATAGAGTGTAAGAAGTTTCAATGATTCACCTGTAGGGCAGACAGTCTAGTCCCATTTCACTCTCTTCACTCATTTCTAATCAGCTTGCTTTCAGAAAGCCAATGGTCCCTGCTAGGAAACAAATGTGCTGCTCTTCAGTGCCCAGCACTGCCAGGTTGACCCCATTTTGGAAGAAAAGCCACACCTAGAAATTCCTCTGCTACAGTTACAATTCCTCTGCTTACAAGGGCTACAAGCAGCTGCGTTACAAGTTTTAGAACACCCCTGTAAATGACGTATGGGCATGGATAATTTGGAGACAAAATTTCTGAGAGGAAAAAAAAAGCTTGTTTGAATGAGTATTGTAAGTAGCTACCCTAAACCTAAGTGTAGGACACCATGGCTCTAGAGTAGCAATACATTAGAATCAAATTAGGCAGTGGTTGTTACAAAGTTTGAGAACTGTGGCTGGATAAAAAGTATTTCTAGCTACTGAGATTTTTATGTGATCACATATTCTAGAGACTTAAAGCAGCCTCAGAAACAGCACCAAGGAATATCCCTACGAGAAAACTTGACCTTCTGCTGTTTTGAAACAGTGATGCAAGCAGCAGAAGGATTAAAACTCAATTGGATCAAATTTTGGAAGATCTTATTCACAATTAACCTCTCTATTGGGCAATGAACATAAGACAAGGCTCATTGCAGATGGCAATAAGATGCACTTCCTTTGCCATGCTGGCTAAAGCTTTGGGAGTAACAAAAAGTATTCCTTCTTTGTAGAAGCCTACAGCCTGAAGAAAATGCAGATGAAGAAAACCAGAGGATAAGACTAAACACGGGCAAAGGAAGACTGGCATGACTAAGTGCTGCTGCAGTTACCACTGAACTTGAAGCTTGGAGAGAATGATGCTGATGAAACCTGCGTTAAAAACAAACCAAAAATGCCCTGCTCCCCCCCGCCCCCCCAAAAAACCCCAAACCCCACCCCAACTCCCCACAAAATGAAGCATCTCTATTACATTCAAATACAACTCTGCACAGTAAGTGGAAATTAGAAAAATCCCTAAGACGGGTTTAAATATTCCACTAAAAACACTTGTACAAAAACTGGGCTTTAGTCCAAAGCAGCAGCATAGCCAAGGCTGGCTTTGAGCTCACTTTGCTAAAACACTTTCAAGTGAGTATTTTGAGCCTCCAAAAACATGTATTACCATATATGTTGTTTTATCTTGATGCAACAATATAAGACGTAGGTACCAGAATAAAGAACAGAATGTTATAAGGAAAAGAAAAAGCACCTTACAGTTACTGAGAAGCTATGATGGAAGTACTTGTTTTTGAAGTTTGCATTTTAAATACTAGCTAATGCTTCAAAATGTCTCTATATTACTATTTACACAGATTGGGAACTCAGCCAGTGCTTGCTTACGGATTTGGCTTGCTTTCCAGGTCTCTCCATCCTTCAAAAAGAAAAAAAGGCAAACTAAAAATCCTTAGGGCTGTAATTTCTGAGTCTACCACTTGCTTGTGCTTAGTAATCATCAAACTGAAAGATATTCATCAAGTCCTCAAAACAAACTCTTCAATAAGAATCTACCACACGGAGAGCTAAAGTGTTTTTCTGTGACAGTAGTGTGATGTGATGGCTCACAGTTTTTAAAATGTGGTTTTATAATGAACTATGTTTTAGAGAAAGAAAAGGTAAAACAGTTCAATTAATGTTATTATTATTTTCACCTAAACATAGAATATGCACTATTTTTTAGAAACGTGGCATTGTAGAGCTTCAGTGACCAGTAGAATAGATGTGATGGTAGTAATGTTTTCAATTAATCCAAGATGATTTATTGCCACCCCAGATGCTGTAGGAGGGTTTAGGAGATATCTATGCACTAGCTTCACAGCCAAGTAGCTTTAAATGAGCGGATGGACACAACTAGTGCAAAGGGAGCTGAACACAGGTCCTCCTGGTGGCCTTTGCTAAAAGCTTCTGCAAAATTCCCACCCCCTTACATGTGCACACAAATGTTCAATAAAAGATAGGTAGGGGTTTACCTGTATTGATAAGCATGTGTGTGTGCAGATACACCTACCCACCCCTTGATATGAAGAGCCCTTCTTAAGGTTCTCTACAGAACAGCACATACAGGCACAGCCACATAAAGATGAGCTGAAAGCTGGAAAAGATCTAAAGAAAATCTGTAGGGTGAAAGACACTAAGTGACTCCCATTCAGATGAGAAAATGAAATGCCCAGTGTAGTGACAACAAGCAGTGCTAACGTCACAGAGTGCAATTTGGATTATACTGAGCAGGATTTGACAGTTACCCCCACCTTAACGATCAAGACTGTTCACAGGCCAGAGCTGTACTTAATTTATTATTTACTGATTCCTACAGCATGATTTACAAGAAGGACATAAATTTAAAAGCACCAATTCATGCTGTTTCCAGTAACTTAGTGAAACAATCAACATATGGTTCCCAGTGTTTCCTACAATTCCCCTTCACAACCTCGCTCTAAACCAGATACTTTAGGTAACACGTAAACATAATAATGAGGTAAATCCAATTTATACACGAAGAACTCTGACAGAGATGCCATTCTTCTGGGCATCACCCTACTGTTCTCCTCTAAAAATCCAGTTCTGTGATCACTTTCAATAAGAGCAGGACTAGATTGACAGATTGAGAGCGTTAAGTCCCTACCTAAAGCATATTGGCAGGAATCTGAAACCAAGTTAGAACAGACTGACAAGAGAACTAGGCTTCATTTAATCTGAATACTAGATACCTCTCCTTTGCTGGGATTGAAGGTAGATACTCCTCATGCATTATTCAAAATAGAAATGTTACCTTCTAGTGCTGAGATTTCTATCAGCTCACAGCAAATCACAGGAGACAACTCTGTGGACAGGAGACAGGCAGAAGAGAAATATTTTTATACTTTTTAATAACACCAAGTGCTGTGTGTTCCAGGACACTTTATTTCGGCATTAAGCAGCCCCTGTGATATCCATGTACAATACTTCATTTGTACACGTCCAGCCTTAAAATGAAGTTTAGGGTGGGAGCATTCTGAAGGCTATTATGAAGACGCAGGCTGTTGGAAACAGACTTCTTGTCCGCCACATTTCTGGTATCTCAGGACCAGCCTGGGTGTTATTTACAGTCAGACAATCAAAGACACCCAGCCTATAAGCACTGATTTAATGAGGAAGCACCACTCCTTCAGAAAATAATGCCCATATGAAAGAAATGTATCTATCCTAATTCTATTGCAATGTTTTTTATTTTCCTGTTAACTCAGACTTAGTAGAATTAAAGGCCCTTTCGGTGGTCTGTTTTAGATACCTATATGTTTATTCTAATAGTTGGTTTCATATGCCCTTAAAAGAAACATTTTTAAGAACAAAATTTTAAGATTAAATGCATCCAGTCACAGGTTCACTGGGCAACCAACTTCACCTTTCTTGGTATCCCTGTCTGTGAGTGAGGGATTAGGACATTTCTCTCATTTTATGAAATGCTTTGAGGCTTTCAGGTAGACATTGCATTGTTCTGCTCACCAAAAAACACATGCTTCTTTCACAGCGTGGTACCCCACTACCAAGTAATAGATCTTCCTTTCCCTGGTTAAACACTCGTGACACATCCTACCCCTTTATTTAGTTCATGTAGAATCTGACTAAACTGAGCACAGCCTGCTCTGTCATTTTTCCAGACTCCTGTAACTTCAGGATGCAACAGAAACAAGCATTGCTGGATGCACATTACTCGACCCCAAGTGATGTTGAAAGACCTCACAAACCATGCTGTCCAAGAGCTGAGGTGGTGGCTGCTGCCCTGTACTCGAGGGTATTAGCAGGCAGGACAGGGCCTTGTGTAAAGGTAATAAGGTGTTGTATGTTTTATAGCAGCTGCATCTATCCCTTCCAATGGATCTATAACACGTGCACCTGCTGCTGAAGTAAAACTGTCTTTAAATACAAGGAGCAGCTGATGGAACTGGGGTTGTTAAGCCTAGAGAAGAGGAAGCTGAGGGGAGAGCTTATTGCTCTCTGTAACTATCTGAAAGGAAGTTGTAGAGAGGTGGGTGTTGGTCTCTTCTCCCAAGCAATAGGTGATAGGACAGGAGGCAATAGCCTTAAGCTGCGTCAGGGGAAGTTTAAATTGGACACTAGGAAAAATGTCTTCACCGAAGGGCCATCAGGCACTGGCACAGGCTGCCCAGGGAGGTGGTTCAGTCACCACCCCTGGAGGTGTTTAAAAGGAGAGTGGATGAGGTGCCTGGGGACATCATTTCGTAGTGGACGGGTAAGGTTGGAGTTGATGATCTTTTCCAACCTAATGATTCTGTGATGCTATGAATGCAGTGTAAGGCAGCTGCAGTTACACAGGGACCTAAGGCGATTCAGAACTAGCAGGAAGAGGGAGAACTGTGGAGTGATGGAACTGGTCACTTACCCTCTAGCGCCCTCTGGTGGCTCACAGAGCAACTCAAGGAACCTGTTTCAGAGGTCAAAGGCACCACAATTCATACAATCATAGAATCACCAGGCTGGAAAAGACCTCTTGGATCATCCAGACCAACCTTTCTTATTTGCCACTAAATCATGCCCCTGAGCACTTTGTCTACCCGTCTTTTAAGCACCTCCAGGGATGAAGGTATTGAGTGTGCACCTGTCCAACCCAGAGGCTGACAGTCTCCTAAGCAGAATGCTGTGAGAAGCTGTCAAAGGCTTTACTCAAGTCAAGAAGATACATGCACAGCCTTTCCCTCATCCAGTAAGCATGTCACTTTGTCATAAAGGTGATCAGGTTAGTTTGGCAGGACGTGCCTTTCATGAACCTGTGTTGACTGGGCCTAATCACCCGGTTCTCTTGCATGTGCTTTATCATAGCACTCAAGATCACCTGTTCCATAACTTTCCCTGGCACTGACATCACACTGACTGGCCTGTAGTATCCTGGATCACTCCTACCTAGCCTGGCTTCATCCCCCTCCCCCTTCACATCTAGTTTAAAGCTCGATTAATGAGCCCTGCTAGATTTTTGGCTAGGAATTTTGTACCCCTAGGAGACAAGCGTGCCCCATCCCTAGTAAGAAATTGTCTCTCTAATGGACACAAATGAAAATGGGGACATCTGCATGTCAAATAGTTCTTTTTAAAATTTAAGTTCATACACAGCAATCTCATATCTGCTATTGTTGCGTACCACATCCATAGGAAGCTACATTCCATCAAGTGAACAAAATGTTAATTGCAAGCCACGCAAAATGAGACCGAAACCAAAGCGATTCTTGAGTCAAAAATGTTTATTTGTACTAATTCTTCAAACAGGTATACATTCACAGTCCTTAAACAAAATCAGTACATGTCTAGGGCTAGCTGAGTAGGTATCAATAGCAGATAATGCCTTCCTTAGTAATTAATGTTCACAAGTCAAGAATTACTTAATGAATTTATGGCCTTGTATACAAAAAAATCTTAAAAAGAGTTAATGTTTTCTCTAAGACTATCCCAGAACTAGGCAAAACAGAGTGTCTGCAGAACAGGATTCTAATCCTTCAACTCCAGTACGACATCCCATTCTTTTAAAGAGCAGTAAATATTAATGGGGGAAAAATACCTAGTGCCAAGCTGAACATTCATAAGCATTGAAAAACAAATACAAATGGCGAAGTATCTATAGAAATTGAAATACATTATTTTAGTTACTGAAGCTTCACTTTTTTTTCCTGAAAAGAACAAGAATATCATCACAGATTGGAGGAAAGAATTCCATAAAAACCTTTTATCTGAATTTGCCTTAGAATAAATAGGCTGCTGTACCAAACAAGAACAATTGAGATTTTGGGGTTTTAGTGGTAGAAGCAGTATTGGAATAATAAAGAAATCATCTTAAAACATATATTAATTTACCACATTTAGCTCATATAGCCCTTTATATATCTTACAAAATGCTACTGTTCTACACACAGCACGTAAAAAAAAGTTTCCATATATGTATATATACACAAACAAAGGCAGAGCCAGTCAGCTTGGCATTTAAAAGAAAAACCCAAACCACAAAGCATAAGCAGACACACTGAATGTTATGCAATAATGAGGAGTGTTTGCTCCATGTGTGCGTTAGTGTAACAGTGCTTCCAATCTTAACACACCCTTTTAATTGTCTAAGCAGTGTGCTTACTCTAAGTAAGCTCTACCAGCTATTTCCTCAATTGCCACAAACACCTGATGTCACTCAACATTTTGGCCACCTGTTATATTTAGCACTAAATCAGAAGTAAGGCAAAAATAACTACACATCCCTGAATATCTGATGACGTTTGTGAAACCCTCCAAAAACGAATGCAAAACATTATCAGAGCACAAGAAACGGTAGCCCTGAGCTGAAGCATCTTTCTGTTTATACAAAGCTGCCCCAAGGCTCACCTATTTCAAAGTAATCCTGGCTACTTAGGTATGACAAATACCCTCAGGCATCTTGTCCAGTGGAAGAGCAACTTTGGAATTCATCATTTCTCACAGGAGGCTGGTTCAGGACTACCCTCCCACTGATGTGTTAGCCAATGTCAGGCACTGAAATAAATGCAGTCAGCATACTGGCGCGTAAACCTTTTGACAACACAGGTATGATCTACCAGGGAATTCCTCAAACATTCCTTGGAGTGTTGTGTGGACTGCAACACTTTGTATGCAGCTGATGGTTAAGCTAGAAACACAGCATGACAATTCTGAGCAGTTGATACCCAAAAGTATTCTTCCCCACCCACCAAACAATACCAGTCAAAACCAACCACAGGCACAACACCACTAACATGGCTCCAGGGTTCAGAATCCCCTGGTAACATCTCCCACTCACTATGGGGAATGAGATTCTAGAAGAGCCTAACCTCTGGGAACAGGAAGAGAGAAACAGAGAAATACAAACCCACAAGGATTAAAAAAAAAAAAAAAAACCAGAAGGGGAGGTAATGATCCCCCTCTAGCACACTCCCTTTACAACAGTGTAATTAAAAACTTCAAATTCACTTAGAAACTGGTTTCAAAATAGTCTGAATGCTTTAAAGACTTCCAAAAATTAAAATATTCTTCACCCAAGTTCATTAAAATATCCACGTAGCCCCTTGAACGACTGCTACAACTTGTTTCGCATTAATCAAAAAAATTAATATAATTATAAACATGTAAAATGCCAAAATGTCAATGCATATGCAGAATAAAAACAAGTTCTAATAGAAAGACTGCTAATATTTCAAGGTTATGGGGTTGACTTCATCAAAACCAGTGGGTTTCTTCCCATGGCGCCCAATGGATTTTAGACTAGGCCTTACTAAGAGACAACAAAATATTGTGTTTTATGGTGTAGCAACACACAAAGTACACTTGTGTATATAGTAGATATGTAGTGCAACTTTTGCATTGCGCACCTTAAATGACAATCACCAAACCAACACTGCATGCTGTGTCAAACTAGGCTGTAAAACAAAAAACAGTACTCAGAGACATTCATGTTGTTACTGTTGCCTGGTGAGCAGCTTTGAAGGAAGCTTAATAATACATCTACTTGAACCCAGATATAAATTTAAAAGGCAGAAAGATGCTTTAGGACGATGGCCCGATGCATTTTATATGTGCTCTGGATGACTTTGAAGGCAGGATATCATTTCTCTGACAGGCTTCCCTTCATAGCAGATTTGATACACAGCAGTGAACAGTGGAAACCTGAGGAAATAGGGTAGGGAAAGCAAAAGCAGGGTAAGTTTATTCTGTAACATTTTCTTAAATGAAAGAAATAAAATGGGGAGAGGAGAGTTGAGAGAGGGAAAAGAGAGACCGAAACATTAGCTTCTTTCAGTATTTGTCAAGTGCTAACACTAAGCTGAAAAGCACTGGATAAATATAGAATCCACATGTATCTCTAAAATCAGTCACTCCTAGAAGCCTAGCCAGCTCTAATGCAGCCCACAGCATCCATTATGTATGGCACAATCATTAAGTGATCTAAAAATTTAAAAAAATAAAAACATTCATGTCTTGCCTTGACATTCTAACAGCAGTACTCACCTATGGCTAAAAAGGATGACTGGTACAACAATTACATATTATCTCTGTGCAATAATTAGATAATACAATTGCAGAATATGACACAAGATGACCCAAGAAAAAATTGAAGGTCAAGTTTTTAATAAGAGTCCAAAATTAAATGTGGTTTTTGAAAGCCTAAGTTCTAAATCCTTTTTTTTTTCTCTTTTAAAATGGCCACATTTCCAATAACCCTCCAGTTCTTCAGGATTCTCTGATATCCTGAAGGCTTAGATGCTTTAGAAAAATTTAGATTCTTTCTGTTCATCCTGGACAGGGACAGCTAGACAATTTCATTTTCATACAGAGCCTAGTGAATTTCAGGGATTAATCACCTGTTCATAAAATCATACAATGGTTTGGGTTGGAAGAGGCCTTTACAGGTCACCTAGTCCAACCTCGCTGCAGTGAGAAGGGGCATCTTTAACTCAATCGGGTTGCTCTGAGCCTATTCACCAGAATAAGTACGCCATTTCAGCAGGGGTTTTTATATTGATAAATTTTGACAAAAACACTACTTTGTTTTGACTAAAATAATAATTAAAAAAAGCACTGAATCACAGAATCACAGAATCGCAGAACAACCAGGTTGGAAGGGACCCATCGGATCTTCTAGTCCAACCATTCCTATCTAACACTAAACCAAGTCCCTCAAGACCTCATCCACCCGTGCCTTAAACACCTCCAGGGAAGGGGAATCAACCACCTCCCTGGGCAGCCTATTCCAATGCCCAATGACCCTCTGTGTGAAAAACCTCCTCCTCACCCTCTGTGTGAAAAACTCTCCTCCATCACTGGAGATGGTGACGTTCAGAATACGTCTTGACTAGGGCTTTCTGTTTAGGAAAGTGGTCCTATCAGTCACTCTAAAGCTTTATCTGTAAGAATACACAAAAGCAGCATTGAGCAGAACCCTCAACACCCTCTGCTGCCACGTGTTCTAACCGATGTCACTCTGCTCTCACCACGGAGCTCCAAACTCCTCAAAGTGAACTCCAGGTCACAAGAGAAGCCATGAGCCATTCAAGATTGCCATTTAAGCGTAGCAACTGCTGCATTCTCAGGGCAGATGCAAGATTTGTTCTTGGCTGAATGCAGTACTTCATATTACTGGGAGAGGAAAAGGAGGGGAATGGACGTGCTTGTGAATTTAGTCCATTGTTTCTATGGCTTTTTTTGCAAGTGCGCAAAAAGGAAATGATACATTTTACATTACCCAAAACATTTTAATGTCCTGCTATGGCTGTATGTCGATTTCTTACATTTTATTTTTTTAGAGAACAAGATAAAAAGAGCAGCAACGGTAAAAACTACTTCAGATCAATCTAACTGACTTGATTTTTGGTTTTATTTCATTTGTGGAACTAAAATTAGGGCATAGCCACATAGCTGCTCTTTCACATACAATGCTATACTGCTGATGTTGCAAAATCCTTAGTATGAAATATTTAGAAAAAATGTAATAAATACAAACATGTAACATGCCTCACTTATTACTCATTTTTGTATACTACATTGAGGGAGGCTGAATTTACTGTTAGTGTAAACACTTGAATGTAGGCACTAAAGTAAAATTTGTAATGCCTATGTGAGATTTTACTAGAGTTGGCCACAGAACGTGTGAACCTTCTGAAGAAAAAGAAAGTTTCTCACAGCTTTAGATACAGCACTGGCAGCTAAGTACCACTACTACCAACCATATCTTGATACAGAAATCTTGGTGGTTGTCACAGAGAACATTATGCTGCTGTGCACAGGGCTGCCACACTTCACATGGGGGAAGCAGAATCAAGGCTGACTGGAGGCTCATGGCCAGCAAACTCCAAATGCATCTTATGCTTGAGCACATTAAGAGGGGTAATTCTATAACCATCAAAATGAAAATACAAATTGCACTGCAAACATCAACTACTACACTGCTACTTAGACTCTTCTACTGAACTTTGACTTTTGCTTAATTCTATGTAGCCTTGGGACCCTTTGTAGGATAAGAGTATTAAGTTTTACTGTCACTACATTCTTACCTCTTCACTTTGAAACCATGGCATTTTTTACTGCATTTTGTGTTTTAAAGCAGTAGCAAGAGAGTTTTCAAAAACCACTTTGCTTTCAAAAATCTTCTTGGGTGAGACCTTTTATGAAGAACTGGCACACAGACGTTGGTACACCAAAGAGAAGTTAGTAACTCTGTTTTCATATCTTTCATTAAAAACACAACCCTAAATTTTCCATAATGCACTCCATTTGTTGTAAGACAGAACAGGGGGGAAAAAAACCCCAACCAATCAAAAAGAACCCCCAAATGCAGCATCCTATGTTATTTAGGGAATCATAAACAGCAACGACTGAACCCAACTTCTTTACTCCTTTTTTTCTGCAGTTAGCTAAATTACTGTACACTGCAGAGATAGACATAAGTGCCTTACTCCCAAAGATAATGCTAAGAAATAATCAACGTAATGCAGCTGATCCATTAAACGTACACTTTAAAGCCTGCTTTGGAAAAAAAAAAAAGGCAATAAGACTTGATCTTCTGACTGGCAGTCATTTGTTTTCAGATTTTGTCTCCTCTACAAATAGCGACGGATAGAGATAACGCATCCCTTACTCTTACGAGACAACTGCATGTGTGGCTTTAGGAACCATAGATGTTTTCACTCAAATACAAATGAACAAACCAGGACAACCTACTTAATTTTATACCACAAAAAACCCCTGACCTAAACAAGCAGATGGCAGGTTTTATTCTACAGCAAACTGGAAGTCATGTCAGGAAAGAGAACTGTGGTATCTAACCTAGAATCCATGTGGACAGAAGCAGTTCAGTTATACAGATCCTTAATAACAAGGAGATATGTCCTTGGAGATAAGCAATGAATTTTCAACTATGAAATGAGCTGTAGGACCCATTCACAAGTCTCTACAGGAAGTCCAACTTTCTATACTTCATCTATTTTATTCTTTTCACATGTTAAAATACACTCTGCTATTCTTTTCTACGATAGGAGGAGGCAACAAAACATTTGGCAAAGAAAAGGGTGTTCATAAATCTAATGTCACACTATTAGCAATATTCCACAGCTATATTATTTATTCAGTTCTCTTTGCAATCCTTAACTGGGGATTAAGCTACTCTTATTATCGTGACTTTGTTTCTGGCTAATACCTTCTTGACGATATCAAGACTAAAAATACAAAAAGAGTTATGGAGATAAAGAAGGGGTATTTGGAACTTGCTTTATCTGTTCTTACGTACTTTTCCAGCATTCCTTTCTGCTTGAGGATGCGATATACTTCTGCAGAAGTCTGTGGTCCTTGCAGTTTCTGACCATTCAACATTTCTTGCTCCAGTTCTTCAATAGACTAAACAACAGAGGGGTTGGGGGGAGAAAAAGAAAGAAAACAAGAGCTAGGACAAACTTTTCATAAGCCTGACAACATCGTCTAGACGTCACAAAAAAACCCAAAACCCAAAAGCATGTTACTGAGGCTTTTTCCTTTCTTGAAAATGTACTGGAGAAAGCATATATTATATTCTCCTATATTCCTGTTTGTAAATACTCTCTTTCTTCAATCTGTACCTCCCAAAATGTTATCTGTCCCCTCCTTTTTTAATGCTACTACTTGCATCGGTGGATTTCATCTAGCGAATAAGGTACCTTGCCAGTTTTAACGAATGCTTCTGCTATACGTCGATTCCGGCCACCGTAACACGTTGTGATGAGATCAGCAACTCCACAGCTCTCCAGGAAAGTGGCAGTTGACACCTGTCCTTTGCAGAAAATTCTGGCAAAGGCAATCATCTCCATTAGGCCAAGGCGAATGACAGCAGCTTTGGTATTGTCACCACAGCAAAGGCCATCACAGAACCCAGCTCCTACTGCCACTATATTCTAATGAGAAGACAAAAAACAAAAGAGAAACGAGTAAATTATTGTTTACAGAATCCTAGAAGACATTAAAAGACAAAGTGTAGATGTCCTTAAGAACGGCAAATAATTTATTAATCTAAGACTAGATTGTTGATTTGGAGGGAGGAGGGTTGGTTTTTTTTTTTGTTGTTGTTGTTTTGGGTTTTATGGGATAACCTTAAAAAAAAAAAAAGGTAAGTCTTACACTGATAAGCATTTCCAAGGACAAGCACATAGTTAACGATCTGGAACAAGTTGTCCTGGAGGTTGTGGCGGTATTATTACTGTCTTCAAGAACAAACAGGTTACAGTACACCCAAACAAGGTTTTATCTACATTGAGCTGTTCCTGCCCTAAGGCAAGGGTAAAGTTAGACTGACATCTCACAGCCCCTTTATTCATATTTTATTTATGATTAAAATAACACTGAATCTAAGAAACATTTATTGGGCTGTATCATAAGAAGCGTGGCCAGCAGGTCAAGGGAGGTGATTCTGCCCCTCTATTCCTCTCTTGTGAGACCTCACTTAGATTACTGCGTTCAGCTCTGGAACCCTCAGCACAAGAAGGATATGGAACTGTTGGAACAGCTCCAGAGAAGCGCTACAAAGATGATCTGAGGTATGGAGCACCTCCCATGTGGGGACAGGCTGAGAGAGTTGGGATTATTTGGCCTGGAGAAGAGAAGGCTCCAAGGAGATCTTGGTGATCTTCCAGTAACTGAAAGGGGCTACAGGAAAGCTAGAGAGGGACTGTTCATAAAAGCTTGTAAGTGTTAGGATGAGGGGAAATGGGTATAAACTGGAGATGGGCAGATTTAGGCTTGATGTAAGGACGAATTTCTTCACCATGAGAGCAGTGAGACACTAGAGCATGTTGCCCAGGGAAGTTGTGGCTGCCCCATCCCTGGAGGTGTTCAATGCCATTGTTGGATGGGGCCTTGGGCAGCCTTGATCCAGTGATAGATGTCCCTGCCCATGGCAGATGGTTTGGAACTAGATGATCTTTAAGGTCCCTCCCAACACTAACTATTCTATGGTTCTATGCTGATATACTAAGGGACCAAATTCAGCCAATATAATGGTATTCAGCACTTTTTAAATACAAAGAGTTCCTAAAATAGTTAACCAAGGATTCCCAGAAGATTCATAATACAGGAAGATATTGGGGTTTTTTCCTTAGACCTGATTACAGCCTTCTACAAAGGATGTACTGTTTCTGTTACGTACTGTTATACAGTCCCTTCTTTGGTGTACAAACATGAAGAGTAGTTGAGACACTTTGAATGAGGTGACTATAAAAGCAATGTTTTGGCCATGGTTAGCTTACCCCTATCAAACAAAACCCCAACAAACCCTTCCAAATCCAAAACACTCCAGAAGAAATGGGATTCTGATGTGCTGATGAAGTCAACATGGAAGCAATAGATGTAGTAATACCTTTCTGCACACAACAACAGCAGCAGTGACCTCAACAGAAACCAGAAGAACCAACATTATGGTACTCGATGTAGCACCCAGTGCAGGGGAAAAACTCCAAAAACCAAACAGCAATAGTCAGAAGCTGCTAATGAAAGCAACAAGGTGATTAACAGCCAGTTTGGTTTTGTTTGTTGGAGCGTTAAGAATAAAAAACTGCAGGCAGCTGCAGTGCTATGTGGTCAGTCATGGTTAGGTGATTCTCAATCAAATGAGGTCAGATGAGTCATTGCTTTTTGAGTAGCTCTTTGAGGTCTAGAGATGACCTTAAAAATTGCAGCCAGATATCTCAACATCAGAAATGAAGCAGCAAAAGACAACCAGACTTTCAAAGCTGTTAATTTAGATTATCTTGGCTTAAATTTTGCTTATGATGGTTCGGTCAAGGTGTATTTCCATCAGCCACCTCCCCCAGACCAACCTCCAGTATTTGTTAATTTGGTAGCAAAGCAAGAGGAAGCTCAAACAGGTATTTAAAAAAGTTTTCAGAATGGATAATCCATTTAAGTAGAATTTACAGTGAAGCCTGCAAGTGTTTAGTGCTTAGCTAAAATGAAAAACTCTTCTGAACAACCTCGGGGCTTTTCCCAGTATTTCTGTTAACATTCCAATAACCAAGGCTTTCTCTTCTCTCCAACTTTGCCTGCTTTAATTTTCCTTCCCACTCTGAGGTAGCCTACCTGATTATAATTTGCAGTATTATTTGGCCTGTGGTATTTTGTTGTCTACCACAGCATTTTGCAATGTTTGCCATGGGAACAACAGAAATACTATTTTAAGCGAGCCATACCAATACTAGTTACTTCTGAGTAAAAAGGGTAGGGAAGAAGGGAAGTAGTCTTACTCTGAAACATTAAGCTTCTTGTTTGTACAATGTTCCTATTGCACATTCTTATACGCAGTTTTCAAATAATGAGGAAATAAGACAACTTGATCGTGATCTAGGATACCCACTTGCACCTAGGAGACTGTTACACCCTGGTCTACATAACCCACAGGCCATAGCTATGAATCTACAAGCTCTGCCATCTGGTTTCATTTAAATCCTTGAAGGAATCTCTCTCTCATGTCTAATAGACTGTAGAAAACTGAATTATACCACACTGAAAGTTACACTTTACTGAAAGATGAACCAGTCCTTTTAAAAAACAAAACACACACACAAAAAATCTCATGTAATTTGAAATGGAGTCATCTTTTTGTCCAAAACAAGACCAAACCAGGCAGCTTGGTACTCAAAATCTCTTTGTGCAGGTGCTAAGTCAAACTTCAGGAAGATGCATAAACAAAGCACAGACTAACACACAAGACCCTAATGGCATGAGCACTATAATGAGCCTCCTAGAAGCAGCCTGGGGCAGGGGGGACAATCGTATATCTACCTGGTCAAAACATCTTTTGGTTTTTGATATGGTTGATCCCAAACATTGCCACTGCCAAAGCCTACACCCAAAGTTACAAGAGTTCCTGCACTGACTTCATATTTGTGCAAGGGAAAAGAGTCCATGATTCCATGAGCTCAAAGACCAATTGTATTGGTATATACAACATGGGAATCTCAGGGCCTAATAAGCAAGGATTACTTTAGCCTACAGATAAGCCTGTTGTTCCAAAGGTTCAAAAGTACTGTCACAACAACCCCAAAATGGCTGCAATGCAGTGTTCCTCTTGGCCTGAGGGCTCTCAAAACCATTAGCAAACACATTTTCTCCACTTTGGCATTAAGAGCTTTTTACATTAAAGCATGCATCTTGTAAGCAAGAAGCACAGGGTGTTTTTATATTGCATGTGGTTCTAAGCTACTAAAATACTTTGTGCTAACAGGTGAGTCTTTAGCTGGTCTGCTATCCAGAAGGTAGCATTAGCCCTAGTCCTAGTTATTCTAGAACATAAGCAAGGACCGGACTTGCTTTATCACATGGATAGTGAAGCTACACTCCAGTAAAGAAATGTTGATGCCAGGTGGCGTTCACAGCATGTGTCGGAGCAAAAAGTATCTTTACTTGCACATGACCTGCTGCAAACATGCCCAGAAGTCACAAGTGCAAGGTCAAGAGGTGACCAAGCAGCCAAGGTTAACAAGTCTTTGCTGACAGACTGTTATCTTACAGTCAGTGCTCAGAAATATCCGATTTACAGTCGTACTCAGTTTACAGCAAATTTGGTGCATGATCACGAAGACAACTTCAGAGGGCATTTCTAAGGCAACCATTACCTTTCCATAACTATATGTACCCTTAGAGAACTAAACAGAAATGTCAATTCACCCGGGACATCCAGCCTTCCTTGAGGTAGCATCACAGCTCAGCATAGCCTGCTTTTCCCTCTTACTTACACATGGAGAAGCTCCTTGATTCGTATAATGGCTGAGAGAGAGCAAATGAAGACTCAACAAATCAAAGACAGCAACAGCAAGAGTATCAAAGAGGTTAAGCATAAAACTGCTTGCTTGCTCCTGGCAAACTCTAATATAAATAATGGATTTCATTTCCACTTAATCTCAGGAAAGAGTAATTACCAACATCAACTTCTACAGTACCTAGGCTGACTGTCTAAGAGCGAGTGCCATAAACATACTTCGCAGGATAACCATTCCAAGTAATCACACTGCGTTACATAACCCCATAAACAAATCATCGCTGTCCCTAATTCTCTGCTTAAGGCTAAGCTGGAACCACAAGATTTAAAGATGGGCCTGAAGCAACCCAAAAGGCAACCACAGCTGCTCCTCCTTTTTCTTCCTACAGTAACTGTCACCTCTGTCTCCACCCTTGGCTCTTGCCACTTGAGGGAGTTTGACTCTCCAGATCCCTGAACAAATCTGGCACCTGGTACATGGCCATTTTACCATGTCAAACAATTAGATTCTCATTTCTTCCCTCATACTCACCCCTGTCACTGCTGCAGTGGGTAAGTGATTCCAGTACAGTTTACACCCGCTATGTTTGTATTGCCACTCCAGTATGCCGCCAGCTTTATACACCAGCTCAGGCTTGCCTCATGTCTGTGCTGTTTGATTGTAAAGCTATATGCTGGCACAGGCTCTAGGGGTACTTCAGTGGTGATAACCTTGGGTCTGTGCTATTCTGCAGTACTACATCCATCAACATCCAAGAGCACATGCATATGTATGCACAGCACAGCTGCACATACTACTCTTTACTACTCTTACGGTGGTGTCATAACCTTTAAGTACTTCCTAGGAAGGCTCCCTCATCACCTGGCACATGGCAGCTAGAGCTTGTAAGTGGGCCTTGGGTCACACCACCTGTAAAATCAACTGGACACCTTGAAACTTAACTATCCAATTTTTAAGTCTGTTAACATCTGACCTCAAACATTAGAAAAGGTCAACACATAAATATGGAATGTGCTTCAGTCCTCAAAAGAAAAAAATTCTGATAGAGAAGAACATGCCAAGCACTGTTTATTCCTACAGCCAGCAAGTTACAGTAGACCTCTGTTCCTCAGTATCATCAGATTTTGTAAAGTGACTGCTATTGTCTATTCAGACAGCCGCCAGGCTGACACAAGGCTGCAGTTTCACTGTGCTGATTTCTATACTTCAGTATATCTCCATCAGCCTATTGTCATAAAAAATAAATACTGTAAATGAAGTGGATATTCAAAATATACATGTTTATAAATAGCAATCAAGCACATATTCCTTCATGATTGCTCAGCTGCAATAACTAGTATTACAGACTGAACTCAAGTATGCTTCAAAAAACATATTTCAGACCTAAAATTATCACTACTGTAAGGGAACGCTGTGCTCAGAGCACTCTGTTAGTCTTCTGTGTTTTTTCCCAATCTTTAGGCAACAATCCACTTCGAAAACCATCCCTGCTTAGAAAGTCTTGCAGAAATAAAGACCAAGGTAAGCACAGGCTTGTAACGAGATCTAGCCTATCATGCTAGATATACGAGAAAAGCCTCCTTTTCCCAAGCTAGTACTTACAGAAAAGTGCAGAACTTGGGAGAATATATCATTTCTCCTAGTGTACTACTTCTCATCCTTTAAATACCAATACAGGAGTTGTTTCTACTATTTCCATATCCAAAAAATCAGCTTGGACTGGCAGGTGTGCCTGCATACTTGTGTCCTCTAAGCTGTAGTTTGCAGTGTCACTGCTGACATTTTGAATTGGCACTGGGATAGAAAGAGAGTAGGACTTCTCTTTTTATACCTGTCTCTTCACACATTACACTGTCATCTTCTGAAATAGGAATTCCCCTCCTTCCAGTCAATTAAATAATGCTTACTTTTATTATTTTTTCATGGAGGAACTTTCCAAGTTTAATGAATTAACTGGCAGCTGACAGAAGCTACAGTTTAGATTTAAGTCACAGGAAAATATGCTTATTTTTGCACATTTTTATTACAAAAATTATCAGATTAATCATAAAAAAGCAAAGTGCTTGTTATCTTTAGCAAACAATTCTCCGAATAATAAAAATGTACAACTTCTGAGAAATAAAAGCTCAAGTTTGCATTTCACTATTCACATCCGAGCTTTGTATTTTGCTTTGCATAGGCAATAAAATCCATACCCATCTGTTTAGTTTTAGCTTCTTCAATTTCTTTTAGAGGCTTATGTGTTCCCAATGCATTAATAAAATTTTGCAATGTTTGAGTTAAAAACAGCTCTGGAATTACTTATGTGCTGTCAGCACAAGATTTAGGATTGAACTGCAAAGGGTTTTACGTGAAAAAAGACCTTTAAAAATACAATTTTAATAAATTTGCCTTTGAGATTAAGGTGAATTATATGTTGAAAACACATTGGCTAAATACTAGCCTGCCTGATCTATGCCACCTTTTAAGAGTTCATACCTTTTAATCAGGCAAGAAATCCAGAGTATTTTTAAACAAGTTAGTCTATTCTTATTTTGCATTTTGTTTAGAGCTCATACCACACATTTCTTTGCAAGTCTCAACTCGGTTAATGAATTACAGTCCATACAAAATGACCAGAGCACACAGAATATTCAGTCTGTTGGATGAATAAAGAAGCAGGAGGGAGGAACAAACCAAGGCTACCAAGAAAATACTCCAGTATCTTTTCAGGTCAAGAATAACAAAGTATTTCATGTCTTCTGCACTTCCAAATAGATACTGGTATCTTGCCTGACTTGGACCTTTACCATTGAGTTTGATTGTCTGCTGACCAGCTGCTCAGTTTCATGGGCACACTCATCTCTAGTGCTCTTTCACAAGATTTGTCTGGAATAAAAATTGTCTGAGACAGAACTCTTACCAAGAAAGAATCTAAACTAGACAGAAAACACCAAGCTGAGCAGATTTCAAAGAAAAAAATTATAAAATTTTTCGATTAATTTTGTGGGTCTATGTACAGGGATTTCTTTCCTGCTAATCTCGCACATCACCACAGCATGGTTTAGTGTTTGATAGGAATGGTTGGATTTGATGATCCGGTGGGTCTCTTCCAACCTGGTTATTCTATGATTCTATGATTTTAAAGTAATAGCTGTGGAAGTCAAAGTACAAGCTCCCCAATCTTGAGAAATTTCTATAAATACAGCAAGTTCAAAGCAGATTACGCCAAAGTGTATCACATTAGATCAGTGCGCAGACCCATGACCTCCTCCTCCTCCCAAAAATTATGCCATTGCATCAATCTACTTCCCAGTGCGTGGAAATCAGAACTCCTTACCTCAAAGATATCATTCATTGATATGAATAGCCTGGAGAAGAGGAGGCTGAGAGGAGACCTCATTACTCTCTACAAGTACCTGAAAGGTGGTTGTGGAGAGGAGGGAGCTGGGCTCTTCTCCCAAGTGACAGGGGACAGGACAAGAGGGAATGGCCTCAAGCTCCGCCAGGGTAGGTTTAGGCTGGAGATTAGGAGGAGGTTTTTCACGCAGAGGGTCATTGGGCATTGGAATAGGCTGCCCAGGGAGGTGGTTGAGTCACCTTCCCTGGAGGTGTTTAAGGCACGGGTGGATGAGGTATTGAGGGACTTGGTATAGTGTTAGATAGGAATGGTTGGACTAGAAGATCCGATGGGTCCCTTCTAACCTGGTTGTTCTGTGATTCTGTGATTGGCTTGGTAGCTTTGCAAGTGAATGCTGTATTTTACACCATTTCAAAAGTGAAAACAAAAACAATAAAAAATAATAATTGAAAACATGAAAAATAAAAAGGAAAGCCAAATTATCTCCTAAACCACTGCATCCATCAGAAACATTTTCATGACAAATATCAGATAATGTGAACTACAGTTCTATTGGCCAGGTTGCCAAGCGACTAATGCCTCTCTTTCACAAAGTTAGCCTGAAAAAAATAGTGATAAGCATATTTTTAAGCTACTTTGCTTCCTGTCAGCACCAATTTTGTTACCAGAAACATTCCAGATGAGTAACTGTCTGAAATAACTTTTTTACTATTCAGGTCATTCCTAAAAAACATAAGAGTGCTCACATCATGTAGGACAATGAAGAGGGAAATGGATTTAGAAATAAGTTGATCAGTTAGATGAAAACAACACTTCTTTCACAACTGTTTGAAAGCTAAGTGAAAGATGTAGAAAGAGAACTTCAGAGATGGTGAGACATGAGTCTAAAAGCTAACTCTCAGAACATGCTGCTCCTTAATTTCCCATCTGGTTCTTCCAGAAATGTTATGTAGCAGCTTCATATAGTATATAAAGCACAATAAACTCAAATCTTTAAATGAAAAACCCCTCACTTTTTCTATAAGGACCACTGTTCTATCTATGTACCAACTACAGCTTGTTAATCTTACCTTCAAAGCACCACAAAGCTCAACTGTATCAGCATCATCTACTACAGTTATTCGGAAGTTTGGAGTCTGCAGGAGCTCTTTGAAAAGAAGACCGTTTTCCAAGATTTTGCTGCCTGTTGAGAGAGAGAAAGGAAGGTTAAAAAATGAATCATTTATTTGAGTGTTATTTAGCCTATCCTGTGCAAGTCAAAATACTAAAAACCAGAGATAAAGTGGTTCTATCTTCATTCTAAATGGACTCCTTTTTTAAGTGATTAAGGATACGTCCACATCACACTTCAAAGCTCTGCACTCTGGATTTCATATTTCACTGCCTGCTCAGCAACAGATTCTAAATAACAAGGCCATTAATTCTCTATACTCTTTTCTTTTTTGATAATTCCCTTTAAAAAGTACAGTTGTAAATAAAACAAAGGTGAATTAAAAATACAGTAGGTGCAACTCTATCAATTTCTTTGTAATGCATCCCAGAAAAATACCTACTGATAAAAGCATATCAGGGATGTTTTATTAACTGAGGATGCTGCTACTGACAAATGTCTCTAAGGTAATTCAGCCACTCAAAAATAAGTGTAATGCAAAGCTGTTAATGAGAGGTTACAAAACTAAAAATTAACAGTGAAAAACCATCACGAACTCTGTGCTATTATGTATGACTACTGTATGTGTCTACACACACGTGCCTATCTAGACACTGTGAAATGTAAGACTTGGCACATCTTTGTGCTTGCAGAGATGTGCAGGCAACAACACAGAACAAAACCCATGTCTAGCTTTTGGTAGAACTAATTACTCAGAGAAATTAAAATAAATTAAGATAATGATACTTTAAAAACAACAACCCAAACAAGCAGAAAGGTACCATCTGCGTTCGTAACACCTACTACCTGGAATACAGAATATCATTTATCCATCTGAAGCCATGCAGAGCCAACAAAAATCTTAAGCACAGTAATAAAACAAGTCAGTTTGTTATGTGGAGGGTAATAAAAAGCATGCTTAGTATTTCACCTGCTAAGGTCACAGCTCTAGTGAGATTAGGTAAAACTGAACTGTTCCTTCTCGCTCCCTTCATTCCCAGTATTGTCTAGTACTTTTGGAAGTGCGAACATTCCAGAAAATTTGACATTAAAAGAAGAAGAGCCTTCTGGTAACAGTCAGCAAGCACTGGAAATAATAAAATTTGAGCTATTTGATGTGTAGCTGTGAGAACAAGAGGACGTTTCAAACATTCTTATGACTTGGAACAGTACCTATTGTGGTTTCACAGAATTTCTCTGCTGCCACCTCATTGGCAATGTTGGCTCCCATCAGCACACTGATGTCTATTCCCATCTTCTCTCGAATAATGTCAGAGATCAGCTTGAGTCCCTCTGGGCCTTCATCTATTCCCTGCAGCCAACATTAAACAGAATTACTAAAAAGTCATTCATCAGACACAGCAGAGAAGAAAGCACATCAGAGTTAGTCTTGTTCATGGGTGAGAACTGTGCAACAAGGCTTATTCAGATTGAGACTGAAGATGACAGACTTGCTGCTGGTGAAACTTCTAATACTGTTGTGATCTCTCCAAGCTGACTTCTATTCATAGGAGGTAGCATCTTAAGAATTAGGACTAAACCGTAGATGGTGGTAACAGTTTCTATTCCATGCTCAATCATAGATCAGAGTCTAACAAGTATGGAATATTCAGCTTTGTTAGTTCAGAATCTCAGCTGCTTATCAGTGTATCCTTACTAAAAGTACTGAAGCATCACCAATCCATCAGCTGTAAATCAGGCCTGTGCTTGGATTTGAAATTACATCAAAACTCACAAAATGACATCCCAAGAATTTGTTTTGTAAAGAGGTATTGCAACTGAAACATCAGAGGCAGACTCCCTGGGGTATCATACCTACAACAGTTTACTAGTAAAAACCCAGTTTAATAATTTTGAATACTATTACAATTGGAAAAGCTGTTCCCAGATACGTAGAAAGCTGAACAACTAAGAATAACTTAGCTCCTAAGGATATTTCTAATCTGTATTTATAATGTGCTCCTTATAAAGCGCAGAAGTAGGGGAAGAAATAGCATTACCCTGGGGAGTAATGCTGCAATGGAGAAGGGTCTGATACTCGAGTAGCCTGAGTTGCCTGAACCAAGAACTCCAAATGAGACCACTTTCTTCTCACAAATCCCTTTTTCTCCTAGCCTGCTAAATGCAGGCTCCTTTTGTGTTTTCAGAACAGTGGTATGCAGAAAAGGTACTGAAACAGTCCTTCTTTCCCACAGTATACCACCTTGTATATGGTACTACTTTTTTTATATTGGGGATTTGGTACTTCTGGGGATTAGTGATTTTGAATTAGGATTCAAAAGGAAAAAAAACAGTGTGATCCTCTGCAATGTCCACATACACATATCACAGAATCAGAGAATGGCAGGGGTCGGAAGGGACCTCCAGAGATCATCCAATTCAACCTCCCTGTTAAAGCAGGCTCACCTCTAGCAGGTAATACACACATACACTCTTGTATGTTGGCAGCAGTGACATTTCAGGCAGGTGGTAATTTGCATTTCCACATTTCAGAGGTGCTATTCCTTAAATAACATAGTGCAATCAAGAAACATGCAGAAATGTCTGTATAAAACCAGCCAATTAAACTACAGGCAAGAGTGCTTGCATTTCTGCATTGTTTTTCAATCTGTATCACTTAATGCACAGCTCTGCCTTCTTATCTTTAATAAGCTATATGAGAAGAATCCAAAAGCAAGCACACATATACATGTCGTATTTTTCCTTCACACTGCCAAAAATATCCCCACAAAATAACTGTAATGCCCCTCCTCCTAAGCAGGCAACTAATATACAGAAAAACATGTACACATTGGGAACAACTCCAAAAATGTGAATATGTACACAACAATTACTCATCCAAGTGAAAGGAGATCAGGGAGGTTTAGGTGCCAAATTCAGCCTGGCTATGAAACAGATGCAACTTCTGATAAAGTCAAGGAGAGCTGCACCTGCTTCTTGTAGAGTTAAATCCAATACTGAATGACAACAGGAGAAAAAACAAACACTTCTCCTTCCCCAAAAAAACAAGGTTCCAACATGGGAATTTCCACTGAGCAGCAGCAATTTGTAGGCAATGCAAGTCCAATTCTGTGGTCTTATTGCTGGCACCCTAACAAGCCTCACAGAGCAATCCCTGAGGCCTGTATAAAGACAGATGAAAATGAGGATGTTGACACTGCTTGAAGAGGATTTTGAGTGACCTCCACCTACTCTGCTTACTGCTGTACCACTTTGTATGTTGTATATGGTTTCCCTCCCCAGTCCCACATTTGTTAGGTTTCCATATACACCAGTGATCAGAACTTATGTAAAGCAACACAGCTGCAAATGTTTCAATGGGAATACAGATTAACCAGCAGACAAATATCTGTATTTCTTAAAGACTTGGTTTTATTATCAAATGTTAAGCTCTCCTTGAAAATAAGACTGACAAAAAAAAGAAGAAAAAAAAATGAAAAGATGACACATTTCTAACTTATCAAGTAATTTACAAAGCACAAAACCAAGATGTCCCACTAATGATATTTTCCAGAGCAGAACTGCACTTTAACTGCCAAACTTAACACGAGCCACTTTACTAGCATTAGTGTTGAGTATAATGAAGCCACTAAAAATATTACTTTGATGAAAACAGCGTGTAAAAAGAAAATGCAAAAGCAGAGGAACGAATGCATTCCTGCCCTTATTATTGAGTTTCATGGTTGTGTTAAATCTCTGCCATTACTTCTTAAATGACAATTTTAATGATGCACAGTTATGTCTTTTCATAAAAGCTAGCAGGTACTTTGCATTCACCTGAAAAAAAAATTAATAGGAGCCTCACACCATTTCCTTTGAAAGACCACCTAGTGATGCAATGTGACAGTGTCAAGCTGCCTAGTAATGAACTCTGCTTTGCAAGGCAGGTGTCACTGTTTTATTTACACTACACTAAGGGCTTTTGTTTTGTTGGAGTACTTGTGTTTGTTTGGGATTTGGACTTTTTTTTTTTTGATAAGCACATACACACTCCTTTTTTTTTTTTTTTAAACATAGCCATTAATCAACACTTCATTAAAGCAGTGGTAACCAATACCCAGAGTAGTAATCCCAAGAGAATACAGGCTCACACTCTGACTTCAGATACGCTGACATAAATTCTCAATTACTCTTCTGATCTCATTACAGTTATTCGTACCACTAAGGCCACGAGAACATAAATAAAATTTTGCAAATTAAAGGAGAAAAAAGTTTATCCTGAGCTTACAGAAGACAGAAGCATAAACAGACAACCAATAAAACCAATAAACTTAAGGGCATCTAGGACAATTGGGTTTTATACTACTGTGTTAGCTTTTTTAACACTGTCTTATTTTCTCATTCTACAATATGAAATGTTTTTCTACAAAATGCAGCAAGTGCACTTGGGAAGCGTTACTTTTTCATACATGCCAGCAACACATCAGGTCAGTGCTGACAAAGCAATACAGATTTGACAGGCCTAGACAAACTAAAGAAACAAGCCTGCAGTAAGCAGTGACATGGGAGGTTTGTCCTTTTTAATTTAATTCATAAATGTATTATTTTCCCGAAATGGTAGCAAACAAGGGAATGTGTGCTGAGAAAACTGTGTAGTCTCAACTAAGTACAAAGCAATAACAAATCAGTATCTTCCATACCTTGTAGGAAGAGCTTATTCTCTGCAGCTAAAGGAGAAGTCATTCATATTTAAACATTCTCCTGCCACGACAACTAGAAACACTTCAGTGAAACACTTCCTGTACCTCTGCTCCTCCTCTTTCCTCTCCTCCAACTATTTTTTTTGGTCTTGCTAAAACAGACTCTCTTGTTGCAACATAGTATTTGACATGAACAAGAGCACCATCCTCTCAGTCACATGAAATTCTCTCAGCAGTTCTTAAAATGATCAACTCAGTGTGTGGGACGTATGTTAACAATCAAACCATTATGTTTGTGCTCTGTTCTTCATCTAATGATGAGTTTGGAAACAACAATGAAAAGACAGAAAGCTCAATGGTGCAAAACATATTTACTCCCTCTTTCTTTTCAGAAGTCTTGTGAACAGCCTCATTTTCCTCTTCCTGCAAGTGCTAACCTAAAATAAAACACCCCATAATTCAATAATGACTGAGATGAATTCCTATCTTAAATCTAGTAGGGTTTAACGGGACAACTGAGTGCAAAGAGACTTTTAAAATCAAAATAACAAACCATTATGTTTCAGAAGACTCCATGACATATTGCCAGTTATTAATGCATAATATTTATTATACCTTTATAAGAGTTATACCAAGAGCCTTCTTGGGTACTCGTCCTGTGATTTCATCGCAGACTTTATGGATGAACTGATGAGGAATGACAAAAACCAGCAAGTCTGCATCCTGTACAGCTTCATTAAGGTTTGGGACGGCAACCTGTGTAGTTACAGGAGAGAAATGCCACATAGCTTCTTAAAATTAACACTACACCCAAGTTTTACCTGGCAAATAAAAGTACATCTTGATATTATGCTGAATGCTACAAACTTCATAATTTCTTCATCATTGAAAATAAGCAGTAACATAGACTTCCCAGAAAAGCAAATGAATTTAAGCTTTCAAACAAACTATTTTATGTCTTTGAAAGGGGCATCTTCACAGTCACCAGCATTGTTAGTGCAATGAAAATACAAAGGTTCTGTAACAGTCCAACAAATCCTTTGAGTTAGAAGATATAAAACAAGAAGCTGCCTCCTCTTTGACAAAATAATCTAATTTCTTTATAAGTTTTTGTACGCAGAAAAGTAGTTTCTTTACTTAGTTCCTTATACACTCAAATTTCTTCTCTGGGACTCTTATACTTAGTAGTTCATATTCTCTTTCTCTGCACTCAACAATTTCATTTACCCTTTAAGAAAGTGACCTATGTTGAAGTCTCTTGCCAGACTCCACTTTTCCTAACACTCGATGACCATTTTAAAATAAACACTCATGTTTAAAATGCAGCAATAAGCTCAACCTATTGATAAAGAGAACAAACTTGTATGACCAGGCTGTGGAAAGTAGAAACACCAAACCTGCTGAGGGTTAGGGAAATGGGATTTCAGCATTACTGTGATGCTGTGATTTTTCAGCAAAAACTGATGTATGGCAATTCATGTTTTCCCTGCCCGGCGTCTCTACTGAATTGTTAGCTGTTGTAGTCTCTTCCTATAATGTTTTTGAGGCAAGAGTCACCACACGCCCACCAGCCTTTGCATTACACCAACACAGAATAGATGTAGAGTCTCACTGTTCAGCCCTGGAAATGCTACATAAAACACACTGATCTGACTGCACATAACTGAAGCATAACTGAGAACCAGATAAAACTGAAAACTGCTGGCACTTTGCTTGAGAAATTCTTCAGCTCTCATCCTGTAATACTTTCTAGAAGTTTCAGAGTATCTCAGCCAGCTCTCTTCCAAATTTGAGGCCAGGGGGTTTTTTAATGGGTGTGGTTATAGCTGTTAATCTTGTGCTCATTTTCACATTTGCTTCCACAGACAGAAGCTGAAGTAAGCCAAAGACAACAGTGAGACTGAAGGGGAAAAAAGAAAAAAAAAAAGGAAAAAAAAAAGAAACAAAAGATTACAGTGTGTTGGATTTACCTACCTCCATAATTGCATGATTTTACTTGTTCAATTCTCTTATCTCATCAGTAAAATAGCATACAGTCTGAAATATCAGAAACTTACAAACCCTAAAGTTGTTAACAAAACAAATTTCTACTTCCATTCACAGCCTGAGCAATATTCCCTCTGCTCTCCAACCAAATTCAAGCCTCTGAGCCTTACCACGTTATCTGGCAGCTTATGTCCAGGGAGATACTTCACATTTTCATGTTCATTATTTATGATATCTGTCAGTTTTCTCCCATTAATATTCTCCTCGAAGACCCACATCTTCACTGTGGGAGCAAACTTTTGCAATTTTTTTACATTATTGCCTATTATTTTGGCAACCGCAGAGCCCCTGCAGGGGAAAAAAACCACAAAAAAATACTCTAAAAAAAAGAAAGAAAGAAAGAAAAATATTTTGCTCCAGAAGAAAGAGACTGTCTTCAAAACAGAAATTCATAGGTTATCAGACCAGATACTACATAGCACTTTTTATTTAGTAAAACAAGTGGAACAATACACTAGCCATTCACACTGCTGCTTCCTCTCAAAGAAATATATCTAGAGCATGTCAGACTGAAGCATTGACTGAAAGTGTCCTTACTTACTTTGTTTGCACATTGGCTGTCCAGTGAGAGTTTGGGTTGTATTTCCACAAACAAAATGGATTATATCTTCAAAGCAGTGGTAAAAGTGGCTCAATTTTTAAAAAATGGATTATTTTCACCTTTAAGAAACAGGAAACCCTCTTTGCTGAGACGGCTGACCCATCAATTGCTGTAGAATTCTGATAAACATTTAAAGCCAAGAAGCATTTATATCTTGCATAAGTTGTAAGCTTTATGGTTATGATGCTAACCTCACAGGACTTCACTATTGCAAAGGCATTCTCTAAATTTGCAGGCAGACAATTCAATTACTCCTTAGCGTCATTTACTCCCCAAGAACAGCACACAGTGCAACCTGTAGGATGGTGATCAATTCTACTAATTGAATTTCTAAAAACAATGAAATTAAGCAGAAATACTGAAGCTAAATGCAAGAGGAACAACAAAACCTTCCCTTCCATTCCTAGCCTGAATGCTAAATGGGAGAAAATCATGCAGTTGCACAAAGCCTGTTAACATAACTTCCTTTCCTGGGACAAGAAAGTGGCTTCATAATTATTGATAACCTACTAAACAGATTAAAAAAATAATCAGAAGTATGTGAAAAAATACACAGTCACCAATCTTGAGGCTTGTGAGTGTGAATACAGCACATTTTATTAAGAGTTAAGAATGCTTTAATTCCACAAATCAAGTTATATTCACACTCTCCCCTAAATTTATTATGAGCATTGCTTGTAATAAACTCATAGCTGGCAACTACAACAAATAAACTCATTCTCCTCCGAGAGCTTTTAATATGGCACAACTCATTGCTATACTAAAGATGTGTATATCACAGGCCTCGGGTCACTCTCTAAGTAGTGGCAGAAAAAATATAATATCCTAAGTAGACCTTCAGTTAAACCATACATCTGTATGTCTTAAAAGACTAGAATTTATTTCTCTAGTAGCATTTCAATCACTACAAAAGTCCCCTAGGTTCAGAAGTGACACAGAAGCCTCAATTGTCAGCTAGCTCTTATCAAGCTCCTATTCCAGATGTGCATGCATGGTTTCTGCTGCATAGCTAGAAGACTTTGGAAATTGTCAGCCTCTGGCCGGGACAGGCGCACACTCTCCTGGGTGGAAAACTGGTTGGATGGCCAGGCCCAGAGAGTGGTGGGAAATGGTGTTAAATCCAGCTGGAGGCCAGTGACAAGTGGGGTTCCCCAGGGCTCAGCGCTGGGTCCAGCCCTGTTCAATGTCTTCATCATGACCTGGATGAAGGCATCAAGTGCACCCTTAGCAAGTTTGCAGATGACACTAAGCTGGGTGGAAGTGTTGATCTGCTGGAGGGTACGGGGGCTCTGCAAAGGGATCTGAACAGGCTGGACCGCTAGGCTGAGTCCAATGGCATGAGGTTTAACACAGCCAAATGCCCCAATGTGCACTTGGGGCACAACAACCATGTGCAGTGCTACAGACTGGGAGAAGTCTGGCTGGAAAGCTGGTTGGAGGAGAGGGACCTGGGGGTGTTGGTTGACAGCCGACTGACCATGAGCCAGCAGTGTGGCCAGGTGGCCAAGAAGGCCAATGGCATCCTGGCTTGGATCAGAAATGGTGTGACCAGCAGGTCCAGGGAGGTTATTCTCCCTCTGTACTCAGCACTGGTGAGACTGCACCTCGAATCCTGTGTTCAGTTCTGGGCCCCTCACTACAAGAAGGATGTTGAGGCTCTGGAGCAAGTCCAGAGAAGAGCAACAAAGCTGGTGAAGGGGCTGGAGAACAGGCCTTCTGAGGAACGGCTGAGAGAGCTGGGGTTGTTTAGCCTGGAGAAGAGGAGGCTGAGAGGAAACCTCATTGCTCTCTACAACTACCTGACAGGAGGTTGTAGAGAGGAGGGTGTTGGCCACTTCTCCCAAGTGACAGGGAACAGGATGAGAGGGAATGGCCTCAAACTCCACCAAGGGAGGCTCAGGCTGGACATCAGAAAAAAAATTTCACAGAAAGGGTCATTGGGCACTGACAGAGTCTGCCCAGGGAGGTGGTTAAGTCACCTTCCCTGGAGGTGTTTAAAGGACGGGTGGATGAGGTGCTGAGGGACATGGTTTGGTGGTTGATGGGAATAGTTGGACTCGATGATCCTGTGGGTCTTTTCCAACCTAGTGATTCTGTGAACTACACAAACAGTATGAATCGCATTCAACACAATGCAGATATGTGTTCCTCTGAAGGTGCTTTGAGTTTCTTGAACAAAAGCATATTTACTGTAGCAGTTTTATAAACGAAGTCTGGATCCTGATAAATCACTATCTTCAGTTTTGAACTTCAGTGCACATTCTGTGTGCTTTATGTTGTTAGAGAAAGACAGAAATAACTGATGCAGCAACTGTCTTGTTAGTGGTTTTGAAGCAGTTTGCCAGCATAAAGTTTGGCAGCATGTACTATTTGAGCGAGACATTAATTGTATTACTATTAAACACTTAAATGCGTTAGCTGTCTTTTTTTTTTTGTATTT